>OX123198.2:22079621-22698824 GCA_944739405.2 Euclidia mi
ATTACCTAATGCGTAAATCATGCCAAGCCGCCACCTTTTTCGCATTAGTATTTGCATCGGTGTTTTTATTTTCTAAAACCGAAACCCTCTCCCTGACCAATTCTCTCAAAATCAACTAAAACAAAAGCAAAGTAAGTATGAGATATTAGGAATGATTACACAAAATGCTTAAATGTATCAGTTGTCAGTACAAACCTTATCCTCCTCCAACCAATTTTCACTTCTTTGCCTTGTTCTCTCTTTTTTTGTCTTCAATTCACATTCCATTTTTAATTTTAAACCAATATTAAATATTATCAAAACTTATTGAACCTTTCAAATACAATCTCTTTGCTTTCAAAGTACGCGCTTTAACAATAACAATGACGTAATCTAGCTCGGGTATCACCGTGTCGTAGACAATAAAATACTTTTTAGACCGTAATAATGTCTATGGGCACCTATGTTGTCCAATTTGTTGGCTGACTTCATTGTAATGGCAACATTCTGTTATATAAACGAGTTATAACGCCATTTTAGATATAGAAGGTTTATGGAACGTTTATGAATAAACAATTTTATAGAACGTTTTAAATGCTTATAGAACACTATAACTAATGAGTGCTTTAAGCCTTCGATAAGCGTTTTTTATGAATAAGACCGTTAGTATCTGCGCATCTTTTAATCAATTCTTGATTTGAATCATTAGTGTTGGATGATTATTGCCTTTTACTTCGTTTGTATCATTTATATTACAACACGTTCGTACACTAAAATTGGTAATGAAATTTATGTAGAGCGCTCAGTCTACTTATGTTCGGAATCTAAAACAGCTTCAGTACATTACTGATTCGTCAGAGGTCTACCTCGTGAATCATTAATCATTTGGGAGGTCTATGTACAAATTCCGTGGCGCTTGTGAGCGGTTGTCGTATATAATATTGTAGTGTCGGCGGCATTGTTTATATAGGCGGCGTATTAAGCTGTGCGTCCACCGGATCGGATTCGGAGCGTACGGAGCGGAAGGATTTGTTGCTTTGTATTAATTTCTATGAAACTGCGTGCACTGGATCGGCATTTCTGCGCCAGAGACCGGTATTTGTGCTGATGACGTCATCCGCAGTGAACGCATCATTCGGATTCCGAGCGTTTCAAGTTCTGACGTGTTTGCGGCATTAAACTGTAGGCAAAGATTCACGATGAACGACGATGTTTTAATTACTTTAGTAGAGTCATATGAATGTACCCAAAAATCTATGATATTCATTATTTATGATATTCATCAAATGTATAATATTCTCCGAAAATTAATCTACAACAATATCCTCGTCACTATCCTCCTGCTTTAAAAATACCTAAATTGCCGATGCTGAATCCGTATGCAGTGGACGCACCCCATCGGCATTTTGTAAATGACGACGCTCCGTCCGCTCCGTACGCTCCGATTCCGATCCGGTGGACGCGCAGCTTTAGTCCGGCGGGTGGTCGCCGGTCGGTATGCTAGACGTATCTGTGGCTGCATTGCGCCTGCGCGAGCGTGGAGTCGCGCGGCGCCCAGTGCCGGTCGCGCCGGTAGCCACGCGGCACGCGTGCTCTCTCGCCGCCCGTCCGCAACGGCTCGATCGATACCGCGACACCGAAAAACGCCGTGCGCCGCTCGCACTGCGCATTGTACGCCCCAAGCCGTGCTAAACTTAGAGTAGAGGTGCACCGCTGCACCGGACGTACCACACCTTACTGTAACTCATGTGCCTCGCCTGCCGTCTACAAAAAACTAGCTCGCTTGCCAAAACCGAGTTCTTCCCGTTTGTGTTGTTGCAAACTGTATTTGTGATGTATTATTGTATCTTACGTAAGAGGGTGAAACATTTCTCACACCCCTGTTAGTGTTTAACATGTACGTTTGATGTCGCCCTCATTGACCGGTCCCGTCGATTTAATTAATTCGGCAAGTTCTAGAAGGTAATTTGGCAAGTCTGGGCATCATCGATCGGGTTGGTTCGGGAGTTGGGGGACTCCAGACGCGGCGGCGTCACGGCGTCGCAACGCGCAACAGCTGTGAGCCAGATCTATTATCTTGACCGTGAGACCATAATTATTATCTGCATTGTTGTTTTGTGTAGTACTATACCAAATTGAGATGTAATAGCATCTATCTATTTCATTATTATATTTAAGCGTTTATTAGGCTTTGAACAATTTTACATCATTATTCATTAAATATTTATTTGTCAAATTTCTAGTATACAGTAAAATAACACTAAAGTTGTAATGTCCAATTGTTTCCTAAAATCTTATGAACGTAGTTCTTAAACAAGTGATAATAATTTAAGCTTATATGTATTTACACGTGAGCTTCTTTGTAATCTCGTTGATTTCCATCAGTCTACAAAACAATATTCATGAGTAGTTCGTGACGTCTGAATGACGCTTTTCATTTCCCACGTTAGCAGAGATCGCAGGCAATCATCCTACCTGCATTTCTCTAAAAGTATGTATCGTGGGCAGTTACATAGTACAGCCTTACGAAATTGTATCCATTGTTCTCAACTCAATTGCTCATAGTTCTAGCGCCTCACATAAACTAGATGGTTGCTATATGAAATTAATTTTACGCCCATATTTAGCTGCCTGTTTCAGCAACGTCTATTACCTAAAGTAGGCGTCCTCCGCAAAAAGTGACGCGTTGAAGTCTTTTTTTTTTGGCAACAGCTAAATGAAACAATTGCTCATTTAGACATTAGGGATTAAATGTCAACAATATTTATTTAATTCTTTCATTTTACTTGCCATCATTACTAACAAAAAGGTTTCATGGTGTTGAAACAGAATCATGTTAACGCAGTCTGTTACAATGGGCTCGTATCGATTTTCCACGATATCCGTCATGTCCGTGCATGCAGTTCCTTGTACAGTGTGTGTATCGTTTAAACTTCTTTAGCTACGGTACATTGATGAATGTAATAATTGTTATTAGGTTTTGCGTTTTACCACTGACTAGGAAACGTTATAATATATATCGTAACCCGAATCGTCACGCGTATCACGACCACGATTAGATATTCATTGCTACAAGTGATTATAGTATCAATCGAGAGATGCAACACAAAACGACATTTTATTTAGCATTGAATGATCGCTTCGCTTAATATCCTGTTGAAAAACTCGTAAAAAGTTCGTAACATTTCTAGATAATTCCGTACAAATAGAAAATTCCCACTTTCTATAGTACTGAATGAATAAAACATTAATTTGTTTATTTAGCTAGTCATAGGCATTTATCTATTATAAATGAGTATATGCCCAGTGTATTTATTATAAAACTACGGCAGTTGCTTATTTAATCTGTGACCTTTAGTATCATGGTTGTGTTATAAATGTTATAATTATGCGCGAAGAAGGTCCATCACAGACATTGAAATATTATTATGTATTTTTAATTCACTTTAATTATTTATTAAATTTACAATATTTTTTTGCTAAATTTGTATGAATATTTTAAATATTAATTTTTAAACAAAATTCGCTTTAGCTTTGCTTTTAGTTAGTGATAAATCGTTGACGTAGAAAACTGTCAGATCTTCATACAGATAAGGTACTAATTGCACATTGTATTTTTGTCATATCACTCGTGTGCGCGTTATCTCTGACAGCTTATCTTATTTAAATTATTTTACTGAGTAGGTCGTAAGTAGCGCCAGTTAGAGTACATAGTATGCGGCGCTGGTATGACGTTGGTTTGACTCGGATGTAAGTGTAGAATACTAATTTCATTTTAGTTATTGGAATGGTATCGACGGAAGTGGACGCGGCCGATCGTCATCCGCGCGGCTGTACCGTTCATATGTGTCGTGATCACTCAAATAGCGTGCTACCTCCGTACCTACTGCAGACGCCTGCACTTGATCGTGAAAGTTTATTACCACTGGCCTCAAACACTAGAACCGTTACTAAAAGAAATCGCCTTGTTTTGAGATAAAGGTTGTTTTGTGTGTAATTTCAGTGGTTAGGTAGGAATTTACGTTGTCATTTAGTAGTTCAATCTCAAAATTGTCGGACTGTATATTAATGTCATATAATTTAGTAAAGTGATGTGGAATTAGAGTTGTATTCATGTGATGTGTACGCGTGCAGATTTAGACTTAATTAGTACGTTGAAAACGCTGTGGGTTTGCGTATAATTCTATTGTTGAGTGAGATGTGATCGTTGCCTATGGAATGTTGTGGGGCTCGTGACACCTCACATGATGACAAGGTGTTGAAAGTGAACAGGTCTCGTCTCGATGCTGTTAAAGGTCTTCTTTAAAAACACGTCTGACAGTGAGTAACCATTGGTGTGAGTGCATTCGCGGGTGGTGCGTACAGGGCCAAACTTACGTCATGTTGCTGTTAACCTACTTTCATTTTGTTATAAACTTTGCAAGGTGATTGTTATAGCGAATTCTAAGATCAATGTCATTGATAAATAATCACGTAATAAATTGATCATCAGTCAGTTTTTTTAATGTTCTCTTCTGACACTTTTGTATTTTGTTTGTATGTACAAAGGTAGTTAAATTACAATAAATTGTACCTGTTGTAACATTATCATTGTTATAATCAAAAATATTCCTCATTGTTTTAGAAGAATCGTTGTTATCTTCGGATCAGATAATTTTCTATTTCTAGAAGTAATTGCATTATTCGTGATTATAGATAATTAACTGAATTACAAAGTAACTGAAACGAACCATCGTCACGAGTCCATTCGAATAATTATCATTCTTAATTAGTACCTAATGTTATAAAAACCATGTCAATTTAGTTGACATACCAATACACAATTCGGTTCATAAATTACACAGACCGATAAATCATTCGGTCTGGTAACTGAAGCTGGTGGACTCGCTCGATTAGATATGTATTATATTTCGATTCACAATAAGAGTCACAAAAAACAAGCGGCCTGTTCACCTGTAAACTTAACTATGTAATGTGGTTTTAATTACTTCGCGCAAAAAATACAACATTCTTCAAGCTGCATATGAAGGCTGTAGAGGAAAATGTGTTTACCCAAAATGGGTTGAAACTTGGCAGACTGCCGAGATCTCACGAAGGTAAACGACCATTAAAAATGACCATGACCACGAGATGGGAACACACAAATATTAAGTTTAACTGCAATGCATAAAATTGCAATAAAACAGAAAAAGCGTGAGCGCACAAACGGCCATTGTGAGCATTTTTTGTCAATAAATGCTGTAAATATCTTTGTACCATAGATAACAATAAATTTTATTCAAAAGGGGTTTCGGAGGGAATTCAAATTGTCTGTGATTTACCGGTTGAGATGTAAAGCCTTTCGGAGGTTGTTTGACGTCAACATCGGATCACGTGCGGATCGACCTTCGTTTTCTAGTTGGATAATACTTCACAGTTTTATGACGAATGACAGATACAAAAAATCGCAAATTAATAAACTCACAAAAAATGTCCAACGTATAATTATTAAACATGAAGTATACCTGATTGTAACAGCGGCATGTAAATGAATAATTTCTTAATTTTTTAAACGGCAAAGGCGTTAAGGTTCTCTCGCTTAAGGTTAATTGGGGAATTAGTGACTACTTAATAAGTACCTTTATTTATATTGTTCTTTTTTTTTCATTTTGTTAAGACCGTGAAAATACCATCGCAAAGTGAGTGAGGAAATATTTATAGCGCATTGATTCTGAGATCATCGGATGCTTCGCATTCATAAAATGTATTGTCTGTCAGTAATAGCGACCACCTTTATAGGGCGTAATGATTAATGATAAACATGAAGTAAAGAATAGTAATTGTGTATTGTCTGGTTTCTTGAGTTTAACCTATTTCGAAAATTATTCTCTATTCCGCAAGAGTGCGGCTCGGCCTTCCGTTTCATTTCAGTAGTCGTAATTGGAAGAAATGTAGTTCTTCATTTCTTTTGGTATTATTATAAAGTAAATGTAAAAGATAAGCGAAATATTTTCGTTCTTATTTCTAGTAAATTTGTTCCTAATATCCAGCTAGAAACGAATAGTTACGTTCCACTCAGTTCCGTTCCGTAATAGTGTAATGCTGTAACTGATAAAGTAACATGACGATCGTTTTTGGTAAGTGTGAAACACCTATTGTTATTTAACTTGGTTGAGATTATTTTCTTCGAGAGATTCGAAAAAGTTGATATACTCTGGGTGAAAACCACAAGCTTTTACCCGTTAAGTATAAAACAATATTTAAAGCAGAAATAATTAATATTTTTCATGTAGGTCGTGGTTTCGAGAGTTTAATTCATTTAATGTTGCGTGATTATGATCAATCCCATTATATGACGTCACTGTACTGGAAGATGGGGGCGCCCGCGTTTGTCCTCATTTAGGAGCACTCGATCAATATATTACTATGTATAACTACTGCGGTAACTAACGCTTGTCCACACGTATTTAATATTATACGCTAAAACTTCACTGACGTGCACCATAATCATGTTTCGCATATTATGAATTTCATAAGAGAGTTAATTTAAGCAGCTCGCTTGGCCACCCGAGCGTGGTGCAGATATCCACTGGCTACTTACGCTGTCCTGTCAGACGTGTTCCATTACCTACACAAATGAGTGGTCGGCACTATTCGTGCGAATTTACAGGTGTTACGTCACTATAAATATTGGTTTTAGCGCAGTGTAAAATGGTTTGCCAGTTCAGTTCACATGAGACTTTACGCCGGAGACATTGTGTATAGGAATGTAATAGAACAATAGTGGACAATATCGGTGTGTCGATCGCGAGCGGCGGCAGGAGTGATCGGCGGCGCCAGGCGGGCGGAGCAGATGGTCGCGGCTGGGGCGCGTCACGGCGGAGGGCTGTGCCGGCTCGGGCGCGGGGTGCGCGGACGGCTCGCGCGCCTCGCCGCCACCGGGCTTCGATCGCGAGCTCTTCCAGGAGCTCAGCTACCTACCCGACGCGGAGCTACGAGAGTGTCTCGGCGAATACCCCGACTTCCTCTACCACGTCGCGCGGGACAAATTCGGCAGACTATACTTTCGCGTCATCAGGACCTTGCTCCTTGATAGAGGTACAATAGCATCATGTAGATGGGTACGGGCTCATTATCTATCACCTCATCGCTCGATACCACCATATGAATAGTGTCTACTCATATGCTGCTACCCCAACGTCTAACCATTATCCTGCTTTTTCTTCCAAGCTGTCACGCAATTAATTGCATCATTTCTTTTAGCTGTGCTTTGTGCCCTCGTTATCACACAAACTGTATAATCGGAAGTGATTATTGGTGTAATTTATTACTCACATGTATAATCTGTCACGGCGGATTAACGGTATTTGTATTGGATTTAGATGGACACTTCACTAACCCTTTGATATGATATGATTATGCTCTTAAACACTAGTACTTAAGTCTTTTACGCTTATGAAACTAAACAATAATAATTTTTAACAATAATTGCGTATTGCATTTATGTGATAATTGTATCGTAATACCGGTGTAGGGTTGCCATGATACAACAATGGTATATAATTACGTATATTTTCTTGAAACTCTATGTTTGTTTACATTTTATTATTTTTACCTATTGCAATTTAATGTTTAGATACAATGTGAGGTGAATGTGAGATTTAGATTGGTGTTGTATTGTCGTAGGAAAGTTTCTGTACAGTAATTAAATAGCTTGTATTATATCATTCCATTTGCGTATTATGTTATTTATTAAGGGTAATTTGATCGTTTATGGCATAAATAAAGCCATAAACTTTATACGTCTTTTTTATTTGTTATTGAAAGTTGTACATATAAGTACATTTTAATCTTTATTTGTGATGGATGTGTCCGGGTGACGAATTTTCTTTACTGATGTGGTATCGTTCGGGAAATGTTAAGTGTAAGAACTGTGAAAGTCTTTCAGTATCATGTGAGAGATGCAGCCACGAACAATCGATATCCGTTGTAATAGCAGTGTTAGGTAAGAGAGTGGGAAACACTCAGCATGCTTGTGCCGCATTCAATGGAACTATTATGAATTTATGACCGACAGTTCCCATAAGTTTTTAATCTGGAAAGCAGCATCGCCGTTAAAATTGTATCTCTTTTAGTTTACAGTTAACGTTCACAATACTGTAAATAATACAACGTGACAAACACATATCTTTGACACAGTTATAGTTATTGAGGGTAATAAACGGTCAAGTATTCATTATCTTTGACATACAGTTGATTAGACAAAGCACGGTTTTAATCAGTGTTTATGTTTAGACGGACAGAGGGTGTATTTATAAAAACTCGGCTGGCACTGTTCAACACATCAATCGTGAACTCGATATACCTATTCACTTTCGGTTCTCACATTGAACCGAAAGTGAGTTGATCGAGACAATGTGTTTAGAGAAACATGAACAAGTACCAAATTATCAGTAAAAAAGTCGATGTGTATGTCTTTTGTAATCCAGTTTTCCCACATAATGCAGCGTACAATGGAATAGTATGTTTTATCCGCCCTCCTCAAAAGCGTTTGGAGTCCACACTTCATTGCGTAGTGCGTGCGCTCCGCAGTCACTAACTTGATCCGGTACTTGTCGCTCGTTCTCGTCGCTTTGTCGCCAATACACCTCGCTTATTGACCAAACATCTATGACCCTACAGTGCTGTTCCACGAACCGTTCGAATTCACGTGTAATGTTGCATCTTTTCTAACTGAACAAAAGGGGTTCGATGAACGCCCGGAGGCAAAACACATACGATATTCTCACGGGTTAGTAGTTATTTATAAGTAGACTAAAGCTCAATACGTGACTAGATATTTTAAATGCAATCATATCTTATCGTTGTGATTGAAGCGGCGACGGCGATACTAAGCGTCAAAGCCCGATTCGGTGTTGTGTTTACGGTGGAGTGTGCGCGCTACACACGGTTTTGCGAGACCTAGCGATTTGAGCTTGTCAAGTACTACATAGTGTCGAATTATCCGCCCATTGTGTCTGTGTTTGTTTGTGGATTGTTCGAATATGCAATTGGATATAAAATGCATGTGACGTGGAAATTGTAGTACCTACCCTAGTTGGTACTTTTCTTTAAAAGTGTTTACATAATGTATTCTAATGGATTGATTAGAAGACATATGAAAACTGGTGACTATATGGTGTCCGCTGGTCAGTAAATATTTTTGCAAAAATTTCCTTTAAATAATTTTAATTTATTTGATATAAAAATGCATCCATTTATGCATTTCAAGTCGTAATTTACGTTATTGTTGTAAAAAATGAAAATATTGTCACTATAACTAAACGACGAAAGTAGTGTAGTGAGCTATCTATAAAATGGTAATAATTTTATACAATAAGCAAAAAACCAAATACGAAAGCAAATAGTGATAAATGTTAGTACCTACTCAGGTAGACAGGTAAAAACATTTAAAAATTAAAGGTAGGTGATAAAATTTATAATAATGAGTAGGTAACTATAATATTATTCTAATTGTTTACCTGTATTTTCAACTCATTATTGCCTATTATTATACCTACTTCTATTTGACGTTAAAATCTCTCAAACGTCTTTATAATTATTTCCGTAAATTTCCGTTATTATTAGGTCTTATTTTTGCTGAATGTAAATAATCCGAATGTTATTGCTATTCAAATCTAACATTAAATTCAAAGAATGTTCTCACGAATATTACTCAAGAGCTGCTTTTCATTACAAGCTTCTCTATATTTTAATTGTCCATATACATTTTGCTTATTGTACCTACTGCTTAAAAATGATAAGAAGTACCAGAAAATTGCTAAACTTCACAAACTGTATTTGCTTCGCAACCGATTAGTATATTTTTAGCACCTGTCTGTTTGATCGTAAGTTCGCTCTATTTTAGTGCTTTAAATATAAATCATATGTACGTCCGTGGCCCAATTGAGTCTATTACGTAAGCGTTGCTTTCAAAAGGAGTAAGACAGGAGTGCCCAAGAATAGAATATTAATACAAGAATACATTGACGTGCTCTACAACAAGGTTACTACAACATTTTAATTGTTATGACTAAAGTTAATGATGTGTGAGAACGATCCTCTTTTGAGTCTGGCACCTCATTAAATTTAATGATATACGATTAAGATCCGGTGATAAGGTAGTGTCACAAAGATTTATTTGACTAGAATTTGGAGATTTGTTTAAAATAGAATGTGTGAAAGGAAAATACATACAGATCTTTTTAAAAACGTATTAAAATAAAAATCTATCTAGTCAACTTAATTTTGTAAGGGCAAATAGAAAACCACAAGTTGTGGTATTGACGAAGGTGAACGCATGAACAAGTGCATATTACAGAATTGAATGTATCCTTTTATGTGTTTATGGATCGTTATCTTAACATACACTTGAATATAATAAACCTCAATATTGACTTGTGTATAAGTAATTGTCGGTAAATGTTTAAAAGCCGTGACCAGATTACTTGCTTATGTATTAAGCGCGGTCTGTTTTATAACTGGTTGACGATTTAAATTGTACTTTGAACGTATGCGGTTTAGCGACATTTACAATAGTACACCAATTTCAGTCACTTGAGGATCAGCTTTTATGAAGTAACGAAATAGAGAGAGAAAAAAAGAAAGACTTCTTTAAAGAAGTTTGTTCAGAAATCAATGAGATAGGTACGCGTTGGTTCCTATAATATCGTTTGACAAATTGTCAGCACAAAAGATTTGGTATAGGTACTTTATTTCACATTAATCAAATCCAAAATTATACACGCAACCTTTTCCATGTCTACTTTAAAATAATTATTCATTTTATATCCATTTTGAATTCCGTCCAATGAAAACGCTGCATTAAATTCCTTCTCCTCATTAGGTATTAATCAGAAGAAAACAAGTCCCGATACCTTGTCTCAAGTGAAGCAATGAAAGTAGTTTATCTGGGTACCTTTATCTGAGCATGTTTTCAAATCAGTATAATAACTTAAGAATGCAAGTACCTAACCTCTGTACCGGAACCAGTTTTTCAACTCAGTGAAATGTATGGATGAAATGTACTCGATAACAGAGACGCTTATTATATACCTTTAGTGTAAGTAAAACTTGTATATCATAACGTAATCGATTGACTAAGTATGAGACACGTTTTGTAATATTATTATATTGCATGACAAATAATGTATAATTATGATACAGCACTTCCCATCGGTATTCTCTACACGTGTTGAAATGATACTTCAGTGAAAACATTAATAAGATTTTTTATAGCAAGTTCTGGTTGTAAATATGCGTACTTATCTGAGAAGAAATTCATTACACTGCACTGTAATAATACCAGCCTGTATTTCATTAGCTACATAATTCTTCAATGCCATTGAATTTGTATTTTGTACCGTAAATCTTGTTGAACTCCACAACTAAGCTAGTATACGGATTAGTCTACTAGATGATCCTCATTATCAGTATATATGAACAACAATGATATCACATCAAAACAAACCAACACTGAAGTTAAATCTGTACATCGATGTCAATATTTTGAAGTGTGATTAGACAGATTTCATGTAGCTACACTTAAATCACTCCAGCAATAAGTAGTCACAGTGTGATTTTCGCTTGCTTTTTCCCGCAAATGCGATAGTGCAGCATTGCATCTACATGTTTGTGTCGTTTGCTACATAGTGGTATTCTTTTTCCAGTTCTATGCAGCAACAGGGTGAGCCAAATGACAAAAACCTACAATGACATCGAAGCGGTAACACGGCTCTTAGAAGAAGTAAGTTGTGTTTGATTTGCTAATGTATTCGTTAAGAGTTACATTACGTAAATTAGAGTCAAAGACTTCAAGGCGAACTTCGTGCTGGTATCTCGTTTGAGCGACAAGTCTTTGTCACAAGTGTGAGAGTGCATTTGTATGTACGGAGTTAACACTTTTGTAATAATTTGACCTTATTAGTTTACGCTTTAATCTTTGGCGCTTTTTACTATGATTTTCGCCAAGTAGATTCGGTTACATCTACATATCATTAAGAAACATTTCTGTCTTTGTAACTAGTGGTGAGTCGTCTACTGCATTATGCAAAGGCGTGAATTTACATATTTTCTAATGTTTTCCAGAAAGAGAAAGATTTGGAGCTAACGGCTCGCATCGGTAAGGAATTGTTGTCAGCTAATGGGCGTTTGGAGGCACGAGTCACCGCGCTCGAGGGCGAGTTGCGAAGTGCTCGGGATCAGGTCACGCAGCTGAGGCACGACCTCAACGCAAAAACAGATTTGTTGCAGGTGAGGATAAAAAGTCGTGAAACTCGTACGTTACGTTCAACAGACTTACAGGTACCGGTTAACACCGGTTCATTTCTTACCTAGCTCTAGTTTCGCTCTAGTGCCTTTACAACTTCAATTACGCTAAGTCAAAGGCTGTTTGTAATAATTTCAATGTCAACAATCAATAGGAAGGAATTGCTGTAACAATTTAACACTACAAAGAAACTGCTTGATTATTTAAGAATCGCGTATAATCAGTGCCGTTCATACATCACTTTACATCAGTATGAGTGTTTGAAATTGAATGTATTACCCGTCCATCTTCTTTATGTCACGCAAGCGATGCATAAATTACTCGGCTGAGGAACATCGCTTGAAGGGCTGGTCTTGATGAGTGGTATATCGCGCAGGTGTTAACAAATGACACAGAGGAGGGTTCGTCCCCGACGGAGCAGGAGGCGGCTAGCGCGGCACTGCTGCGCAGGCGCACGGGCGCGCTGGAGCGGGAGAACCGCGCACTGCGGGAGGAGGCCTCGCGCCTCGCCGCCGGCGCCGACTGTGCCGAGCTGGCGGAGCGACAGCTGCTTAGGGACATCGCACAGCAACTCGGTAAGGAACCACGCCTTCAAGATAGGTAGTGCAAGTGAAGTGACGCAATGTGGTTGGCAGCGGCTGGACAGGAAAAGCCACAAATCGGGTCCAGTGGCGTGCCATTGGAGAGGCGTATATCCAGCAGTGAACAATGGAAATCCGCTGATGATAGCTACTGACACTCTTGGAGTGCATAGCCTATCCCTTCAAGATATAGGCACTGTTACTTATGGAGTGCCTTGTCTCCCCAAGTGGAACAAAGGGTGTTGGCGCCGGTTTACCAGTTTTCCTGTTACTTTTCTCATTCAATCACCTATTACCGCAATGCTCTTTCTGCCCTACCTGCATATTGTAGGCAGTGGCTTTTATAATTTATTGGCAATTGCTTCCGCAATGCTAAAAAACACAATCATCTATATCTAACAGCCTTAACTACCAGCAACCGTAAGAGAGACTGTGACTCGCCTATCACCGATAACAATGAATTTAAATTTAGAAATTGATATACGGACGAGGTTCCTTGGACAAACGGTGATTTTTATGATCGATCGATGGAGTCCAGAGCATGTTCCCAAACTGGTATACGTGACTTGGAGCGCGTCCGCTTGGAACGGGACCGGCCAGCATTGTTGAAAGATTCGAAAATTTATTGTCCCTGTCAACAGGTAACGGCGGGTCTGTTACATACAGGTAGTCTCAATAGAATAAAGAAGAGTAAAGTAAAAAAGCTTATAATATCTTAGTTTATTACGATTTGAATGATCCGCAATGACTACATAATAAATATTGTACATAAACGTGAGCTCTCAATATAAAATGTGTAAATCTACGTCTAAGGAAAACTCTTCGTTTTAACCATTCAAGTTCATCTGTAGGACACATCTTGCTCGAATTTATGTAAAGCCTTCCTTAGTACCTACTGATTTCTACAAGCAGTTAGTATATCTGAGCTAAATCGAAACAAGTTGAATGAGTACCATTTCCTGCCTTCCGGGTTTAAAATGTTTTTTGAACATTGTTGTATGACAAGTCGTTCAGACGACAATGGGATTTCAAAAAAACTTGTTTAGATTCTACCTCAAGGTTCTCTCCAGATTTTCTCAAATCTTTAACACAAATTTTGTTTCAAAACCGCTTCTCAGTACTATTTTTCAACGTAAACTGTGTATCACAAAGTCCATCAAGTATTTTTGCGCAGGTACATCAAACTAACATTAAATTCTTATCGAGTTGTTATTCAACCACCGCTCCGTTAAGCACAGTATAGGTTTTGCCATGTTTCGCAAGCTGTAATTTCATAATACACGTGTTTACACGTAATTATAGACACTCGTGGTCTAAATTCGACCATCATTTTACTGCTGATTACTCTTCCATAACTAACCATGACTGTCAAATCTCATACTCCTTGCGCGATGTGTCAGAAATGTACTCAGTTGTCTCTTCACTGTTAATATACATACAGATATTATATCGATTTTCTTCGTTGCCACAATACCTACTTTGTGGTCGTAGGACATGACACCCACGTCATGAATTTGGCTATGTGGTTTTTCTGTCATGACAGCCATAACACGACTTTCGCGATGCAGATGTTTTCAGAGTGAGCTTGTTGTTTTTTAAAAAGCGTTTTCAGTCTTAGAACGTCCCAGCTAAACTAGACGTTACGCTGCCTTAATTTCCATATCTATTCTTACATATTGCCATTATTCGATAGTACGTAACGTTTCAATAGTACTAGTAATAGTACAAAAACGTCAATATTCCGCTTCTCAGTGGCGCGGGGCGTGTCAAACACTTTACTTCCTATCTCCGTTCTCAAGGCGTTATCCACTGTTCATTACACATAATTGCCGGGAGTTTCTCACGATGTTTCTTCCACCTTTAGTTGGAACTAGATAAATAATATAATTGAGTGTAAAATATATAAAACTGTCGTGAGCGTTTACTGTGAAATCTGGCTGATCGTGATCACATGTAGTTAGAAGTTGCTTTGAGAAAATGTTATGCGTAAGAGGTATATTTCTTTATACCTAATACGTTAACCTAACCTACATAATTATGTACGCAGCATTGTTTAAACAGATGGATAAAGCACGTGACGGTTTTTTACGGAAATATCGGAAGTTCTGCTAGATTCGTTTACGTAAGGTTTGTAAACGAACCAAATCAAGAAGGTTTTAGGACTGGATTGAAAGAGACCAATCACTGATCGATCTGTATTGTGAAACCATAATATAATAATATTATTTTCTACTCATACGTAGTATTATTATTTTTAAATGAATTTTGCAGTTTTTGATGTACCTATTTTTAATCAATAACGATTCTGAAAGTAAAGATTGCGCGGCATAAGAATTTGAAACGGGTTTTCTGGGGGTGATATGATGGGTTTTCCTCGTGATTATTTTACAATAATAGATAAAAGACTACTTAATATGAAAAGACTAATTTTAATACTGTTAATTATTATAATTATGTATCTTAATGCAAATCTAAGATTGGCACTGTAGTTTCGCTGACACATATTACATTGATTGATGATTATTATATTGATTGAAACGGTATGACCGGTCAAAATTGTCGGAAGGGCAGCTACGTCCAAGCGCCACCTCGCACTTGTGTAGGCACACACAAAAGTCAAGCTAAACAGTTGCAGTGCGATTTTCATACTTATTTCCCACGTCATAAGAACGGTACAACGGTCAAATTGTCGAGCTTGACGTGTATCCGTGTGTACATGCATACTTACATATAATAAGCTGATGACATTACCGGGCGTGGTACGAATACATTTTAGCAGTGAATCATCCCCAGCCACTGTGTATATTTTATGTAATACTTCACTGCTATCTCTTCCGTTCTTGTAGCGTATAAATTGTAGAAAATTGTATAAGCCCAGTTTTGTTTCGTGTTACGAAGGTCACCGTTTCAAGTTATCAGTCAACTAAATTGCTTAGCCTACATTATTTAAATTGGGCTATCTTTATGATCGATGTTGACTTCTTCCATTTATAAACTATTCAGGTGAGACAATAAGGTCATGGTGGTTAGAAGCGGTATATATTATAATGCGGTGGTGGAATACGCCAAACTATTACATTTAAAATACTGTGGAAAGAAAATGGAAAAATAATTGGGTTCAAAACGGAAAATATTATTCATAGGTCGAAATGTGGGTATGGGTTGAAAACGGTAACCGCCAAATTTGCGAAAATCTGTACATGGCTCTTTGTTTCCAATTTATCATTATATAGTAATGTTGATTATTCAGCTGTTAGTTTTACTATCTTAATATATAAAATCCTTGCGTTATTGACTGACTGACAGACACGCTACAGCCGAAACTATTGGGCCCAGGAAGCTGAAATTTGGCATGTATTTTCCTTGGAGACCGTAGGGGTGCACTAAGAAGGGATTTCCCGAAATTCCCACGGGATCGGCCAAAACGGGTAAATTAAAAAAAAATGCAGGCGTAGCTGCTGGCGTCCTCTAGTGAACTAATAAAATAAAAATAAATCAATGCTTTGTATTAAAACCTTTATCGCAAGAGCTGAGTCGGGTCTATACCTGATTGTGATTGCACTATATAATAAAGAATGAACGATTGTAGAAGTTTTTATTACAGCGCATGTGATCGATGTTTTCCGTGTGGCCTCGGTTACGTGCAGATCTTGCCATCACTTTCCTCGAGAGTTGTAAGAAACGCTTATTAGTTTACATCGGCTAGAACAGCAGTATTTTATCTAAAGAACATTAGTCATTGTCAGGATTATTTATAGGGCTTGTTAATCAAGTAATTAGCTCTTTATTTTATGAGCAACTAGCCTTCTCCCTCGGCTCCACCTGCGTGGTAAGTTTTACCACCTTAGTTGGGAATTTCTTAAAATCCTTTCTTAGTGCGTCCCCGTACACCTCAAGAATCAAACATTCCAAATTCCACCCTCCTGCGCCCAGTAGCTTCGGATGTACAGTCGAACAACTTCCCGCTAGACCACAATAAGGGCGAGAATCGCTCAGCAAGACGTCGTCGATTCCAGCGCTACTTTACATGCAAATTGACACTCGTATACAAAACCAGTTTCTAGTGTGCCTCAACTAGCGAGCCATGGGATTTTTTTTCGAAATGGTCCAGCGCCGACTTGTTTGATTGTACGTTGTCTGTTAGTCGCTCAGTAAGGCAAGAATTTTATAAATATTGATTGATTCGTGTACTTTATCACCAACTTATACTTATCTTTAGGTTAACTACATTTTTGAACAAACGCTACACATCCTTGATTGTACTTACTGCTTTCTAGATAACCTTGGCATTCAAAAATAGTGTTGTATGACTTTTATGGATAAATGATAACATGGCTAGACGGCACGTAAACGTTAAAATGATAATAATTCATGTGAAATCTTTTTGATGACGCATTGTATAAGTACAGAAATATTGGTATAAGTACAGGTAGGTAAATGTATCATAGTTGCATCTTCAATAGTGGGCTGATGCATAAGGTGGGTTTGAAATATTGTATGTTATTAAGTTGTACTAAAAATACATTATACATACATGTACTCACTGTCTTTTCCTTTCGGGATAGGCTGATAACAGAACGCCACTGGCAATTACTCTTTACTACTAAAAAATAAAATATTCCGGAATATTGGGCAACTATTCCTGAAAATAAACATTACCCTTTACTACAAAATAGAATATTTAGCAACTATTCCTGAAAATAACCTCATGTATGGGTAAACGTTAACTTAATATAGTGCAAACTCTTTGGGGTTGATTGTACTTTTTATTATGAACAAATTTTGTGCTATGAAATGCGAATGCCCATCTCCATGCGATGTCAAAGATCAAAAGTTCTTAATTTTCGGCCTAATTTAAGGAACAAGGGTTTTGGAACCATGGCACCATATTTTTAAATTTATTCCAAAATCAGTCAATAAAATATTTACCTATCTCTAATAATTAAAATGATAAATATATGGACTATCTTTAAATAATTCAACTAATCACTCGTAACGATGATACTTATCAAGAATTATCGACTAAAGGCAATTGACAATGATTTACCACGTACACGTTTGCAGACTGATATTAATGATAATTTAAAAAATCAGCAAGGTATCTTAAATCCTGATCGGTATGTAAACATCCGCCATATTGTATTACCAGCTGTTGCCAGCGGCTTCACTCGCGTTATTTTTTGTATCTCTACAACAGCGGGTCACAACAAAGTCCTCCATCTTCCAATGAAAGTCCCATTAAAATGGGCTCAACCATTCCACAGATTAGCCACGACAAACAGAAAGACCATTGTAAAATGGTTGTTTATTTAATGGTTGTTTCGTGTAATTAGTTACACCATTCTAACTGTATGCACTTGAATAAACATAGTTAATTTGAAATTACAGATATGCACTTCAATTTTATTTTATGTAGATGTGAATATATTAAAATAGAATTCGTGCGCTTTAATTATAAGGTAATTGTGTTTTATAAATCCATCATAATTATAACAATTACAATTTATCTTAGAAGATGAGTAATTATTTGCTATGCGGTAATTAGGTCGGTAAGAGATTTGTTTGGTTCACGTAAAGACTGCAAAATGTTATTTGTAATCTAAACATTTATTTTTGTAAAATACTAGATGATGCATTATTTAAGGCTACTGCTCAGTTCCCATGGCTAGTAGCGTGATGTTATATAGCCTATAGCCTTCCTCGATAAATGACCTATCTAACACTGAAATAATTTTTCAAATCGTACCGGTAGTTCCTGAGATTAGCGCGTTCAACCAACTAAACAAACAAACTTGTTGCTGAGACGTCAATGGTATAAATAATGTTAATATCAGTCGAATTGAATCTTTTATATCGATTAACATTATTATAATTTTTGCTTTATAAACAAGTAATTTGTCGCTTTGTGTTTTCCATGTACCTATTGTACAGTTGGCTGTGATTGCCATTTTTCTACAAAACATTTTTTCCTGACATTCTTTTGTCCATATTGTAATGTTCGTTAGTTGTAATGCTCTTGTTACTTAGATGTATTTCCACGAACATTTGATCTTAATATCTGTGATTCGTGATGTGTTGCCAACTAGGCTGATATTCTGTGTACTAAAAATCTTCTAAGGCTTCAAGTAAGAAGAAAACCGTCGAAGAACGAAGAAATTTTACGCCATGGAACAAAATCGAGCTTGTTGACTCAAGGTGGCCTAGCAGCGTGTTTTCTCTAAGACTTGCACCCTGTCAGACCATACTTGTTTTAACTTGTCTCAAAATCATCAGTGGAAGAAGACCTTCAAGATCCAAGAAAGAAGATTATGAAGAAAATGTTGTTGCATCCAAGCCAACAAATGGTAGATGTATGTCTTTAATATGCAATGTGTATTTTCAATATGTCATTTGTTACTGTAGTACCTACACACCGCTTCTCATCAAGCTGATAGACACTTTGAATATAATGTTCTTATGGCGTAGAAAATAGGGATTAAAGTCGTACTGCAACTGTTAAGCTTGACTTGTCGCTGTGTGTATTTACTTACGTAGAACATTTATTTTATAGTCTTACGCCTGTATCCCCGAAGGGTAGGTAGAGGTGTAAATATTACAACTACATTTCGCCATGAATTTTTAGGTCCCACGTAGGTAATAGAGGGCGAGCCTATTGCCGTTACCGGGCACATCACCAGACTCCGGACTGCTACTGAGTATATTCGGTAGAACATTTATTAGGCAATTTAAATATTATTTATCTGCTTGGATCTTGATACCAATGAAATTTTATCTCGGACTATCGTTTTACATTATATTTGTTTATTTTCTGTAGCGCATGAGTAATTCATCACAATTCGGTCACTGACACACTGTTGAAAAGAAAAGTGGAAATAATTGCCACGAAACGAATACAGACAATGATATATTTGAGTTGACTCGAGTTGATCTTTAGGTATGTTCATTTCTTAACAAATTGTATGACTCAGTTTCAGTTAACTGGGTCTCGTATATTACTTTCGCACTCGTTTCGATAAACGTCCGACAGTAAAAACTCGTCGTATTGTCGCTATTGAGAAGGACAACTGCTTTTCCGTTCTTTTTTGCTGCAGCAAAGCTTTAAGCAGCTTTTGTTCCTTCATACATTTGTTTTATACAGAGTTTGTTGAATTCGTCTATTCGAATTTTGGGTAAGATAGACAAGACTAATGTTTATTTCAGTGTAACTATTACAATAGTAGGTATATGAAGCTTGGTCTCGTACTTTTGACCTCAATTTAAAGTTCATGCAAGTAAGGCACTGCACGATCTTTAAACCTTTCACAACTATAACCAAGTGAAGGACACATCGGCCATTCAAAACACTCGAGTATTTCTTAGATAACTTAGTCCTTAGCTCAGGCTATTTATTAGTCTGCCGCATATTGATACGAGCAGATCATCACTTATTAATCTTATTATACACAACGTAAGTCTTATTATGTACAACTTTTACGTATGATGCTGCCTATGCCTAATATTTATGTAACAGGTTTTTACTTTTTTGCGTTACCGACTGACTGGTAGACAACGTACAGCCAATGGAATTGGGTGCACCCGGGATCGGTAAGATAGGGTTAAATTAAAATAAAATGTGCGTGTATAGCTGTGGCAGTCCTTTAGAATTGAATAAATACGTATTATACATACATTCATGCCTGACTCTCTGGTATATCTGTAAATATACATACCTTGAATATATCAATACTTTATAGTAGTATTTTTTTCGCAGCTAGTGCAAATTCGGAGGCGAGTTGCTTGGGCACAGAACTGTTGGAGGAACGGCAACGTTCGGCGGATCTGCAACAGCAGTTCGACACTATCAATGCGAGGCTTGCGGTTAGCGAAAGGAATTTTCAGCAGGTATATAAAGTTTTTTTTATATTTTTGTTTTAAAGCTTTCGGGGTATTTAACAGGAGTTTTTGAATTTCTGGAGATTAATGAAATACAGTGTGGTGGATTCGCGTTAGACTAGTAAGCGAAGTGGCTCCAAAGCGAGAAGTCTTGAATGCAACTGGTTTAATGCTAGGACGACGACAACGATGATGATGATGATGGATGGGTGGATTCGCGTGACTCCGCTACTGTGACAGATTGTCTTGTTTGGATGTCTAGTACATTACATTTATCAAAGCGTCAAACATGGCTATCGTATAGCAACGTCAACTCATACTAGGCATTCTATATGCTTCAATTTGTTCTCATACGAACTATAGCCAACGTCAGTAGAATACTAAATACCTCATTACGCCATACATAAACATACAAAAACATAGTACATCTTACATATGTAAGTAGATTGATGTTTATGCCCATCGCTAAATTGCTTTAAACGTAGCGACCAAAAAAGTGTAAGCGGCAGAGAAACACATAAAAAAGATGGACTCATTAAGCATTTATACAATTTGATGAAATTGCGATATTAACTTGCGTTCTCATTCATTATGTACTTAGACTAGTATTATAATTATTAACTTGTGAAGTTGCTAATTTTATTATTATGATAGATAGGTCGACCAGATAGGAACGAGTAGATAGGCTTGGCCAGACAGACTTGCATAGATGGCTTGCGCAGAAAGGCTTGCCCAGACAGGCTTGCGCAGATAGGCTGGTGCAGATATAGTTCCTAATTTAGGCATCCTAATATTTTTGAATGTCCTGACTGCTTATCATCGCAGTTCATTAACACGTTTTGTATATGATAGCAGTCACAACTTTAAGTCCTAAGAAGAGAGACTGACTGCATCCTCATTGAATCATTTTAGGGTACCTTGTGGTTATTACAATATGTCCCATTAATACTTGTTATTTTGATACGATACTTGATATACTGATACGTTCTCCAATGGGTTTTTCTTGCACGTGCAAATTTTGATATTGTACTTAATACAAAATTCATTATAAGTACTATTTTTATTGATTATAAATGTTCTGATGTAACAATGGAGATTAAATGTTGCCATACTGAAGCAATTCACAGCTTTATCTATCTAAATAGTTATTGTGAAAGTATGAGGCTATCGCTTATATCAGCGCATACCTGTTTTAAATCCTTTAATCTTTTTATAACCTTTAGGAATTCTATTTTCTTTTTCATAGACAACTGTCGCACTAAGTTAAACGCCTGTGCCTTATAATGGACTTCAAAACGTCAACAAAATACACTCAGATGCGGAATTCATTTATTTGTCACAAAAAATACATTAGATGTTGTCGAACTGGCAGTCAAGACGCACTGGCAGTGATGAACAGACTACATAAATCACTTTGCCATAATTACAGCCAAGTCATATAATAAGATGCATATCATATCATCGGAATAATGATTGATGATGATGACACTCTCTTGAAAATAATTAAATCTCTTTCCTCCTTAGTAACGAGTTAGACAACATTAAAGTGAAAACCTAGAAGACATAGATATTTTCGATAAGCTCACGGCATTGGTTGAGTCTTAATCGGTAATTTTTAGGGCCTCGTCACAATAGTAGGACTCAATACCGGACTTAATCCTAGATTTTGAATTTGAAAATACTTTTTGAAGAAGGCAGCAATTCGATATTTATCCAGCTGAAATTAGGAAAAAGAAGGTTTACAGAAATGTATCTTTTGTCAAAGTAAGAATAAAAATAAGGTGATTGCAGGTATAACGAATGCAATGAATTTTCGGTAAAACCGGATTAATTTGCCTCACGGAAGTTCGTATCTACTTCTAACTGGAAACATAATTACTATTGGTTGATTACCTTTGAAATAATCATAACAGTGTTATCTGAAACATATTTATCAAATGAAAACGTGAGTGATAATTCGTCTGTGGGCCTTGACACAATGAAAAGCCGATCAAGTATGTATGGCAAGTGAAGTTCTACAAACTTTTAGATTATCCAGTTTAGCGCTTAAGTTTTATTACATAGGTATTACTTCAGCACACGTTTAAAAGTCTAGCGGATTAGCTGAAGGTGTCTGTGTATTGAAAAGAGGTCAATAGAATGAATATATACGAAATAATAAAAGGCTGCACGTTACTCTTTTTTCTGTGATGATATTTTTCTCTCCAAATGTAAAATTCAACTTACTTAGAAAGAATGATTCTGGATTACCTAAATCGGCGTTCCAGAGATATGCGTTTACAGTGTGTCATTTACGCGTCACAATTATTGCAAAATTATACTAATGGTTCAGTTGCTATGCGACTTTTAGCAACGGGCAAGTAGGGGCCAATATCGCCTAATAAATTAAAATAATTACACATTTAAAGCCGGAAAGCACGTCTGATGATATCCCTGTATTACAACGTCTAATCTTTCTCATTGCAAGAATAGAAACAATTGCATGCTACCGTTCGCATTAAATCATATTAGCAGAGCAGATCAATCTGTATATACGTCACTGATGCACGATGTTACAAAATGTAATGATGTAATATTTGCTTGCAGTTGAGTGCTGAACACGAGCAAACGTTACGGATATTAGAAATAACAAAGGAAAATCAAAATGCTCTCGCATCGGAATTGGCCGACACAAAGGTAAATAATGCTTCACGTTTTGCATGTTTTTATTTGTTTCTATCAACAAATCGAAAAGATAAGATTGTACGGTCGATAAGTGCGGCCAAATTGGTTTTATCTCACTGGACACGTGTGTTGGTTTTTCTTTGTAAACATATATTTTCATTACTAGTGTGTACGTCAATTTTCGAATTCGCTTCGGTGTATACCTATTCTATGACCGTGTGGATTGAGAATGCAAAGTGTCACCTAAGAATTGGTGACTGCGCATTTTAGATTTCTTGGATGTTGTAAGAGGCGAGGCGACTAAGGAGATTACACGAAGCATATTATTATAGTATATTTGGGGAAGAGACGAAAAAATCAGCATCAAACTCTATCCCATCCCGTGTCACCAGCGCGGCCAAATTCTCCTATTCACTTGACGCAAGTTAAGAAACGTCTATGTCCTGCAGCCTGAGAAAGGCTGCATGATGTCTACCTTGACTGTAACAAAGTAATATATTATTAATTATTGGCATTTATTAGTGAAATTAAATTGTACGTATTACACAGGAGCGGTACATGGAAGTGGCCGCTCACTTGGCGGAGGCTCAAGAACAGCTGCGCACGCTACGCAAGCGCGGCGAGCCGGTCCGCGGCCTCATGCCCAGCGTGGCGGCGGCCGCGGGCCTCCTGCCGCCCAGCCTACATAGAGAAATGCACTCCTCCATATACTCGGAGCTTAGTCTCGACTCCGGCATCGGCGATCCACTTGCACAGTACGTATCACCATTCTCTACTTAATACTTGCCTATATATTATCACTGTCCTAGCGTTGATGCACTCTCACAGTACGTACCAAGTATAAGTATTATATTTACCTATTTTATAATTTTTCTAACGGGATTTTTTTAAGGATCATCCATAAATTAACCCACACTATTTTCATGATTTTTAACCGCACCCCGTGCTTGTCACGGCGAGTCAAAGTTTGTCGACCACCTACTGCCATCTTTGTGTGTGTGTTATTTGTTAGTCCCTTATTTCTCTATTTAACCATATTGTGCTGATTTACACCAGCTAAGTCGTTCGCGATCTCTCTATTCGTTATTTTAAGACGAAGATACCATTACATTTGATCAAGTAATAAGCCTTGATTGTTAATTTACCTTGACTATGTTATTTAATATAGATTTATTGCATAAGCATTATTATCTTACACATAACATAGTAACTGTATTACTTACAACTTTACTGATAAGACGATTATTACAAATGCATGTTCTTCTCGATAAACTAATAATGCATTATACTTATTTATATACTTACACTGAAGCGTATAAAGGCGGACTTAATGCCTTAGGCATTCTCTCCCAGTCTACCTTAGAGTGGTGCAGAGATTAAAAGTAGGTGTATTGTAGAAGTGATTATGATGTAACTAGAGGACGCCAGCAGCTACGCCAGCACATTTTTTTAATTTATCTGTTTTGACCGATCCCGTAGATATTTCGAGAAATCCCTTCTTAGTGCACCCCTATGGTCCCAAGGAACATACATGCCAAATTTCAAATTCCTGCGCCCAATAGTTTTGGCTGTAGCTTGTCTGTCAGTCAGTCACTACACAAGGATTTTATATATACAGAAGATATAGTAGTAATATTACTTCTACGTTAGTATAACACATAGGCTACCTTTTCGTCGTGGGTGAAGGCTAGTATTTGAATACATAATACAACTTCAAAGTGAAAAATGTACTTTTAGAAAACGACACATTGGTATTGCATCAACACTTGCACTGATAAGCATAGAGATGAAATAAACATGCACATCAGATTAGTTGTTTTATGTTGGTAATACATCAAGATAAAATAGGAATTTTATCTTTCAGTATTTTGTGATTTTGCCCTTTGTATACGATCTTTTAAATTTTAAATTATGTTATTTATGTTACAGTGAATAGACTTATAGATTTTTTATTTATTAACTGTTAGAGGTGTATCGATAGTAATTGCTGATGTGTTATATAACTAGCTTTTTATCTGAGATAACCTTATTGTGACTAGTGAAAAGCAGTGAAATATTTTATTAAAGTATTTTCGTGTAAGTGGTCAATTCTGGTGTTTAAAGATCGCTCGAAAGCCTCGGAAGTAGCTTAACATTTCTTGTTCTGGGACAAGAACTGGGACCGATGACAAACTTGTCCTACGAAGCAAGGTAGCGTTCTGACGTAAATGTATATTCATGTAAATGTTGCTTGTGTAAACGTTGCCTAATTTTGCAGATCTATTACGAACGGCATGTCAAGTCGGACCATGAGCTAGGTATATTAAGTAATAAATACATTTACTATCACAGTCCCGAGCTCTGGTAAATCTTAGTGCCTGCTATCACTGTCCTATACGTGCCGGATAAAATATGTATATATAAAATTATGCGTTACTTACAGTCAAAAATATTGGGCGCAAGCAGCTGAAATTTGGCATACATATATGTTTCTTGGGGTCCGTAGGGGCACTAAGATGGGATTACCGAAAATACCCACGGGGCGGGATCAGGCAGATACCGTTAAATTAAAATCTGCGGGCATAGCTGCGACATCCTCTAGTTGATAAATAAAACTATACAAATCGCGGTCTAATTTTGGGTTTACCCATACTTATCCAAAGCCGGTGAAACTGGTCCATAATATTATTGTTTGTTTGTACCAGCTCAAGCATGCACAAGGTGTTTGAGACGGTGCAGTGCGCGTCGCGGTGGTCGGGGCAGTCGGCGGCGTCGCTGGCCGGCTCCGACGTGGCGGACTGCGCGCCGCCGCTGCTGCGACCGCACAGGCCCTCCAGCGACTCCTTCCTCGACGAGTGCTCCGACACTGACTCCGACGATCTATACCCGTGAGTACTCAACTTATTTGACTGCACGGTTGGCGTAGTGGTTTAAGCGGCCGCCTCGCCGCTTGACACTGCGCCGAGTGTTGTGGGTTCGATCCCCACACGAGGCAACACTTTGTACATACATACATATCGTCACGCCTTTTATCCCCGAAGGGGTAGGCAGAGGTGTATTTCTACACCCACTTTTCGCCAGATATACTTTAGTCCCACGTAATAAGGGGCGAGCCTATTGCGGTACCGGGCACATTTCCAGACTCCGTGCTGCTACGGAGAATTTCGTGACAGAAAAACCCAATAACACTGCCCGACCCAGGAATCGAACCCGGGACCTCCCGATCCCACGCGCACATTTATGCCGCGAGACCAACGAGGCAGTCGTATAGGGTTTGATGTCGAGTTTTCCGTCTCTACGCAAAGATGGTATTTGCATCGTGTTATCCCTTAGTCGCCTCTTACGACACCCACGGGAAGATAGGAGGTGGTGACACTTGTATTCTATGCCGTCAACCACACGGCAACACTTTGTGTAATTCATAAATTGTTGTCTCGAGTCTGGGTGTTCATTGTGTCCGTTATTTGTATGTTTGTAAAGTCCCCCGCGACACAGGATTTAGTCCTAGTGCGGGAGTTGTCTTATTTAAGAAAAAAAAAAATTATCCGCACACTGCTGGCTGAACACACGGGTGTACGGAAACGCCTAGCGTTTCTTGAACAGACTCTCAAGGGCCCTTTTCCTGTCATGCGTATTATCGCCTGCGTGCGAGCTATCCGGATGCGGACAGCGTTCTTTTCTGCCTTCAGTATTGTTTTTACTGTGACGCGGGTCGCACGCATGGTCATAGTACGCATATACGTGCAACACGCACGACACTGCAGCGGCAAACCAAATCTTTGCCTTGCGTGTGGCCAAGCGCGTGTTATCACCCGCATGCGGACCAGACCCGCGCGCGGACCAAAATACGCATGACAGTAAAAGGACCCTAATGGAATGTGCGAGCATCGCATGTTAAATGGTCCACATTCATCGTTTCATGTATACGGGCGTTGTTAGTTTACGGGCGTTATTTGTATATAAGCTCATAATTACTGGTTGCTAATTCAGTCGTCGTCATACTGCACGCTAGGAGACCCCGCATATGGAATAACGACAAATGAAATTCATCGATTAATGCAAAGCGAGCGGGGAATGAGCTTATGAATGTTTCTTATTCTAATTGACGCTACGCATATGCGCCAACGACTAACAAAAACGGTTACCGCATGTGGGCGAATCTATGGCGTTAACAAAAATATAGCAGGGCCCAACGATCAAGAAAATTAAATCGGCCTAAATATTTGTTTGGGAAACTGTTGAACTATCTTCTGCAATCTTTTGTCAGTAAAATCTAGTTCTTTGAAAACTACAAAGTATGTATAGTATATTGTACCTATATTATGTTCACGTTTGTTGTCCAGCGGTGGCACAGGCGTGGGCGTGCCGGGCGCGCCGGGCGCGGCGGAGCTGGCGGCGGCGCTGCGGCGGCTCACCCCGCAGGAGATCAACTCGCGCCGCGCCTCGCTCGCCGCCTCGCACGTGCTGCGACACACGCGACGCAACGGTCAGTACACACACTTGAACACCAACATCTCTTTCAATTTTTATCACAATACTATAACCATGACTACATGACTACCACAGTACTTTAACATGTACTATCAAAAATATTTTACACCACACTAACACCTATTAAAACACTTTAATACTTCCTATCACAATACCTTACCACAAAACATTAACTCTTACTATCATAACACATTAACACTTACTATCACAACACTTTAACACTTACTACCACAACACCTTACCAAAACACTTCAACATTTACTATCACAACACTTTAACATCTTCTACCTCAACACTAACACTTTCTATCACAACACTGACACATTCTATCACAACACTTTAACAATTAATATCACAACAGTTTAACGCTTACAACCACAACATTTTAACACTTTCTATTACAACACTTTATCACTTACTACTGCAGCATTTTACCACTTACTAACACGACACACACTATCTATTACTCTAGGTAGATGCTTAAAAGCTTGTTCGAATAAAACAGATGCCTTTGGGGAAAGTTCGAGTTTCTTAACCTGGATACGCCTTTATTTGCAGTACATATATATTAAAAATACCGTTATATGTATATTCCAGATCGAGATTCTAGTGAAGAGAGTGCGGTGTGGGGTGCGGGCGCGGGTGGCGCGGCGGGAGGCCTGGCTCGCCTGCGCGCGCCGCACAAGCTGCAGATCGTGAAGCCCATGGAGGGCTCGCTCACCTTGCACACGTGGGCGCAGCTCGCCAAACCATCCATGTCCGGTAACTAGTTTTATTTACTCTTTATTTATGGGAAAAAGCTTCATAGCCCTCGTTCGCTATGGGCGCTGCGAAGAAGTGATCACTTTACCCGCCATTTGTAATAGGTCGACATAGTTAAGCAACGGTTGCACAGGATGCCGGTTGAATGGTTGACCGCGTGTGGCATTTATAACTTTGTACCGGCACGCGAAGCTGTCGGTCTCGGTTCCTTGTGTCAGAAGGAGAAACGTGAGGCATGTCGATGGCCTTTGGACGGTCTGAAAACTCCGACGTCAGGGTTGGCCACGCACTCACACGAAAAAGCGAAAATGGGAAAAGCAACATGTAAATATTGTATTATATATGACATGCATCGAGCCACCACTATTTTAACTTCGTTTTATGACTCGATATTATGATAATATCGATACCATTCCGAGTCATAATATTACCATTTGAATGCTCGAATATCGATACTAACAGTTATCCTATCAATGATTTATGATACTCATTTATCGAATGGCATCACTAATAGTGAATAGTTATTTATTTTCTCACAGAAACATCTAACAACTTACGATATATTTGCAGGCTTGTTAGAAGATCAAGAGGGTGTGGCAGTCCGGGGTTCGCGTTCGGCCGCCGGGCTCGGCCTAAGGTTGTACAGACTGTCCGACGTCGAGGAGGACGACGACATGCCGCGGCTGCCTCACTCTAGTCATATTTATACCTTTACCAACAGGTAAGTCTCATATACAAGTCACTAACCCCTTCATACTAGCGTTTGTCGAGAATACACGTTCGATGATTCCGAATACAAGTCTAGGTTAACAGTTGCATTATGATTTTAAAACTTATTTTCTACGCGATAAGGGTGGTACAAAGGTCAAAGTGTCGAAGGTCAAAGTGACATACAACAAGGCTGAATTTTCTTTTGTACAGTATTCTCAGAATTTTAACTTCGATCTCAGCCTTATTTTGATGACACTGAAAGTTTTGTCAAAACTAGTACACCGCTTTTTTGGCTGACGTTTCCTCTGCATTCCTTGAGCACTGCTACTGCGGCACTGACGTCACACAAAGCGTAGCGTGCTAATGTGCTACGTGAGAGACGTAATGCGGCGTATGCGCTACTCACACGACTATCAAACGTGTACGCTCGACAAACACTAGCGTGAAGGGCCTCTAAGTTATAGAATATAGACTGTTTGAGAGTAGCAGAGCCTTGCTGGTTTCAGTACAAATGCGCTGGTTCGACCTGAACAGTGCTACCGTCTCGTAGAATACCGACGTATAGTAAAAATATCTGTACTATTACGTTTCGTTCGGTGAGTGAGAGCGCCGATCAATGTCTAGGGACCTCTCATTCCTATCCATTCTGCTTTTTCTTTCCTGCCTTCTCATTAGTAGGCTGAAAGTGTCTACTTGGCTTGCTTCTACGAACTGTTTACAAGCCATGATTATCGCTTATCTTTGTCAGGTGGGTGCTGGCTTATAATGGTTAATAAACATGTATATATAACGCTGTTTTGATAGATTAGCGGTTGCGCTCATTATATTTGAGTGTATATGATTAGCTTGTGGGTCAAACACATTTTTAAGAAGTTTTATATGGTAAAAGTGTTTGAGATCTTTTGAGCTCCTGTTCTGATCACCCCAACGACAACCCAACCTACTAGACGGCACACGTAAGGCGAACACTTTCAGACAACACATCAGACTTATACGTCTTCTATAAGACCAATCCCAACACTAGATATGAATTACGACGTTCCGCAAATTTAAACTGGCCAATTAGAATGCATTTTTGTAGCCCCCCCTTGCCCCGCATACCTCACCGCATTGACAGAATTTTTTGTTTGTAGAAATGAAAACATTAGGTGTCTAGTAGGCTGTGTTGTCGTTGGTTCACCCTTATGCTATGCTAGTTACTGAAGATCGCCTTGTAGTTTTATGTTGATTACAAATCATTCAATTGAAATAAAAAATACGTATTCTGGAGCAGTTTGAAAATAATGCGCCGAATCATTCGAAGGTCGACTCGTTTGTAAAGCGTGTGATATTGTGTTGCAGCACGGTGCTGCACCCGAACGACGGCAGCGTGGCGGGCAGCAGCACCAGCAGCGTGTGCAGCAGCGCGCTGAGCTCGCTGGCGCCCTCCGTGCTGGGCAGCGCGTGGAGCTCGCGCCGCACGTCGCGCCGCTCGTCGGCCGGCGGCTCGCCCGTGCACTCGCGCCGCGACTCCGTGTGCCTGCCGCCGTCGCGCGCGCACTTCTCGCCCACGGCCACGCCCGCCAACAGCCCGCTGCTGGGCTCGCCCGACCGCACGCCGCCCGCCTCGCCGCGCCCCGGCGACGCGCCGCCCTCGCTGCACGCGCTCATCGCCAGCGGCACCTCCATCCTGCGGCGCCGCCACCTCGCGTCGCCCGCCGGCGACTCCTCGCCCGCGCCGCTGGCGCTGCAGACGCCCGGCTCGCTGTACACGGGGCTCGTGCACCGCAGCCCCATGGAGCAGCTCACCTGTCTCAAGCGCACGCTGCGCTCGCCCGCCGCGCCCCAGGCCGAGCGTCGCGCATCTGAAGTACCGGAGGCCCCTTTAGGGGTGCCCGCCCACCCCGGGTCGGGGGCGCTGGACGCGGCGCCGGGCCGGCGCGCGCCGCGGGCCCGCGCGCCGCGCCCGCGCTCTGACCTGGGCACGGTGGGCACTATGGGTACGATGGGCTCGGTGGGCCCGATGGGCAGCTTGGGCACGGTGGGCTCGATGGGCAGCTTGGGCTCGGTGGGCCTTCACGGCGGGAGCCTGTCGCAGCTGGGCGCGGCGCCGGCGCAGACTCCAGCGCCGGCTCCCGGCGCCTTGGGCACGCTCAGCTTGTTGTTCGGTCGCAAGGGTGGTCTGCTGTAGATAGCTCACCGTCCTCGCGCTTTTGTCCGAATCGTCCCGGGATCGATCATATTTAGGATCGGATGCTATTTATTTTACGTTTTGACGTCCTTTTTTGGTATTATGTTATCGAGCTCGTCGATTAGCTCGAGTGCATTTACTATATGCGTGCGAGACCCGTTCTCCTGATCGAATTTGATTATTTAGCCAAATTATATATTTTGTGTACCTATATCGACCTTATGTTCCTGGAGAGCGGGCGCGATATACTCGCGTTTTACTTCCAGTGACAGTGTTCACTCATGGAGGCTGGTCGGTTGGACCCCGAGGTTCCGACTCGCCGAACGAATTATCCAATTTTTATTACTTTAATGTTTTTTACTTAATTGATGCTTTTAATTTTGTAGAATTTGTGGCTATGTGAACCAAACAAACAATCCTGAAACAGAAGTCTGTAGTATTATAATTATATAAGGGTTGTAATATGTATTAGGTTAGGTGAATAGTGAGACTTAACACTAGGTTTTGTAGGTGCTTTATGAGTAATAATAATTTACATATTCCCAAATCTCATCTCACTGCGTAGTATTTTCATGGTTATGATTATTATTACTATTTCTCTAGTTATAAATTTTGTATGTGTATTGTAAATAATTGAATTTCCATTAACTTAGAAGAGTACAAAGTATTTATGTTAATAAATCCGATTTAGTGTAATTCATAATGAATAGAGGAATGTCGATCGATTTTGTTTCGAAATTACGAAAATGAGTTTGATAATAAACAGTACTTCATGAGAATGCGACGGGCAAGAAAATCGAGTGCCCTAAAATTGATATGTTTACGTGCTTCGATTTTGTTATAATAGTCGTTATTAATATAGGGTCTGATTAAAATACATAATGGTGCATGCCATAGGATAAGTAGTACTGATTCATTCTTAAATTAATTCGTGTTATTTGAATACTTGTTTAGTATTCGTTGTTCTTGGGGTTTGGATCACGTCTGTCATTTATGTTTGTATTTTGTAATAGCAGCCAGTTAATATTAATTTACAAGTTAATGTTAGGTTATTCAAATTGGTGCTAGATAATTATTTCAGCCAGTGATTCAGTTTGGTGCGATTATATACAGGTTGCTCGAGTGCATTATAATTATACTTTATCAGTCGTATTGTTTACTTGCTGGTCCAAGGTTCCCTTTGTTGGTCAACATTACAAAATCATAAATGTAAAGAAGCAGTGAAAATGCAAGGGCTGTGAGGTGATTGAATGTGCGTTGGTTATGTGTGGTTGTCAATATCTGAGATTACAATTACTACAGTGAGGTAGGCACAAACTGTGTAGTCTAAGGAAAATTTGTTGATATTTTGACGATTATGAAAAAAGGAAAATGATTGTATTGTAAAGAGATAATATAATTTATTGAATGAAAATGTCTTTTATTTCCTAATATAATGCAACATAACCGACATGTCCGTACCATACGTGTTGGCATATTCCACGATGGCCGCTCTCTGACTGTTCATACATACATACATATACATAGACTCACGCCTGTTTCCCCGAAGGGGTAGGCAGAGGCATATTAAACGCCCACTTTTCGCCAGCGTTTTGATCCCACTTAATAGGTGGCGAGCCTATTGCCGCTTATTGGGACATTTTGTTTGCCAGAGCCTCGTCCGTTGATCGGCAGGTGCACCACTTGCAGGTGAGGTTGGCTTGGGACCCTAAGTTCTTGGTGGGTGTTCAATTTTGTACAATTAACTTTTATAAGGTATAAATACCTATTTGTTTCCGACATTTCGCTTGTGCCTTATACAAGTTAATTGTACGCGATTAAGACTTAAGAATATTTATTTTGTATGATGTACATATACAAATCGCGAAAGTTTAAAATCGATTATTGTTCAATTTTGGACGACTATAACTTGCAGCCAACTACTACTAAGTAGTAATTAAGAACAAAAATGACCAAATGCTGAATATTCTAATCGCGCAAAATCGTTGTAAGTGTACCGAACTACTGTTGACCTCCGATGACAATAACGTTTGCACTAATGTCCCTATCCCACGTATACCGTATCGGCGCACGAGAAAGGTGAATATCCAAAGAATGCAGGTAGACGAACACGTCCAAGTTCTAGAGCTACTTCAAACTTGTTTTTTATGCGTGCTGTAAAGCATAAACTCAGCTAACACGCTGTGACATTGCAAGGATTCTATTGCCGTTCTGAGCTTGTGATTTTTTTACCCGAACCAAGTAAATGCTGGCTACTACCTTACCATCACAATTAAGTGCAAAAATAGGGAATGCATCATTATTGAAACAATTTCCACGTCAATACCTACAATTTAAGAGAAAACCTTTTTGATCTAATATATGAATCTGTAACAGGTATAGGTACAGTCGAACAACTTCCCGCTAGACCACCATAAGGGTGAGAATCGCTCAGCAAAACATCGTCGCTTCCAGTGCTACTTTATACAATCATTGACATTCGTATCCAAAACCAGTTTCTAGTGTGCCTCGACTCTATGAGCGAGCCAAGGGTTTTTTTTTTTGCAAACTGGTCCACTGCCGACTTGTTTGATTGTACATTAGGTATGTACAATCAAACAAGTCGGCAGTGGACCAGTTTGTGTAGTAGGCTACATACATACAGCCTACAGGTAGTGTTGCCCAAATTCAGTCTTGGTCTTGCAGTCTTGGTCTTGTTCTTGCGTTTTTGCAAGACCAAGACCAAGAACAAGACCGCGTATTTTTAGCGAGACCAAGACCAAGACTGATCGTGCAAGAACAAGACTAAGCCTGCAAGACTCTTGCGTCTTGCAGCTAGGACTTAGCGCTATTTCACGGAGTAGTTAGGTGTAACAGTTCGGTGTATAGGTACGCTTAGGAATTCTATGAGACGCAAAAAACTGTATTAAAGAATATGAAAAACTGGACCTATGCGCATTACGACTAATAGGTACCATAAACATACCTACATAGCGAATAAAAAAATATCTATTAAAATCAAACTGAGTGCATGCATAGTTATGTTTTAACCATCGGCACTTTGATAATGCGGCATCAAAGGTTTTGTACTTACTTCTCAAAGAAATTTGCCGCTTTTCGGAAGTACATGGTTATGAACTTATGATACACGCGCCGGCGGCTTCTTTTGAAATCATATACAACAATCGTTGCGCCGCGCCGAATTCACAACATTTGACACTATTTGATTGCCGCCACAGGGCGTAGGTAGACTCATGCAAAATAATTTCGATTTTTATGAGTACCTACAGGTGTTCCAAAGAATAAATAAGTTTCAGAGTGCTTAGAATGAAAATGAATACATTATACTGATCACGCAAGCAGTATTATGATTAGGATAAAATGGTAAGGATAGGTAGTAGATGTCATAATAATTTATTCTAGTAAGTATACAGGGTGTCCGAGTTAGGCCCAACAATATTTAAAGGTGTTTATCTATATCAAGTTTGGAATCGTATGCGTAAATGTTAATAATGAAAGCGAAACTTTTTTTTCCATACAAAACTAAAAAAAATATTTTTTTGTGTTTTTTTCGACAACCCTAACAACTCTATAGTCGTGGTTGTGGCACGCACACACGTATACTATCACCCGTCATCCCCGCTCCTCCACGCCACCCGCGCCACGTTCAGCGCACGTGCACCTACTTAAAAAAAACTTTCTGTAAGTTATGCAATTAATCGCATGATGTAATAACTTGCATAGGTACACATTTTAACTAGTTTAATTATTATCATCATCCTAACCTTATCTGTGGTCTAATTAGTATCTAACTAAACCTAACTGGATAACCTACCTGCCTATGATTAGGTACAATTATTGATGAATAGGAAAATAAATTGCGATTATTTTAAATCGAAATGTAACAGGTGCCTAGATAGAACCTGACACATTACAAGTAATTCGCTTATCTTAATTCTAATCTAAAAATTTAATTATCTGAATTAAAATACAATACTAAATTTATTTACCTATCATATCACCAAATAATGTCAAGGTGCATTGCTTACCTTAGGGTACCTAAACCGAGGGAGTGAGAGTGATTAAAAATACCATTACTAATTAATTAATCAATGCTTGTTTATTGTTACATACACTTTGGTTTATTATTCACATTTATTCGTAACAAAATTACGATTAACATTTTACTTTCAATGTACTTTACGTACAACGGACGGGTCGTTAGTTTACCTACTTTTCTTTACTCACGACGCATTAAAGAAAAGGTTCGAAGTGCTGGCCTCCCTTCTCAATACACAGCCGGGCGCGCCGAGAAATCGAACTCATGACTTTTTTCAACATTTGTGGGGTTATGTTGTTGAATGCCGCTGTAATGCGCGGTATCATATCTTCTCTCGTGTTGCACGGCTCCGAATACACAATATTCTTTATGTAACCCCACAAAAAGAAATCCAAGGGCGTCAGGTCCGGGGAGCGTGGAGGTCACGACCTCGGCGCATCTTCGCCGCGACCGATCCAACGGCCGGGAAAACGAGTATGTAGGTATTGGCGGACGCGACGTGCGAAATGCGCTGGCGCTCCGTCGTGTTGAAACCACATGTTATGCCCCACGGCCAACGGCAAGTTGTCAATTTCATCTTCCAGCTCACCCTGCAGATGCTCCTAGTAGCCTGCAGCAGTCAAGCTGGCAGGCAAGAAGATAGAGCCGATTAAGCAGTCTCCGATTATGCCCGCCCAGACATTAATCCGCCACTGATGCTGAAAACTGCTTTCGGTAGACGCGTGCGGATTGACGTGTGCCCATACGTGGTCATTGTGCAGGTTGGCAAGTCCACTTCGTGTAAATGTTGCTTCGTCAGTCCATAACACTTTTTCCACGAACGAAGAATCCACAGCAATTTGTTCAATTAACCACTCACAAAAATCAACTCTAGCACTGTAGTCTGCCCGAAGTAGTTCCTGTGTTCTGCGGAAATGATAAGGGTGCTGGCCGTCTTCATGAAGAGTCCTCCACACTACCCTGTGATCGACGCGAAGCCGCGCACCCGCTCGACGAGTGCTAGTACGCGGATCGTCGGCAAAATGCTCCAGGATCTGAGTTTCCACATTACCGCTGATGGTTCGGCCGGCCCTGTTAGTTGGTGCATCATGAAAACTTCCGGTGCTGTGCAGACGTAAACAAAGTCCGCGGAAGCTTGAATATGAAGGGAGACGCCTTTGTGACGCTAGCGGCCTGCCGTCGACGAATCGTTGACGGTACAGCTCGCGACCCCCGCTCCAGGACCCGTTCCCAGCTCCGACGCAAAGTATCATATCGTAATACTCTGCGTTTGAATAAGACATCGTCTGTATGATAAAAAAATAAAATAAAACAAACGTGAAAAAATACAACCTCAAACCTCTAATGACGAAAGCCGAGTGAAGATTTTTAAAATAAAAGCGGCATTTTCAAAGCGGCTCCGTTTAGGGTTCCGTTTTTATTTTTAAATATTCGAAGATAAGCGTTACACTTGACCGTCAACTCGCCTGATGTCAAGGGATGTTGCTGTCTACGATGGAGCACGCTTTAATGTAATTCTTTAATGCAATACTGTAATGTAATAGTCATTTGTTTTATTCGAAGATAAACTTTGCTCTTGACCGTCAACTCGCCTGATGCCAAGCGGCTGTTGCTATGATGGAGCACGCTTTAATGTAATTCTTTAATGCAATGCTGTAAGTAATACTCATTTTTGCACTTGACCGTTAACTCGCCTGATGTCAAGCGGCTTTTGATGAGCTCCAACCTCGGCCACACCGTCGCTTAATACGTTAGGCAAATTGGTGGTCAATCGGATCTATCTTGCGTAAAAAAACACAATTTTCAAAAATAATTATGACGGAACCCGCAGGGCGATAAATAAGTGTATTTTGTGGGTGTGATTTTCTAAGCGAATTGATTTAGGGTTCCGTTTTTTATTTTTAAAATAATTTCAACATTTTTACTCAAATTTTTATTCGAAGATACTTTGCACTTGACCGTCAACTCGTCTGATGTCAAGCGACTGTTGCGGTTTACGATGGAGCACGCTTTAATAGATTCCATTAAAAAGTTTCAATTTCAGTTTAGTCATTTGGTTTATTCGAAGATAAGCTTTGCACACTCTGAGTTTCCGGCAGTCTAGTCGGGAGACCGCATGACTTGCGATCTGCAGGTCATGCGTTCGAATCCCGCGGCACGCACCTCTGTGTTTTCGAAGTTATTTGCGTATTGTTGATTGCCGCCAACTTTAAGCGGTGAAGGAAAACATCGTGAGGAAACCTACATGTCGGAGAGTTCTCAATGATTTGAAGATGTGTAAAGTCAGCCAACACGCACTTGGCCAGCGTGGTAGACTATGGCCTTATCCTTCTCACAATGAGCTTCATTAAAATTTTATCAATTTCAATCTAGCAATTTTTTTTATTTAACCAACCAGACCTGTTTTTTTATTATATCAGTATTCATTCAAACTTTGATTTTCAAGGCAAGAGTGAATAGATATCTTCTAGATTGACGAGCTTCATCCTCGGCCACGCTTTCGCTTAACACATCAGGCAAGTTATTGGTCAATCCTACGAGTAACCACCAACTACTTTACTTTTTTTATGCAAGATAGATCTACATCTATCTTGCGTTAAAAAAAAGTAAACACAATTATCAAAAATAATTATGACGGAACCCGCAGGGTGAAAAATAAATGTATTTTGTGGGTGTGGCTTAATTGCCGAAAGGTCTGCGATTGCCCGCTATTGGCAGGCGGCTTTTATTTTAAGCCGGTGGCTAAGCTACGATTGGTGGTCGGCTAGTCTTTTATTTCTCTGTCGGCTTAGTCGGTTTTCTTTGGCGGCACCAGCCGCAGCCGCGGTCGGCTACTCCGTAATCAAAGAATAAATAATCAGATGTGTCAATCATTGTCAACCTTTTGGGTTTATTGAAAGTTATACGAAATTTACCTACCTAATTTACAATACAGGTATTGAATCTTTTTAATTTATGTACTACCTCGATCAGTTAAAATAACAAGATCTATTGTTTTTGAGTTGAGCTGAGCTGACTTTATTCGCCATCTTGTCATTAAACGCGTTTGCCTAGATAAATATACGATTCAATCGCAATGTTCCCATGATCATAAATTTCCCGAAATTGGTCGTATAATTGTCGTAGTAGTTTAGAGAGAAAATGAAATAATAGGGTTCGAAACATTGGACCAATGTCGCTGTTGATGTACATAAATAAAAACCAACTTCAGGGAGTAGTAGTAGGCATACTGAGTAGAAACATATCCTTGATAAATATTGTAGCCACTTTTAAATATACTTGAAAAGTGTAAAAAAAATCTACAAAACTAATAAAATAATATAAAAAGCGTAGGGTGACGGCACCAGAAATGAACAAATACCCTATTATGGACGCTTTAAAAAAAAACATGAAATATTAACGTAGAATATACATATTTTTGCACTAGCAACACTTCAACCCAATCATCTACCTGTTAGCTGTCACAATGTCAAACGTCATTGACGTCGGCCATTTTGCTTCAAAATGGCTAAGCGATAAAATTGCTGTGTTTGTTGTCGCAAACGAAAATCCGTTTTTATTGTGGAAATCGTTAAGAGAGTGAGTATTGTCTTTTGTAAATCACTTCATTGCCTTGTTGTTTCTTGTTAAATGATATTATTTTACCTAAAGTTAATGGATGTAAGAAAATAATAAAAATTAGCCTAAACCAGTAGAATCAATAATTCAATATTTTTTACGAGATGTTCATTATTGGTTTTATGAGTATCTAAATACCTAGTAATGGACAAGTGTCGAAAGTTAACTTTTGAGGTATTGTGTGAGAATGACGCATAAAATAATTCTTCGTATCATTACAATTATTTATTTTGTAGTAATATTGATTTTTGTTATCTCCTACCAGTAAGTAATGAACATGTGTCCATGATTGGATAATTTTTCGTGTCCATAATTGGTGGACTGCTGCACTACTTTTGGTATACTGCTTTTCGTAGATGGCGCCGAAAAAAGACTACACCCCTGAGCAGATGGGGCAAGCTATTGAAGCAGTCAGGCAGGGAGAGAAGATTGCTACGGCTGCAAAGAGGTTTGGTGTGCCACGTATTACACTGTATAATAAAATATCGGGCAAAAGTCCTTTGGAGTGTGAGATGGGGCCACAAACAGTTCTTTCAAAATCGGAAGAAGACATTTTAGTAAAATGGCTAATCGCAATAAGCGATAAACATTTTCCAGTAAATCGAGAGTTACTAATGGAAAGCGTGCAAAGAATTATTGTTGAACAAGGGAGACCTAACCCCTTTACTAATAATAAGCCAGGAAAAAAATGGTTTCAATCGTTTTTAAAAAGGCACCCGGATATCGTTGAGAAGACTGCACAAAATCTTACTAAATCACGAGATGATGTCTGTGAAGAAGATCTGCGAAAGTGGTTTTCTGAAATCGGTTTACATTTAGAACAAAAAGGCCTCAAAGGTATTTTGCAAGAACCAAGTCGGGTTTTCAACACAGATGAAAGCGCATTTTTTTTGTCACCAAAGGCAGGCCGGGTGCTATGCAAAAGAGGTGAAAAGCACCTTTACAACTTTTGTGGAGATGAAAAAGAAAACCTTACTGTTCTTGTAACAGCTAATGCTGCGGGACAATTCGCTCCCCCTATGATTGTCTTTAAATATGAAAGAGTACCGGCGCATATATCAGCTAGCGTCCCCAGTGATTGGGGTATAGGAAAATCGGAATCGGGTTGGATGTGCGGAAGCACATTTTATGAATTCATCACAAATATTTTTGATCCTTGGCTTCAACAAGAAAATATTCAAAAGCCTGTACTGTTTTTCTTGGACGGCCATAAATCACATCTAACGTTGCATTTGTCAAATTATTGTTCAGAGAATGGGATAGAGATAATAGCGTTGTACCCCAATTCGACGCACATCCTGCAACCTATGGATCTGGCAGTGTTTCGTCCGTTAAAGGTAGCTTGGCGAAAAGAAGTTTCAAAATGGCAGCTAGATCACCTTGGACAAACGTTAAAAAAGGAAAATTTTGCCCCAGTACTGCGAAATTCACTAGCTACAATTTCAAAAGACTGCATCCGTAGTGGGTTTAGAGCTGGAGGTTTGTATCCGTTCGGACCGGATTATATTGACATGAGCAAAATAAAAAATAAAAATATAACCCAAAAAGAACATGACCCAAAACAAATAGAGTTTATTAAATATTTAGATTCAGAAATAGTCAAGGTTTTTTCGCCACAAGAGTTAGAATTATTCAATAAAATATATTACAAGGACAGAGACACTTTACAACAGATTTTACATCCAGAAGATGAGTCATTGTACGTAATTTGGGCCAAAAATAAACATTTGAGCCAGAGCGCCATCCAAGTGGATCCGACATATCAGACTGATAGTGCTATAGCTTCGAATGAAGTGCAGCCTTCGACATCGGACACTGGCACTATTATAACTCAGACTGATAGTCCTGTAGCTTCGAATGAAGTGCAGCCTTCGACATCGGACACTGGCAATGTTATAGCTCAGACTGACAGTGCTGTAGCTTCGAATGAAGTGCAGCCTTTGACATCGGACACTGGCAATATTATAGCTCAGACTGATAGTGCTGTAGCTTCCAATGAAGTGCAGCCTTTGACATCAGACCCTGGCAATGTTATAGCTATCAGCCAAATAAATGAAAAGTCCACTGACAACCATATAAGTTTAACGCCACAAGAGCAACCTTTGGAAACTGTATCAGGTGAAGTTACTCCATATAGCCAGAGCGCCATCCAAGTGACGCCGACATCTCAGACTGATAGTGCTGTAGCTGCCAATGAAGTGCAGCCTTCGACATCAGACATTGGCAATATACCGCTAGTATATTTTGACAGTACAAGATCAACGCCACTAAAGCACCCTTTGGAGACAGCATTAGGTGTAGTTATTCCATCACCGTTTAAAAATAATCTTTTTTGGCCTGAAGAAGACGTAAAGGAGAAGAAAAAACGTAAAAGAGAGAAGGTACCTTATGCGGTGACAAGCAATGCTTGGCAAGCTTATCACATAAAAAAAAGTGCAGAAAAACAGAAACAAATAGAGGAAAAAGAAAAGAGAGCTAAAGATAGGCAAGCAAAGAAGATTTTGAAGGAAATAAATTCAAAACAGAAAAATAAAGTAAATAAGAAGAAAAAACATACGGAAGAAGATGCTACTTCAGATGATACGGATTTAGAAATACCCTATGCTGAAAGTGATAATAGTGACAACGAACTACAAGATAATGACAGTGCAGAAGAAAATGAAAAAAGAGCTAAACTTGTTCAGTCTAGACGACGCGACGTAAAAGGTGTGGATCGACGCAAAGAGGAAGAATAACAAAACAGATCCGTAAAGGTCCTACGCAGGATTCTTCTGAAAGTAATTCAGAAGCTGAAGATAAACCTATCAGTCAATTAAAGGTATCATTTAAGACTGCCTTTAAAACTGGACAGTTTGTTATAGTAAAATACGAAGGAGAATACTTCCCTGGTAAAATAGAAGCTGTTGATCAAAATCAATATGAAATTAGCACCATGGTGTTGTCAATGGGAAATTCTTTTCGATGGCCGGATAAACCGGACAAAATATGGTACGATATGACTTCTATTGTAGAATCTATAAGTGACCCTTCGCCTTTGAACAAGAGGGGATTCTTCAAAATTAAGGAAATGGAGAAATATCTACCCGATTTGTACCTATAAGTAATATTTAGATCTCTTTGAAGTAAAGAGTTGTTGAAGATCTCAAGATTACGTTCCTATCTTAGTAACTATGCCAAATAATAGGATCTCATAGAGATAAACATTAAATGTTACTTTTTTCTATTTTCTATTGTTTATTAGTCTTAAGATAATGGTTCAACTTTGGAGCTGAATTGTTTTCTATTAAATTGTTTATAAGTCTTATGATATTAGTAAGATCTTTATAGACAAATGTTAAATTTCGAAGCTGAATTGTTTTCTATTAAATTGTTTATTAGACTTAAGAGTAATTATGTTAAGGGTAAATTGTTAAAGACTGATAAAACTACTTTGATAAGTCTGATATTGAATACGGCAAATGTTTTACTCAAAAGTACAAACTATTGTTGGAAAACTATTTTCTCTGGTAAAGTTTATAAAAAAACATTAAAGGCTGAAAGTAAATATGTTTTTATTTACATATCATCCATCTTCCCTTTGACTAACTTGGGATTAATTTCCGGTCAGTCTTTATGATAGTACTTTTTCTGTGTCCATAAATGGATTTTCTTGATTGGGGATAGTCCATAATTGGGTGTCCATTACTCGATTTCAGATGTACATCACCGGTGATTTGTGACCTTCTAATTTTTATATATTTTTCTCAAAACGTATCGGTTTGTAGTAAACAGCAGTACCTTAATTGTATTATTTGTTTATTGATATATTTGCATTTAAACTTTCATCCACGTCCACTCAAAAACTCTACTGCAACTCAAAGAAACGCAAAAACATCTGCTTAAAATGTTCATAATTGGTGCCGTCACCCTAGGTACTTACCTACTAATAAAATAAAAAGCCTGCGATAAGAGTTTTGTATTGCTTACCAGCCCGAATATCTCTGAGAGAGATGATGAGAGTAAGTATTTACTAGCAGTGCCCGCGACTTCGTCCACGAGGAATAGTAACTTTGGAGGTATAGTGACGTTCAGGATTTATTTATTTATTTTTAAACTTCTGTCATCAAACATACAAACAAACTCTTCAGCTTTATAATATTAGTATAGATTAGTATAGATGTACGCCAAAACATTCACTTATATGTAAAGAATAGTGATTGGCACTAATTCTTTACATATATTTTATTCACGCGTCGCGTCTGTACAAGTAGGTAATAATCTGTGTTTGTACGCCGCACGCGGCATCGTTTGATTTGCGGCCGCATCCTTTTAATAGAGCCGGCACGTGGCGAGGCGGCGCGGTAGAAAGCAAGGAAACGTAGGTACTATAAATAAAGGAATTATTTTAATTCCAGTCATTTCCAATTGAGCTGTGCTTCGAGTCTAACTTAATAATTGTTTTTACTAATTCTTGTTGTTTTCTAAAAACGTATCACGTGTACAATTTAATATGAGTGACGAAGATTCAAATTATTCTAGTCCGAGTAACGAGAGTTTGAGTCACAGATCTAAAAGACCCAAAAGCAAATTTGAGGAGTTTTTCGAAATAATTCGTGCATCCCAAACTGCCTTGTGTAAATTGTGCCAACATAAAAAGATTGAAATAAAAATGAAAAACAGAAACACTTCAGGCTTAAGGAAACATCTAATATCTTTCCACAAAAAGGAATCACAAATATTTCTTCCTGTTAAACCAAAATTAAGTGGAGAAGGAGATATCACAAGCTTTTTAGTAACCGCTGGAAGAAGTGGACAGGTAAGAATATTTTTTTAACAACGGTCGAAGTTGTCGCTACGGGAATTTTAACTCCGCGTAGCTATTCATGCGATACTTTCAAAAACGCCATTAACTTACGTAAGTATTTTTGAGTTAGTGGTGTTTTCATCTAGGGGTGCGACATATTAAGTATGTAATTATCGTCTTAAATATTTTTTATAAACACCCATATCTTCATTTGTTTTCATAATCGGCCAGTAACAACTAAGTACTTTATTTTGGTAAATTACAGTACAGTGCAACCTTAATATAACAAATGTCAATTTAACGATTTTCTCGATTTAACAACAACAAACCTCCTCCTCCTAAACGCTCAAACCTAGTATGTTTTAAATAATAACAGAAGATTTATTGTTTTATTTCAGTCGGAAAACAGCAGTGACAACATCACGACAGCTACAGTTGATTGGGTGGTGAAAAAATATCTTCCCTTCTCATTTTTCGATGACGAAGCTAAACAAGTATATTTTCGACGTATTTGCCCTAATATGGTGTTTCCTAAAAGGTCTACACTTAGAAGGAAAGTCAAAGAGAGATTTGAAGAGCTCCAATTGAATCTCAAGGAACAACTTCAACAATTATCATCTAAAATGTCGTTTACCATTGATGGGTGGACGTCAATTGCTGGTAGGAGTTACTACGGGGTTACTATGCATTATATAGACAACGAATGGAAGTATCGATCTGTAGTTCTTGATTTTATACCATCACGCGGTCGACATACTGGGGAAGATATTGCAACGATTTTCCATGAATGTTTATTGGAATATGACATAATTGATAAAATACAAGGTATCACGGTCGACAACGCAACTGCAAATACCAAATTTATGTATGAACTGGGCAAACAGCTGCCGCCACACTTTGATTCAGACAATCAACATTTCCGGTGCTTTGCTCACATTTTAAACCTTGGTGTACAAGATTTATTAAAGACCTTAGCATTACACTGTGAGTCTGACACTAACGCGCAAGATCAGCAGTATGAAGACTATGCAGACGAAACTGAGGATGAGGAAGATAAAGAATATGCACCAAATATTGCTGATTCGCGTACATCTGTAACAAAGTTACGCAGTATTTCCAGTAAAATAAAAAGAAGTGAGATAGTGAAGAAGAAGTTTCAGTCTGCTTGTGAAGCAGCTGGCGTGCCATCAAATCTAAATGCCATTCTTGACTGTCCAACGAGATGGAATTCCACACATGATATGATTGGATTTGGTTTAAAAGTGAGAGCGGGCATTAACATATTGTGCAGTTCTGTCACCGAATTGAATGATTTTCAAATCACAGCTAGTGAATGGCAGGTACTCGAAAAATTACATAAATTCCTAATAAACTTTAAACTTTTAAGTACAAAACTTGGTGGAGACAAATATGTTACTTTACCGCTAGTCATTGTATCATTCAATCTCTTGCTAGATAAAATTGAATCCATGGTAAAACAGTTAGATAAGAAACCTAATCGATCTGAAGTGGATGAAAGGCTCATTCTAGCTTTCCAAGCAGCTCGAGACAAAATGCTTAAACATTATAAGAAGAGCAACTGGATTTATTGTACTTCTTTAATTTTAGACCCAAGGCATAAGGCTCAGACTTTTGACCTGACAATGTGGGGGAAGCAACTTAAAACAGAAAGTCTGCGCAAGTTCAATGAACTTTATGAAGAATATAAAAGTCTACACTCACTGAACAAATCTCTGGAATTACCAAAAAAAGAAAATAAAGTATGTGATGAAGATGAAGACGTAATAGACTTTGATAAACTCTATGAATGTCCCTCGACGTCATCTGGATCTTGTCTTCAAGGCTTAGTGATAGACGAGTTGGAGGAGTACCTGAGAAAACCAAGAACTGCCAGCTCGGTAGACATTTTAGATTGGTGGAGGACGCATGAGACAGAGTATCCGACTTTATCGAAGATGGCCCGTGATTTTCTCTCAATACCTGCAACTTCAGTATCTGCTGAGAGATTATTTTCTAAAACATCATTAGTAATTAGAAAACATAGAAAGAGTCAGCCAGATGGTTACTTTGTATTAATTCTTGGTCAAAAGAATTGATATAAAGTAACATAACCTAATGATAAAGCTGTTGTGTACTGTTATGTTTGATTTGTGTTGTATTTTATTTCTTATTGAAATAAATGATAAATCGTAAAACTCTTTTATTAAATTTCATATAAGTTGAGGGTTCAATCTCTTTCTAGACAGATATTGTTCTTTAAAATACAGTCAAGTTATTGTAATTAATTTGTTTTTTTTACATGTTTTAGCAAATGTAAGCTTATAAATCATAAATGTTTATTAAGAAACAGTTACTTCCATGGAAAACGACATATAGATCAGTTGATTTTTCGAATTTCTTATCAAATCTTCAGTTATTTATTAATCTGCTTGATCTTTACTATGGCTGTGTTAATTCAAGCTCACAATGTTCCAATTCTAATACGTTTTTCTAAGATTTAAAAACTTTAATAAATAGTAATAGACTGATAGGTAATTGCAAGACTTGCAAGACTCTTGCTGCAAGACCAAGACCAAGACCAAGACTGGGAGCGCAATACCAAGACCAAGACCAAGACCAGGTGTATTGGCGCAAGACCAAGACCAAGACTGGCTAAGTCTCGTCTTGTTCTTGCATTTGGGCAACACTACCTACAGGTGCATCATAATCATGATTGTTAACCCTTATTCAAACGCGAGCCTGTGGAGGATATAGCAAAAAAGTAATATACGTTCCTGGGTAATTTTGGGTCGTACATTTCAAAAATACCCACAAAAGAGGGATTAGAGGAGGGGAAGTATCTTTTTTTGATGGGAAGTTTATATCCCGTCGTGTCTGTTCTCTCTTGTAAAAAAGTTGGAAAGGTGGGAACTATAACTCGCAGTGTGTATGAAATTAATATTTTAAAACACTAGCTAGATGCCCTGGTTCCACTCGTGAATTAAATTTTAACGAAAAAATTACATAGATTGTGTTTTAAGGGGCGGAACATATCTGACCGAAGATGCGCCGAACGTATCTTCGGTCGCGTCTATTCCGTCAAATGAATCGGTACACATCTGACGGAAAATGCGTCGAGCGTATCTGCACACATTCGCTGAAAGCGTGGCTATTATGCACACATATAAGTTTGTTCGTGCAGGGCCGTACTCAGGGCAGCTCAATATTTTACTGTCATATTCTTTAACCTAATAATTTTTCGTGTTCTCTGATGTTATGTAGTCACTGAAGTCCTGTAGTTATTTATTTTGCAATTCGAGTTTGACTATTAAAAATATGTCGGACTTCGAAGATTTTTTATAGTAGGGTCGGTACCCACTGGTTCCCTGAAATTCGGACCCTGTGCCCACTGGTACCCTCAAATTTTTGTGGTGCCCACTCGTACCCTGCTCTATTTTTTATTTTAAGAAAAAAAGATACTTAATTATTAAAAAAAAAACAAAATATAGTTCGCTAATTCGATGAGAGTCCATTATATAACATAACATAACATAACATGTTATGTTATGTTATGTTATATAATGGACTCGATGAGAGTCCATTATATACTATAATATAATTTGATTATTTTATAGGACATACTTTAAATTATTGATATTACTTAATTATTAATATCGTAACAATATTGTACACGAATGTACAACGATGACAATATTTTTTACCAAAAAATTAAAATGGTTTTTATTAGGTGCCCAAAACGCACCTGAGTAGGTGCCGAATCTTTAATTTTATTCCAGGGTACGAGTGGGTACCTGAAAAATTAATTAAAATAATCTGGTCCCCTACCGGGGTACCAATGGGCACCTAAATAGGGGACCGATCTACAACTTTTATTCCGGGAGACGAATATTAGGGGACCAGTGAGTACCGACCCCCAACAAGCGTTATTTAAATATATGTCCTATTTAGGTATGGACTTATGGAGGTTCAAAAATAAAAGACGATAATACGATTTGGTTACGGTTTTTCACAAAACTTATACAAATGATATAGAAGAGGTTACAGACTACAGTTGCAGAGCAAGACACAAAATGTTTTCTATATAGGTATGTATGGAAATTGTTCCCGTGGACCTTTAGCACCTCATACCCAAAAATTGGCCCTCGATCCAAGCTAGCAAATATGCGTACACTCATAGCACATACTAACACTACATTATTCTACACATTTTTTTTCTGAAAAAATAAGTAAGGTCTGGCGGCCCTGGAATCTTACGATCTTAAAATCACCGATCTGGGAATGACATGGATGTGGTATGTCCAATACCTACGAATTTAGCGTGCACACCTACGAAATTAGCGTGCACACCTACGAAACGTTGGGCAAATAAAATGGCTGCCATTTGGGTTGTTTTCCAGTGTAATCGATAACGATATGGAGCCGGTTAGAGGAGAATAATACATTTTTGTAGTAAGTTACCTTTGTTAGTTTAAATCTGTTGCCAGATTACTTTATTCCATAATGCAAATGTGGGCGAACATGGCAAAGCAAAAGACGACCCTTGTATGAAATCATGATTAATTTATTCAGTAAACTATGGCTATCTCTTTTTTTTTGACAGAGATATCCCTAAGACAAAACGAGACAACACTATGTTTGGTGGCTTTATGTCGATTTCGTATATATGTGTATAAAAAAAATCATGGCGAAATGTGGGTGTAATATTACACCTCTGCCTACCCCTCCGGGGATACAGCCGTGAGTCTATAAAAATATAATAATATATGTGAATAATGTATTTTTTCTATATGTACCTACTATTTGCCCTTTCCATTTATATTCCTTACTCAAAGGTCAAAATTCACGTGGTGCGTGGTGCGCGCGACGTCGACGGATAATCCGTTAGTACGCTCGACGTACTAACGGATTATCGGTCAGGTGTGAATGGTTGAACGTTTTTCTATACATTTGTATGTATTGGCGTTACGCGATCGATAAAACGCGACGGATCTTCCGTCAGATATGTTCCGGCCCTAATAAATGAGGTACCTAAAAGTACTCGTCAATGCAACTTTCTTTTACTAAGGGAAGAACCCGAAAATTTAAAAATGAATGACTTCACCATACATTTTTAGTTAGATATGAATTTGTAGTAGCAAGCAGTTAGGTACTTGTATTGGTGAGTACTTTTCAGCACTCGGGTACTAATTAAAATAAATGATTATAATAGAGGTTTTTACTAATAAGTTACACTTATACCCAATACATTAACATATACCCCGTATTTTAGACACACGGATTTTATATAGGTATCTACTTTCCGAACGTAGTGTGCAGTGACAAACACTGGGATGATATCTTTCCACTTAAGAGACTCCATTTCAATCGACTTTACCCGGAAATAAACGAAAGGTTCTGGGCCTATTTTACATTTCACGCAACCGTTATATAGTCTAGTTTACATGGCTAAAACTCAAATCTGGTTACCTAATATTTTTTCAGTAGTACACAAAAATCTAAAAAATAACGGTCGTTTTGGGCGGCAAAATTACGTCAACTGACTTTAACGTGTGCTATGACATGTAACATGTAATAATAATTCTCTGAAAAGTGTTGTCATTATTACAAAAGGTTCTCTGAAATGTACCTATTGCGTAGATAAAAATTACATTGCGTTAGGTTTAAGCACATAAAAATAAAACAAGTAATATATGTTAATAAAATAAAAAATGTTTGTAATTAATAAAACAAATAATGGAGAGGCCAAGTGCCTCTCCAACATGGCTTACCGATTTTTGTCCTGAGACAAGAACCGGGACCGACAGCTTTACGTGCTCTCCAAAAGCACGATAGCGCCGAGATGTAAATGCGAAATGCAAATGGGTCACCATTTGCGCAAGTGTTGTTTAACTTTTGCCGACCCAAGTATTACGAACAACAAGCTTAGCCACGGTATGAGCGCTACTTGCTTGTCTTACTACTATAATATATTCTAGAAATATAAAAAGGGCGAAAAAATATAAATAAGGCGTTTGACGACCCGTAGCAGCTGTGCCACCTGTGCAAAATCGAGTTTCTAGAGGTTGGGCGATTTTTTTCGTCTGTTAGATAATAGATGCCACGTCCTCTACAGCTTTAAAAGTATAGAGTTTCTGAACTCCTTACAATTATCAGGAGTACCTTACCGCAACTTAAGACTGAACGTTGGTGTTCCAGTCCTGTTAATGCGGAATCTTATTACACCAAAGCTTTGTAATGGCAAACGGCTACAAGTAACACCTAGGACGAAACATTATAAAAGCTATTCGCTATTGCGAGTCAGACTCGCTCATGAAGGGTTCCGTAGTGGAGGTATCCACTTACCATAGCCATTATATTCGAATAACTATTAACCCTTTACCGCATGGATTTTTAAAATTCGCTCAAATTAATTTATGATATTTCTTACCCCAGAAAACACCCTAGAAAAAAAAATAAAAAAAATATATGCATATAAAATTGTATAAAAATCAAGAAAAAACCCCCTGTTCCATATATAGAGCAACATGCGTTCATGGTTATTTTGAAAGACGTTCCACATTTGGAATAACATGCAGGTACGGTTAAGTTAATGGGTTTGATAAATAAATATATAAATAGTTTTCAGGTAATGTGTATATTTTAGATAAGGACAAGAATAACGATTTATAATCAAACATTTATAGTACATTAAAAGGTTTATTCATTTGTGGAAACATGAAAACTCTTAAAACAATTTCGGTCTTTACTAAAGCAAAAGTAGCAACCACATTTACTGCAGCATACGTGAGAGTTTTGTCCACAGTTTTTACAACGCTGACGATCATTTGCCCAACTAGGCCAATGCCCAATCCCGTCTTCAGCCACTTCTCGAGGTCTATCGATCTATGCAAATTATTGTACCTGTAATAAATTAAAATACAAAGTGAAAATAAAAATAGGGACATAGCTAAATAAAAACTGAAAAGTTAATTGTATTATGAATTTATGATGTACTGTTTACATACTGTTCCATATTTGGCTAACGGTAAATACACCCCTTACTTCATAGAGTTCCAAATATGTCCGAATGAATCTACCGTTACCGCATCGTGTTCCAAATTAGGAACAAAGTTTAAGGATGTTTTTTGCTAGAATGCAGTTAATTTAACTTACGTGTTATGCCATAAAACTTCCTCTGATCTATTTTTCTTGCGATTAAAACTTGTATTATATTTTTATTTGCACATTAATAGTGGGTACCTATTTGTATAAACGACAAAACTTTGATGTGCCTTATTTCAAAAACTGCTGACTACATATCGTTCAAACCAATTTTCGTTGGAAGTTTTTATAACTATCTACAGCATATACTTTTTTTTGATTTGTCACTCTCTTAATTTTAAAAGTTAGAGGGACACACACACCCATTTTACCACTTTCGAACCTTATATGTTTCAAACGATTGACTTTGAGAAACAATGGTTTTAGGAACCCCAAAGTAATTTTTAACGAACTATTTTCCACATCAGTTCCATGTATGAAGAGCCCCCCTTAATATTCAATATTTTTTTCACCACAGCAGCTCAAACATGCCGCTTTTGCTGCGAGACTACAGTGAACAAAACGCGATTTTGATTCGAGCGTGAGGCAAAGTAGCTTTTTAATTTTTCAATCTTCAGTGCCACGAATTGACATTATTCAGCCATAAATTTGAAACATTCAAATTTTACTGTGTTCTGTCTCTTTCACATGCATATAAAAAAGCGAATGAAGAAAACAAACCCATCGAAATTCGATTTTGGAATCCGACCTCAAAGAAAACACGTTCGGAAACGCGTTATACCCTAAAATTTTAATATATACAAATATCTTTTTAAATAAAGAAATTATGTTGTTTTTAAATGTTATTGTTTATATGTTTAAATATTATTGGATTTTAATAAAATAAGTATAATTAATAGTGTAAAATTGGTATTTAACCAATACAATTTTATTTGGAATTTCAACAATGATACATTTGAAAAATAAACATCAGGGACGCGGTATCAGAACGCGATTTAAAAAAATAGCGGGAATAAAGTAAACATGTATCCATATAGTCTGTGGTAAACATTTTGCTGATGCTGATAGGGTATAGCAAGGAGCAATTATTATAAGTATGGAGAGATAGCTTTAAGCATAAACAAGAAACCTATCGTTATTTCTTTTTACTTGTATAAAATGTCATATGTGTAACCGAGACAGATGTATTGTATTTATTACCTCTTGAAATACTCATGTCGCAATATTTTTTAAAGAAGAAATGACTGTCAATAGTGATGTACTCATGTATTTAATTTCTGATTGGTATTGGTATATAATTCGGTATTTAAAGACAAGATAAGCATTTAATTAAATAATATACCAGTAGTATTTTATTTTACGAGCTTTTATTAAGAGTATAGTACTTAGGTGCCAACAAAGAAAGAAATACTGTAAAAAGGAGGGAGGTAATAATAAGATATGATTTATCGTGAGGAGACTTGACTTGTGTCCAGCAAATGATGCACATATTTTGGCTGAAATAATGATGCAATATTAATGGTAAATTAAGTAAATTTTCTCTTAAAATTACAAAGTGGAAAATCGAATTGACAATGTCCTCCGCGGTGCTCCTCTCCTACTGCTTATTCACAGAAGCAATTCAAGTATCGACTTCAAGGTTTGAAGCTTAATCGAATAAGTAGGTAGGTACGAACTGGTGGACAGAGTAGTTATACTCTATCCACCTCTATAATGTTTACATTTCAGAAATTTGCAAATAACGTACAGTACCTGCATTACAATAAAATGAAGTTTTATCTTTACCGTACATTTGGTACTATTAGTAGGTTACTTGTAATTTGTAAACGAATCCTCCAGGTATGTACCTAGATAGGAACAGTATACAGCTCAGTTTAGCATTTCTCGGTATAACAATTTGACAATATTTTTATAATTCGATAGACAATAATTACCTTTAATTCCTGTTAAACGGACAATACTGAAACATAAATAAGTACAATTTTTGAAGGAGTGAAAAACTACGCTATTAGGTATATATAACCAGTTGAATGTTGCAATACCGACTAGACAGTTAGACAGAATAAAACATCTATTATGTCTCGCACTGATCAGTGCATTGGCAATCAGCGAGTTATTTTATGTTCTCATTCTTAGTGACATTGGTATTGGAAAATAATTGAAAAAAATAAGTCAAAATCATTTATTTATTACACAAAGTAACGCACACGATACTGCCTGGCAGGTGTGATACTATATGTATTACCAAAATGGGATGTACATGGGCGGAAACAGTTAACATTTACAAACAATATTTTCATCCTGAGTTTCAGAAGGGCAAGCCATGTTCTCTCTTGAAGCTTTATTATCACTTCTAAAAATAGCTTTTCGTTATTTCGGACATTTCTGAAAATTACAACACAAATCTGTTTATGATATACATATATGTAGGTATATATGATAACTAAGCATATTTTTACAGTTGCAATTTTGGTATATATTGATTGACAAAAATATAAGTTAATAATAATAAAGTAGAAGTATTAGATACCTGGTTAGTAACAATAATATGCACAGCATAATTAAGAAAGAATGCAAAACTTTTCTTTGAAATCCTTCTTGATAACAAGCAGACACAAAATGAAGCGAACAAAGTTTAGAAGAATCGGACGGTTGCCATTCTCCCTTTCTCATATTTCGGACCCAATTTTGTTTCAAATCTCCATTCTTTGGAAATCTAAAAAAAAATCACAATGAATAACCAATTATTCAAATAATAATCTTTCAGAAACTGGTTTTCTAATTGACAATTGTATTACAACACTATCCTAATATTTTTTATCGAAATATTTCTATTATATTTATTTCATTGTGACTAATAGAATGAAAATAGGTGTCAACGGTGGTAATTATCTTTATCTTTATGTGTAAACTTTACAAATATCATTGTAGAATTATTACGGCAGATATCAAAAATTTTACTTATTAAGACTTACCGGTGGAAAGATATTTTTTGACCATTTTCGGTCAATAGTCCCATTCGGCTTTTACGTCCGACGGCACTTCAAACTATGGTCATTTTTTAATGTTTAAAAGTGGTAATATCCACGATTATAATATTTTGTAGTCATTAAAATTGCAGTTTATTTCGACACAGCTTTCAGTCCAGCTGGATGAACATCGACATGACATAACATTTTTCTTGGCATATGTCATTCAAGGCTGTATAAGGCTGGGCGCATACGCTCGGTTTCCTGATTAGGTTTCCTGATCAGGAATTCAGATTCGGAAACCTGAATGCTTCATTTACATACAAAATGTTAAACAAGGCGCACACGTCCTTACTATTTCCGAACGGAAAAAAACCCGTCGTTCGTTTCGGAATTCATTCCGTGCGTTCGGGTTGTAAGAACGGAAAAAACCTAATGACGTCACCCTGAACGGAGTGCTTGTCATACATTTCGTATCGTTCGCCGCACACGAACGGAAATTTCCGTTCGGAAGCGCGCCAAAACCGTAGCATGGATATACACAGTAACGACGTTTTTCTCTTCTTCTTCATGTCTAGCGCCAGTAAAAGTGCAATAGCAGTCAATTCATCGTCGTCGTCCATTTGTGTTTTCACAGAAGCGTCTCTATTCGAACTGACAGTATAAATTCCTAATACAAAAAACCGTTTATTTGCGCTAGGCACACGGAATTCCGAATCTGAATTCCTGATCAGGAAACCTAATCAGGAAACCGAGCGTATGCGTCCAGCCTAAAACATGTATAAAATCTCTATAGCTATCACACTCGAACATATGCAGTTCTGTAATCAGAGAGAAAAGAGATGCATACCTATACGATTTCTACTCTTTTTGAAATGCTCTCTCCATACTTATAATAATTGCTCCTTGGGGTATAGCGTAACGTGTTAAATTATATTAATATAAAATACTTCATCTAAAAAGATGAGTGAAACTAGCGATGTTGACTGTACTTTAATACCAGAAGAGTTAAAACAACAAGTGATTAATGCAGAATTTCGTTTTCAATTTATTCCTGTTAATTTGTATGTCTCCTAAGTAATATGTGTTCTCACTGCTGAGGTAAAAAGTTATGTGTGCTACACGAGAGCAAAGTTTTTTGCATCTCGTGCTGTTGAGTCCCTCACTACACTCAGAATTCTAACTTTGATTCACTCGCTACGCTCGTGAATCAATCATAGAATCCTTTCCTTGCTCGGGACTCAAAATCAGCACTCGAAACAAAAAACAACTTTGCTCTCTTGTTGCACAAATAACTATTATTTTCTATAACGTCGTAAAGCGGTTCACAGAATACATATACCTTCCAATTTTCAAATGTGTAAACTGAATGTAAAAAGTTTCAGCATAAAGTGCCTGTGACATACAGATAGACTTACAGACATAGCGCGTCTATAAGGATTCCGTGTTTAGCCATTTTTGACTAAGGAAAAAAAAATACTGTTTACAGAAATGTTTTAAATAAACATTTCTGTAAACATTATCGGTTATATTTCTTATTAGTCCCTATGAACAGAATTAAAATGAAAATTACTATCGAACGATGAAGGAGTTATGTGTTACCCCGAATTTAAAGTGAGCGAAGCCGAGGGTAAAAGCTAGTTAGTCATATTCTGACAATAAATCGGCGTTGCATCATCTCAGCCTAGAGACTAGTAGGGAAGCTGAAAATGATGCCTCCACACAGACCAAACTTTAGGTACCTAGGTATCTAATATATATTCTCGAACAACGATAAATCGTAAAATAGAACATAGGTATTAGCTTACTGTCCTTGAAATATGAAGAGACCATAATCGTAACTCGTAACCCGAATCTGTATGTTAGGTGAAGTTTTTAAACCTTCTGGAGTTACCAAGATCGCGTCAAATGAGGCTCTGTAAGAACAGGTGTTTCATATTATTAGATTAGATCTAAATATCTTAGGACTTTTCTTGTGTACCTACCTAAACACTAACGCTTTAACGAGCTTTTATAGTAACAAACATAGCTGCTAATAATAACTTACATACCTACGTAGTTTCTGTACAAAATATACAACTAATTTGTTTAAACATTATAACCTGTGTCGAGGGAATTACGTAAAAGCCCTTTTTTAAACCAAACCTATTACATAAGTTCTATATTTAAATTTTTAATGGCTTTCTATTGTTGCTGCTATTGTTTTTACAAACGGTGAGTAATTAAACAGCGATAAAGCTCAAAGTAGTTCCTTTAAAACAATAAAACGATAATGTTGCTTGATGTTGTTGCGTATGTTACATAGTTCAAGTAACTATGTAACATACGCAACAACATCAAGCACTGTGGGGAAGGTGCAAATGGTGAAATATTTGCAGGGTCGCCTAGACTCTCTATGTTGATATGAATCTAGGTATTTTTCGTGGTTTACTAATGTTTGCCATAATTTAAAATGCCAATGGGTTTATTCCCATCTTCCCCCGCATGCCTCCCCCCGAATGGGGGAAAATGGGAATTTTTGTGTCATCTTCCCCCGAATTTGTAATCGGGGGAAGATAGGAAGTTGAATTCCCATCTTCCCCCGCATGGAACGAGGGAAAATGGGAATGCTTGTTTCATCTTCCCCCGAACTTGTAATCGGGGGAAGATAGGAAGTTCTATTCCCAACTTCCCCCACATGTCTGCTCCCGAAAGAAGGAAAGTGGGAATGTTTGTATCATCTTCTCCCGAACTTGTAATCGAGGGACGAAAAGAAGTTTCAGTTCCCGAAATGCTTTTAATGATTAATTTTATTATTTCACCCCACCGTAATTTTTTTTACAGGAGTTATTAAAACAAAGTTTGATTACTTACCAATATTTTTATAAAAAGGAAATAGTACAGCATTTTCCGTTTGAAAATCAGTCATACCTATCCCAGATAGCAACAAACTTGCAGCAAGTTTAAATCAAACTTGCTAGTTTCGCTGTGACAAACTTGCTGCAAGTTTGGCAAGTTTGCATTGTTATCTGACTATAACAATTCCTCTTATTTTAAATTATTAATCTAAAAATCAAATATTGATAACAATATTGTTCTATATAAAGTCAGTCTTATAAGGAAACATTTTGAAATGCCCTACTCTTTTTTTATTTAAATATTTAATCTTATTGTAAAATATTGTCAATACCTACTGACAATATTTTACATTTCAATCTGTCTTACCGTTTTAACAATTAATATTAAAAATTAACAGATAGGTATAACAATCACTACACATTCAAATCTAAATGTCAATTTTGTATTTTTTGTCAAGACTGTTAATTGAAGAGTGGTTGGTGCGATTGAAATGTATTTATAATATATATTTACTATTATTGCTACTATTGTAGACAGCAAATTTTTTAGTTTACGTGACTTATCTTTAATTTTGCATGCTGTGATAATATTATAACGTTGCTTAATTGAAAAAAGTGTAGTGTCAATTTTATAATGAATATTGACATTTAGATTTGAATGTGTAGTGATTGTTATACCTATCTGTTAATTTTTAATATTAAGAGTGGATTGCACCACATCACCGGTTAAAGTAAAAGCTAAAGTCAAATTTTACAATAACTTTAACAGTAAACTTGACGGCTGTCGCAAAATGTGTTGCACCAACGTTTTTGTTGCTAATGTTATTTTTTTTTTTTTTTTATTAAATTTTTTCATGACCATAGATACAAGTCTTTCAGTCGAATACATAAATGATGGGTTTAAACTTATACATAACAATATTACGAATATTACAATAGTTAATGATGCTAATGCACGTTTTCCACTAAATAATAATACAAAGTTAATCTATTATCCACTTGCTTCCCTTTCGGGTTGGGTGAATACATCTCATTGTGATATCGTTTTCATACTTACTTAAATTACGATTTACTAACTTATAAGTCTATAGATTACAGAATGCATTAAATTTTTTCTACCGTATTACAAATATACTTAAATAACACACTAAAATATTTCTTATTTTCTAATAAATCCTGAACGCGGCGGGGAACACTTTGACGTTCACTTTCACTGTTGTCATTGTCATTAATTTCTCTCAATTCGGTGACCAAAATCAAACGTTGAATGTTAAAACTTGAACACTGTAAGATAACATGATCCAAATCAGCATCCTCTACTCCACAATGTTGACAACGGCTATTATTAAATATGCGAATCCTATTCAGGTGAGCTGGTGTTAAGCAATGTCCCAATCTCATGCGTGATATAATAGTTATAAATCTTCTTGTGATGTATTTGAAGTTATGATACCAAGGTTTAATCGGTAACTCATTTTGTATTGCAGCATACCATCTGCCTTTCGTTTCCAAGGTTATGTCCCAATACTCTTTCCATAACTGTCTATCAAGTTCTTTAAAAAGGCTGTAGTAATCTGTGAATGGAACCTTGAGCAACTCGGATCGATCCTCGTCATGGTCTGACCGGGCCGCAGTGTCAGCTACTTCATTTCCACGAATGCCACTGTGTGAAGGTACCCAAACTAATTCTACTTTAATAAACTTATCAAGTAGCTGTTGAATTATATGTCTAATATTAATAATAATATAATTTAACTTAAAAGAAATATTTAAATTGTGTAGAGCAGACAAAACACTTCTGGAGTCTGTAACTATCAAAATATTATGTACATTATTTACAAGACTAATTACATGCTGCAGTGCACAATAAATTGCATAACATTCTGCAGTGAAAATGCTACACATCTTGTTTAATTTAATACATTTAGTGAAGTCTAGCTGTGGATCATAGAAAGCTGCATTTACATTATGGTCTGTTTTAGATCCATCTGTGTATATAACATAATGTTCTGGTCTATTGTCTTTAAACTGTAAAAAATCAAAATGATTGTGCACTGTGTCTAAGTGGATTTCAAAGCTGTTAATAATAACATTAAAAGGAATTTTGTATATAGGCCAAATATCATTTTTGACAATATCTTTTGTATTATTATTTACATGTTCAAATATTGTTGGCATTTCAGGTAGAGTTCCGCCAACCAAAGAAGAAGCAGAGATGGCATTGGAAGCTATTGACCGTGAGATTTCTGGATGTATTGTTAATTTCTTAAGTAAAGGATTATCATTTGATGCCATGACTTTTAATAAAAATCTCTCAGCCAACAACAACCTTCGTAATATCAAGGGAGGTATACATGTCTCAACTTCTAAGGAATTAATAGGCGTGGTGCGCATAGCACCACAAATAAGTCTCAGTCCCATATTTTGAATTACATCTAATTTTCGTAACAAGGTGCTATTGGCATTCATGTAAGCTAAACTGCTGTAATCAAAATGGCTTCTCACTATGCTTTTGTACAGCATACTCATAACTTTGGGGTCAGATCCCCAAAAACTTCCTGCTAAATGTCTCAATAAATTAATACCATTCAATGCTTTATTACATATATGTTTAATATGTTCATCAAACTTTAATTTATCATCAATAATGACGCCTAGGAATTTATGTTGCTTGATAACAGGAATTTCTACATTATTATATGAAATTTTAACATTGCTATGAGTATTTACATTTTTACTGATAATTAAAACTGAACTCTTTTCTGGACTTATCTCTAATTTAAGTTTATTATGGTAATAGCTGTATAATTGAGACAAAGCTTTATTAATATTAGTCATTGCTATATCTATGTTTTGATTTATGCTGTACATAAGCAAGTCATCTGCAAATTGCAAGATTTTTACATCTGTTACATCTACATATTTTAATATTTCAGAAGTATACAAGTTATAAAGTAAAGGAGACAAAGTTGCCCCCTGCATTGTGCCTTTGTTTACAGTCCTAGGTCCATGCAATTTATTATTATATTTAACAAATACAGTTCTATTGTTTAAAAAAGAATAAAGCCATTTTAAAACATGACCAGGCATACCAATATCGTGAGATACTTGAATGAGTTCTTCTATATTTACATTGTCAAAAGCTCCTTTTACATCTAAAAACACGCAGATTGCATTAGAGTGGCTTAATTTCACCTGTCTTACATCTGATAATAAAGATACAAGGCTTTCAGAGCAACTTTTACCTTTTCTGAAGCCAAACTGTATTGAAGGAATTAAGCTTTGCGATTCAGCAAAGTAATCTAATCTTAACTTTAACATATTTTCAAAGAGTTTACCCAAACAAGATGATAAGGAAATAGGTCTATATGACGAAGCACTATTTAAAGGTTTATTAGGTTTTAAAATTGGAATGACACACTGTGTTTTCCAAGACTCGGGTATTTCTAATTCATCCCATAGTTTATTATAAATATTAAGTAATGTTATTTGTGCATTTGAATGTAATTTTTTTATTAACATGTAAGGAATGTCATCCAATCCCGGTGTAGTATCTTTCCTACTCTTTAAAGTTGTTTTCAACTCCTCTATAGTGAAATTCTTCTTGAGAAATACATTTTCTGTAGCATTCTCGAACAAATACTCAAGCCTATTCTCATCTATTTCAGTAGAATCCGCTAAGTTATCTAAAAAGCTTGGAACCCACTCATCATTGATGTTTTTGTTTCGATTTGTCCCAATTTTTTTAAACTTTTTAATGTATCCCCATATCCTAGAAATTGGAGTTAGTCTATTGAAGCTGCTACATAAATTTTTCCAAGAAGAAGAGCTCTCTTCCTTCAGAATTATTTTCTTTTTTGCATCTAATTTTTTATATGTTATCCAATTTTCAATGTTGGGTTGAGAAAAATAATACTTTAATGCATCTTTTGATTTTGCGACAGCCTCACTACATTTTGTATTCCACCATGGTACTGGTTTTTTAATAGGTGTGTTTGCAACTAGTTTTCGTTTTGGAATTGTTTTGTTCCTTAAATCATTTAATGTGTCTATAAAATGGTTATATGCATTAATAGGGGAATCATTTATTGATTCCAACTGGGAAAAACAAGTCTCTGATAGGCTATAGTATTCGTCCCAATCTGCATTACTATAAATATATTTCTCTTGATCCACAGGAGGTGACGTGTCATACATAGATGGTTGAATGTTGATCTCAAGTAAGGTTGGAAGATGATAGCTACCCATGGGATCGTCATGAACATACCAGTTACATAAATGAGCTATTGAAGAGCTAACAAGGGCGAGATCTATAGCTGAAGCCTGTCTATTGGGATAGGGAACAGTTGTTGGTGATCCATCATTCAAAATACATAAGTCAAATTCATCAATGATATTATACAAACATCTACCTCTATTATTATCACTATGGCATCCAAAGGCTATGTTATGAGCATTAAAATCACCCATGACTATACAAGGTTTGGGTATGTTATTGATTAAATCCTTTAACTTTGTTGAATCAAACCTGATACTTGGAGGGCTGTAAATACAAAGTATTGCCATTGCTCCAAATTGTGTTTCTGTAGTGATACATAAGTTTTGAATAGATTCTGAGAAGTGTGTATTAACTACTTTGTACTTTAAACGATGGTTCACCAAAATGGCTACTCCATTATGAGAATTTATGGAATTTTTGTGGATTAAATTATATGTGGGAAAGTGTGGTATTATAGAATTAGATTTGAGCCAAGTCTCATTAAGAAGACACACATCAATTTTTTTTTCAATTAATAAATTTTGTAATAGGCTCTTTTTACTCTGTAAACTCTGTATATTATACTGTAAAATATTTAGAAAATTATCCATGTTTAAATTAAGTTTGATAAAAATATTTCTCTTATTTTCTTATGTGTGAGTGGCCCATCAGAGTCACTCTTGTTTCCTAATGCAACCAACGGTTTATTCCCATCTAGTAACACCCTAAAGTGTAACACTGTTACTCGTTGGGAATTTTTTTCCCAACGAGTAACACCCTAAGTATATGTGTTACTGGATGGGAATTAAAAGTTGCATCGAGTAACAGATGTTACTTGTTGGGAAAACGCGCGGGTAAAGTATCCCAACGAGTAACAGTGCTACTCGTTGGCAAAAGACGCGGGTAAATCATCCCATTATGTAATAAATACCTTCAGTTGTTTTTGCATATTATTTAATCATAATTATGTTTCAGTCTAATTAGTATTAATATGATTATACTACATAATCAAAGTTTTGTATATGATACATTTTAAGATGTACTAAGACTACAAAACATCTAAAGAGATTTGTTTTGTTTGCTTGTTATTTCTAGGCCTGCACAATATTGCAAGATGATTAAGTGTCTGCAGCTTTAAGAATAATTAAATCTGCTAGCAATATCACCATGAATGTCGGAACAGGTATCTATCATCTTATTTAAAATCTATACCATATGAATAATAGTTGTTTCGTGTCTGAAAAGGTCCAAAAATAAAGAAATTAAACATTTTGTAACAGATTTAATAAAATTTAGAAAAACGTCATAGCTACAAAAAATTGAAATTGAAAAATTGAAGAATTTGTTTTTGCTGTTTCATCTATGATTACCCAAAAAACCACGGAGTTAACAAAATTTTGAAGTTCTTATCCAAAAACTAGACACTTGGAGCTACAGTTTCCTTTTTTTTTTATTTCCTGTACGACTATTTTCGCGAAGTTACGGCCTGTTGAGAATTGCCCAAAAATTAGGATTTTTTTTTTGATCCCTTATTTTTTTCAATAGTGTATATTAAATTAAAAATAACTTACAGACTAGTAATTCAAATATCACAATTAAATCAATGTTGATAAAATTCGGTACAAAGTTTTTGATATATATCTACTGGAACTAAAACTAAAACTATCACAATCAAAATTATGTAACCAACATAAAACATAAACAGAGAAACTATTGACGATCATTATTGCCAACGAATGTATGTTGTGTGCCTGACTTGTGATTAATTTGCTAGTCCACATATACGTTTAAATTACTTAGAGTATTTTACGTATTTACTATACTTTAATTTTATTAGTTAATCGATATTTTATACTTTTATTCATGAGTAAGTTGTGATGCATACAATGTAACGTTCAACATATAAGCAACTTGCAATACTTTTAGTATAACTTATTGCACCCATGCAATAAGTTATTTTTAGTTTAGTATAAATATACTACTGGAAAAAATTAAGGGATCAAAAAGAAATAAAATTTTTGGGCAATTTTCAACAGGCCGTAACTTCGCGAGAAATAGTCGTACAGGAAATCAAAAAAAAAAGGAAACTGTAGCTCCAAGTGTCTAGTTTTTGGATAAGAACTTCAAAATTTTGTTTACTCCGTGGTTTTTTGGGTAATCATAGATGAACCAGCAAAAACAAATTCTTAAATTTTTCAATTTCAATTTTTTGTAGCTATGACGTTTTTCTAAATTTTATTAAATCTGTTACAAAATGTTTAATTTCTTTATTTTTGGACCTTTTCAGACACAAAACAACTATTATTCATAGGGTATAGATTTTAAATAAGATGATAGATACCTGTTCCGACATTCATGGTGATATTGCTAGCAGATTTAATTATTCTTAAAGCTGCAGACACTTAATCATCTTGCAATATTGTGCAGGCCTAGAAATAACAAGCAAACAAAACAAATCTCTTTAGATGTTTTGTAGTCTTAGTACATCTTAAAATGTATCATATACAAAACTTTAATTATGTAGTATAATCATATTAATACTAATTAGACTGAAACATAATTATGATTAAATAATATGCAAAAACAACTGAAGGTATTTATTACATAATGGGATGATTTACCCGCGTCTTTTGCCAACGAGTAGCACTGTTACTCGTCGGGATACTTTACCCGCACGTTTTCCCAACAAGTAACATCTGTTACTCGATGCAACTTTTTATTCCCATCCAGTAACACATATACTTAGGGTGTTACTCGTTGGGAAAAAAAATCCCAACGAGTAACAGTGTTACACTTTAGGGTGTTACTGGATGGGAATAAACCCAACCAACGATTTAACAATTGCGTTAATTATAATGTCATTACTTGCTATTTGTTTAATATCTATAATGTCATTGGATTTAGACTTATCAATAAACTTGGGTAAAACAGGGAAAGATTTCTCATTAACTGTTGGGGGTGGTTTCACAACAGTGGCATAAGATTGCTGCAGAAATTTGGCCTTTTTCTCTTCAATTTTTTGTTTTTTAATGGGACAGTCTCGTGAAATGGCAAGATGATTACCTGCGCAGTTGATGCATATGACCTCTTCGACATCGCATTCTTTGTACGAGTGGCGACCAGCACAAGAAGAACAGTGTTGCTCGCCTCTGCAAGTCTTAGCAGAGTGGTTAAATTTAAGACACTTATAACATTGTAATAATGGTGGAATGTATGTTTTCACCTCGTATCTAAATAGCTTTATGTAAGTGTATTGCGGTAAAAATGTTGATGCAAAGGTGACAGCAACTGTATTGAGAGGCTCTAATTTTCCCTCTACTTTACGCATGAATCTTTTGATTGAAATTACTTCAGAGTCGCACACAATATTTTTATATATTTCCTCATTGGATAGTTCTTTGGGTACAAACCTCAATACACCAATCCTTTCCGTCAAATACGATGGTATAAAAGCTTTAAACTTATTTTTCCATAAAAATTCTTCCATCTTCAGAAAATTGTTGGCTGCAGTCGCCTTCTTGAATGTTATTCCTATTTTATGCGCATTTATTCTGTGTACTCCTAAGACTCCTTTAACATTATCCGATATTAAGTTAGTGAGCGTGATAGGATTTTTATTCCCTACCTTCGCCTGTTCTGTTGACTCAACGTATACAACATATTCATTATTGGTGTTTTCTATGAACAGTCTTTTGTAATTTGGTTTAGTGAAAATATTATACTTAGCATTTGAGTCCGAATTTTTATTTTTGTTTTGGATGTACTTTCGTTTCTTATTTTCCCCCGGCTCTGGCGACTCCTCGCCGCCACTGGTGACACTCATGGTTGTTCGAGGTCTTATCAGATGTTATTAGTGAGCTATTTTTGAACAATTATTTATTTAATAAACTTTTGGTGAAAATAAAATTACCGCCTCGTTTGACTTCCCGCCAAAAAGTCCTTGCTAATGTTAAAGTTAACAGGGTTGCTAGACAAATGAGGCGTAATTTACCCCGTTTCGCTGTGGGAACTATTTTTAAGTCTGACAATACTAGAGCTTCAATGTTATTGCCAAAGAGATTGGATAAATGTTATTGCTAATCAGAGAGGTTGGACTAGTTATATTTCTTTGTTGCTAATGTCAAATGTTATGTCAAACGCTCCAAACAAACGTCAAACGAATAAAACGCGCATAATTTAAACGATTTTGTTGATCTTTCTTATTAAAACTATACTTACCTTTCGAGTTAAAGTTTTACGAAGCGTAGATGATGATGGCATCAAACACAAAAAGCTTGTTCGTAAACAGCCAAACAAAGTAAGTATGCACAACTTTATTATTCTATTGCCTATAACACTTGCGTGGCAATTTTTTTACAGCACACAAAAATATGCCTACCGTAAAATCTTACAAGATTGCCCAACTAATCTAGCTTTGCCCAGCAAGGTACTTTTCACAAATATTTCAAAAAACCCGGCAACATTTTTTGTTACATCTACTTTTGATCTATGGATGAAATTTAAATATGTCTCTGGCAACATTGCGTAACCCCTATTTCAAAATGTCACTTCAGTCGGCTGTCAAACTGTGTCGAAGTTGGTGGTGTATTTTGCGGGCCAAAACGTGTGTGAAAAACTTTTTTTAAAAGTTGATTTATTATCACAGCAGGTAAGTAATTTTTTAACCACTGTTAGTTTGTAATAAATACACATAAATGAGCGTATATCCAACGCGAAATCTCTCTTAAATTCGGAAATGTGATGGTGGGCAATGTCAAATTAGTTTTTCTAACGTAACTGTTACGTCTTTGCCCACCATAATATTACCGTTAGGGTTGCCACCTCAATGTTTAATTAGATCTAAGATATGTAGGTAGGTACTTTGTCTTACACTAACTTCGGAATTACCTAAATAATGCTAATAGATAAATTGAATTAATAATATAATAATAATATAATATTTATTGATCAACCCATTTACAATATTTGACTTATGTTATCTTACAGTTAAATTAAACATAAGAGTATTAGCAGTATATCTATTTAGATATACTAGCTAGATAACTACTTAAATCAGGCAATGTTTGTGTATGTACAATGCTGGTGATTTCGTTGTACTGTTGTTGTAATTACTTATCTATCAGCATTATTCTCTGTAAGTATACAAAGGATTGCAAATTGTGATAAAAAGCATGAATTTTGTTTTCAAAAGTATCGACCTGCACTGAAAGTATTTGCGAAATAATTATCTAATAATAACCAACAAGGTAGTTTCTTTATGATTTTTCTTTTCAAATTTTTTGTTTGTTTTTTGATTTCGTTGTATTTTTAACCGACTTCAAAAAGTAAGGTTCACAATTCGACTGTATGTTTTATTATTTCTCCAGCAATTTCGGGCCCATTTTCGCAATTATTTTTGTAATCGAAAGGGTATACTCCTGAGGTGGTCCCATTGTCACCATCCATCGTGATCTGTTAATAAAAGAAGTTTGTACATACAGGTAGTAGAAATAATGAACGTTGAAGTCGGTTATTGTTTTGTTGTAAATTAATATTATGTACTAAAATTTTTAACTGTTACTAAAGGGTTTTGAAAAATAAGTACTATTAAAGGTAGCAGCAGGTATACTAAGTATCGGCTCATGTTACCTCGATAACCTTATTTTGGGTAGGTTAAGTATATTTGCTAATGTTACTGAGGCCATTCTTTTCCCATTTATTTCAGGATGAATAATACTAAGACTAAAAATATAAGAAAAAGAAAAAGAAAATTAGGATCGCGAGCATACAGAGATTATTCAGAAGAAATGTTAAACTTGGCGGTTGACATGGTAAAAAATAACAGGATGTTAAGTCGGGAGGCAGAAAAGAGGTTCGGGATTCCTCGACGGACGGTATTGAACAAAGTTAAAAACATCCACTTGAAACCGGCTTTTAATCTTATATTGTTTGCATAAAGACTAATAAGCATTTGCTTTAAACATGATTGCTCAAATGTTTAAATTAGTGTTTAAGAGAAAGCTACGTGATTATAATGTACCTGCGCACCCTAGTACTTATTATCAATAAAAAAGTGACAACCCTAGTTGATCGTTTTATTTGTATGAAAAAATTACAAAAAAAAGATGCGACTTTGCCCACCCAAATTTGATAGGTTAAGTGAATGTTTATACGTTTATTGTCAAGGTCCTATGACAGATTGACTATTTTCCTAAAATGATCCTTAAACATGATGTTTTTAAGGTAGAAAATACTGCAGCTACAAAGTTTGCCGCAAAATGGGCAAACTTGTGAAAAGTTCTAAATATTTGGCCCGCTGTCAAAATTGAGGTTTTTAGCACATAAACATTCATTATCTTGATACTATCGTATTTCTATGCAAAGAGCATTGCATTTATGAATGATAAAACACGATTACAAATTAAACGTATAATAAGTTAAATAAATATTTCAAGTGGAACAGAATTTCTGGGCAAAGTTGTACGGTTTTACGGTATCTTTATGTTTAATTCTGTATATTTCAGGGAAAGAAGCGTAAATTTTACTCGAGCTGAAATCGATAGACTTCAATCATTAATAACTAAACACCAAAACGTATTATTTTGTAAGAAAACTGATGCTGTAAGTATTAAGCAAAAGGATAGCGCGTGGATTTTAATAGAAAGAGAATTTAATGCCCTTGGAGAGATCCCGCGCACTGTGAAGCAGCTCAAATACAAATTTGAGAATATGAAGAGAGTGGCAAAAAAGGTACTTAAATAGATACAATGATAAATATATTAAAGGGCCTGGTGCTCAAAATTTCATACTTATTTATTAACTACAAAATCTTTTCACTGTTACTATTTTAATTTCTACCTAATAAAATTTCAGGTAGCTAGCACAGAGTGCCAAGAGATGCGCCGCACTGGAGGAGGTCCACCACCGACGCCCCCTGGACCGAGCGATGCTGAGACGACAGATTGGCTAAATTCTGTGATGTCCACTGCTATTCATGGACAGGAGGCAACATTTGATGATGATGTCATAAGCAACAGTTCCAAGACAGTCTTTGTGAGTACCTAATATTACTTATAATATTTTGTATTTAAGACATTCCATTTTAAATACAAAATATTCATTTTTCCAAATACTTACGAGCCGTGTGGTGGACGGCATAGAATACAAGTGTCACCACCCCCTATCTTCCCGTGGGTGTCGTAAGAGGCGACAAAGGGATAACACGATGCAAATACCATCTTTGTGTAGAGACGGAAAACTCGACATCAAACCCTATACGACTGCCTCGTTGGTCACGCGGCATAAATGTGCACGTGGGATCGGGAGGTCCCGGGTTTGATTCCTGGGTCGGGCAGTGCTGTTGAGTTTTTCTGTCACGAAATTCTCAGTAGCAGCACGGAGTCTGGAAATGTGCCCAGTACAGGTAAATGTGTACGGTAATAGGCTCGCCCCTTATTACGTGGGACTAAAGTATATCTGGCGAAAAGTGGGTGTAGAAATACACCTCTGCCTACCCCCTCGGGGATAAAAGGCGTGACGATACGACGACGACGACGACTTACTATCAAGTTAAATTCAAAATCCCTGTCTTATAAAAAATACCTGCCTAACATCAGATATCTAGACCAGATGGGTTAGGCTGTGCATTGGCAGATCAGATCAGTCAGTCAGTCATGTATTTAGATAAAAATTATAATATAATATTTTAAAACATTTTGTCGACAGCCTGCGAACCATCAAGAGAATCAAGAAATAACCATACAAATTATTGATCATGATGACACTGTGGAGTCTCATCTTGGAAACAAGGTATCATGCTAATATCTTTATCTATTAAAACTAAATCACAAACAGGGATTCTATTTTATTGCTGCAAAAGGGCAATGTATCATATTGTGTTGGCTGTTTGTTGCAATTTTCAAAACATATCTATTGTATACATATAAATGTAACATAATGATTTCACGTTATTTGTTTGTTTTACAGACTCCTGCAAATGAACTAACCCCAAGCGGGGATAACAAGGCCTCTGAAACCAAGAAGTGGCACTTTGACGCCAGCACACCTTACACATCCCTCAAGAGACCCGTGTCATCACCACTAAATCGTAATGTAGATTTATATGTAGTGATACAAACTGTATCTTGTCTATATTTGCAAATAGGTCTTGAGTGATTTAATTTATCATTCCACTGTGTTGCAGGTCGGTTAAAAAAACTGAAAGCTGCAGAAAACTGCAACATAGTCCGACAGACATTACGAGAGAAAAAGATAGCTCTATTAGATAGTCTGCAGGACCTGGAGCTGCAAAAAATTAGGGACTCCATCAGGCACGCCCAGGAGCTTCATGAGCAAGAGCTGCGCCATAAAGAAGAACGCCATAAATTAGAAAAAGAAAAACTTAGCTTAGAAATAATGATACTGAAAAAAGATCTTTAGAATAAGCTAGGATTAATTGTTTTCATTCTATATAATAAAACCAATCATATATAATTAAAATATTTTTATTTACCTATTGCAGTCTACTAAAATAATTGTTTATTAATGACATTCTATTAGAATTATCACTCCCGGTCACTCTATACACCAAATCTTCCTCGTCAGAAGAGTCGCTATCGTCATTCGTTAAGCTTGAATCTGGTGGAGGCATTGGATCCCGCGTCTTTTTGCATATATTGTGCAGTACGGCAGTAGCTACTATAATAGGTTGTACTCTATCAATTTTATTTCTAATTTTCATAGAAAGGGCAGGAAATCTTCTTTTCCAGCACCCAAACATCCTTTCAATGACATTCCTTGTACGGATTTGACTTTCATTATAAAGTCTCTCTGCATCACTAATAGGATCACGCAAAGGTGTCATCAAATAGGGTTTTACACCATAACCTTTGTCACCAACCAGCCAGTATCCGTCAAAATCACCATCTTCTAGTCTGCCCTGTAAAATAACATACACATACATACATAGACTCACGCCTGTTTCCCCGAAGGGGTAGGCAGAGGCATATTAAACGCCCACTTTTCGCCAGTGTTTTGACTTTTGATCCCACGTAATAGGTGGCGAGCCTATTGCCGCTTATCGAGATATTTTGTTTGCCAGAACCTCGTCCGTTGATCGGCAGGTGCACTACTTGCAGGTGAGGTTGGCTTGGGACCCTAAGTTCTTGGTGGGACCCCTTGCACCCTTGAATTGATTAAAAATAAGTCAAAATCCTTATGAATGTCATCATCATCAGCCCCTTACAGTCCACTGCTGGACTAGGCCTCTCCTTTGAATAGAGGAATGTACTAAACTAATATTTTTAAGTAGGTATGTACCTTAATGACACTGCTGTTAAAAATGTGGCTATCATGACTACTGCCTGGCCAACGTGCTACAATATTTGTTATATACATGTTGGCATCACAGATAGCTTGTACATTCATTGAAAAATACAATTTCCTATTTCTATAATTTTCTGCATCTGATCCACCTGGAAATAAAAGAAAAATATTATGAATATTATACATACACTCACACATGAACTTCATGATGTAGTAACAGTAGTATACATGTACTTAATAAAATTAGGATGGCAATTTTTGCCATATATCAAAATGCTTAAATGGTTTTTAATTAATTCTATACACACCTGGAGACTTAATTGGTATGTGAGTACAATCAATCGCCCCAATAACCTTTGGAAAGGCACTTAAAGCATAAAATTATGTTGCTGTTCTCTCCATATCTTCAACATTCCCGGGCATAGATATCCATTCTGCTCACATGTTTGCAATGGCTCGGCTCACTTTATTAATTATGCGTGATACACTTGACTTATGTACACCAGCTGTATCGCCAATACATCTTTGAAAAGACCCACATGCATAGTACTCTAATGCGATTAGAACTTGCTGCAATGGAGTCACTGCCTTATTTCTGTAAAAATAATTGGATTAAATGTATAGGTATTTATTACTTTGCAAAAGGAAATAAAGCATCTAAGCTCCGGCATTATTATTTAATTCATATTATGTATGAATAAAAAAAGATAAACAGCTCGGTGACTAGGCAATAAGTTTTCCAGGAAGAATTACAGGAACCTAGACTAGGTAGGGATCTAGCAAATAAAATTTGGCACCTCATAGTTGAGGTAGGTATATAGGTAAATAATTTAATTTATATAACTTGTCTCGTCGTTGGAGGCTGCAAATCGTGTTCCAACCGTTGAGCTAGCCACCGCGCTACATTTTTGGAGACTCGAAATCTAGCCAAGAATGATTCGTTGTCCCATTTTGAAAATCGATCAGTTCTGGAGAAATACACTTTTCTTTTCCTAGGCCTTACACTTATCTGGTCTAAATCACCTTCGTCTTCAGAAGAACTAGTTTCTGCAAGTATTTCTCGAAGCAGTGACATGTTTGGAGGTTATTCTTGATGCGTAACAACAATAATACAGAAGAACTGACTTTAACAATAACATTAACCGGCCAACATCGGGCGGTTACAGTTAACGTAAAATTATGACGTCATTTTAACAATTGTCAAGTGGTGCAACTCATTTTTTGCATAACCGGTACTTTGACAGATGTTGTGATCTTTGTCATTGTTAAAGTAAGATGGTGCAACCCAGTCTAATTGTTAAAACGGTAAGACAGATTGAAATGTAAAATATTGTTATAGACGCCGCACAGTGTTTTATGAAGACCATTTTTCGGACACCATCTTTTTATTAAAGATGCTAATAGATATATTTAATAAAAAGAAATATTTCGTATCCCCATTAAGCTAGCATCTCTAGTTTTTCTTTTTTGAAAATCTTCATATTTTATTGCGGATATTTAGAAAAAAGGTTTTCCTCTTAAACTAAGCATGATACGCAACAATAACGTTACAAGCACCGATAGCGTCTCTTTCACTGCACATTTTACAGTTAAAATGAACCTCACAACTTGACTAGATTCAAATTTAAGCGAGATTTTGTATTTTTAGATTTTCTTACTTTTCTCGAAGATTCTACCAAATGTGGAAAAGTTATATATACAGAAATGATGCTCTTTACTTTCCTCATCTACTCAATAAATTTCAGACCCCAAATCCATGGAATCTAGAAGTTATTCCAAATTAACTGTTTTTGCTAGGGTTTTTACATTTGTATTCCGGGTTTTAATGATAAAATTTTTATTCGAGATTGATTTTATAACTAAATTATATGTTGTAAAGAAATCAATATCGAATAAAAATTTAATCATTAAAATCCAGAATATAAATATGAAAAAACTAGCAAAAACAGTTATATGGAATAACTTCTAGATTCCATGGATTTGGGGTCTGAAATTTATTGAGTAGATGAGGAAAGTAAAGAGCACCCTTTCTGTATATATAACTTTTCCACATTTGGTAGAATCTTCGGGAAAAGTAAGAAAATCTAAAAATCCAAAATCTCGCTTAAATTTAAATCTAGTCAAGTTAAGAGGTTCATTTTAACTGTAAAATGTGCAGTGAAAGAGACGCTATCGGTGCTTGTAACATTATTATTGCGTATCATGTTTAGTTTAAGAGGAATATCTTTTTTTCTAAATATCCGCTTTAAAATATGAAGATTTTCAAAAAAGTTTTTCTAAATAACTAGAGATGCTAGCTTAATGGGGATTAGGGGTGGTCTGTAACAGGTAAAAGGCGAAACCTGTTCCACCTGTTCCTGTTCCACTCAAATACTAGGTCCAATAATCTGTTCCAAAATAACAGACTGTTCCAATGAAACTTCAATAGTTCAAAGAATAGATGAACTGCACGGTTGGTGTAGTGGTTTAAGCGGCCGCCTCTCTGCATGACACTCCTCAGCCGAGTGTTGTGGGTTCGATTCCCACACGAGACAACACTTTGTGTGATTCATAAATTGTTGTTTCGAGCCTGGGTATTCGTTGTGTCCGTTAGTTGTATCTTTGTAAAGTCACCCGCGACACAGGATTTAGTCATAAGTCCTAAAGCGAGAGTTGCCTTTAACAAAAAAAAAAAATAACATGTTCCGAACTGAAAACCATCCTTCATGCTTGACAGGCTTAGGACTGACAGCTTGATTATGCATATATAGAGTGAATTATATGTGTAGTAGTTATGCTAAAATTGATCATTATTAAATAAAAGTTATTAATTACATTACATTAATTATTTAAAACAACAATCAAGCTGGCGCATTTAACAGTTTTCAAATCATTTTATGTACATAATTTGTTTAATTTACACAGTTATATACATTATATTTACAGTCTTTTTTTCTCTTATTTTGTTTTTTTATTTATATACATATTTACATATTCTGGTTCAAAAATACCAGTTGCTGCAATTTTCTGATGCCAAGTCTCGTCCTTCTTTCATTCATAATATTTCCTGCAGCAGAAAATACCCTCTCGCTGGGAACAGAAGATGCCATGGCATTTAATTTTTTTATGGCAATTGCAAATAAATTGGGGTATATTGCCTCATGTGTCTTCCACCATTTTAAAGGACACTCTTGTCTATCTAATATTTTATCATCCAAATATCGCTGGACCTCTACAATGGCCTTAGAGAGTGCAGTGCCATCAGGCTGTATGTTTTGCATCTTTTGGTGATAGTCCTGCCAAATTGACTTTGTTGAGCTAGTAGATGTCTGTGGCTCAATAGCTTCATTGTTTGTTATATCAACCAATGCAGTGTTTCTGTTTTGTTCTTGAACCACAAGGGATATTATGCGCTGTTTCACATCATCCATTATCACCGGATCTTCAAAATATAATTTGAACCTTGGGTCTAGGAACATACAGTTTGTGAAGGTTCCACTTCTGTTCAAATTATTAAATCTTATCCCAATTCCACCTATTAAGTCTTGTCTGATCCTGTCAACTGCAGGCATAAAATTTTTAGTCTCTAAATTTTTCAATGCTTTGGTTAGACCCATTGTAATGGGAACAACCAGGCTCCCAGTAACATATTTTTCCCCACTCAGTTCTCTGGTAACTTCCTCACAGGGCAAGAGAACGGTACAGAGCTCATTGCATATTTGCCACTCATATGGTGTCAATGGTTCCATCGCTAAATTAATCATGGCGCTGTTTAGTGCTTCTTTGAGTTCAACACATCGCTGCAACATATAATATTTGGAATTCCAGCGTGTGGGTACTTCCTGGATAAGTCGTTTTGGAGTATTTCCAGACTGCTTCTGATATTTTTTTAATTTTTGCCAGGCTAGATTACTTTGTTTAAATTGTCTAACTATTTTCTTCACCTTGCAAACAACTTCATTGACATCTTCTGCTTTTAAGGCATCATTGACAATTAAATTTAATGTGTGTAGATAGCAGGGGAAATGCTTCCACCCTAGCTCATTCACAATGGCATTCTTGATGTTGCTACCGTTATCAGAAACACCCAATAAAACTTTATTTGCTAATTTCCATTCATCCATTACTTCTTGCACTACTTTGGCCAAGTTTTTGGCAGTGTGACTTACTTCTAGTGGTACACAATCTAACAAACATGACCGTAATTCACATTTATCTGCAGAAATGTAATGGCCTGTAATAGCCATCATTGAATCATTGGCCAATGTTGACCACATGTCAACAGTTATGCAAATTGACTTGACATCATTTTCAATGGTCAATTTTAACTCACTTTTTTTTCTTTCGTATAAAGATGGCAGCATGTTATTTGCAAAATATTTTCGGGTAGGCATCGTGTATTGCGGGAATGCTAATTGCATTAGTTCTCGAAAACCCCGATCTTCTACCATGCGGAAAGGTTGGAAGTCCAAGGCGAAAAGCTGCATGATTTTTTCGTCAATTATTGACTTTTGGACATTGCCACGACGCTGAGGCATGTAATTAGTTATAGCCTGATGACCGTATATTCTTCGAGCCGGAGGCTGAGACTCGCGAACTTCAACAGCGACATTGTCAACATTGCTACTACAGCCACTGGTCCCCGCAGTATTAGTATTACTTATATATACATTTCCACCATCACCACTTCTAATACATGCGACACCAACACCACCAACACCAGACCCTGTTACCTGACTTGGTCCTGACACTCTGATATCCTCGTGACGGCTTATGACGCGAACAGTTGGATGTTTTCGGTCTATGTGTTTCTTTAGATTAGATACAGAAGATTTATAAGACATAATTATTTTACATATGTTACAAACTGCTTTAAAATTTCCAATGTCTGTAAAATGGTCCCACACTGCACTACTTTTTCTGTTCGACATTTTATTTACAAGAATAACGTTCCCTACCTATTTACAAAATTAGCTATTTTTATAATATTTACAAAATTGTTCACTGAAGTAATATGGAAAACTTCACAAGTTACTTTATATAAATAAACGAAAATTTAGCAGACTTTATCACTCGAAACAAGAAAACAACAACAATCAAAAACAATTATTTACGGCGGCACGGTGTCAGCTGTGTGCCACAGATAATAATCATTTAGGCAAGTGTGAGCCGCGTTCGGATACACAAAAAAAAAATTAAATCGTATCAATATATTTCGGTTCTACTACCTTATTTTATAAATTTAATATTGAGATTCCACATAATATAAATGTAAAATCTCAATAATTATTTTTTATCGGTTAATTTTAATGTAATTTAAGCAACTTTTGCTTACAACGACATAGCCGTACTGGATGGATGTAAGTATCCGAACGCACTACAGCACAGAAAACAGCTGGAACAGTGAAACGCACAAGACTCGTACTATCTCTATCTTTGTCCAACATCTTAAGCTAAAATAGGAACGCAGATATCAAACTAGTTGTCTAGTACTACTTAGTTATGGTGTATAGTCTGTTTTTGGAACTGGAACAGGCGAAATAGGAGAACAGGTTCACACTGTTTCGTTCGGAAACCTGTTTCATAAACCTATTCCGATATATACGACTCACTCCTAATGGGGATACGAAATATTTCTTTTTATTGAATATATCTATTAGCTTCTTTAATAAAAAGACGGTGTCCGAAAAATGGTCTTCATAAAACACTGTGCGCCGGCAAACTTCTTGAGCACTACCATAGACCAAGAGAGCTGCGCAGTAGCAATTTTACGTACAAAGACTCTCAGCGTGATAATCTTCTGTATAATATATATAGCATTCTTGCTTTACCGACTGACTGACAGACAAGCTACAGCCGAAATCATAAGCCGCAATAAGCTGAGAATCGGCATGTACATATTAATATGTTCCTTGGGGACCGTAGGGGTGCACTAAGAAGGAATTGCCCCAAATTCCCGCGAGATTGGACAAAAACGATTAAATAAAAAAAAAAAAAAATAGGCGGGCGTAACTGCAGGCATTCTCTAATCCAGTGGTTCTCAAACTTTTTAAGAGATCGAACCCTTATCGATAACTAAATATTTGGTGGAGCCCCAAGATAAAACAAAACCTAGTCTTATGAGTACCTACTTTAAAACTATTAAATTTATGTTAATGACATAAATTTTTGTATTCTTAATTTATATTTATTTGTCACTGATTGCTTCCATGGTCCAGTGAATAACCTATGCGTTTGTTGATCGAGTGGTCCCGGGTTCGATACCCGGATCGGACAAAAGTGCTACTGAGTTTTCCAAATTCTCAGTAGCAGCACGAAGTCTGGCAATGTGCCCGGCAACGTCAATAGGCTCGCTCCCTCTTTACGTGGGACTAAAAATGTATAACATGGCCAAAATATGTGGATGTAATTAGGTATTACAACTTCTTTCTAGCGCTTCGGGGTATCGGTTCGCCACGTCACGCCTCACTCGCGAGTCGCGAGGTATTTTTGCAGATTTGGACTTTCATAATAGGGCGTATAATAATCAATAATTATATAAATTAATCCTTCTCTTTCAACTCATCTCACAACTCATCCCCAGGGTATGCCACAAGACCCAAAGATGTTACAAGTAAAAAGAAGTAGATACGTTATAGGCGTACCAAAAGCAGGACGCTAAACATAAGCCAGTTGGCAAGTCTGACATGTGTGTGTGACGTCGCGAGCCGGCGTCATAGTGAAACTGACACATCTTGTCAACCGAAATTAAAATAAAACATGGAGTTATCGATGTGTGCGTTAGTGTACCGTTTCTACGGATTGACGATTTCTTATATAATTGACAAGACTGATTCTCCCGTTTTTAAATCATCGGTCCATATGTCCAAAAGGCGGCCAACACTACGCTTGCTGAGATCCGGTCTTAATTTAAGATCCTGCTTTTTTATCTCTTTAATCCACAGACAATAGGTTTTGCGAGGACAGTCACAGCCGCCTACACAGGACACGGATTCTTTAATAAACACCTATTTACTATAGGTATCACTGACAGCCCGCTGTGCAGGGCCTGTATGGCAGCAGATGAGACGGCAGCCCACCTCCTCCTCGACTGCTCTGAGGTCGCACAGTACAGGCAGCAGTACCTGACCAGATACAGCACCCTGAGGGAAGCAGAGGGCCACATCAAGAGTCTGCTGACCTTCCTCGAAGAGCTGGGTTGGCTCGAGTGACAAGACCGTTCCCACCCGCACGCACAATACACGCCAGGACGTGGAGTTGCGGAAACAGCCCGTTCTACCAAGTACCAAGTAGGTTCTGCGACAAATGTGGTCAGCTTAACGCTCCTTCAATTTGCTATACCTCTGAACTACGTCAATTTCTTTGATTTTCTGCCAGATAATATCGTACCGAGAAATTATCCCTCAGCAAAATCCCTAGCATTGATCTTTTCACTCTAGCTCAGCTCTAGCTCTCTGAGTGACATGTACCTAGTATAGCCAGCGCATTCCAGGACAGCAGAGTTTGAATGGAGTTGAAGGCGTTCTCGTTATCCACAAAAGTCAGTCACAGCGGCAGGTTGTACTCTTCAGATTTCTGAATATTTATTAAAATTTTATTTTATTGATTTATTATTTATTTGGAAAACCAACAGCTTTATACTATTTGACATAAAATAATATTTTTAAGACAAAGAGAGTCAATGAAAGGTTTTCACGCTTAAGAGGAAACACCCCGGCCGTTGTTTCATACAAACGTAGTCAGCTGTTTTCTCCCTGGATAATGATAGTAGAGCAATTATTTTTTTCCAAAAGATGTATGGCCCCTATGTTTTCCTTTTTCTCATAAATTAAATATTAAAAAAGATATGAACCTTCAAATATCTCAAAAATTGGCCAGATTTTTCGCTGTGTTCAAACATCCAAAAAAACAAATTTGGCTAGATTATTTAAAAAAAGGAAAACATAGGAACACGGCCAAAGCCTTTCTTTAATTTAATATGAAAAACTAGTTAAATCGATGAAGTTTTGGAGAAGGAATCAGGGGAATACGAAACGTTGATTTTGTGTACATTTAATAGGTATTTTTGGTCCAGCAGTAGCGTTGTCTCTATCGCGCTCTGCGGGGGGTGGCTTGAGGCTGCGCGACAGCAATAGAATTTACAAATACCTATTTTTCAATTCTCTCGCCCGTAGTGTTTCCTCTTAAGTGTTTGATTTTATAAAATTGCGTGGACATAGTCTGGTTAACATATTTAAAAAAAAAAAATAGAAACTTTTGACAACTGTTTAGAAGACCAAACGCTATGTTATGTTGCTTATGTTTTTTAAGAAACCTTGCCTATACCGGTGGCTGGAAGACATCAGACATCATCTTGATGCCAGACGAAAGAAGGGAGGGGTATCCACACCCTCCAGCCTAAAAGAGCTGTTGCTCTCCGAGGCACCAGGCAAGCAATAATTAACGATTAAATACACATTACTTCGAAAATTTGCTGCCGAGTATTCTAACCCGAGCCCTGTGCATGGCAGTCTGTTAATAATCCACTAGGCTATCGCTGCCTATCTAAGTAACATTATATGTCTGGTTTTAGGTAGGTACATCTGTTTATAATGTAATTATCCGATAGTAATAAATCGCCGGTAAAAACAGCAAACAACACGTACTAAATTTTTTTTTTGGTGTCGGGTTGGCAAGTCCTCATGGAGTCCCTCCACCCTGGGGGAAGGGCGAAGGGGACTGTCAGACTCTTACTGACTAAAAACCAACCCGTGTTCCTCATGTACCCGTGTGTCGGGGGGTCGGGTATCACCGAAGCATTCGTCGCTACCCCCCGACGGGTATTGCCCAAGGGGGTTTTGTTTGGGGCCCGCCAGATGGTCAGGCGGGCCCTGGTGAGAAGGTGTTGGGCTCCGCCGCCAAAACACCCAGCGGCCGCAGAGGATAGGGAGGACGGCCAAGTTGGCAACACCACATCTCCTCTTCCTCTGCGGCCCCACTGCGATGCAACAATGGTGCGCCCCCATTTGGTCGCGGGAGATAGGGCGCGCGGCAACGCAACACCGACACACTTCTCCTCCCGCGACCGCGCCCGACTGCGAGGGACAGATAGAACTGTCCCCCGCACCCGCACCTTTGGACGCTTCCTGCGCAGGCCCCTCCAAGTCCACGCGGATCGTCCACTCCCGGGATCTCTCTTAGCTTCACCGCGGGTGTCCAAGCCACGGTTACTGAGCCCTCCACAACGACAAGGTGGAGATCCCACAGGGGGGGGGGGGTTCAACAACACGTACTACTACTTTAAGTTGCATTCAGTTTAGAATCTAAAATAATCAAAATATATAATACTAGCCGTTTCCCGCGGTTTCACCCGCGTCCTGAGGGAACTACTTCGCGTACCCGAAAAACCCAAATATCTTAGGGACTCCTATTTTTTCTATAATAAAATATAGCCTATGTTACTCGCAGATAATGTAGCTTTCTAACAGTGAAAGAATTTTTAAAATCGGTCCAGTAGTTTTTGAGTTTATCCATTACAAACAAAAATACAAATTTTTCCTCTTTATAATATTAGTTTAGATATATATTTTGTTGCGTTCTACTGATATACCTAAATAAAAATAAGTAATTTTATTTCAATTGTAGCGAAATGGTCGTGGGGCCCCTAGAGATGCTTTATGTAGCCCCGGGGCTCCGCGGAGCACACTTTAGACTAATCAACTCTTATACCCAAAAGGTGTTACCGCTCCGTTCAAAATAAAACTTATGATATAAACATGTTTTTAAAAATTTTAAGTGGTCTTAAACCTGCTTAAGTATTTTGGGTACTTACTTACTTGTTACTTGTCATTTTTATGCCGTCATTATCACATATTGCGTGAATAACCACGAAAGAATTATGGAGGACTAAAAGATTCTTACCTAGGTACTCACAATTTCGGTAAAATGCAACCTCTATTTTTTTATCTTAGAACCATGGTTTATGATATATTATGCAGTCGGTAAGTAGAGTCTTTATAAATAGCATAGCATAAGCTATAGTAAAAGTTATCGATAAGTACATTTGTTACAATAAATCTCGTTTATTTTCATTAAACTGCTACTTTTTCAGTACAGTTTACTAAAAATATAGGTAACCAAAAGAATGCTTTTAAGATCTTCTGACACAGAGATAAATTCATTTCAGTAGTAGACCATATAATTTATAACAGTAGCGTCAAAGGGTGGGTCCAAAGTTGTCTCAAGTTACATGAAGTTTGCGCTTATTCCTTTGTAAAGCGGTACAGACCTATCCAAAATTAAAATATCAGTCCAAGTATATAAAAGGCAGAATTAAATTTATTACAGTGGTTTTAAACTATGCTTTATTGTGTTCGAATAATGAAGTCAGCGCAGAGGAAGTAAGTAATAATTATGTCTTTGTGTACTTTTATTTATTAAGCATCTCCAACAAAAGAAAATATCTTAAAAGTACACGTATTAGGTGTTTTGCTAGTTAAAGAAGACAGCACTATAAGAATAAAGCTTATGTCTGAAACTAGCTATTTTCTCGGTTTAAATACCAGATTTACTTATATATCAGTTATGTATTAAGGATGACATACATATGAAAAGAGTTGGAATACATTTGAAATCTTTACATGTTTTTGAATACACGTATATTTTATCGAATTAATTTTAATCAATATTAATAAAAATCGATTAAATTGAGCGTCAAACACGTACATTCGACATCCCTTTTTTACTTTTGAAGTTTAAGCGTCATTTCTAGCTCTAGACAAAACTTAGGGGCGGAACATATCTGACCGAAGATGCGTCGAACGTATCTTCGGTCGCGTCTATTCCGTCAAATGAATCGGTACACATCTGACGGAAAATGCGTCGAGCGTATCTGCACACATTCGCTGAAAGCGTGGCTATTATGCACACATAGAAGTTTGTTCGTGCAGGGCCGTACTCAGGGCAGCTCAATATTTTTCTGTCATATTCTTTTACCCAATAATTTTTCGTGTTCCCTGATGTTATGTAGTCACTGAAGTCCTGTAGTTATTTATATTGCAATTCGAGTTTGACTATTAAAAATACGTCGGACTTCGAAGATTTTTTATAGCAGCCAACAAGCGTTATTTGAATATACAGGGTGGCGCTTGCATAGCGGCACTTTTTGAAAAAAGGCATAGCTTACAACATTCTTAAGCCTTGTACCAAAAATCAATTAAATCGGTGCAGTAGTTTAGCCACAATATCGATTTTAAGTTCCGCAATTTTTGCACACGCTTTGAGTTCCATACAGCTGATACAAAACGGTCAACGACCCTACATTGCACGCCGCGACTCGCTAGGAACTACTCACGGCGCGACGCCTCGACGTCATCCGAAGCTAGGCTCAGCGCAGACAGAACGGAGCGCAGCGGAGAGGATTTTATCAACGCACTTGAAAATAAACTTTAATGTTTTTACAATAAAGTTCATAAATGCTTGAACCTGATAAAAAATATTCGCGCGTCCTCGAAGATACGCGGCAATCCCCGCACAAAGTCGAGTCGGCGCCCGCGTCGTATGCGTATTTTCAGGGTTTAACGAACTTTCGCGACAAAATATTTACTGTAGAGTGGTAACCCAGAACGTTTTACTCGAGGTCGCGCGCAATCTTGACTTGAGCATACACAATCCGTAAAGAAAATGCCCGAGACCGCGCGGGGATTATTCCTCTCTGTCTGCGTTGACCCTTCGACGACTTAGGACGATGACGTCTTCGTGCAACGTCGCTTCGCCTCGAAGGTACCTAAGACTCGTCGTTGTAGGTTATTGCGCCCGAGTTAATGCGTAACATTTTTAACAGAACAAAACTTTTGAAACTTCCTAATTACCTTTTCAATAAAGTTACATAATAATAAAATGGATCGGTTCGGCAAGCACGAAAAAATCTGATTAGGTATGCACAGTAAATGCACTACGTGTGACAAGGACAAACATAGTCGAGCCAAATAGAGTTGCCCAATTATGAACAAAATATTGTCAATAGTATCGATAAAAAATACGCACCGTAAAAGTTTGTTGTTTATTATATCGACATTGTTTGTATTTAACGTTAATGTAATCGTCTTATCAATAACTTTACGTTCGAAAATTTCAAAGTGTGGTACAAATAAAGACGACGTTTTTATTAATAGGTAAACAATGATAAACGTGTAAAGATATTCACTTATTTAATAATTTGAAATAAGTTAATAATTATTGACTATTTTAGCTCTTTCCTATGTATTGTATTTTTTAAATGGTCTAATGGGTTCAACAATCTGCTTAAGAATTATAATAACTATGTACTGAACTAATTGAAGTATGTGCATAGTATTTCATAAACTTGTTTAACTGTGTCGTATTAGCAACACTATTAAGTAATAGCGCTATGTTAATACAAATAAACTGTAGCGCTCATAGCGAGACTTGGCTTGCCGTTCGTAACAGATCGGCAAAGTTAGGCAACGCTTGCACAGGTCACCACTTGGATGGGTGACCGTGTGTAGCATTTTCATCTGAGCGCTACCGTGCTTCGGAGGGCACGTAAAGCCGTGGGTCCCGGTGGTTGAGGTTTCGAAATACGTCGCCGTTTTAGGGGTTGTGAGTGATTGGGGGGAAGTTTAGGAGGTCTCGAAACCCCCCCCTCACCATTTTCACTTGCCGGAAATACTTGGTTTCCTCTGAAAAAAAAATCTCCAAACATCGGTGTGTATGGCACTAGTTTAATAAACTAAGGTTGACAGAGCCCTGCTTCGCAGCTTATTTTCGAATTAAGGTTTAAAAGAGAACCTAACATAACCTATTTAGTTACTTATTACAGTGATACAGTCGCACCTAAACCTAGGTACTCGAAAGCAATGACGCACAAATTTGACATTAGCTGTCAATATCATGCATACAAAATGGCGATGGCGCTTCGTTTCACGTTTTTCACATAAAACCTAAATATCGCTTTTATTGATTCCACTAGATTAATAAACTGAGGTTGACGGAGCCCCGCTTCGCAGGGCTCCTATTTTCGGGTTGAGGGTCAAAAGATAACCTAACACAACCTATTTAGTTACATAAAACCTAAAATTACGTTCCGTTTTGCATACTTGAATGAAGAATTTTTGGAAATTGTTTAAAAATATTTAGACGCAACTCCGGCAGCCAAAATTACTTTTAGGGGATTGAAACTAACTCCCTTAAGCCCCCTACACCACCAATACCCTCAAATTTGGGCGACGCGTTTCGAACCCCGACCCGCCCCGGTTCTTGTCTAAGGATAAGGATCGTTAAGCCATGTCGGAGGCTTTCGGGCGGTCTGAAAACTCCGACACCAGAGTTGGCAACACACTCACACGAAAAACAAAACAAACAATACAAATAAAGAATGCATAGTTCATTGTACATAAAAACATTTTGTGTTATTTTGTTGTTAAATTAACGTGTCAGAAATATCGACATTCACAGTACCTACTGGGCATCCCTAATTCCATGTAGACATGTTGGCGCCAGCAGCGGCGCATCGGTGATCGGTGACTCATCAAAGGTTTAGTTATTAGTGTCGCAAAAACTATTGATTTAATAAGTCGATCAGATTGCGCGCGCGCTTTTATAAATTTTATGCGAAAGTCGTTTTTGGTGTTTAATTGTGTGATTGTATTTAGTTGTGTTATTTAATTGTATTGTTGTTTAGTGAACTTAATCATTCGTTATTTTCGTATTATTTTTAATAATAATGACCAACTTTACGTCTTCCGAATATGCGGATATAATACTCATTTATGGGGAGTGCTTGTGCAATGCAGCAATGGCATTGCGAACATACCGAGAGAGACATGGTGCTAGTCGGGTATGCCCAGTGAACGCCCGCACCATTGTTCAGGCTGTACAACGGCTCCGAGAGAATCGGCCTATGGTTCAAAGACGAGAAGGAGTCCCATCTCGTGAAGTAGCAGCGTCACGGCAACAACAAGTGCTGGACCATTTTAGTCGTGAGCCAACATGCAGTTTACGGAGAGCGGCGCGAAGGTTCCATTTACATCATAAGACCGTTCACAAGATTCTGAAACGAGAGAAACGCCGACCTTTCAAGTTCCAGCCCGTAAACGCACTGTTAGCGCGGGATATGTCTACAAGGCAAACCTATTGTCAATGGTTGCTTGACAAGGTATCCCATGACAGGGAATTTATAAAAAATGTCATGTGGACGGATGAAAGCACTTTTACGCGTAATGGTATGTGGAACCGCCATAACCTTCGCCATTGGAGTCAGACGAACCTACATCTGTTTCGTGAGTCTAGTCACCAGTACAGATTTTCTGTGAATGTTTGGGCTGGGATTCACGAAAACACGATCGTGGGTCCAATCTTTATTGACGGTAACCTCAACGCAGCAAAATTCCTAGATTTGCTTGACGGCGCAGTTGCTGACTATGCGGACCAGCTACCATTAGATACCTACCGGCGACTATGATATCAATTGGATGGAGCACCGGCGCATTCAGTGGTGGTTGTCAGGGAGCGCCTGTCAGCAATGTTCGGCCACCAGTGGATAGGACGCTACGGCCCGACTCGATGGCCTGCGAGATCGCCGGACCTCACACCATTAGACTTCTTTTTGTGGGGTCACATCAAGGAAGAAGTCTATTCTACTGACGTGACCAGTGTGGAACATTTGAAAGCGAGGATTGAGGATGCTTTCAATAAAATAAAAAATCTGGCCGCAAATAGTGATTTGCTCCATAAAGTACGCCAAAAAATTCTGCGGCGATGCAATTTATGTGTTAATAACAATGGCGGTCATTTTGAAAATTTGAAAATTTAATTTACCTTTTATGTGGGTTTGTGTTACGTGTGTTCTTGTTGATATGAAAAAGACACCAGTGCTTTCCTAATTACTGAACAAATTTCATTAGAGTGATGTGTAGAATTACTGAAATAATTATGTAATTCGTGATTACAATGGCGGCCATTTTGAGAATTTGAAAATTTAATGCTACCTTTTACGTGGGTTTGTGTTAAGTGGGTTTTTGTTGATATTAAAAAGACACCAGTGCTTGCCTAATGAGTGACCAAACATTGGAGTGATGTGTAGAATTACTGAAATAGGTAATTCGTCAATAAATGTGAATTGCCTCCGTCTGCCGCATAGCACACGTTGCCGTTCTTACAAAGGTCAGTAACCTAATGTCATATTTGTCTACAAATGGTGTTTCGTTTTGCTACTCATATTTTATAGTTTATTTTGTTTGAAAATTTTATTATTTTATTTTGGCCCTATGACCTTTTTTGTTGATATAAAACATTTTATAGGCATCAATGCTACGTTTTTAAATCAATGCCCCTATGCAAGCGCCACCCTGTATATCCTATTTAGGTATGGAGGTTCAAAAATAAAAGACGATAATACGATTTGATTACGGTTTTTCACAAAACTTATACAAATGATATAGAAGGGGTTACAGACTACAGTTGCAGAGCAAGACACAAAATATTTTCTATATAGGTATGTATGGAAATTGTTCCCGTGGACCTTTAGCACCTCATACCCAAAAATTGGCCCTCGATCCAAGCTAGCAAATATGCGTACACTCATTGCACATACTAACACTAGGTACATTATTCTACACATTTCGTTTCTGAAAAAATAAGTAAGGTCTGGCGGCCCTGGAATCTTACGATCTTAAAATCACCGATTTGGGAATTACATGGATATGGTATGTCCAATACCTACGAATTGAGCGTGCTCACCTACGAAATTAGCGTGCACACCTACGAAACGTTGGGCAAATAAAATGGCTGCCATTTGGGTTGTTCTCCAGAATGTAATCGATATCGCTATGGAGCCGGTTAGAGGAGAATAATACATTTTGTAGTAAGTTACCTTTGTTAGTTTAAATCTTTTGCCAGATTAGTTTATTCCGTAATGCAAATGTGGGCGAACATGGCAAAGCGAAAGACGACCCTTGTATGAAACATGTAACAAAATATTCTCTGAGAGCCAATGTCCGTTTTTTAGACATATTTGTGCACATAAACAAAATTATTATGTTCGACAGACAACGATTTCACAGCAGATGTTTTACAAACGAAACGGCGAAAAATATGGCGATAGTGGCACGAATGACATTTCTAATAAAATATCGTCATTATTAATTTATTCAGTAAACTAGGGCTATCTCTTTTTTCTGACAGAGATATCCCTAAGACAAAACGAGACAACACTATGTTTGGTGGCTTTATGTCGATTTCGTATATATTATTATGTGTATAAAAAAAAAAACATGGCGAAATGTGAGTGTAATATTACACCTCTGCCTACCCCTCCGGGGATACAGCCGTGAGTCTATAAAAATATAAAATATAATAATATATGTGAATAATGTAATTTTTCTATATGTACCTACTATTTGCCCTCTCCATTTATATTCCTTACTCAAAGGTCAAAATTCACGTGGTGCTGGTGCGCGCGACGTCGACGGATAATCCGTTAGTACGCTCGACGTACTAACGGATTATCGGTCAGGTGTGAATGGTTGAACGTTTTTCTATACATTTGTATGTATTGGCGTTACGCGACCGATAAAACGCGACGGATCTTCCGTCAGATATGTTCCGGCCCTTAAACAGTCGAATTCAAAAATGGAAGGCCCATCGGCAGACTCACTCAAAATATCACACAGCATTTCATCAAAGTCGGTCGAGACATTTTAAAACTGATGTGACGCTTATACATGGTTCAACTACTCTTTAACATAAAAATGTATTAAATAAAACTAGCAACTAAATTACAGTTTCTTTAGAAGTATGCTAATGGACTTTAGACCTTTGAAACTAAAGCTTTATTTTGATAATTTTGTTTGTAGTGTCTGTTTACTAAGATTTCAGATTCAGTTAATTGTAACTCTACTAAATATTTAACATCATCATCTTCTTAGCGTTATCCCAGTTTCAGGATTTGGCTGAATATTAGCATTTCCATAGAGCGACTGCCTGTCTGACCTCCGCAACCCGAAGGGATAGCGATATTCCATGGTTTAGACTAGTGTCAGTTTATTTAGAAGGTACTGACGCCTTTGTTACGACTGTCAAAGATCTTCATGACAACCGGGACCGACGGCTTAACGTGCTCTCCGAGACACGGGACAAGCGATAATTAACAATTCAATACGCATATAACTCCGAAAAATTCATTGGTGCGCGCCGTGGATTCGAACCTGATACCCTCTACATGGCAGTCTATTGGTATATCCACTCGGCTCGGCACGTGCAGCAATCTGAACAGTGATATCATATTATTACTGTCTAAACTTATTGAAGTTCTACAGCTACAGAGAGTGCCGGAGGTCCTATCCCCTATTCCTTCTCCCTCATCCCACTCCTTATCCTATCCCTTTTACCAACCCCAAGGGGCGGCAACACACTTGGGACTCCTGTGGTGTTGCTTGTGTCCATGAGCGGCGGTAATTGCTTACCATCAGGCGATCCGTCTGCTCGTTTGCCGCTTATTACTAAAAAAATAAAGCTATGCATTATAATAAGGGTCAGCAGACTAAAGTACATAAGTCAAAAAACCCTACTTTACAGGAATTAAAAATAACTGTTTATAAAATCATTGATTTGGATAGTTTAAAATGTTTTTATTAAGTTTATTTGTATTATAATGACTTATTACTACGATACAATATTTTAGGAGAAATTTTTAGTTGTTTAATATTTAGATGACTTAAGTTATAAGGACACAGTTAGTAGTATGACTTATGTGAACAAAAAAAAATGAAAAAAAATAAATGAAAAATTTAAATAAAAAAATAAATGAGAAAATAAAGTAAAACATTGACGGAAATAAAAAAAAACGTAAAACGAATAAAAAAAGAAGTAAACTAGTAGATGTCACTTAAATTAAAACCCACATTCTCTAAACACACTTCACAATTGATGTTCTTTATAACATAAGTCAGACCTCTTGGCTCAAAAACTTCACACTTAAGAGTGAGTCCTTATAACATAAGTCAAGTTATGTTTTTTGTGCGTCCGACCTATATTAGAATAGGATAAGGTTGATACGGTCCACCACTTGAATACTCCATTAAATAATTCAGCTTGACTTATGTGCTTTAGTCAGACTGCGAGTGGAATAAAAGGAACACCGAATATGTAATAAAAAAAAATATGAAAAATTTGACTTATGTTCTTTAGTCTGCCGACCCTAGTATATCTACTGAAGTAAGCCCAAAAATTTCGATTATCTTATGAGCTCCGAAATCCGAAGAAAATTTATAGCGTAAGTTAGAGTGCTCTTTTTGTTGGTCTTGTTTTATTTTTTCTTATCATTACTTTTTTCTGACTTGTTTATTGATCCCTTGGCATACGTATCAAATTACCTAATACAGTTTGTTGTGAAGTATTTGTAGGGTTTCAAATTTGAAACAGTAGAGGGTGTTTGAGCATTTCAAGAATGTATCAAGTATGGACGTCCTTTTGAAATACGACAATAGGTCCATCATGAATGATATAAAATCCAAAATTGGCAGCATGAGTGGTCGTATGATGCCTCTTCCTTTGCTGCGATTATCCTACTATTTTTTACTCAAAGGATTATTTTTATTTGTTCCTTTACAGTTATGCAAGATACATATGACAATATAGAGTTAGCCAAGTGCACACCAGTCAATATTGTCAGAGATCCATTTTATTGACACTGAACAATGCGTACATAGCCCTAATTTCACCATCAAGTTTTTAACAGCACGGAAGGGTGTAAATAATAAGTATTCATAATATTTTTATTCACACTCATCACTGGTAGCAGAAATAATAAGGCAATTTAAGTAAGGGTGAGCATTTGTGAGTGCTGAGTGATGTGCATTCGTCCTTGGCGAGTAGCGGGCTCGTTCCGCGCTCGCATCTTGCATCGAAGCAACTGCAGAGTATTCTCCCAGAACTTCGTTTGTTCCTCTACTGCGCCTTGCCGAGAACTTATAGTTCGTTGCTCCTATAATAACAAAAACGTTTTTACAATTCTATTTCACGCCACGAACATTATATTCAGTACTTATCCAAGATTGAGGTTTTAATACTTCGTAAGACTCATAACACAGATGTGAGAAGTATCAGATATAGCGTATTCGTCCAACTAAGTGTGGCACGTTGACAGCTATGTGTGCGTGACCTTTGGCGACTGGCACTGTATGGACACGCGCGTCTATGTGTGTGTAAAGTTGCCAGATTATGAATAATCTCCCAGTATTTTGCATATAGTTTTGTAATATTCTTATATTCATTTGCGGTTTTGAAGAATTTACCATGTATTTAATTAATGCTTTTATAAATACATTTCTTAAATGTAGGTGCCGAGTTAAGTGTTAACTACTTCGTAAATCTGTATACACGCTGATTTTTAATTGGTTTTGGAGCGAAAGCCATCTTATTACTTATCGTTAATAGAACCTAACCAGCTAATAATATTTGAAATATAAGCTAAAAAAATCTTGTGAAATTAATTAATTTAATAGTACGAGAACACGAAGTATCAGTTCGACGCACACTGGCGAACTACGAGCGATTGTGTCACACACACACACTGGCATTAGTCAATAGTCATTGAACCGTTATTCCCGGCCTCCCGCTCCCCACGATGCGCGCGCGCCACCCTCCGCTGCAGGGCGCCAGCGGGAGGCGGGGGCGCGGCGGGGGCGCGGCGAGGTGCGGCCGTGCGGCGCGGGCGCAAGTTGACCTTCAGTCTTAAGAAATTAAGTCAATGGGACAGTCGTATATCACGCTCCCGTCACTCTGTGTCCGTGTTACGTAATAAAACTACAATCGTGCATCCTACAATACTGATGTGTTCGCTAGTGGATTGATAGGCCGCAACCTGACGTGACTCCATAGGGTTTTATTAGTTGATCGAGGTTATAAGATTTGTGTACAAAGAAGAAACGGAGTCGCGAGAACGCGAGAAACATGTGTGTGCAAATGTGTAAATTGATTGTGATATAAGCAGAAGACTGTAAAGGTAAGTGATATGTTTACTGCTTGTCGTAAATACCTACGTTGATAAGTAACATGTTTTAAACACGCCAGAAATAAGTAAATACCTAAATTCGGCTTTTACTAGTTATTGAAAATGACTATGTACCAACGATTAATACGTAAATAATAATAAGTTCTTCTTTTCGTCTACTAGTTTATTATGATTGCGTGAACCCACAGCTTATTTCTGTGACTTACGAAGGAATAGGTAGGTACAGCTATTTAGTTACATGTGTTTATTATTTTAATCATTAATGTGCTTAAAATTATTGAAGTTGTCATCGTAATTAATTTGTGTTTCGTAAGTACGTAAATTAGGTATCACTATCCATCCGTACATCTTATGCCGGGGCCTCACTAGCGGCTAACGTCAATGTCTGCTAGCGCGATAATTATTGCGATAATTTTTAACGCGCTAAAGTAGGTGGCTACACTTAAAACGTTAACGTGAATGCCCATCATTGGAGATAAAAACGCCAAACGCCAATGTTAATGCCGTTGTCAAATTATTACACGGTTAACGTACATTACCGCAATAATAAATGGCATTTCTCGTTAGTATGGCTCTAGCAGAAGTGCTTTGCTGCCTCATACGTGTTTTATGTGTAGTTAGTTACCTACTGTTACACGCGCTGTACTGTACCTAAAACAGCTGTTGACCTCGCCGCGCGACGTCAACAGCTGTTTTAGGTACCTACAGCGCGCCGACGAGTCGATCGACGATCGAGTCGCACGTTACTACTTATTTCCTAGAGTTATTAACTTTTATAACTTTTTTATTTTACGTGGTAGGTAAATTTTGATTTTGAATATGAATAGCAGATATTTTTTCCAACGTGAGGTTTTTTTTTCCTAAACCAATAAAAAATCAGCGTGTATATAAAATCCTTGCGTTACTGACTGACTGACAGACAAGCTACAGCTAAACTACTCGGCGCATGAAGCTGAAATTTAGCATGTATGTTTCTTGAGAACCGTAGGGGTGCACTAAGACGGGATTTCTCGAAATTCCCACGGGATCAGGCAAAACGAGAAATACGAAAATATGTGCGTGCGAAGCTGCTGGCGTCGATTAGTTGAGAAATAAATAGTATGTATGTACACACGGCACCAAGTCAAGCTGAACAGTTGCTGTACGATTTTGATACTTATTCCCTACGCCATAAGTATGTATGTACACACGGCGCCAAGTCAAGCTAAACAGTTGCTGTACGATTTTGATACTTATTCCCTACGCCATAAGTATGTATGTACACACGGCGCCAAGTTAAGCTAAACAGTTGCTGTACAATTTTGATACTTATTCCCTACGCCATAAGTATGTATGTACACACGGCGCCAAGTCAAGCTAAACAGTTGCTGTACGATTTTGATACTTATTGCCTACGCCATAAGTATGTATGTACACACGGAACCAAGTCAAGCTAAACAGTTGCTGACTGCTGTACGATTTTGATACTTATTCCCTACGCCATTAGTATGTATGTACGTACACAGGGCGCCAAGTCAAGCTAAACAGTTGCTGTACGATTTTGATACTTATTCTTTACGCCATAAGAACGGTGCAAAGGTCAAAGTTTATAAGCTTGACGATTAGTAGGGTGTACACGAATATTTGGATCGTTTGGGGATCGAACTCAAAACAATATTCTTCTTTCTCTTAGCATTATCCCAGTTTCAATCTGGGGTCCGCTTACTAGTCTAACCGGATTTGGCTGAACATTAGCTTTTCCATAGAGCGACTGCCTGTCTGACCTCCGCAACCCGAAGGGATAGCTATATTCCATGGTTTAGACTAGTGTCAGTTTATTTAGAAGGTACGCAGTACTGACGCCCTGTAACGACTGTCAAAGATCTTCATGACAACCGGGACCGACGGCTTAACGTGCTCTCCGAGGCACGGGACAAGCGATAATTAACAATTCAATACGCACATAACTCTGAAAAGTCATTGGTGCGCGCCGTGGATTCGAACCCGATACCCTCTGCATGGCAGTCTGTTGGTATATCCACTCGGCTATCGCTTCCGAACTCAAAACAATATTATGTAAGGTATATACTAATGGAAATTGAAATTCTATTACTATATTTATGAGAAAGAAGATATATCTACAATATACTTTTATAATACGGTAATGTATTTTTCATAAACATGGCAATCACTATCACATAATCAATTGACAAGTGCATTTTCCCTAATTCAGGCAGAACGGCGTCGACAAAAACTGGCAACACTTACATATTTCTTGCACAAATACGAATTTTATCGAAATTAAATTAGGAAACAGTCAAATTATCAATAGTTACCTGTGAAAAGATATTCCATTTTCCTGTTTTTGTTTTTAGGAACAACTTTTACAGTGTTTAACAACAAAAGACGGCATTTTGAGAATTTAAAAGTTGACGTGATCGTGACGCGTGAACTGTACGATGCTTCGTAGCGTACTGAGACGAGTTTGTATTCGCTTTTCAATTTTGTAATTGCTTTAGTGGCCGCACGCAACTGTGCCGCGCGTTACATCTGTACTTCTCACATCTGTGACTCATAATTACAGTTTCTAAAACTTTATTCGGTTCTTTGATAAGCTTATTTTGATCTAAGGTTTTAATATCATGATTTGAAATAAAGCGTTTTGTTACTAGCACAAATAAAATTAAAAAGTTACCATCCATAATGTTTTCGTGCTTACCTACTTTTACTTAAAATTAAATTATCTTCTAGATTCTAAAGTGATTTGTTTTATTTTATTTTTATCTTTACTTATTATGATTTATGAGTTGTCTCTCCGTAAATAGAAATGACACCCAAAAAACAAAAAGCTTTGCTTAAAAACGCCTTGATGTTGACCATTAAACGAGTATTTTAATAACTGGTGATATCCTAGTGACTAGTGAAAACATCGAACTCGCGACTGAGAGTTCATGGATTCCATAGCCCAAGAAGACTGGCCTGCTCACTTCGGTGACAGCGTGCCGTGGGTCGTCGAAATGACGTCACATTTTCATTGCCACTTTTTGGAAAAAGTTGTTTAGGGTAAATATTATCTAATTGGAGAACTTTTACGAACAAATTCCATATCTCATAGTTATTTGTAACGATTTAGTAACATTTTGAGTCCAGCAATACTACTCTTACTGGTCTAATATTTTTATACAAATAGCCTATCGATTTAAATGAGTACAATATATTTACAGTACTGGCAACATTACTCCGGTGACAGCATTGGCAGATACAAAGTACTCAGCTATTGAAAACGTTTCTCTTTCCAACACATTAAAAAGTCGCTCTTGTTCACTCGTTTACCCATTTTTAACTGATATTCCCAAACTTTTCTATCATCATGGTGATGTGTTATATCAAGAATTGTAAAAATAAATCGGTGAACTTAATATATCGGGCAACTTAATATATCCAGGCAAAGAACTGTAGGATGTTTTTAAAATATTGGATAAAAAAAATATTGAGTACCACGAAAAATCATTGTGTTATCTTATATATATACTAATATATAAAGCTGAAGAGTTTGTTTGTTTGGTTGAACGCGCTAATTTCAGGAACTACTGGTCCTTGGATGGATTGGATTTGAAAAATTATTTCATTGTTAGATAGCCCATTTATCGAGGAAGGCTATAGGCTATATAACATCCCGCTATGAGCGACGGGAGCAGAGCAGTTAAATAACGCAGATGTAACCGCGGGCATCGTCTAGTAAAAAATATAAAGACACAAAAGAGCGCTTCCCACAAATTAACAATGACATTATAAAATCGATGTCAAGACTGCGTACTTATATACGATTACGAAAGCTAAATAGAAGCATAATTATGCATAATTAAAATGAAAGCTATACCACCTATACCCAGTGCGCTGTAGCAAGGTGCGGATGATAGTTGCCTATATGACGTTGACATCCGTCAGTACCACATGACTAGGGATGGGACGTTATGCAATTCATTTTTATCGATCTAACGATACTCACAGCATAAATCTAGTTCACATTAATTTGAGTGTTATTCGTTTTCGCAGTGTTACTACGTGCATAAACTTGTCAATATATATATTTTATGGCTACATAATAATATCTTTGTACTTATATAAAACTAGTTGGCACCCTACCATTCGGTACAAGCTAATAAACCCTCAAACCACTCCAACCGCAAAAGCGAGTTGGTGAGGTGGCTGAATGAAAAAGGAGTTACAGCAGATATAAAAATGTTAAAGGCAGAGCTTATTGCCTTAGTACGGCGAAATAAGCCACCAACTCCTACCTATGCTCTGGACGAAATGGCAAAAGAAAAAGGCCACCAGGTCCTTCGACTAACAATCTACTATTGCCAGTATAACGCTATTGAGATGATTTGGGCCCAAATAAAAGGTCACCCGCAAGAAATAATACTTCGCCGCCATTTACGGCAAATAAAATGTTGGTCTTATTGCAAGCGGCCATCAACAATGTTCAACCTGAAGACTGGTCGAAGGTTGTGAATAAAACAAAGAGGGACATTATGTCTGATTGGGATCGTGACATCCACATTGACAATATAATGGAGTCATCGTTGATAATATCCGTCACAGATACAGATGATGAATTTAGTGACAATTCAGATGTTGCTGACTCTGATATGAGATTAGACGAATGAAATCTATTCTATATATATATACGCCCAATATACGTTTTTTCATTATAAAAACATCGAATATCCATCGTAGCAGTACATCCCATCACTAAATACGTCTATGGCGTTATGTTATACGCATAAAATTTTGCTTATTTTTTCTTTCCATTACATTTTATTTGGAGACTAGAACATTCTGGTTGGGTATAATTTAATGTACCACAGTAATTAATGATTTAAAATATTACGAATGTGGTACAACTGAAATACTAAGTCATAATTTGTAAATCGCGGCAACTTTCTAAAGTGAAATGAAACGTTACTGAAACTGCCACCCGCACCATGCTACAGCGCACATAGTATAACTAATATCGATCATTGGAAGCTCCTATTTACCTACATTGATTTTACTGATTTATTTGCCTTTTTTATTTTATATATTTTCTTTTATAATATGCCTTTACTTTTTATTTCGAATAGGTACCTTTATACAACATTATTTTTTAATTAGTACAAAAACTTTAAGGACAGATAAGCGAAGATATTATTATCATATATGTAACGTAAGAATTTCATTATATCATTAAAGAGCAAAGTTATTATCATTTGTTTATTGTAGAAAATCTCACTTAAATCATAGTCATATTTTACAATCCATTCACTAATTCATTGATAATGTTCTATCCTGCTCATTCGCATTTTCTCTGTCGCACTTATGATGTAGGTAGCCATAGAAAATAAAATGAAGAAAAATAATAAATGTAGGTAGTTATTTTTTAATTTTGTTAATTCTACCCTCTCTTTCATACTTCATTCGGGCTTAGCACCGGTAAAATGTATCGTTTAACAAGTAATTAAATACGGAGGTATGTAATTAGAAAGCAAACAAATATGAAAATAAAAGAAGGTGTTCTGGACTAAAAGAAAATAGTAATTTTGGCGTATTTATGAAGTTAGAATCACTTGCTATTTACAAATATTATTTTATCATCATCATGTCAGCCTAGAGACGTCCACTGCTGGACATAGGCCTTCCTCAAGTTGTGCGGAGAACACAGACCGATTTTGAGCCGCCCGCATCAAATTATTATTTACTTAAGTACGTATTATTTACTAAACATACAAGTATTTCCATTGTCCTTCGAAATGTCCACCACCGTTGTCAAAAGCATCCAATATGCACTGCTTTAATTGTTTGACACTGACCGGCTCACTTTTGTACACTCACAATAAGATGTCCATAGGTACACAGCTGCACTCGCGATTTTTGCACTAAAAAAGAACGCACGAAGCATAGCTACATACTCCCGTGATATGAACTGATATTATAGGCCATCGCGTCGGGCAAACGTATACAAACAATTAACTTTTGCAACGAAATTAAATACGCTTACTTTCGCTAGCAATTTAGCACTGTTTGTCGCATCGTCGGGGCGTGGCGCAGGCGCAGAGGGGCGTGGGGGGGTTGGAAATTTATCAATGGTTCATTTAACTATGATTGTGCGCGGGTCGGTCATAGTATTAGTATTGCATTTACCAATTATCACGTATTTTTGTGGACAGTTTTGAGACAGTTTTGGGACTTACAGTCAGTTGCAGAAAGCTTCAAATTAATTATTTATTACTTAAAAGGAGATTATGGCTAATGTGTGTCATAATTTAATGACGTTGCACAAACAAATTTTACGCTTGGTTAAACATCATTTAACTAATGCTGACTAGTGAACGAAAAGAGTGAACATTTCCATTTAGTTATATGCACTATGAGTAAAAATCTATGAAATGTACTATGAGTAAAAATTTCAATAAACTAAACGTAATGATTACATATATCAAGGAGGTATAATTCAAAATATACATATATAGTAAATCTGTGGTCAAGACTATCAAAACGTTTGTCAAAAATTGACATGTTTATGTTTTTGTTGTATTGAATCATTATTACGATTTTAATTAAAATTGTGTAGCGTTTGTAGCGAGACTTGGCTTGCCGTTCGTAACAGATCGGCAAAGTTAAGCAACGCTTGCACAGGTTACCACTTGGATGGGTGACCGTGTGTGGCATTTACATCTGAGCGCTACCGTGCTTCGGAGGGCACGTAAAGCCATGTCGGAGGCCTTCGGGCGGTCTGAAAACTCCGACACCAGAGTTGGCCACACGCTCACACGAAAAACAAACAATTAAAATTGTTACGTTTTGAGCTGAAAAGTCGAGACAATTCATACAAAGAGGGAACCTGGCGCTAATTATAATGATTGACCATATAATGCAGTTAATACCATTCATAATGATGATTTTCTATAACTTGACTACATACGCCATCGCTACTATTGTATTTATATTAATATAAAATCAAATATGAAAATGCCCAGTTACTTTATTTATGTGGAAGTCACAAAATGAGAGAAGAGAGAAGGAAATAAGCTGTTACACTATTCAAGACATATTGGTTAAATTGCATACGATAAAGAAATATTTTTATATTTTTTGTTTGTAATGTGTTTTTTTGTCATGATTCAATTAGATATAATAAAGACAATTATTTTTACACTAATGAAGAAGTATCCTTTCTTGCACTGGTATAGCTTGCATGAGGACCTCCTCTGCTAATAATAATGTTAACATGAGTAGGTACAATTCAAAGCGCCTACGACACGTGGAGATCCCTCAATTTCATAGAAGCTAGCTGCAACTTGACGTAGATCTTAAATGTAGACGTAGAACTTTCCTGTTTGGCAATTTAATAAATTTTGAGCTTAATTTTGCGAGGGCTTGAGAACTCATTGCACTAATCTACACACTGCATTTGTGTTTATTTGATAATCACCCAAGACCTGTTCAGTTGATAAGCTCCAGTGGCAAAAATTCTCAAACAAATTAAAAACTGTTTCAGACCATCAACATATTTATTTCTTTGAGACACGGGTTCCTTATCTACAATGTTTCGTATTTGGCCATCTGCTTCTATGGATATTCTGTATGTAATACGTGATTCTACGCCGTCGTGCCTTGGAAATAAATTCGCCTTGCCGGAATTAGACCGCGAGAAAAATCTTCTTCGGGATCAGACAAAGATGAAAGACTAGTTAAGATATAACTTTGGTATTCGTTGTAAACCACTTCAATACCGTAAAACACTACAATTCATTGAAATATATTATTTAACAGAGCTATATTTAACAACAAACACTTCAATGTACATTAAGATTTTCCAAGGTAGTAGAGCCTTGCTGATTTCGGCATGAATCAGCAAGGCTCGACCGGGGAAGTACTACCCTCTCACAGAAAAATCGACGTAAAGTAACAGTACCTAAACTGTTGCGTTTCGTTCGGTGAGTGAGAGTGCCGGAGGCCCTATCCCCTATTCCTTCTCCCTGATCCCACTCCTCATCCTATCCCTTTGCCCAACCCCAAGGGGCGGCAACGTACTTGTCACTCCTGTGGTGTTGCTTGTGTCCATGGGTGGTGGTAATTGCCGCCTATTACGATAACAAAAAGATATTATGGAACAGAGATAAATTCAACAACAATAGAGCTTTAATACCTCACTGAGCTCCAATTAGATTTTAAAATTCACATCTGTCATATTTAAAATTCTCACGTGTCAATTCTCGCTAATGGCTGTTTGTGCAACGTAAAACGCGCTTTAATGTAGGCTTTGACTCTTCTTAAATTAAATTTAATAAAGGATTACATTTTACAAGAATTTGGCTTTGTGCAACGACTTAATAAAAGATTAGGGTTTAATCTCGTTTTAAAATTTTAAATATCGTTTCTGCAACCGGCTGTTAGTGTTTTTATTTTTTAACTACATAAATATGATCAGTTAAAGATACTTAGTGCTCTGTTAAACTTTTTGTACTAATTAAGAAATAGCGGTGTATATTATGATAATTGAAGCAACTTTGTCAATTCACAATTTACCCACAAACTTGTGGGTAAATTGTGACACGAACAGTTTGAGAACGTACCCTTGGCAAAAACTGCTAGGTATTTTGCCGAATCGAGCAGGCCAGTCTTCTTGGGCTATGATGGATTCCATCCCGTCATTAGATTCCTAATATGGAGCCACGTCAAAAACACAGCTAAAGCTAAAATCTTTGTAAGGTAAGGTCAGCACATCTAAAGTTAACACGAATATTAATCGTTTATAGTTCAGAAACAGCATTAAAAATAAACTAAATTACAATTGAAGTAAAAGTGTACTATTTGTTTTGTAAAAAAAGAAACCATACCTCTTCTAAGCGCTTAACGATTTGTTCCATGTCAGAGACCTTTTGTTTCAAGGCTTCCATCTTTGAGGGTTTCCTCGGCGACTGCATCGAATTTTTCATTTCAAACATTACGACTTCTTGCAAAGTTTCAGCCTTTGTGATTTTTTGGCGTAAGTTTTTCCATTCGTCCTCCTTGCTATTCAGACGGTCAGTCAACTCTTTTACGAGGTTCTTGAGAGGCTCCATTTGTGACGTAATGTTGATGGATGTTGCCTCGTAAATTCTTTTTTTCTGTTCATATTGTTGTTGAATGGCCTGGAATTCTTCTTTTACAGGCTTTATATTGTCGGCGAGTGGCTGTATTTCCTGTCGTACTTGAGACAGCTTTTGAGCTGTCTGCGCTACGAGCTGCGAGTGTCAAAACAAAATGTTCGTCATTGTATTTAATTTAATTTTTATGACTAACTTAAATTTACTGTGCAGTGACGGCAATGCCAACTTAAATAATAAATGGTATTTAAAATCAGATCAGCAGGTGACTACCACTACCAAGATACAGTTAGTAATAGCAGTGTTTCTATCTGCCAATCGCGATAACAATTGTTGAATTGATTTCACTTGGGCAACCTCAAAAAATATTGTTTAAAAGCAATTTAATAAATTAATATTAGCTACATATTAGTTGAGTATCACCGTCTACAATTCTACATACATACAAAAATAAATGTGAACTCTTTTATTTTAGTACAAAGTAGGTACCACCTTCTAAATCCAGGTTGTACCTAATATAGAAAAAGTCCTTTCTTGGATATAAACCTAAAATTCGTCCTAACAAATCAATTCATGTAACCCAAAAGCAAGAAAGCACTAAAGTAGATTGTTCAATTGACCTGCGATAAATCATGAAGGGACTTTTTAGCCAAATCTGCAGTTTTGTCCAGACTCTTTTCCATATTTTCCTCGTCCTCTATTTTCAGTTTCTTGTGGTTTACTAGAGCCATCTCAACAGTGGGATCGGCTGCACTAATGATATGTATCGTTCTTGCCAAGATGCCCGCTTCAACCTAGTAGCAAACAAACAAATAATTAAAAAGAGTACAATATATACTAATATCACAAAGTTCAAGGGTTTGCTGTAATGTTTGATTGAACGTGCTAATCTCAGGAACTACCGGTTCGATTAAATTGGGTATTCTTGTGTCGGATATTCCTATTTACCAAGGTTATAGGCTATATAACATCATGCTATGAGCCACGGTTGCGAACCTGTAACCCTAAATAACACGAGTGTATCCTTAGGCTTAGCTAGTACAAAATAAACAAGATTTAAGAACACACAATAGAACACTTACCTTAAACGTTGAGAGATTGGCTCGTTGCCTTTTGTACACAGTGCTCTTTGTGCGTAACGAATTAACGTATTTCTTTAATTCTTCTCCCCTGAGGACGGTGTCACCCAACAGTTGCTTGACCTGGTTAATTAAAAGGCATTCATTAAGTAAACGGTCAATAAAAGCGTCCCAATGGTTTTATGTGGTCACCTTGATGTGCGTTTCATACCAATATTCCATTCAAATGCCCATTATAAATGTAAAAGTGTGTTTGTTTGTCCTTTTCTCATGTCACAGTTATGGATTATGTCACAATGGTACAATATTATCGACTGATTGTTAGGAGGCTGGAGAGTGACATAGGTTTTTTTCCACGATGACTAACTTCTACGCGGGCAGAGCCGCGAGCGAAGTGCAGTGGTGTTTTGTGAACTCAACTCCCATATTAAGTAGGCTCCACCAATTATTGTTTTGAGTCTGGGTGATCTTTGTGTCCTTACTACCTACTAGTAAACTAAAGGGAGGGAGAGAGAGAGTAAGTTACTAGTAAGTTTGCAAAGTCCCGTGCTTTACAAGATTCATAGTACCTACATGGTATTTAACCAAGGAAATAAATATAAATTGTTGTAAAATCAAAATACAATAACAAAAAGCATTCATTAATAATACAAGAACGAAGGATAAGTACCTACTGATACCGAGAATGAGAAAAATATAGGTTACTATAGAGCCGACAAAAGCGCGTCCCCAATATTGATCTCAAAGTAAATAGCGCTCAGTCGATACTGTCGCTTCTCGACATAATGAGCGATTATTTGAAACGGAAAAAATGTGTTATCTGATGTTCGAGTCGTACTCGAAACATTCCCGACAACAGACTTCGATTAAAGCCTGACCGATGAAGCTACGTTTTAACTAGAAAATTCGTTCTCAACACAGCAGATGGGATTGGCGGATAACGTTGGAGCAAAACGAGGAAAATGTGTGTTACATGGTGTTACATACAAAGCTTACGAAATAATTGTATATTGTGTATAAGCTGCAAAGAGCCTGACTACTGTTATCTTATAATAGATAAAAACCAAATGTTTTATTTGTGTAAGTATTAATTTAACAATATAATACACTTGTCTATTCTTCTAAGATATTATATTTCGTAAAAATCTGAAATTCATGCAATGAATATGTTAACCATTGTAGACAATATTCGTGGTTAGAAGACAAAGGCATAATTTTGGGATTGAGTTTTTGGACAAAAATAATTTTATCACCATTACTAAGAGCTAGGGTTCCATAGCCAAAAGCGGAATTACGGAACCCATAAAGATGCGTCATGTCTGTATGTCCGTCCGTCCGTATGTCACAACCAGGGGTGAATTTCTCTATAGTCCCGGGCCTAGGGCGGCAACATTTTGGGGGCGGCAAAATTTGGTCGTTTTTTAAGTAGTTACCTACGCGCCTACGTGTAAAAACTCAAAAGGTCATTTTCGCTCCCACTGAGGGGGACGGCAATCATTCTCTACGCATCACATCCGCCCCTAGTCACAACCACTTTATTCCGAAACTATTTCAACTACACGTTTGAATTTTGGAATGTAGATGAATTCTGTGAACCGCATCCTATTTTTAAAACAAAAATAAAAAAAGGGATGAAAACTAAATGGGGCTCTACATTCTTTTTTCATCTGTCATAGTGCATGCGTTTAGGTGTCTATATATAGGTCCTTAAAAAATACTTCGAGGTTTCTAAAACCATTGTTTCTCAAATTCAATCGTTTGAAAGATAGACGCTTCCAAAGTGGTAAAATTGGTGTTTTATTATTTTAACTCTTTAATCATATTTTCTGTACGTAGGTATATATGTAGCTATTACTTTTATATTTGGCGTGATAAAACATCAAAAGAAAATTATCCATATTCACATTATAATAGAATTTTAAAAGCTGTACAAACCTGCGACTGTAAATCCGCGAGCGTGGCCTCATGTTCCTTCAATGTGGCAGCGAGCTCATGCACGCGGGTCGCACTAGCGTCCTTGTTGCGTCGGATCACCGCCGCCTGCTGTCTGAACGGAGCCAGCTTATCTTCTTGAGGACCAGCCGTCGCCAGCTTGCGCTGAACCAACTGTTCCATCTCGCTGTTTACTACCGCTATCTAATGAGGATATAAACGACAATAATACGTAAGTAATGTTTATGAACAATAAAATATATGTATATTTTTTGTAGAGTACATTTTCATTATTACTATTAGAAATGTTTGAAAGGAAATAAAACTTTAAATATAAATTTAGTTCTCGACTGTCTGATAAGTTACTGGTAAAATGGTGTGGCATATAGAACCTATCCAGAGGTGGTGAAACTGGGTCTCAACGTATTAAGCTGCATCGAAACATTAATAACAACAAATGTTTTGGGAATGTTAGTCAGAAACAACATTATGATTAACTTTCGTCAATTCATGACTTGCTCTATGGTGGAGCAAATGCACATATGTATTTCCTATTCAGTTACCTTGTCTTGAACTGTTACTAAATCAGATCGAGTTGGATGCTGCTCCGCAGCGATGGCTTGCATAATACTCAACTCTCGTTGAAGATTCGCATGCTCTTGTGGTAACTTTTCCTTCACCAGATAGCTATTTAACTAGAAAAGAAACAAGCATACTCGTATGTAATGATAACGTACTTTTGAGGTACCTAACACTAAATACAACAACCGATTTTGAGCTCTCAGATTCAAAGCATAAATCCAAGAACTCATAATAGGTACTTTTGTTTTGTGCAAGGCGTTTAACATGGCAAAGTAGGTATATTGATAGCAAAAAATTTGATCTCTAGGAACCTAGCAAAATTTTTGTGATATAGCTACTTTATCTGCTATAAAAACCCTGAAAACTACAACCAGAAGGATGTCTTATACAGACGGTTCAAGCCTCTGTATAAGACATAAAACAATAATTAGGTAAGTAAGCATAGTAATAAAAGCTTATATTATACCTGTACTTCTTCTTGCAAGCGCTTCATAACGTCATTAACCGTCTTAGGGGTCGCACTCTGTCCGTGTATCACGTTCAGATATCTTTTTAATTGATCAGACGCCATCTTGAACTGAGATTGCTGTGCATCGTACTGTAATCATATTTGCTGTTACTAAAAGTCGTAGGTACGGCGAGAGCATATTAAAAAGCATAGAAAGCAGTAACAAAATTAGAGAGAAATTGGAGGTATTCAACTAGATTTTGATAATTAAAATATGCTTATGTGCGCTTAGAGTCTTACTTAACTTACTTAACTAACTAAAATAGCATCATGGCATAATCATCAAAACTTTGCAGGACACTAAACGAGACACAATATAAGTTTTATCGTCATAACACCTTCAGGTGGTCACTGAGCTAATAGGTATCTATTAAATTATTTTACCTGATTTTCTAGTTCTTTAGCTTTTTCTTGCTGAACTCTCAATGCTCTACTAACATTTAGAAGCTCGTCTTTGTCGCTTACGTCCACTAGATTTACTTGCACATTTTCTAATCTCTTTATCACTGTAAAGTCATTGAGAAAAAATACTTTGGCGTTAGGTGGGCACATTTAGAACAAGTAAAATCGACGATGAAGATAAGTAAATTCAAATGTCAAAAGTTGAGTTTAATTACTGGAGTTGGAACATTTTACTTATACATTTTACTTCGTTGGTGCTTGTTGTTTGTTGGGGTTGAAGTTACCGAGTCGACGCACTGTCGAATTTGACGCACTGGAACCACTACGGACGCGTCTGTATTTTCTCAGTTGCCTCTGTACGCACTGCGTGGTGCGGGCCAATCATATAGGTCTGCTGAGCCCGCGGTTACACCCGCGTTATTTAGAGCTATTGCTCCGCATCCGTTGCTCATAGCGTGATGTTATATAGCTCATAGCCTTCCTCGATAAACGGACTACCCAATACAAAAAGCTCATTCAAATCGAATCAGTAGTTCCTGTGTTGAATGCGCTCAACCAAACAAACAAAGTCTTCAGCTTCATAATATTAGTATAGATATAGTGCAATGGCAGCTTTATATCACAACTCTTACCAATGTCTCTCTCAACTGCCATCTCCTTAATATCGTTGATTATTTCGGATGCATTCTCCTTCTGTAGCATCCTCGTCCGTTTGTGCACATCCTTAAATTCGTCTATCAAGTTTTGGTAGAGATCCAACAAATCTTGAACTGTGTTGTTGCGAGCCACGTCAGGAGGTATGTCGGGAAGCTTCAAATACCTAAAGCATTTAAAATGAAAGAAAATATATGTAAATGGTTACTTAAAAAGTTAAGTAACATAGTTTTACAGAATTTCAAATTCAAACAATTTTGTTAGTCAGTGAACGAACTTATCATCATCATCGACAGCCCGAATTTGTCCACTGCTGAACATAGGCCTCTCATTGTTGATGCCATTTCCCTCTATCTTGTGCTAATCTAGTCCAGACTCAGCCTGCGATCGCAACAATATCGTCGGCCCATCTTGCTAAGGGCCGGCCGACACTTCTTTTCGCCATCCGTGGTCACCATACCGTTACGGCCCTATTCCACCTGTTGTCACCACGTCTAGCCAGATGTCCTGCCCAAGCTCATTTTTAAAGTCATTATTCGATTTGGGAAATCCCACGTCGAGCACCTTTGTACGTTTTCGAATTTCAACGTTGGGAACTCGGTCTACCTGACGAATACCAAGCATGGAGCGCTCCACAGCTCTTTGTGCGACTCTCAATCTGTTTACCACCTCTTGTGTGAGCGTCCATGTCTCGCCACCGTAAATCATTTGTGTGGACGAACTGCTCCATAAATATTCATTGATTGTTTTACTAATTGCTACAGACTGTTAAATATTAAGTAGTCTTAAGTACTAATTATAAAGTCAACGATCCGTAGGCATCCAAACCAATAATTTAATTAAAGGACGCATAAAAAAGTAAGCGTGTAAGCTCCTAATATAGTGTCTCGGAGTAAAAGTCGCCTCGTTTCAACGGTCCGGTCACGTAGTTACGGAAGGTACCTACCGAATTGTGCCTACCTAATTAGGTACAGTGTTTCCATAACCTTTCTGGTTCGTTTTTTCACAGCATTTTGTAAATATAGAGCAAAAATTAATCGAAGTAAAAAACTTACAGCATTTTTGGATTAGAATATACACATGTCGCAATTACACGAATCGAAAGACAAGTCTGCCACATTTTACCGAGTTTTTCAGTTTACATTAGACGAACCGTTTGGTAACGAATTAAGAATACAAAATGTCACAACCCCATTTCATTCTGTGTGTGACGTAAGAGGCGACTGAGGAAAATACACAAAGCAATTATAGTACAAATAGTAATACTTGCAAAGAGATGGAAAACTCGGCATTAAACCCTATACGGTCAGGCCAGCGTTGTAGAGTAGGCCAAATCCCTATTGTGAAGTAAATTAGGTGAGGCTCAAGTCCAGCATTTTAAGAAGCCGTAAAAGTAAATCTTTAAATAATTTCTCGTAACCATTTCATTTATTGAAATACAAATATCAATGAGGCTTTTTATTGATAATATTGTGGCTTACAATGCCATCAAATTAGGCATGGGCGTTTTCGGATTTTTACGCAAACCGATAAATATCCGATTTCAGATTTTGAAATCGATTTCAAAAACCGATTTTAGAAATCGATTTCAGTAGCGGATGTTGGAGCGTAGCGTACGACAAACGTAAACAATCGAAATCTTTTTGTATTTTAGGCAAGAGACCAATCAAGTCAAATAAAACTCTCCAAACATAAATTCCTAATAACTATTTGCAATTTTCAAAATAAAACATTAAATAGTTGCAATCTGAATTAGATATTATCGCCTCGATATTTAGTTTTATTTTAGCTATTCAATCTGGTATTCATAAAACCGCCAAAATCCAAAACGATTCGCTTGCTTGGCGATAATAAAATTCGCTTCATCTCTTTCGCTCTTTCAATGGATCAGTAAGTTAGAAAGAAAGGGAAATGAAATTCGCTCTCTCTCATTCTAACTAACTAGTCGTTTGGTAGTGTGAAAGAGAACGAATGAATATGAAAACGATCGAAAACGTAAGCTTTAGATTTACTTTGTAGTTTGGTTGCGCTTGCACCGTTTGGTTCGGATTTGTGTAGTTTGCGTTATCGTGATATTGTTTTGCGTTTTCTAAAATCGGTTTTTCACATTCGAATATCGATACGATACGATTTCTGACTGCAATCGGATTTCAGATTCGTTTTGATATATCGGTCTCATGCCTACATCAAATATGAATGAATGAATGAAAAAGTTATTTGGTCACAAAAGCACAAGGGACACAAAGTAGATAGATAAGTACATAGATATAAGATTATGGCACTAACATGCACACAATAACTAGAATATGCATACAATAATAAGAACATTAATTAATATAATTGAACAGAAGTAAACATAACAAATATAAACATGACAGATAAATAACATATTAAAAGTGCAGAAATACATACCTACAATAAAAGAATAAAAAGATGATGTATGTGTCCCAGCGCTGACCAAATAGGTAGCCAGATCAGCATTTTGTCTAGTAATGCTAGTGCATACCAGACACTGATATTATTCCGGCCCCTTGCATGCGTCACGGATGCGCAAACCATTGCTGCGCTACAAAGTGCAGTTCCATATGTACGTATGTGTATGTTTTTTTTGTGTGTACAGTGTGTTGTGTTGTGATTTATATATAAATAAAAAAAAAAAAACCAAATACATAAAGTTATAAAAATAACTAAATATTGCTGTTTGTAGGCAAATTGCATTTTGGGTGTTTAACCCAAAGATTCGATCACAGTGCTAGACCACGAATGATGATGTCAAAAATTATAATAAAATTAGAATTCCAATTGGTAAATATTAATCAGTATTATTTTATTATACATAACTTATAATTTATTGGACCTATATATATTTTCTATGACTAGTGTATTGAATAAAGATTGTATATTATTATTAAGGCATTGACTATAACAGAAATTAAAAATAAATAAAACTTATAAATTAATAAATTAAATTGATATTAAATTGAAAATATATAATATATTGAGTAGGTATATAAATAAGTATAAAATTATCTGTAGGCATTCAAACAAAAGATATGTCCATATTTACGATACCCAGCTCGCATTGAGCATCTAATAGATGTTTCTTTAGTCGCTTTTTAAATGTTAAACTACTGTTTATTTGCCTCAGAGGTGGAGGCAGATTGTTCCATATCTTGGAAGCTGCGTATCGAAAACTACCCTCAAAAGCAGCGGTGTTATGACTGTGTATACGCAGTTGTTGTGCGCACCTTCTACTCGAACACTGTCTTTGATCAGTGACCCAATTAAGTTTGGTATATAGGTATGACGGTTCTTTGTACTTAATGACACCGAAAAGTAGGCATGCCAGATAAACTTCACTAAGTTTCCTGCGGGATTTCATTTTTAATATTAAATGTTGGTTCAAGAATGGTGTTATATGACTTTTAAACGGAATAGAAAAACAAAGACGGGCGCAAGCATTCTGAACACGTTGAATGAGACGGTTAGTTCTGGCTAAAAGTCTCGGACCATAGACTGTGTCCGCGTAATTGAGTCTCGAGAGTACCAGGGATTCTACCAGTTGCACTCGGAGTTCCTCAGACAAGTGTGGCCTTATTTTGTACAAAATCTTCAGTCTGTAAAAACAATTTCGAACAGAATCCGCGATATGATCTTCGAATCTGAGCTCACTGTCCATGCGTAGCCCAAGATTGCGGGCTTGGTTAACCCTGATAATTGGCTGCGCCATCAAGTATACCGGAAGCGTGGATGGTAACGCATTGAGCTTATGTTTCGTTCCAAAGATCATATACTTGGTTTTGGCAGGGTTAAGCATGAGACAGTTACTCGCACTCCTTTCGGCTATATTTTTTAGGTCTTTGTTGAGAGCAGCGACAGCCGCATCATATTCATGAGGTTTGAATGACACCAGGGGCGTAGCTACCGCCGTATTTGCCGTATCAATTATACGGGGCCCCCGGGCCACGGGGGCCCCCAAAGTGTGTAAGGAAAAAGAATAAAAACTTTCTAATTTATTTTATTTTACAAATGACAAAATTCTATAAAGCAATTCCTTTTTTTCCCGCCTTAAGCGTGCGTTCAAAAGTTGGCAACACTACATCGTTATGGCGGGCTGCGGGACTTCCCCGTTTTACTTACTTCATCTTCAACTCAGCGGGGAATCCCCGGGAATCCTTCATCGATATCGCGATGTACGTGTACGTTGTTGTACTTTGCATTGGATGTTAAACCACGGAGTGCAGTGCACTGTTTATTTACGCGCTTTATATAAATGTGCATTACATTGTAATTCAGCACAAACAATATTGTTCTTCTGGTTTAGCAGTATTAGTAACGATTTGTAAAAGAAATGAGTGAAAGGAAAAGAGATTATCCCAGCGGCGCTGAGAAAAGAAAAATTAAACAGAAAAGGGACGAGGTTATAAAAAAAGTGCCCAAAATTTCTTCATTTTTTCAGAGACAAGATACTGTGAGTGATATAGATTGGAAAGGTAAGTACTACACTACTACCCAACCCATTTATTAGGGGCCCGTAGTGATAAACAAGGAAATCTTTTAATTTCGGTCTGTCCATCTGTCCGTCACAAAAAGTTGTCTCCCCCCTCGATTTTCACAATTATACTGTTTTTAGGGTTCCGTGCCTTGATTAAAAAAAACAAAATTCTAACTTATCTATAGGATCGATTTGTTTTGTTGTTTGTTTATCAGTCTGTATCGTATCGTTAATTGCGTGTTGAGAACTTCAGATGTGCAGACTCGCTTTCGGGTTCTCGTTTTGTATGGCCACTACACTACGCGCTGCGTTTAAATAGCACGCAGGTGTATAGTAATGCACGGACGGGCTGCAGGTGATTTTGTATCTACTAATAGGTACGAGCACAATCCGCGTAGAATCTGTGTGCGTCTGAACTGAACACTCTCTAACTGTGACCCTTAGTAACGTTATTTATTTATATATAACTCTTTTTAGTTTAGTATCAAAGCATTCGTATTTATTTTTTAGCAATTACTCGTTTATTTTTAGATTCTTCTGAAGCATGTTCTTCGTCACATATCCATCCGGAAATAGAAGAAAGCCAAGCACATACTTTATCGGATGTCCATCCAGAAATCGAGGAACCCCAAGTCAACGATTCTGATATATCTGCAGATAATGCAGATTGTAATATAATTTCATCAGATAGAGGAAATTTTGGTGACAATTTAACTGAATGCGAACGAAAAATAATTTTTAAATTGGGTCCATTTAAACCACAAGGACCATTTCCAAAAGTTTCAGAAAATAACCGACCTTTTTCAGCTTATTATTATTCATATTTCAATCAGGCAGGCATAAAAATTATAAGACCATGGTTATGTTATTCTAACGTTTTAAACAAACCGTACTGTCACTTCTGTTGGTTATTAGCAGATCGTCAAAACAAATCGTACTCCTCTGCTTGGGTTAACGGTGTTTCGGTTAGAAGCAATTTCACACAAACTATTCTTGACCATGAAAAGTCACAGCAGCATATTAGTGCCTCACTCTCTTATAATAATTGGTTGCAAGGAAATACCATCGATACTCTATTGAAAAGTGAAATCGATAGTAAAATTACATTCTGGAGAGATGTACTGCATCGTATAATTAATGTTATAATTACTTTAGTATCTTGTAATCTACCTTTGAGGGGGCATGATTCTGATTCTGGCAATTTTATGGCAATTTCACGTCTGCTATCTAACTATGATGCAACTTTAAAAGAACTTTTTCTAAAACCGAAAGGTGAAATAAATTATTTAAGCCCTACGATTCAAAACGAAATTATTAGTTTGCTTGGTACTAACGTTAGGAACAGTATTATCTCAGAAATTAAAAAAGCTCCATTTCTGACAATAATTCTGGATACAACACAAGACTTGTCAAAAATTGACCAACTATCTGTAGTTTTTCGATATATCTCGGTTACAGAAAATGATGATAATGTGCCGAAAGAAATAAAAATCTGTGAGTCCTTTTTAGGATTCATAGCAGTAACCGATTGCAGTGCTGCAGGTCTGAAAACTGTCATTTTAAATTTGACTAAAGAATATGGAATTGATTTGACTAAATGTAGAGGACAGGGATACGATGGAGCAAATGTTATGTCGGGTGTGTATGGAGGATTACAAACCCTAATAAAAGAGCATGCTCCAAATGCCGATTATGTTCATTGTGCTGCGCACGCTTTAAACTTGGTTTTGAACGATGCTGCAAGACATGTTCGTGAAGTATCGACTTTTTTCGATAATTTAGAAAAAATATATACTTTTTTTGGCAATAGTATAAAACGCTGGGCTATGCTAAGTGACGATTTATCTGAAAAATATTTGATTACCCTTAAAAAGGTATGTCCTACCAGATGGTCTTCTAGGAACGACGCTTTATTAGCAGTAAAGAAAAATTTTTTACTAATCATGAAAACTTTGTACCAACTAAATTTAATTTCAAATAAAAAAGATGAACGTGAAGAATGTAAAAGTATAATTAATATTTTAGAGAGTTTTGATTTCTTAGTGCTCGTTACATTTTTTTCTTCACTATTTGAAATTATTAATCCTGTTTCTAAAGCTCTACAGCATGAAAATAATGACTTACAGAAATCTAGTATTTTATTAAGTAATCTTTTAAATAGACTGTGCCAATTAAGAAATCAGAATTCATTTAATAGTTTGCTAAATGAATCCAAAGATTTAGCAAAAAAGTGGGGGGTAACAACTGTTTTTAAAAACAGTAGGCGAAAGATAACGAAGCGTTTTTTTGATGAGTTATCACAAGATGAGAGAATTTCCGACCCGGAATCCTATTTCAAAGTCAATGTATACTATTGCTGTTTAGATATATTAATTTCTCAAACTAAAGAAAGATTTCAGAGCCTTTGCAACCTGAGTAGTATATTCGAAATATTACAACCGGAGAAACTCCTATCTTCTTCAAGCGAAGAGATATTAAACGCTTCCGGAAAACTGTCTGCTAAATACAGTAAAGACATCTCACTTAATCTTTGTGACCAATTAAAGGCTCTAAAAACATGCTTAAATTCTGAAATTAAAAAAATTTATTCCATTAAAGAACTCATTGAATTATTGCTAGTAAAATTCAATAGTCTTGCATCCAGTTTTCCCGAGGTAATCACAGCATGCTTTTTATTCTTGACCCTTCCAGTTACAACCGCAACGGCAGAAAGAAGTTTTTCAAAATTAAAACTAATAAAAAATTACTTAAGAACTTCGATGGGACAAGAACGGCTGTCAGACATCTCACTATTGTCCATAGAGGCAGAAACTTTAGAAAAACTAAAATCATCATCAGCCATAAATGATTTAATAAATCAGTTTGCCGATAAAAAGGCAAGGAGAGTGAATATTTAAAATTCGATTTTTATTTGTAAAATGGGTAAATTATGTGATAAATAAATATTACTTCTCACAATATTTTTTTTCTTTCGTGAAAAATCTTTACCTCCATATAAGGGCCTCCAAAAAAATTTTTATACGGGGCCCCGACAAGGCACGCTACGCCACTGAATGACACATAAACTTGTATGTCATCGGTGTATATATGATAGCTGCAGATTCGGATGCACTTAACCACATCAGCACAGTAAAGGCTAAACAATACGGGTCCAAGTATCGAGCCTTGTGGAACCCCTTTTTTGACTTGAACCTGCTTGGACACGCGTACGCCGCCATCACTAGACTTTAACTCTACGTACTGCTGCCGGTTATCCAAATAACTATGGAACCATTGCAATGTCTGTTGATCAAAACCATAGTAGCGTAGTTTGGATAGAAGCAAAGAAATATCAATATTGTCAAAAGCTCGGGAATAATCAAGCAGAACCAGTAGAGTACACATTCCGGAGTCTTGAGCAGTCAATATGCTGTCGGTAACATCCAGCAGAGCCTTCGATGTACTATGCTGCTTCCTAAAACCTGACTGCAACGCGGGTAAAATAGAATTTCTCTCCAAATAGTCGGACAGTTGCTGACAGACAACTTTTTCAATTACCTTGGATATCATCACAAGGTAAGATGCTGATAGGTCGTAGATCCGACACGGTACTTGGATTGGGATTTTTCGGAAGCGGCCTAACAGCAGCAGTTTTCCACAGGTCGGGAAAAATTGAAGTTGCAAATGAATTATTTATTATATCGGTCAAAGGAGTGAGATTGTAAGGCAAAGACAAGGTCAACATTTTTAGAGTGATACCATCACAGCCCTCAGCATTCGATCTCATACCCACAATATGCCGCATGACGACCGCCTCATCTACAGGAGTTATTTTGAACATGTCCTCATTGTGGGTATGAAACTCGTAATACGTTACTAAAGATATCGTTGGCCTTGCTGCACCGGGAATCGAAAGGAACTCGTTGTTAATATAGTTAGCGTCCGCGAACTGTGGAGGCAGCTCTTGAGATTGTCCTCTATGAGCTGGAATCAAGGTGGACTTAATATTTTTCCAAAGCGTTTTAGGATCTTTAATCTTGTTATTAATGTTATGTTTGTAATAGGCACGTTTTTCATTATGCAAGGCGGTAATCACCAGAGACTTCAGATCTTTGTAATATTGATATTTGGAGTTCATTTTAGTTGCCCTATAGTCACAAAGCGCTTTATCACGCAACCTCATCATGTCTTTCACAGTGTCCGTTATCCATGGATATGAAGGTTTTTTTATAGTGCATAATTTCAGAGGCGCATGGATATCGAGCACTGTTAGAAGACACTGATTAAATACGCTTACTTTGTCGTTTACGTTGTCCAAAGTATATAAGGGATCCCAGTTTATGCTACGAAAATGATTCTCGAAATCATCTACACATATATTCGTTAGAGGTCTATACAATATTGAAAACGGTTTAAAAATATCCCGCTTGACGCCAAACTCACAAATGACAAAATAATGCCCCCGGGCTGAGCCAAATGGTTGAACATCTATAAATCTCTCTTTGAGATCCGAGCACACCAAATCTATGAGAGTTTCACTGCCCTCCGTATAGTGCGTTGGCGAACTGACTAATTGTTTGAGGCCAAGACATCTCAAAAATTCATGAATCTTTTTAGTTTTAGCCTCTTCACTCCGCAACAGATTGACATTAAAATCACCAGTCAGCAAAAAGTGATCGCATTTCCCTAACGTGCTGATCGTGTCCGTAAGAGCATCCAAAAAGGGGTCAGGGTCAAGCCAAGGCGGCCGATAGGCCGTACCCACTGCAATTTTCTTACCATTCATAGTTAACGTGAGCCACATTTGCTCGACAGAAACGTATCTGCTATCTGTAGGAATGGCGCAGGCGCGCACACTCAAGCTGCGCCTTAAATAAAAACCGGTCCCGCCTCCGCGGCCCCGGGTCTGAATCTTCTTTAAGTCTGAATCCGGGTATTGTCGGAGAACGCTCGTCCTCACCGGGACGCAGCCACGTTTCGTTCACAGCCACAATATCAAACGAATGTCTTGTGAAAACTGAAATGAACTCGTCATGGTTTGTACCTAAAGACCCCGCATTTATAAACCCAACTTTTAAATATTTGTCCTTCTTAACCATAGTTGACCGTATTTTTTAAATAAACATGTAAGCACATAGATGGCATAGGGTGCGTATGTAAATAGGCATCTATATTAATTCACGATTATGTGCAACCACTAGCTTTGAACTGCATTTAATGATAATGGCCATCCATATCATCATTAAAAGCTTAAAGCAAGTAATGTTACATGATTTAGCATTATGAACGGCATTTGGATTAAGTATGTACCTACTTATTTGGTTCGAAGTAGAAATAACTTAATTTTGAAAACGGGGATAACTTGATTCATAAAGTCATGTTTTTTATTTGGATGTGATGTAAGTAATCCCTATCCAGAGTGTTCAGTGTAGGTACCTATTTACATTTACGTAATTTTATTATTTATGAAAGTATACGTAGGTAGGTAGTGAATAGGTAAACATACATATAATTTATTCGTGAAGCAAATCTTTGTAGGCCTCTTTCGAGAGTTTCAGAGATGTATAAAATTTGGTGCATTATAAATGTGTATAGAGCAATTAGTAGAGCAGCTTATAGCTTTGTACAGTTAACATACATAAGAAAAGCATTAATTCCTATGTATATTAATACATACTAATAATAATAATACTAATAATACAGTTATGTTTAAATACATCTTTCGTTGAGTAAGTACTTATTTAAAGATACATTGTCAATCAAAATGATTCTCAAATGTCATTATAGAAAATAATTAGAAATTATCAGATGTAAATTCCTGCTCGAAACCAAAGACAGCGAACTCGAAAATAAATAGGTATTAAGTACACATACTTGGCAAGGTACGCGGTATTCTTAACTAGTTCCTTGTTAGTTAGCAGCCAGTGCAATACGTGGTGTATTGTCCTCGCGTCGCCTGCAAGTAACTGTGCTCGAAACCGTGTGGGCTCAACTCCCCCTGGGGGGCGGTATTTAACGCTACCCAGCATCTCCAACAAACGTAGCGACACCATCTCAGAATCATCCTCGTTTATGTCCAACTGCAACACAAAAACGTATAGGTAATTTTGTCATCATCATCATCTTATCAGCCGAATGACGTCCACTGCTGGACATAGGTCTCCCCCAAGGCTCTCCATATGGAACGATCTTGAGCCACCCGCATCCAAGTTGTATGTACCTATCCTAAAATATACTGCTACACATTTTAACAACTTTCGGAAGAAGCTTGTTTAGAAGCAGGCAAAATTGAAATGAACGAGCGATGCTAAGAAACAGACGCGGTTTACTGTACCTAATGTAATTAACTTTAAAAATTCTTTTATAAGAAATTGACTGTATCTTACTTATCTTATCAATGTGAAGTTTGTGAGCATGGGTGTAAGGACTTATGAATGTATTCTGCGTTATTCTCAAAATACCGCCATTCGTCACAGAGTCTCTTTCACGACAAAAATACTGAATGAATTTTGAAGAAACATGAAAATCAGAAAATATGTAGGCTACCGATAGCCGATATCCACGCAGGTGACGCTGCGGGCGAAATCTAGTCAACGATATTTCTATAGGTCTACAGACCTACAGCCACTTCGTACTAAACCAAATTAAATGCCTCAGGTAAAGAAATTTGGGACTTGGTATAAAACATAGTCTAAAAAAATCAGTAGAAATAGTTTTGTATACCTTTTCTCCGGCATTGAAAGCCACTAGCAAATCCACAAGCAACTGCAAAAGTTGTTTTTCGTTCAAAGCGTCGAATTTTATCAGATCGTAGTTTCTTCCTAGAGTCGCGTTTATTTCTTTCACAATATATTTCATTTGCTCCGTCATCATAGATAATGTTTTCAAAGGTTGATATTCATTAAATTACACAATTTTAAGTGAATAAGGAAAATAACGCAATTCAATATCCTGTTCTAAGAACTTATGTTGATATTATGCGTTGTCATGGTAACCCGCCAATAGAGCTTGAATGCACAGAGTAGGTACATTTATTATATATACGGCATTGCCTCCGTCGAACAGCTGTTCCGGCTGGCTGCAGATAGAGACGAATATAAGAAACTGACGGCCAACCTTCACGATTGAAGAGGCACAAGAAGAAGAAGAAGAAGGTACATTTATGGCATAGAAATGAAGCTTGTATGTTACAAAGAGGTTCGTAGCTGCACTGCCGTTCAGGATCAAAACTAAAGTCCATTCACAGTTATTTTACCTCTAGCTGTTAGATTGGCCAACCTGGGCGTTGTGTTGCTATATTCGGTATATAATACTCCCATTTTAAATATACATTATTGCTAAAAATTTACTTATTTTTTATTGCCTAAGCGATCGTATTAAATATTTGGAAGTAATGTTTGTAACAAAACCTCTTGATATTGGCATGGCTATATGCATGTACATTTATTTTCTTACGAAATAACTAATTTCCTATGAAGATAAATAGTTATAATAAAAATGTTGTCTATGTAATGTAATAAAGGTAAACGCATCATAATTACGCCAACGTGAGGTTCTAATTATCAAATACAAAAACTGCAAATTTAATTTTCATATTAATTTTGAATAAGAATGATGTGGGTGTAATATTACCTACACCTCTGCCTACCCCTGCATGGAAACAGGCGTGAGTCTATAAGAATGATCCATGTGGACTGCCAATGCTATGATGATTCGTAACTGCTGTCATGTTGGTTCCCTCTTGTCCTAAATTTTTGCTTGTGACTCGCCTTTTAATGAGACTCCACATAAGTTCAATTGCGTTTAGCTCGTAGCAGTGGTATGGCGGTAATCTAACCACTTTGCGGCCATGAGCTTCAAGCATTTGAATTTTTGAAGCATTTCCACTAATGTTGGGTAAAATGTTATGCACGGGTAACATTCCTGTCATCACAGAGTACAATTCCAACATAAAGAAAATAAACACCGACATCTGTCAGAGGTAAAATAACTGTGAACGGACTGTAAAATCGATTTTACTAGCCAATTACGTACAGTCAGCTGCATAAATTCATATAGGTCAGTAGGTAACATCGTCTCTAATAATACTTATTATGCTCAATATCTCGTAGGACTTTTAAGCAAAGAAAACTTATCTTTATCATAATATATGAACAAAGAAAAATAATCGAACATTTTTTATTCGCAATAGACTGGCAAAGATTTTGAGGTGTGAAGGTAGCAACTTTTGTAGTGACTGTACCTATGTATGAAGTAATATTAAATGACATCAATACGAAGTGCGTGATTTAAAAAGTTCGAGTGTAAAAACTATTTCACCAAAATGAAAATGAAAATTTAGGGTTTTAAAAGCTAGTAGGCATGTTTTATTTTCTTAAAAGGTATCCTTTAATGTAACCTACATAATTCACGTTTTATTTGCACGTTGTGACCCTTTACTAACAAATTCCTTATTGGGTCTTTACGTCTGCACCTATCCCCGAAAGGGTAGGTAGAGGTGCAATATTACACCCATATTTCGCCATAAATTTCGAGGTCCCACGTAATAGGTGGCGAGTCTATTGCCGTTACCGGGCACATCACCAGACACCAAGTGCGATTCAGACTCGCACTTGCTCTTCTTACTGGTTCTTTCTAAGTCCTACTACAGTTTGATCTTGAAGAAGTTCAATCAGTGTCACGACGGCGCGAGGCAGTCGGCAACGTCGGCCACCGCCGACGGACTCGCGCCTCAAAGGGCTTCGCAAAAAAGTTCTACACGTTACCTATTTTCCTTTCGCCAATTATCATGGCTTAGGTAGCCCACCCCGAGCAATTCGGAAAAAGCTAAGCAGATGATAATGACTTATAATGCTCACTTCTGTATCGAACTCGCATATGTTAGGCGTGACGGAAGTGAGTAGTACTTAATTCAAGGGTACCTACCTATTCAGAATCGTCTGTCTTGCAACACTATAAAATGAAAGTTTCGCCCGAATGAGTGTTTTCACACACACTGCCGGACACGATATCTATGTATACTGGGTGAAAATGTTTTGTATTGTCATTTATTTATTCATACATTATTTAATAATTTGTCTCACATAATTTATCGTTATTTTACTGCGATGTAAAAGGGGCCTCGCCATCGATATACGGGATGTTTGGTAATTCAACCTACTCCTTGAAAAAGGTTATATTTGGGGTCGTTTGCAACAAATAGACCCCCGTCAACTAGGGGTCCAAAATTAACGGTTTTTGAGCTATCGAGCTTTAAAGATTTTTTAAAAATTTTAAACTAGTAACGTAATACTCCGTAAGTATTGCGTTATAATACCTACAGGCACTTAACGCGGTGGGTGGAGCCAGCCTAGTCCGAAGAGCGCTTCGCTAGGAATTATTACCATATAAGGTAAGGGACCAGGCACAGGCATATTCTAGTTGTCTGTTTGCCTATATGTTCTGTCTGTAGTATCTGTCTCTCCTAAGCATAACAGCCGATCCAGGGACAGCCTGTTCCTGACCGGTTGTTGTGTATTCTCTATGCTACTTTCCAGTTCTCCCTACGGGTTTCTGTTAGCTGCGACCTACGAGCTGCTGGCGCCGTGCTCCTACCAGCCGCTGCCTACGCATCAGCTCCTACCTACTAGCTTCCTACAGCCAGGTCAATAACGCCTGACTACACCAGCCTACGCTTGAGCCCTACCGCTCAGCCTACATCAGCTGCACCGCCTGAGCCTACTGCTCAGCCTACACCTCGACCACCGAGCTGCCTACCCAGCGTGCACTTCGGCCAGCTCACTAGCGACCCTACGAGCAGTCTACCCTGCGAGCGTCGGAGAGCAGCAGGAGTCTACACTCCAGCCTTTAGACCAATGCTTACCTAGTCGGTCATACTGTATGTAAGCGGTTGTAAAACATAATAGACGACCGGTTGGCGCAGCGGGAGTGTAAGCGACTGCCACGCCGAAGGTCGCGGGTTCGATTCCCGCTCAAGTCAAACATTTGTGTGCGTGAACATGGATGTTTGTCTTGGTCTGGGTGTTTCTATGTATAATATGTATGTATTTACAAAAAAAAAAGTATATATGTATGTTTACCCATTGTCTAGTACCCATAGTACAAGCTCTGCTTAGTTTGGGACTAGATGGTGTTGTGTGAATGTGGTAGTATATTATTATTATTATTATAAAAAAAACCTATTCCTTCTAAGCAGTGTTTCTATTAGAACCCCGACAATCTACCTGAGAGCTAAACGTCTCAACCTTGTCATTAAAATAATCAAAATTTAAAAAAGCTTTTCACTTTTTGACTCTAAATTGTTACTTTATGGAAAGCCTGTTAACTAGCAATTTATTGATCTAAACCAATATTTCGGTTAAAATATCTCAAGATTTTAGAAATAAATTGTCCTAAGTGACGAAACTTTATATATTTCTATGATTTTCTGAAAATAAAAACGAATTTATGAAATCAAGGCGTACGATATCGAGCAGCAAGGCGACAGGACGACGAATATAATTAAACTTCAGTGTACTTATTTACAATGTTTATTCGCATCCTCCATTCTATATAACTTATTCGCCTCTCCAAGAAAAACAAAAGCCGGGCAGGCTTTTGTTTTTTATTGTCACCTGTCATTCGGCCAATATAGCCAGTGACGTCCAACAACTAAATAAAGGAGGTCGTTACATTTGATAAACTAATGTGATTAATTATTATAATATTGCCCATTAAGATATAAATAATTTTATATAATATTAGAGTCTATTAAGTTAAGATAACGTAGATAATTATTAATAAGTTGGGTCTTATTTAAATGGCGTGCTTGTGGTGGTAACGGGTCCTTGTAACATTCGGCCATCCTGCATGAGCCGTGTCCCACGGCGATCTTGACTATTTTCAGAATTCTTCGGCCCCTGAAAAAAAATTAAAGGACAAAACAGTAAATGTTCTTTGTTTTAACATTTGTTATAAATAAAACGCTATAATAGTCCAACCCTCGGGTGACCTTACATAAGTATGTTGCACTTTATGTAGAGTACCTAGAGGAGTAGTTATGTTAATTTCTTTAATTGCTGTGTATCCAATTACTATGATATACGCTGTCTAATAGTCTGTAGTCAAATTATATATCAACCTGATGTTTTAGATTATGGTAGATATTAATACATAGAGACATGTAATAGTATAAGTATATAAACCAGGCATGTTCATCTAGTACATAGAGACATGTAATAGTATAAGTATATATACCAGGCACGTTCATCTAGCTTAAACTTTAAAGCTAGATTTTAGAGTCACTCGGATCTAACTTATAATTGCTAGATATTTCATTATTGGCAGATATTAAACAGGCACACAGATCTAGCCTGGCGGATTTTAAAGTCAGAAGGATTTTGCTTACAATTGCTAGATATTTCTTATTTTAGATAGGTATATTATTAGGCACAACAATCTAGCTATAATCACACAGATCTAGCTGTTATCGCTAGATTTTATTATAACACAGATCTAACTTATAACTGTTAGATTTTATTTATTTCTGATTCAGCATCAGTCACACAGATCTAGCTGCTATTGCTAGATTTTATTATCACACAGATCTAACTTATAACTGTTAGATTTTATTTATTTCTGATTCAGCAACAGTCACACAGATCTAGCTGTTATCGCTAGATTTTATTATCACACAGATCGAACTTAAATTGTTAGATTTTATTTATTTCTGATTCAGCATCAGTCACATAAATCTAGCTGTTATTGCTAGATTTCAATATCACACAGATCTAACTTATTATTGTTAGATTTTATTTATTTCTGCTTCAGCATCAGGCACATAGATCTAGCTGTTATTGCTAGATTTTATTATTGATTTATGTATATATTAGGCACAAAGATCTAGATTAATTTAGTTAGGTACTAGATTTTAAATATATCTACAGGGATCTAGCAGTAGGGATCTCTGTCTACTTCTCTGTTAGATTGAACAGATGACTTATACGTCCGTTAGGCATCGCCAGGAACAAAACACTGAATTTCTTGTACCCTTTAATACGCTTTATGCTGTTTATAGTGTAGGGGTCGATAGAATGATCAGCCTTAAATATTTTACATGGTCCCGTATAGTGAGTGAGTAGGTACCTAATATTTTAATAACACCTGTGGTCTGATCACGGGATAGTCCTCCTTTCCATAAGACTAAATCGCCTTCCTCGTATTTCTTGCATCTTTAATGTTTTATATCAAAGTGATCTTTCATTATCATAATCTGCCTATCAGTACGTAATTTAGCCTTCTGTCTACGTTCTCCAAACTGTTTAACCGAAGTTAAGTCACTACGAGTCGCAGTATAAGCAGAGAAAAAGTGTTAGTGTGTGCAAACATTAATTAAATGTGTATATCCGGTTACCGCATGCTATTTCCCCATACGATATCAGTTAATTATTTGTTCCCAAGTGCACTCCTTTTTGCTGTAGTATCAACTGGAGGGTTTCATCTTGCAAAGGCAATCGCATTCAGGACATGTTTTATTTGCTTCTCCATGTAAAATATCTACTTGTGAATGCGACTCCACGGTCAGTTATTATTTTAGCGAAAACAAACTGCGTAAACGAGTCAATAACTACGGGGAGGTAAATATTACCACGCGTGTTTTAAGGAACGGCCTAGTGATCGACATGGAAAGTATGCATAGGAATTTGTGTTTTTTCTATAGGGTGTAGCTCGCTCTTCTGTTTACCGTAGTTGCACTTGGAATATGCGCATTGCAAGATTTCTGATAAACCTAGTCACTCCTACGAACCATCATTGGGATTTGATTCTCATTTCACACCTATTAAATCCCAGATACCTAACTTGATGGTTCGGGGGTGGCTCGAGTGACAAGACCATTCCCAATCGCACGCAAAATACACGCCGAGACGTGGAGTTGCGGAAACAGCCCGTGCAACTAAGTAGGTACCAAGTACCAAGTACCCAACATGATTGTGATATTATGCAATAGTCTCCACTTTGACATTATGGGTGTTATAAACCTATTACCATGTATACTTTTGCGATTTATAAGCAATCGTCCACCACTTCGTAATTACCTACTTACCTATTAAGAATGTATTTGAGTTTCGTTTGCCTTCTTTTAACTGTTTTATAATTTAATTTTATACTTTGAATAAGTATGTGCATCTTGAATTTGTATGGTTACGCGCCAATTTTCCTTGTCCATGCTTCGTACAACGGCTGTATCTATCATTGAGTTGCGACGTAAAAGGCATCAATATGTCGCATGTGATCTCCAGCGTGGTATTTAATCTCCCATTTTGACGTCCGCAATGACAAGTAAGTATATTTTCTGTTAATAAACTCATATTTACATCCCGAGGCCCAATTCTCCTAATTATACTTGTTTATAATGCAGTTAGGATAGAATGTCAGTGTCATACCAACTCATGTCACAAATGGTATTCTACTATATTAACTGTTATGTATTTTTGAATGGTACCTAGTGGAATGATATGTATGGTGACTAGATCGTAAATTAAACTAGGTAGGTACGTGTCAACGTTGAACTATATAACCTAGACGTCAAATTAAACGATAGTAACATAAAATTAGTAGGATATCGATTCCGATAAATGCAAAATATAATCCCATTCGTTCAAAATATAGTTTACGTTATAGTTTTAAATACGAGAATTGGCCTTCTGGGATATTAACGGATCGAAGGCATAAAAACGTTAGCTTGATCGAATACAAATCAGCCTGCCCACCAGCTAATACAGGATTCACCCAAATTGGTTATTTTTAAACAATAATTGCCATATCTTCAAATAAGTACTTACCTACATTGTGGTATAAAATATGACTCATTACCAAAATCGAAAATAATGGATCAGGTTATTAGTATACTGTCTTTGTGTATTTCGTTCGTAATGTATGCATTAACAAGTATTTCTTAGCTGCAATGATATATCATTTGATAAAAATAACGGGACCGTTTCTATGAAGTCATTCGCAGATAATTTAATATTAGTTAGGTCGTAGGTTGTCTGTCTGTATCGCGTGTTGTTCTCAATTTAGCTTGACATGTTTAGAACACAGATTAGGTACAAGAAAAGGTTCAGAATTAGCCGTGTTAGCTTAGGTTTGTTTATAATTTGTTGGCCTATTATCAAATTTGATTATTAAATTTTATGTCTGTGTCAGTTACTTTAGCATCACTATCAATAAAATATCTCGTATATTATGCGCAAATTGAACTGTGCTCTACCCAACGAAGACATTTGTGAACATTGATTTAAATAGTAAAAATATAGGTTCGACCCAATATTTGACGGACGCAGTCACCCTACAAAAAAATAACGCCATCTATTAAAACTAGTATGAACTACGATGTAAATCGGCGCGCTCTGTTCCTAGACAAAACCTTGTAAGAGCGGGGTGCGGTATTTTTCGAGATACAAAAAATATATAGGTATTTAACATTTTGGATTCGTAATGTTTTATGACGTTGGTGTATCTTTAAATTTTAAGAATCATTTAAAAATAATTTTGTACATTATTTAATCTTAAAGTAATATTATTAAATCTTTTCATTTCATCGGCTACAACGCCCGCTGCTGCAAAGTTATGTCGCACTTTTACGCGGCTTCGCGGCTCGCGCCATTTTTACCAATATGAAAGGAAATTACTTTAAATAATGTTAGAAGTTGATTTAATGACATATTTTTAAGTTACCGGTGACATGAAATGTTATCATAGTTTTTATTATGCTTTTTTTGTCGTAGTTCACGCAACCTTTCACGCAACCTTGCACAACTTAGCATTTTTGTTCGTAAAATTTACGACCGCTCCCGACGACAGCTGATCGCGTCGCGTCCTACACAGACTATAGGGATACCTACTACGTAGGTATAGGTATGCGTCCTAGTTCAGGACATTTTAGGACCAACTTCGAGGCGTCATTGTAACATGCGGTCCGCCCAGTTCTTACGCAGTAATATATACTTATGTCAATGTTTGTGAACAATATAATATCATCGTTTGTGAACCACCAAAACATTTCATCAAAAATTTTCAGTGTAAAACTTTTAGCTATAAGCATTCGGCTGTCTTTAATGTAATAATGTTAACTGCATTAACAGTAACATAATATTTTCTATACACATCTGATAGGTTATCAAAAGTAGTAGATGTAGGTAAGTTGACGTACCTGTGTAGTTTCTGGAAGGTCGCGCCACCAACAGACCGACTCGTGCCATACCAGCAGGCGGTGGAAGCGTGGCCCAAGCGTTGGCAGATTTAGCAGCGTGTGAGGAAAAAAAATCTTGACTTTTCCGGATACATCTCCGTCCGACGAGGTGACGCTGAGACTCTTTCTTGTTTTTCCCAGCCCACGGAAGTATGGTCCAAGCATGATGCTTTATCCCACTTCTGAGATGAAATCAAGGCGTACGATATCGAGCAGCAAGGCGACAGGACGACGAATATAATTAAACTTCAGTGTACTTATTTACAATGTTTATTCGCATCCTCCATTCTATATAACTTATTCGCCTCTCCAAGAAAAACAAAAGCCGGGCAGGCTTTTGTTTTTTATTGTCACCTGTCATTCGGCCAATATAGCCAGTGACGTCCAACAACTAAATAAAGGAGGTCGTTACATTTGATAAACTAATGTGATTAATTATTATAATATTACCCATTAAGATATAAATAATTTTATATAATATTAGAGTCTATTAAGTTAAGATAACGTAGATAATTATTAATAAGTTGGGTCTTATTTAAATGGCGTGCTTGTGGTGGTAACGGGTCCATGTAACATTTATTCAAAAAATATGTACTACACTTGGCGGACAAATTAATGAAAAGGCAGCAAGGGTTCATTACCTTTCAATAATGGTACAAAGTCCACTTTTATAACAGTGAAAAAATACGAGCCGATTTCTTAACAAAAGCAGAAGATTTCTTACACGAAAATTCTTGTCTCTTAACTATTCCCATCGACAAATAAATAATACGCTCACATTTATTTGTATGGTTATGAACAAAGCTGGACTCGTCACTTAGGTTGGCACCTTGGTGAGCTTGGTTAAAATATCTCAAGATTTTAGAAATAAAGGGGTTTATTTCTAAAATCTTGAGATATACCAAAATGTTTGTTTGAATCAATTGCTAGTTAACAAGCTTTCCAAAAAGTAGCACTTTAGAGACAGCAAGTGAATAGTTCTTTTGAATTTCGATTATTTTGATAACACAAGGTAGACAATTTCAAAAAAATCTCAAATGCTCAATATCTCAGAAACCGTTTATTTTGGACCCCTAGTTGACGGGGGTCAATTGTTGCAAATTACCTAAAATATAATCCATTTAAAGAATTGGTCGAATTACCAAAGAGCCTATATATGTACTAAAGAATATGTCAATAAGTCAATGGGTCTCGCGAACTTGATGTCACCGACGTCCACATGTGGTTTAGCGCCACCACTGCGAATGCCGAACGAGGTGAGGTGAGATGATATGTAACTGGGAGCTTCTATCAATCGAAACCGAAATCATATTTGAGTCTTCTTTATATCTGTTGCATCAGTGTTTACGAAGCCGTAAGAACATAAATCAAAGGTGTCTTATTTATTCATCAGTTCCATTATGTGATACCTACCTTTCAAACAACGTCTTAAGCAGATTCGAATAATAATAATAATAATAATAAAGATGTATTACAAGATGAAAAGAAAGCTTACAACCGCAGGGCAGATTTGTGGCGAGCTGAATGTGTGTGGCGACACTGCGGTCCCGAATGCTTCAGAGAGTCGGTCAGGGCCTCGTCTCCGGCTTGCCTTTGTTGGCTGGCCGGAGTAGATTTGCAAGAGTGCCCGCAGGACTCTCAACCAGAGTTGAGAGTCCTGCGGGCACTCTTGCAAATCAAGGCAAGCCAGAGGCTTGCCTTGGTCGGCCGGCCAGAGGGAAGCCGCAAGAGCTATTAGCTCGGGGGTGGAAGTGTCATTCTCAAGGGCGTAACTACGGGGAAACCCGCTCCGGGCCTCCGTTGTCACGAGGCCCGCGATGGCGAAACCGGTGCCGCACCGCTCGACACCCCTAGCCACTCGCACCGGTGTTGCCCTCTGGCTGCCTTTATGGCAGAGTTTGTTTGCTTTGGGCGGCTGTTTAGAGAGGGCCCATCTAGTGAGTTGGCGAGTCACCACCTGCCACGCGGACGGATGCTATAGGAGTATCACTGGCAGGTGCCGTTTTTCATCCATAGCATTAATTACCAGTTCACTAAACACCCATCCCCATAACCCGTATTCATTAGATCCACTAAAAACATTAGCCCTACACGTGATGCGGCTAGTCCATAGCTGTACTCAGTAGTGCAGTTGTGAAGGCTCCGCGGCATGTGTCCCATCCCATTTTAGATTAAAACTCTCTACGGGCCTCTGCACGTTGGATCCATATCCCCGTGTAAGCCTCCCAAAGGACCGGTTATTCTTCTAACACTAAATGTTAGAAGAATAGCCGTGAAAAAGAGAAACATAATAATAATAATAATAATGTTTATTTGACAAGTAACAGAGACGCAATATGTTAGTAAAACCTTATGAACTATGTTAGTTTTTCTTTTTAATTTTACATTTTATTTATATCATCCCATGTGAGATGGCATTGTTGTGGTTCATATACGTGCAATCCAGCCTGCTAGCTATCATTTTCAGGATACTGTTGGAGCTGGCCCGCACCCTGCGCACCAAAGAAGCACATCTCGTTCGCATTGTAGCGTAAAAGCAGTTTATATGTGCATCCGCGAACATCCCCAATGCGCTACAGAAACGAGGCAGCCCCACCAATACCCTGAAAGCGTTGTTGTATTGGACACGGAGGGCGTTGTACGATCGTTGGGTATATCTAGCCCACAGGCTGCACGTATAAAATGACGTACAATATGCTCGAAACAATGTAATTTTAACTTTAAGTGAGCAGCGTGCAAACCTGCGAGCTAGCATGTTCGCCCTTACCGACAAAGCCCTCCGCTCACGCTCAATATCGAGACCGTCACTGAGGTCTGGGGTCAATATATGACCAAGATATTTAAATTTAAACACTCTTTGCAGTGGAGCCCCATTGAGTAACACTGGTGGTACATATCCCAGACTACTCCCAGCCTCAAAGACCATGATCTCCGACTTATTGGAGTTGTACCTTAAGCCATGCGATTTGGCATACTCCTCACATTTGGCGACCAACTTTCTGAGACCACAAATTGACGCGCTCAGCAGCACCATGTCATCAGCATAACTAATATTATTTACACAGATTCGGTCTATGTAGCAACCCACCCTGGTGCTGCTGAGCTCGCCAATCAGCTCGTTCACATACAGGTTGAAAAGCGTGGGTGAGCTCAACCCTCCCTGCCGCACCCCGCATTCCAACCTATATGGCCCCGAAAAGGATCCAGCCCATCGTACATTGTTGATCTGGTTGCCGTACCAATATTTTGAGATGTCAATCAGCTCCGGAGGAAACTTATCCTTCTCCATTTTTTCCACAGTACGTCATAAGCCACCAGATCAAATGCCTTGGATAAGTCGAGGAAGCAAGCATAAATTGGAGTCCCACGCTGCGTATAGTACCTGACAGTATGCTTAAGACACAACACTGTACTTTCTGTTGATAAACCCCGTCGAAACCCGAACTGGTTATCGTGTATTTTTACAGTTTTATTTAGTTGTGTATTAAGCATACTGTCAAACACTTTGGATATCACAGTAGCTAGTGAGATGGGCCTATAGTTACTGCTGTCCGCGAGGTCCCCAGTCTTATTTTTAACAATGGGCACTACTACCGTTCGCATCATCTCACTAGGCAAGTAACTATGGCTCACACAAAAGTTAAAAAGCATCATCAGAACTCTAGCGAAGTGTGGACCGGCATATCGCAGATGCTCAATACTGAGCCCGTCATGGCCAGGGGATTTACCTCTAGACATATGTGCTATAGTTTGAGTGATCTCCTTAGATTTAAATCGTATCCCTATCTCCGTTCCAGACTCAGTATTAAGCACCGTACGCGAGAGCCCTAACGACGACTGTATAAAAAAGTGATGCTTGAAAAGATTGGCAATCTCTTTTGGTTCACTCACGCCGTCAACGCTCACAGGAATTCCAGATTTATTTTGTAGCTTACTGGTCTGCTTCCAGAAACCACGAAAATCGTTTCTAGAGTGATACGAGGCTAGTATGTCCATTTTGATTTGGTCCTCATGATCTTGACACCACTTTAAACGTGACTTAAAGACTTTTCTAGCCTCACACATCTCCTTAAAAAGTAGCCCCGAAACCGGTTTTCCATACCACACCCATAGCATAATTTTTTTGCTTGGCCTCCCTGTGTGCGTCGGCCACATGGGTGTTCCAGCCCGTCACCACTCTTTTCAAGCGCCCCCTGCTGCCTCCGCGACCAACCACGGCTGCCTCACTTAAGGCATGTATGATGGCTGAGTAAAATTGATCAATAACTATTTTATGCTCGTTATTATTACACATTGCATCACAACATTTATTAAGATCGCGTGGGAAGTCGATCAGTCTTAATTTTGTATGACATTCCTTCTGATACAAATCAATTTGGTCCCGACTTCTCTCCCCCCACACCACTTTATTATTTGAGCGTGAATTAAAGTAGCTTTTTGGTACAACTGTACTTAATTTGCATTCTACAACCAATGGAAAGTGATCAGACCATAGCACATCATACAACACATATACCCTTCCAATAGAGCTTCGAGCTGTTTCCGTCACTAAACAGTGGTCGAGCCACCGCTTTGACCCATGCGCTTCACTTAAAAAAGTATATGTGTCGGACTGTATCCCTAAAACTTTAGTATCAATACACGTCCATTTTTGTTCATTACAAATCTCGTTCAGTTCATTAAAGAATAGCTCTGACGGATGCGCATTGAAATCTCCGAGTACGTACACGCAATCTATATTATAGTTGTCTATTATAGCACTCACCGAGCTCAAGGTGTCTGTAAAATCCGTCAAATTCGCAACACAGTCCGTGGGCATATAAACACTGAACACTAAAAAGGATTTCTCTCGTAAGACAATTTTAATCGCACAAATACGAGAATTACCGCACTGCACAACGGTGACGTCACGAAACAGATTACTTCTCCATAGAAGGGCAACCCCGCCGTGGGGCCTCCCGCGCAGCATACCCGATGAGGTGTCCACCGCAGACACTCCTGTGCAGCTGAACTCATCACTTATAATGTTAAGGAATGAGACGTCTCCCGGCAGCAACCACGTTTCTTGCAATGCGATGATATCCGTTTTCTTACATAATTCACGTATACTGTCTACAGAGCGCTTGACATTTTTGCAGTTAAAGCTTACAAATTTATATGTATCATCATCGTCCATAAGTTATATTCTGAGTGCCGAGATCTACTTCTTTTGAAGTCACGTAACGTTTTACTTTATAACTAACAAAACGTCTAAATATGACACCTTGAGGCCACAACTTGTCATCTAAATACATACTTATGTTGCTTTCTGATACAAGGAACTTATATGCATTGTGTTCACATTGCCGTTTAATGTTTATTTGTTCGAGGAACACCTTTTCCCCAGTTTTCTTATATATGTAGTCTGTTATATCCGAATCTGAAGTATCCTTATGTACATTTGTAATAAACATTGGTATCTTTCTATCTGCCACTTTAAATTTCTCCCCAGATTCAATTATACCACTACCATGGTTTCCTTTAAATCTATTACTAGGATTTCGAATCTTTCTTTGCACCAATGTAAATCCATCACTTGTTTTTAATGACGCAACGTTCGCATAGGATTGACGCTGTACAAGTATCGCATTATTATCAGTCGGCGGTTCACCGCATAGACTAATATATTATATTTTCACCGGGCTCGCTCGAACTGCCAGTGCGTGAATCATCGCCACAGACAGCTGGTAGGGGCGACGACGCACCGGCCGCGGCCCCGCCTCTTGCACTTGTTACGCATTCCGTTCTCGCTCCGTCACTTCGATCAGCCGTTAATGATTCCATTTTGTTTCTACCCTCTAGCGCTGATTTGTTATCGTTTAAATAGTCTCGGCTTTGTTCTCCAGAATATAACCGTTTCTCCTCTGTATGTAACCCTTTCTCAGAGTTATATTTGCCTCCCGGGCTAGTAAGATTTATATAGCTATCCGAACAAGCACCTCTCCTTGTGTTGACATTAGTGTCCAAGTGGTCTATTGACAAATGTTTCTTTTCACACTTCTTCCTTAGATTTTCCAGCTCATCCTGAGTGACATAGGAAGCTTTAATGTTCTTAATTTCTTCCTGTACTAGCACTAGGTCCTTGAGTAGCTGCGAGACATCCAGGTGATCAAAAGTAATGGGTGTTAGTTTATTGAGGTCACGGGCCACAAACACAGGAAGAGTATCAGGATCAGCCACTTTGAAAATTCCAATGATGTCGTTTAACACTCGATTTTCTTTGCCTTTCCCTTTACGCACAATACTACGCACCTCGGACGAAAGTGATTCTAACAATAAAGTTTTTGACTTTTGAATTTGTTCGGTGGTAAAAGCCGACACACATATTTTCACAAGACTCGCCTCATCCGCAAGCGACACTTTGTTTTGTATGTAAGCTAACAGCTCATCAATAATAATATTGCAGGATACACATTTTAAAGTACTCGTCATGTTGCTAATTACGCACTGTGGCGCAAAACACGATAACACGTACGCATGTAATGACTGCGCGCGAGTGACTGTGAAACTAATAAACCGGGTTATTTCAGAAAATCTGATTCGAAATAGCTCTTTGCTGTTCGTGCCTCTCGACGAATTGAAGTGCTTCAAGGTCTGTTTGTAGTTCACCTCAGCTTCACAGGAAGATCAAATATTAATTTTCAGCTGCCAGCCGCGGATGAATTTGCATTCGAGAAATAAGTCGTCGCACAATGCCATCTAGTGGCATCGCAGAGTTTATAAAATTACTTTAACTTTTTATTATTGTTTTACCTATAGGTATCATTGGAAGATGAAAAATGAGATATAGGTACCTTTTTTATAGCGTCACACGAAAGGCGTAGGCAATGGTGTAATATTACACGTGCATTTCGCCTTATGAATTTTAGGTCCCGCGTTAAGGGTTGCGAGCTTATTGTTGCTCCCGAGCACATTGCTAGACTCTGTGCTGCTACTGAGAATTCGGAAAAAAGCTAGTAACACTTATTGCCCGGGAATTGAACCCGGGATCTTCCGATCAGCAGACGCATACGCTGGACTGGACCACGGAGGCAGTCAAAGATATACTTATTATGACTGGACTGGACTGATAAAGGCTGATGATGATGATTAGGTACCTATGCATCAATCACTAAGCCTACAAACTGAAAACCCTGCATCAACTACTTATTGAATTCTCCGGTAACTCTCGATCGTTATGCAACAGTAAGACGAGGGAGATAGAATAATTAATTGTTAATCTGCCTGAGGAGCTTAACTGCAAAGCGGGCTTAGACCACGTTTTGGTATTTGCTATACCGGATCGGACAATGCAGGATCCAATTTACGTTTCTTTTCTGTTTTATTACTGATAGGCTAGCGTTTGACCATGATCTCACCTGATGTTAAGCGATGATATAGTCTAAGACGGAGCACGCTTACCTAGAAGGTACCCATTCACTCGCGACTTTAAAACACCCAGGTTGTACTTGTCAGGAAACACAGACACGGGTAAAGAGTTCCACTCCTTGGCGCTACGCATAAGAAAGGAAGAAGCAAAGCGCTTCGTGCGTATAAGCGGGATATCCACCATGTAACGGTGACGCTGACTCGTTAGTCTGGTCGTCCGATGGAAGAAAGGGGATGGAGGAATCAGATTGTGTAGTTCCTCTGCGCACTCTCCAAAATGTATCCGATAGAATACCGATAGACTGGCGACACTACGGCGATGCTCCAGGCTTTGGAGTTCTGCGTCAAGCAATTGGTCATCGCCGATGATTCTTCTAGCTTTTCTCTCAATTGACTCCAACGTATCTAATTGATACTTGGTAGAACCATCCCAGAGGTGCGAACAGTACTCCATGCAGGACCGGAGTTGTGCTTTATATAGATTGAGCAATTGTTCCGGCGTGAAGTACTGCCTCATCCTGTTGAGGATTCCTAGCTTTTTGCCAGCTAGTTGAGCTTTGGCCTCTATATAGGGGCCAAAATTGAGGGTTGAGGTCAACGAGACACGAAGAAGCTCAAGGTTGTCAGTTATCGGCACGGACAAATTTCGGAATGTCGGAACCAGGTCAAATAGGCTCCGTTTTGCCGAGATTAGACACGCCTGGGTCTTCGGAGCATTGAACTTGACAAGATTGGCATCACCCCAATCGGAGACCGCCTTTAAAGACAAATTCATTCGCTCGATCATTCCTTCCCTGAGTGATTGTATTTGCGCTCCACTGGCTCGAGCATTGGACACATATCTCTCTACCACCGTGCTGTCATCTGCATACCCAAAGATACCGGGTTTCAACAGATCGTTGATATGCAGCAAAAATAGGGTCGCGGAGAGAACTGATCCTTTCTTAATTAAGAAAATAAAACTAATTAATCGTAACTAAGAAATGCTCATGCTCATGCTAACCTATAGGTACCTACTACATAAAAGATTACTCAGATGCCTGTTTTGGTTTTCATTATTTATTTTTTAAAGTAAAAATCTTTTCTCTAAGACAATTCGGATGAGGACTGTGTCGCGGGTGACTTTACAAACGTACAATTAACGAACACAATGAACACCCAGACTCGAAACAACAATTTGTCGTGTGGGAATCGAACCCACAACACTCGGCGCAGCGTCAATCGGCGAGGCGGCCGCTTTAGCCACTACGCCAACCGTGCAGCCATAATAAGTATATCTATGACTGCCTCCGTGTTCCCGTCCAGTCAGGTCGCGGGTTCGATTCCCGGGTGAGGCAATAAGTGTTACTAACTTTTTTCCGAATTCTCAGTAGCAGCACAGAGTCTGGCAATGTGCCCGGGAGCGGCTCGCCCCGCGAAATGCGCGTGTAATATTACACCTCTGCCTACGCCTTTCGGTATTTAAGTGTGACGCTATAAAAAGGTACCTATAATATCTTATTTTTCATATTCCAATGATACCTATAGGTAATAAAATAAAAAGTTAAATTAATTTTAAACACTCTGCGGTGCCACTAGATGGCATTGTGCGTCTCAACGACTTATTTCTCGAATGCAAATGAATCCGCGGCTGGCAGCTGAAAATTAATATTTAATCTACCTGTGAAGCTTAACGGAGGTGAACTGCAAACAGACCTTGAAGCGCGAATAGCAAAGAGCTATTTCGAATCAGATTGTCTGAAATAACCCAGTTTATACGAATCTACTTAAGGCATTATTTGAAAGGAAGGTATCACATAATCGAACTGATGAATAGCAAGACACCTTTGATTTATTGTCTCACGGCTACGTAAACATTGATACATCAGACATAAACAAGACTCAAATATGATTTCGGTTTCGATTGATAGAAGCTCCCAGTTACGTATCATCTCATCTCACCTCGTTCGGCATTCGTGACTTCTTCTTCAAGATCAAACTGTTGTAGAACTTAAAAAGAACCAGCAGTAAGTGCAAGCAAGAGCAAGCGCGAGTCTGACTCGCGAGCCCAGTTTTCGTTATAATATTTACATAAACAAAAACAAATTGATACTATTTCGTTTATCTCGTAGAATTTAGCATGTTTTTATAGACTTCGAGGTCGTTATCTCCCTATTCGCAATGAGCTGAGTGTTGCGGTTACAATCCAATCCATCGAAAAAAAACTACTTAGTGCTACATCTGTAAGCGTTGTTCTCCCTCTTAGACTCTTTAAATTCTATGCATAAGTATATTTGGCTAGCAAAGATTATTGGGTTATTTATTTATTCATTTATTCATAAAGAAAATATAAGCTTACAGTATACACAACCAAGTCGCTTTTATCTATTCTAAACATACAATATATACATGAAATTAATCAAGATGTAAAATTAATATACACTAAAATTATAATTATTACATGGGCTTATAGGTAAAAGGTATTTACTAAGATCTTTTGTTTTATACTAAACCATAGAACATAATTATATTACATGCTATTATAAAATTGAAGTAATTTATTGTAGGCCTAACTTAAAAATATTATCTAGAAAGAGTGACACGTTTTTACACATTACACTAGGTTTGTCAAAAAATATATCTGCTTCTGGATTGGCCTTCTGAAAGCTGTTTATTAGTGTAATGGCTCTGGAAGTGGGGCTGTGAGCCGCGTGTGGGGAGCGCCACTCAGGCGGGCAGGCGAGGAGTTTGTGCCGCCGTCTACCAATGCCTCGCAGGTATTGATTCGGTACGTAGAGATGTATAGTCTCACGAACTGCAGGGTTATCTATTTGGCCCGTCATCAATAAATAATAATGTATAATGTGTGCAAATTGCCGCCTGTACTGTAGGGTATCTAGACCAACCATGCCTGATACAAATATTGACGGGTATAAAAATGGGTAGAATCCGTATTGGCGCTTGTACAAATATCTGGCAAACCTACGTTGGATTTTTGCCACCATCATTTTATACAGGGTTTCTCGAGGATTCCATACTATAGCATTGTATTCCAGCTTACTCCGCACGTACGCATTGTACAACAGTTTTATAACTTGGACATTTTTTAATTGAGACGAAGTTCTTATTATAAAACCAAGACTTTTACTTGCTTCTTTACACGTTTTGACTATATGGTCATGAAAATTCAAATAACTATCCATAATTAATCCAAGATCGCGAATTTTAGAAACACGTTCCAGTGGAGTACCCGCAATATGGTATGGCGTTGTGATTGGCGTGCGTGACCGAGAAAAAGTTATGGTCTTACATTTTGAATTATTAAAATACAATTTGTTTTTAACACTCCATGCGACCACTGAGTCAATGTCACGTTGTAGTGCTACACAATCTTCAGGCCGGCTCACTGCATGGAAAAGTTTCAAATCATCAGCGAACATTAAACATTTTGCCGTAGAGATAATATCGGGTAGATCGTTAATCATTATCAAAAATAGAGTAGGACCGAGCGTGCTACCTTGACTCACACCAGAGCGTGTGTAATATTCTTCGGATCTATAACCTCCTAGTTTTACAAATTGCCTACGGTCTCTAAGATAATCTGCCATAAATTTTAAAAGTGAAGTAGAGAATCCAAGTAAGGCGAATTTTCTTAAAATTACGTCATTGTCTACAAGGTCAAATGCCTTCTTAAAATCAAAATAGGCTGCGTCAACCTGACACCCTGACTTAATCCGTGTGTTCACATAGTCAACAAACTGTATATGATTCGTCAAAGTAGAGCGATCCGGCCGGAAACCATGTTGACAGTTATCAAGCAAACTGCCCATTTGTTTATAGATGGATTTATTAATAATAGATTCAAACACCTTAGCAAATACTGATAATACTGCGATAGGCCTGAAGTTTGTTATATCAACGGATGAACTACCCTTAGGCACAGGAGTTACCCTGGAGAGCTTCCATGCTTTGGGATAGATACATTGCCGAAGTGAGAGATTGTAGATAAACAGTAATGGATCCTCTAAGACTGACAAACAGTCCTTGATTAGAAACGCAGGTATGTTATCCGGGCCGTAACCTGACGATATCTTAAGACGACGTATAGCCCAACGCAGATCTGTAGGGTCGATAATATTAATACTGACATTTGTTGGACTCTCTGCGTACAATGCATCACGCTCCGCGTTCATAGCATTCAATATTGTGGTGTCAGGTTGAAAAACTGAGCTGAAATAGTGGGCAAACGCGTCAGTAGCCTCTTGTCCTTCTAAAACTTTACTATTATACGCATATTGCTTAGTTTGTTGTCTATTTTGCCTTTTATCTTTGACGTACTTCCAAAAATTTGAAGGCTCGCGTGCTATATTATTTTCAACTGTTTCTATGTAAGTTTTATATGCGCTATTAATGAGTTCTTTTACTTTGGTTCGGTAATATTTAAATAATTCCTTATTAAATTCCAAGCCACGAGCTTTAAACATTTTTAAATTAAAATATTTTAATTTTATGTATCTTATTATGTCTTTAGTATACCATTTTGGATATATATATTTACGATTTGTAGTTATAGTTTTAAAGGGGACTCGTCTACTGATAACTTCGTTAAGCTTACTATACCATATCTCAACAGCTACGTTAACGTCTTGCTGATGCATTAGGTCCGTCCAGTCTAATTCACGTATATCTGTGTATAATCTGCAGAAATCTGCTTTGCGGAAATTCCACCCAGTACGTAGGTTCTGACCTGGGGGAGATGGTATGTTTATACTAGCATTTATAGGTATTGTAAGTACGATCTCTAACGGTGGGTGATAGGCATCAATAGGCACCAATGGCTCCACTTCGGATGACACAGTACAACTTCCGTAGACCAGATTAGTTAATACCAGATCCAAGATGCATCCATATTTATTACATATATTATTACATTGCTGTAATTTTCAGTAATTTAGGAAATCATGAAATTGAGTTTGAACTGATTTGTTAAAAGACTTTAGGTTGAAATCACCAACTATCAATACTTGACAATTAGAATACGTGGTCATAGCATTTTCTATACAACTTAACACATCAAGATATTGTTTCTCATTGTAGTTGGGTGGTAAATATGCAACACAAATTAAAAAAATTATATTTTTCGATGTTAACATAACAAACAACAACTCTTTATCATCAGTTAAACCATCTATGTTTTTTATACTTTTAACAGTAAAACTATTTTTAACAGCAAGAAGAACACCACCCCACCCTACATTACCTACACGATCCTTTCTATTTACAATATACTCTGGTGGAAACAGTTCAGAGTCATATACAGAATCATTCAGAAAAGTTTCAGTAAGGATGATAAGATCACTAGATATTAGAGAGACATTATTATGGAAAGTAACAGTTTTAGTGCGTAGACCTCGAACATTTTGGTAGTACAAGAGTAATTTATTAGATGTAATTTTGTTTTTAATATTTTTTTTATTTTTAATATTTTTTTTATTTTTGTGGGCTATTCTGTTCAAGAAAAAACTTTGTACATTTTGCTTCTAGATTACTTATTCGAGGGGTGAATAATGGGTGACCATAGAAGTGATAATCCATATTTATTTTATTGAGTATATTTTTATAAATATGCTGGATGCCCATTTTATTGATTTTTCCAGTTTTAAAAGAGAACATGTCAAACGAAGTTAAGAGATTGGAATCATAAAAGTGTGCATAATTATTATTTTGTAATTCTAAATACAGAAGATTATTAAATAGTTCTACTTTACTGTTATATGTAAGTGATCCACATTCGTATGTGGGAGTACATATAATTAAATTTGTATGAGTTATATGGTGAATTGCTTGCCTTATATTACCGCTTATTATGGTTACCGCTAGTGCCATGTAAACATCTGCTCCGTATATAAATAGCTTTTAAAATATAATTTCCTTACTTTATAGTCAATTACATTTATATATCAGTTATTATCCATCCAATAATCGTCATCTATTGTTGGTGGAAGTGTACGAACAGTGAAACAATAAATTTTAGTGCAAAACTAACTCTCGAACTAATACAGTGATTTATCAATATAAGCATTATTTTGTGAACATTAAACCATTAAAACTCGCACATCAACTGCATTTCAAACAATAAAAAAATTTGCAACATGAATTTCTTTGAGAATATAACATTTCGCAGAACACAGACACGTTCACAAAAAACTTCGGAAGATGAATCTGAACAGATACTAGATGGTACTACCAGTGATTCTATGCCCAACATGTCAGGTTGCGAAGACAGTACAGAAGAGTATTTAAAACAACAACTTGAAATGTTGCAGTAAAAATTAGACGGACCTCAAACGCAAATTAATATGCTATCCACTGAAAATACCGAACTTAAAATACAAATACAGGGTATGAAGGAGAAAAATTGTACATGTATAAATACGCCCTGTCAAAACTACCGTGCGTTCCTCATCAACACCAAATAACAAGCACGAGCTTATGTCTAGAAAAACTACGGAGTCACAAGAGACGCAACAACAAATACATTCCATGCAATTAAAAGTATCATCTTCGTTGCCTAAAATTTGCATAGTAAGCAGCAATATCCGAAACGCCATACTAGAAACTGCAGAAAATTCATTTCCAGATTACCAAATTTGCCATTATTTGACACCTAACTGTGGAATAAAAACGCTACTTAACAACATAGACCGGAAACTAGCTAACTTAACTATGAGAGATTACTGCATAATACTCATCGGTGAGGAAGATTTCAGACGGACAAGCAATTATTTGGACTTAATAATATATATACGTAATACTTTATCTAATATTAAACATACGAATATTATTTTATGTGTGCCAACATATAAACTAAATAATTACTCTATGATGTATAATTGCCGAATAGAAACATTTAATAACATGTTATATTTAGATGTTTTCACTCATAACTACGCATTTCTTTTCGATTCTAATTTAGATTTAAAAAATGATTATACAATGTTTTCAAGAAGAACTGGATCTCTAAGTAAGTTTGGTATGATTAACATATTTAAAAATTTAAAACTGCTTGTTACTAACTATACTCACGATGCGAAAACACAGCGTGAGACGTCGAACACTCATGCGTACCCCGAGATCGATACAGCAGAAGAGTTTTTTCGCCACTAAATATCTCAATATACTACATCAAAACATAGCAGGTTTGATAAATAAGACAAACGAACTTATCGTGTGCTTAGATGAATTAGCAAATAAACAAAAAAACGTAGATATTTTATGTATTACTGAGCATTTTATTATGGAAGGCCACGAAAGTCAATTATATGTGCCAAACTATTGTTTAGCTGCAAACTACTGTAGAAAAGAAAAAAAAAGAGGTGGTGCATGCATCCTTGTTAAACATGGATATCAATGGCAGGAGCTGCCAAATATAGCGAAATTATCATGCCCAGGTATTTTTGAATGTTGTGCTGTAGAGCTGACTGATTATAAGATTGTAATTATTTGTGTTTATAGAATACCGAATGTAAATAATTTGAGTGAGTGTATGAATAAGCTTGAGGTTCTTATGAAGGAAATTGCAAAGCTACGTTATAGACATATTGTTATTGGTGGAGACTTTAATATTGATATGCTTAAATCAAATTATTTTTCCAGAGAATTTGAATATCTGCTGCTGAGTTTCAATTTAAAATTAGCTTTCAAACAACCAACACGTATGGCCAGCCAAACATGTATAGACAATTTTGCGCATAATTTTCACAAGAAGTGTAAGACAGAGGTACTAGAGTTTGCACTATCTGACCACACAGCCCAATTGCTTCAATGTCCGGTACAAAAGGTATGTGCTATTAAATTTTGGTATGTAACAAAAAGGGACTACAGTCTAGAAAACATGATAAAGTTTAAAAACTGTATTGAGAATCTTTCTTTTTCGGATATATATGACGTAAATGATCCGAATATAGGATATAATTCTTTCCTAGACACTTTTAAATTATTTTATAACCTTTGCTTTCCATTTAAAACTGTTAAAATAAATGCAATGAATAAAACCAAATGGATATCACGGGGAATTAAAATATGCAGCAGAAATAAAAGAAAACTATTATGGGCGTCGAGATTGAAACCGAGCCAGACTAATAAAATAAAGCTCAATAATTACTCTAAATTATTTAAAAGGATTATAAATCTTACACAATTAGCACAAAATAATTACAGAATAAAAAGTTCAATTAATAAATCTAAAACTACCTGGCAGATAATTAATAGATCAAAGTATAATATGCCCAGATATCACATTAATAAAATCAAGTTGGATAACCAAACATTAACTGAACCTCAGAGTATTAGCGAGGCCTTTAATAACTATTTCATTGATAAAATTAAACCCAAACCTGAACTCCAACTTAAACAAAACACACATAATCATCATCATATTAATAAACAAATGAACTCAATGTTTATAGCACCCAGTGAACCATATGACATATTTAAAACTATAATAGCTTTGAAAAACACCAGTAGTGTTGGATATGATGACATCTGCACAAAGGTGCTTAAATTTGTAGCCATCGACATATGCAGGCATCTGAGCTACTTAATAAATCTGAGCATTTATACTGGTATATATCCAGATGCGCTAAAAACATCTATAGTAAAACCATTGTTTAAGAAAGTTAATAGAGAGCAAATGGAATACTACAGGCCAATTTCACTGATTCCTATACTATCAAAAGTATACAGGGTGAAATTGAATAGATGCGACAAATTTAAATATACAATAATATGTGTCGTCAAGAAAATTTTGAACATATTAAATGAAAAATTAGTAAACTTTTATCAGTTTTACGTAAAACGGTAAAATAATTAAAGTATCAAAGAATTTCGCGTACTACCGTTTTCGTGTAGTGGACACAATTTATTTGGGTACATTTAATAACATGAGTACTCCACGACCATTATTGAGCACTGCGATGAGTCGGACGAGATTTTTTGATATTTTTTTTATTTTTTTTTTGTGTTTTAATTTTTTTTCTGGAATATCGATAATTCGTACTTAAATGAAGATAACAACATCAATGGACCATTTTACAACGATAATCACGTTTTTTTTTTGTCGCTTTAAATTGTAAAAAAAACAGTTTATAATTACTATGTTACCATAACTGAAGCTCCCATTTCATTTTGTCGCATTTATTCAATTTCACCCTGTATGAGAAGTATATTTACATACAACTGAATAACTATATAGAAAAATATAATATTTTTTGTGAGGAACAAAAAGGATTTAGACAGCAAAGAACAATTAATATGGCGATATATGATTTCCTACACAAAGTATACAAAAGCGTAGACGAACGCACGCCTGTATGTTCGGTGTTTTGCGATATGACGCAAGCGTTCGATTACGTGCACTATCCTATCCTCTTAAATAAGTTAGAAAATTACGGTGTTAGAGGTAATGTCCTAAATTTAATTAAATCTTATCTAAGTAACAGAAAACAATTAACTGAAATAAGAAGAATAAATTTATTCAATAAACGCGAAGACATATTTAGGTCATCGCAAAGATCTGTAAATTTTGGAGTACCACAAGGGAGCGTTCTCTGCCCTCTGCTATTTATATTGTATATCAATGACATGCCAAGATATATAGAACAACCATTGACACTTTTTGCAGATGACAGCACCATAACCATACCCTGTAAAAGTATAGATACATTTGAAAGTAATATAAACAACACAATAAAAACGATGGTGCAGTGGCTAGACAGCAGTAATCTGAGCATTAATTTAAGTAAAACCAAAATAATGCATTTCAGTCAACGTTATAATAATAGAAGTAATTTATATATACACCACAACAATATAATTATAAATGAGACAGAAAATACAAGATTCTTAGGTTTAGAAATAGATAATAAGTTAAATTGGAAAGTGCTTATTGACATACTCTGCAAAAAGTTAAGTAAATCAGCTTATGCGTTATACTCCTTGTCGTCCATTATAAGCACTGATGCACTTCTCACTGCCTACTATGGCATTGTCGAGTCTCACTTGCGATATGGAATCATATTTTGGGCAAACTCAAGTGAAAAAGAAACTGCTTTTAAAGCACAAAAAAGGTGTATAAGATCTATGTTCCATCTTAAAACTACAGACAGCTGTGAACCGTTGTTTAAAAAACACAATATTTTAACTTTGCCATGCCTATATGTGCTGGAAGTCGCAATGTTTGTAAAGACAAATCCCAACCGCTTTGAACGACTGACGGATGTTGTACCACGTAATAGACGCGACAATAGTAGGATGTGTCTCCATACTTCTAGGACAGCACTTATGAGCAAAAGTGTCTTCTGTATGGCACCGATCATATATAATAAAATACCTCAATCTTGGAGATTACTTAAGTAATCTCATAGTGTTAACACTATGTTATTTAAAAAAACTTTACGAAAATTCTTAGCAGATAAAGCATATTACAATATTACAGATTTTTTATCAGAAGTAAGTTTTTAGTTGACATCCATCTTGGTATCTAACCTATTTTGTTGTATCTCGTCCTTTTTTCATTCCGATACATAAAATGTAAATTACTTTTTATAGACTCAATTTAAATGGCACTGTAAATTATTTACTGATTTAATTTAAAATTGTTTCCTTTTAAAATTGTGTAATTGGTTTGATGGCTGTATTATATTTCTTTTTTTTTCTTTATGTTATTTTTGCATGCCAACTGGTAAGATATGGCTGAACGTGTATATATTTACTTTAAGTGTCACCAAAAATGTAACCCATATTTGCAAAATAAAATATCTTTATCTTTATCTTTATCTTTATCTTTATAGTTTTGACTATTTCCACACAATCACATGTACTCTTAAAATCTCTTTCACCTATCATAACAATACAATAGTCCCACATATCGTACCCATGCAATTTTTCATCGATATTCTGAAGCAAATATTTAATACTACTATTAGGTGAGAAATACCGAATGTAGTCGAACTGAGTACTAAACGTTGCATCAACCGCTGACAGCGTGCCCGAGGATGGACTGTTCGCAAGGATACACAATTTGGGTCTCTTACGTTCATCGATTTCAGACTCTACGTTATTAATATCTTGAATTAACGTAGGATCTTCGTATTTTTTAGCTTGAAAAGCCATTTGAAGGGTAATGATTTGATGATTAAGGTCTGCTATTTCATTTTTGGCTGACTTCAGTTGTAGGTTCTTGAAGGTTTTGCTGCAGGTTTAGGATATTTCTGCTGGAGTCTTTGTCTGTATCGTTGTCACTGGCTATCCTGGGTGGTGTGGCTAATATATTTATATTTGAATGTTGTAAGGATGCCCTATTTGTCTTTTTCATACTACAGATTAGTTTGCGTTCCCTTGATGGCCTTTTAGACAAAAAAGACTTTAATGTGATATTTTCTTTGCTAAGGTTGGTCACTTGTGAACGGAGGTCGTTGTTATCTAGAATAACGTTTTCAAGTTCGTTCTGTGTAGTGGCCAAGTCCATTCTTAGCTTTTCAATGATATCTCTCATGTCCTGAATAGACACAGCTTCCGTCATTGAGTAATCCATACTTTTTGACAGCAATGTTTCATCCGTGGTTATATCATCCGAAAAAATGTCTGTGTCTATATTTTCAGATTCTGTGCTATTTGGAGTAGATACGGATGTAATCTTCCGAGCATCATCAGACGAGACAATAGTACGTTTCTTGTGGACAGACATCTTTTTTCTCAGTGTTACATTGCACATTTCTGTGACGAGTGCAGTTTGACCCGCCCCTTTTGTAGCACAAGATTCGCATTGCCATTTACTGATCTTGTCTGGATTGCCAACACAGGAAAATTCAAAATTGTTTTTGCATAGGGCGCATACAATAGTGGTTTTGTAATCAACTCGGCTTTTGCATTTAAAACAAGTAACAAGTAGCGCCCTCTTGTGGCCGTTGTTGCTATTATGTCCTATCCTGCTTGACATCGTTAAATGATTGATACACCAAATTTTCTCACGACAGCCACCAGATGTCTCTGGGTCGCTCTGAATTGCGATGAATGTTCACTTTTATTTTTATATTTTATTCCGTTGGCAACACAGCTGTCTCTGATTTATAACGTATCATTCACTCATTTGACAATCACTCCACAAATGTCAAATTAGTCATCGTATTCTCATGCTTTTTTCAGTACTTTGAAAGAAGAATACAAATTTTCTTAACGGTTTTGCTATAATAGTTTTGTGTCTAAAATGTGTCCTGTGTGATGTTGTTACGATGATTCATTGAGGATGTTAGTGGATGTTCAGTACACAGTAAGTACTCACGGTTTTGAGTCCAGAATAAACACGTATAGGTCACTTTATAACAGTCAAACACTTGGATGGAAAGTTTAATCCCGTTTGTTTAGTTTTTAGAATACACTTCTACAAACGTTTTTTCACTTATATATTGGTACTTTAGTTGTGTTTGATAACTAATTCAGGTAGAAAAAATAACAAGTACTATTTTTATTAAAATTGAAATACACGGTTAATGTTGACATTAATAAGCGCCCTCTAGCGAAAAAGCTTTAATGCTACATAATATGGCTATTCTCTACGTGGCAAAATTATGTAGTTCCTTATGAAAATATCTTTTTACATTTGGAAATTTCTTAGAAATTGTAATAGGTAACCAAAACTAAAACATATAATATAAAGTTATATATTATTATACTTACCTAAGCTTTTTTGCAAGCTTTAACTGCTGTTCTTGAGCTTTGAAGATGACATGATATTAGTCCACTTAAAGTATCTTTTTAAATAATTGCTTCTCTAATTTGCTTAAAATGAAATTTTTCTACTTTTCGTTTGACTAAATGGCTAATTCGGGTGTCAAAGTTTACCGCTGTCCGAATACCTCCAACATAGCCCAAAGATTCTCGTCCTGATGGAAGAGACGATCAACAGATTCAACAGAGAGGGATGTTGATCCCTCTCTGTTGAATCTGTTGATCGTCTCTTCCATCAGGACGAGAATCTTTATATAAATAATAGAATAAATAAAGAATAGCGGTAATATAAATAAAGAATAGCGGTCACCCATCGAAGTGGTGACGTCTGCAAACTTTATCGATTACGAACAGCAAGCCACGTAGGATACTTCATGAGAATATTTCTAACCTAACCTCAATTACTGCTTTAATATGCGTTCAACTTCTATTGTAATCGACAAATAAGGCTTAATACAGGCCTGCCTCACAATGCAATACAATACACAACATTAAGTAAGCACATTGAAATAGATCCCCTTTACATAGTTGCAAGTAACGCGGTGGCCAGCCCAATGGCACCGCGTTCGCTTTGCCACCAAAGGTCAAAGGTCACGCAATGTGATTTTCGTAAATATCTCGACCTTTATTCGCCGTACATCTCTGGAGAATAGGTAACCACTTATTTTTTACATTAGGATGAAATTAGTACTTTTGTATCGTTATAGGATTAGGTTACTGTTTACATTATGGATACTCTTAGGTAAATAAGTACTTAGGTAGGTAGGTATTTTATTTGCTGTTTCTTCTTCCATTTTATTTATTTTATATAGTTGCGAAGAAAAAGACTTATCAACATTCTATCTACTAGGATATTTACTTTCGTACCGGGATTATACATTATCTCAACAAGTCTGAAAAGGGCATCGCCAAGGGGGGGGGGGGCAGAGGCGGGCAGCTGACCCCCCCTAGAGACTGACAAAACCCTACAACTCATGCTTTTTTCAGTAGTTTTGTCATTTTCCATATCAACTGGCCACCCCCCTAGGCCATCGGCTGGCGACTTTGCCCCCCCCCCCTCCCTAGGCAGCGACTGCATAAATTTGAAAGTACCTAAGTGAGTCATTAAAAAAGGGAGTTGTCTGGTATATGACTTCTCTCTGTGCTCCTAAACGAATGGACCAATTTATGATGTGGATTTTTATTACATTCCCGAAATGATTTTTTTTTGTCATTAATTACAAAAAAGTAACGACCCAATAAGTAATTTGTTAGTATAGGTTCACAACGTGCAAATAAAACGTGAATTTAGTAGGTTACATTAAACGATCTGCCTCGACTGCCTCCGTGGTCCGGTGGATAGCGTATGCGACTGCTGATCGGAGGGCCCGGGTTCGATTCCCGGGTCGGGCAAAGTGTTACTGGATTATTCCGAATTCCCAGTAGCAGCCCGGAGTCTGGTGATGTGCCCGGTAACGGCAATAGACTCACCCCCTATTACCTACGTGGGACCTAAAAATTCATCAATGCGAAATGTGGGTGTAATATTACACCTCTGCCTACCCCTTTGGGGATACAGGCGTGAGTCTATAAATAAAAATAAATAAATAAAACATTAAAGGATACCTACCGTTTAAGAATATAAAAAATACTAGCTTTTAGAACCCTACATTTTCATGACAGTCATTTTCAGCTGCAAGCAACGATAAATGGCAATTATAATATGTATAGTCCGTGCCACGAGAACATAGACTTTTTGTAAACAAAGAATTTCTACTAAGTAACTTAGCGATAGTTCTGTCAAAAACATATAATGTCAAATCCAATGAGCGCAACGGTACGTAGATACGTGTCATTGGAAACTAATTTGTCAATGGATCGGGTTTTTATCGATATTATGCGCTGTCAACAGGATCTTTTGATGTTTTGAGGTAGTGTCGCCTAGAATGTCAACATTTGGCGTTAGTTCATTGAAATGTTACTTATTTACATTCTTAAATATTTATGCAATGTACTAGCTAGTTATCTGTAATATTATTCATTGTTGGTCAATAATTTAATATTTTAGGATAGTTAGGCTACTTTGCAAATGATTTATAGACTATGATTTTTAAAAAATCATGTCAATAATAGATCATTATATCATTTACATACATGGTACTCTATTTTTCCTTAATTTACAGAATAAATTACGTGTAAAACGACAAAAAAATCGGCAAATTTATGAACATTCGACCATTCAAACACAAAATCAAATATTTTTATTTCAGTTAAATTTAACAATATAAATTTAAAAACATAGTGGCATAATTAGGCATTGAAAAAAAAGACTGTTTAAAAAGTATAAAATCTAAAACACAACTGTTTGAAAAAAGGTTGTGAAGCCCTGAATGTTTGTTTACAAAAAGTCTATCTTCTCGTGGCACCAACTATACGTAATATCAAAGTTCTTCGTGCAATACATGGTTTTATAGCTTAGAACAAAGTTGAATAGAACCTCATTTATTTACATAAAATGAGCGCTAGATGACAGTAGAACTCACTTTTTTACATAATCAGTTATTCTCACGTTTTATTATTCTTATTATATTTATTTCTAATTCCAAAAATAATCATAAATTTTTCTCCATAAAATATCTTTAAACAACAATTTTTATTTTGAAAACAACATATAAATGTTAATGTTTCTTAATTTCCTGATTTTCAAACGGTGAGGAGCTGTCAAACCATAGAGTAAAGTAATACTACATTGTCAAACATGTATGTCAAATTTGACATAAAAGCTTTTTGAAAACTTAAAAATCTCCGTTATTTTCTTTTGTGTGAATGTATATGTTTCCTATTTCTTGTGCATTTTTTACGACGACCCAGCTTGTGATTCTGACGATCCTTCTTTCATCAACTACTGTGGCAACATACTGGACTCTGATTCCCGCACTCTTCGCCTAGGTATCCATCTTACTCGAGAAATTTTGCATTCCGCTGGAATTCAGCAACATTCACAGCAATGCCCACAAGAAAATGTGTTTGAAACTGTAATAAAATTTGTAAGTTACTAAAGCCACTTTTATAAGTCACCTAACTGATCTTAAGGATATCGATTTGTATGTAAAGTTTCCTCAAAGTAATGGGCAGTCATTGGCATCAGTACCTTCAAAATAAACTGACTCTAGTCTAAACCCTGGAATAATCCCTTTGGGTTGCGGAGGTCAGACAGGCAGTCGCTCTGTGAAAAAACTCATATTCAGCCAAATCAGGTTAGAGTAGTAAGCGGACCCCAGGCTGAAAAGAGGATGATGATGATGGTTAAAGCTATGAGAAAACACATTTATTTTAAAGACACTGAATGTATACATCTCCTGCAATGATTTTCACCATGCTACAGTATCAGGAAGATTAGTAAATGAAAAATGGGCAGACAGTTTAAAAAAGGCGAGAAAATTGTGACCTATTAGAAATAGGGTCCAAGAGCGTATTGATTGCTCAGAAAGGTTTTTGTATTACCATCACTAAAATCACTTAGCCGAATTATTCGAACAGCCTCCCTTAAAGCCGGCTTGAATGACAACATATTTGATCAAATAATTTTTGATGGGCAAGAAAATTTAGCAAAAGGAAACATATTATGCTTCTGTAAAGTGAAAATCCTGCATATCAAGGACTTGGCTTAATGCCTAAAGTAATATATTATGTGAATCCAAAGAAAATATCAAACATGAAAGTAAAATGTGCAACACAGGTTTTTAGCCGAACTATAGCTGCTAGCGATTGTATCGCACAGCCTGCATGTCAATGAGATGAATATGCTGCGCTGGATGAGTGGAGTCACGCGGAAGGACTGCATTAGGAACTCACGCATCTTGAATAAAAAAATCTCAAAAATTTTGAAGAAATATGCACCAACTTATTTATTTTTACTTGGTGTAAAGTGATCAGTAAAGTTTTGACTGGGTCCAGAATTGACTATGATCAAAAATCTCAGATACAACAAAAATTTTATGAATATTGTAAAAAACGTTTGAAAAATAAAGAGTGCTATTAAATCAATGTTATATATTTTTATTTAATTGTACAGTAGGTACGCAGTTACACATCTGGTGAGAATTAAATGGTTCAGTAGCATGTACATCCATAAGCGAAAACCATGGTTTTCACTTAGGGATGTATATGTTATTGAACCATAATAAATCTAATAATATCCATAAGTACGATGGTTGAAAAATGCTTAAAACGACCGCCAGGTAGCGCTAATAGCTTGAGTGACGTATCTATCCTCCTATATACAAAGGTACTCTGTGGTGCAATATATTGCAGAGCAAGGGGGCAGGAACATTACTTTGACTGGCTTGAGCGTTTGAATTTCGAATGTAACTTTCACCCCATTTATAATCGCCTTAATCCGTGGCAAACCCATTATCGTTACCTATATCAAATAAACCACCGCAAAAGTAAAATAAAATTATTTTAATCATAATTTGATACAATGCTACTTAGGATTTGATAGTTATATAAGAAGCTACATACTTATACTCAGTACATTATTTGCCTCAATTTCTAAGACGCTCTAGAATTGTTAGTATGATTTACACCGATCCTTACGATGTTTTTAGTTTACAAAAAAGCAGAAGGTGACCATCGTATATTTATTTTTGAAATCAACTATTTAATCAATTATCAGTGGTAAAATCTTCTTTATTAGTACGCATTTTTCCATGGCGTGCGCTACGATCGCTTTGAATGCCCTCATAAAATAAATCTAAGCCAAGACGGCAGCGGCTAGATGAGAAAAGCTGAAAATCGGACTTAATAGCGTGCCATTGGAGAGGGCTATATCCAGCAATGGACTATGACGAAGACGACCAAAAAGCCAAAACTTTGACTGAGGTGTAGAGTTTGTGAAGTTAGAGCATGGAGAGTTGAATCGTATAGAGTTACAAGCTTAACTCATCATATGTTTGAAATAGATATATTGTCTATAATAATTAAACGAGAATATCAGTCTAGAAACATTTTTTATGTATGGTAATAATTTTTGAGTCTGGTCACATTATGAACTGAAAAATCTTTCTCATTCTCTTCCTGAAAAGACTTGATTGTGAACACACCGTTTGCTTTTCGTGTGATTTGTACAACTGAATTAACTTGAGTAAAAACTTGTTAAACTGTTGCTTTTGATTTGTTCGGCGCTGATCAGTCCGCAGTGTTGATAAATTGTGATATTGTATCGAACATTGACATTTGTAAAACTAAAATTTGCAACCTCGTGCTACGTGCCTTAAAGACGCCGCGTTGAAGTCTGGGTAAAGTTACGATAATTCACCTCTGTTTTAGCCAAAATGATGTGTGTGTTTATCTAGCTTGCCTCCTGTCGGCGAGTTATAATGTTGCTTAAGGGGTTTGTAACTGAACGCCGATAGATATTACAGTTTGACTAATGTGAGCGGAAAGATGGAATGTTTGACTTACATCTCGAAACGTAGACAGCTCTTTTGACCTCGATGCCAAGCATTTGTCAGTATGTTTCTTCCTGAATTCTCTCGGTGCGACCTGTAGGTTAAAAGGTTATATGATTCCACTGTCCGGTAGTCTAGTATTGCAAGTTACCAATTTCTATGGTACGAATTACGAATTATATTACTGCCAATTATAATATGTCAGGTCTTTCAATAACGTAATACCTGTCGGATCTTTCACCGATATCAGGTCTTTTAATAACTCTATACCTGTCGGATATTTCACCGCTGCCAAGGTATTTCAACTGTCGGTATTTCACCGCCCTTTTAGTGTCGGTCTGCTCACCGCTCTGTAATAACTGTCGGTCTGATCACCGCTCTCAAATATTGTATGTGTCGGGTATTTCACCGCTCTGTAACGGACGGCTCCGTTCTCTCCCCACTGAGGCATAAACGTCTTTATCCTCAGCAGAGGTCTAAACACTTCTACTATTACAATACAGAATTACCATACAATACATTACCAATTTCTATATACGTAGAAACAATAGGATCCCATATAATTAGCTTTACAACACTAGCTACTCGCAAACAGTAGGAATCACTAAATACTTAGCTCCAGCGCCCATTTGTGATATCATCAGAGCGCAGCTCATTGTGTAGTCCGCACATTTAATATTGTATCAGTACATTAACATATTTAATAATAATACATTTCTTATATAATTTTACACAAGTATATAATGTTTCAAATGACAATGACAATGTCAATACTATGAAGTAATAAAGTAATTTCGTATTCTTCATATATCAAGTTCAAACCTCAAACGTAGAACCGTCGGTTGTGGCCAGTACTTACATAGAGGTTGGTTAAGTATTCACATAGAGGTTGGTTATTATTTACTCTTTCTATGCGGCTCATTTTACATTCATTAAATCGCGAGAAATCGCGACACCTCCAGGCCACCAGAGAAGATCTCCAGGTAATAAATTTGTTTAATTCTTAGCGCCAAGAAACTTGGCCACATATGTCAGACATTTGCTTGTCCTGAACAGCTGGATGAATGTAATTTAGTTTCCACTGCCGTCTGTAAACGATTCCCAGTCTGTCTAGGGCAAACTCTTAACAATATGAGACCTGATATATTTTAGCCAGAGCGAGCCATATATGTTTTTGCTACATTTCATATGACAATATTTTTGGTGAGATAGTTTTTCCACAAAAGTTTCAATCGCGCTCTTCGTATCGATGTCATTTAATATAGCCTCATACATAGGTACAGTCAATTTCGAAAGTAGAAGCTACTTTTTAATTGACTTCATACCTCCACAATCTTTGCCGAGTCTTTTATGAAATAAAAAAACCTGGATTCCGGGTCGGGCAAAGTCTTATTGGGTTTTTCCGTTAGGAAATTCTCATAAGCAGCACGGAGTCTGGTAATGTGCCCGATACGGCAATAGGCTCGCCCCCTAGTACGTGGGTCCTAAAAATTCATGGCGAAATGTGGGTGTAATATAACACCTCTGCCTACTCCTTCGGGGATACAGGCGGTCTATAAAAAAAAATATATATAATAAAATAGGTTGTTGTATTAAGTGTTACCTCAAAAGTACGTTATCATTACATATTCTTTTCTAGCTAAATAGCTACCTGGTAAAGGAAAAGTTACCACAACAGAACGCTAATCTTCAACGGGAGTTGAGCATTATGCAAGCCATCGCCGCGGAACAGCATCCAACTCGATCTGATCTAGTGATAGTGCAGGACAAGGTAACTAAATAGAAATTGCGTGTTGAGTAGAGCATGTCATGAATTAATGAAAGTTAATCATGATGATCATTATTGCCGACCAGCATCTCCAGAACATGGGTAGGTATTAATATTTCGATGCTGCTTGGTACGTTAAATGGCTCAATCTGTAATGAAAATTTAGTCTTTTATATAAATATTTCACTTCTTTCATACATTTGTAATGGTAATAAAGTTAATGCACTCAAATAAAAACATGTTTTTTGTTTATAAACATTTATTTCTCACGTATTATAATCGTTTATTTCCTCACTAGATAGCCGTAGTAAACAGCGAGATGGAGCAGTTAGTTCAGCGCAAGCTGGCGACGGCTGGTCGTCAAGAAGACAAGCTGGCTCCGTTCAGACAGCAGGCAGCGGTGATCAGGCGCAACAAAGACGCAAGTGCGACCCGCGTGCACGAGCTCGCTGCCACGTTGAAGGAGCATGAGGCTACGCTGGCGGATTTACAGTCGCAGGTCTGTACTGCAAATAATTTTGACTTGCATTTTCATGGGCATATGGGCTGGTTTTCTTTGATGTTTTGATGGATCATCATATCAAAATGTAAAATGTAGTACATACGTACGAAAAGAGATGAATAATTTGTTAAAACGATTCTCATATCGCAAAAAAATTACCGTGCATCTACAGTTAAACGATCACCAAAATAACAATTAAGCTGATAAGTATAAATATTTTTGGCCAAAAATATATTCAATACGAAAAACGATTTCTTCAGATTTTTACGAAATAAATCTAAAGTTATTAGAAAAATAAAACACATTAAAGAATATTGATTAATTTGGTGCATAGGTACACAAACATATGGTTTGTATTTCATGACTCTTCACTTCTTCATCACTCTTTGCAGCTTATACACAATATACAACTATTTCGTAAGCTTTGTATGTAACACACATTTTCCTCGTTGTGCTCCAACGTTATCCGCCAATCCCATCTGCTGTGTTGAGAACGAATTTTCTCTATTTTTGATGGGATGGCGTCCAACATTGCCGTAGCTTCGTCGGTCAGGCTTTAATCGAAGTCTGTTGTCGGGAATGTTTCGAGTACGACGCGAACATTAGATAAAACATTTTTCCCATTTCAAATAATCGCTCATTATGTCGAGAAGCGACAGTATCGACTGAGATAATGCGCTATTTCCTTTAAGATCAATATTGGGGACGCGCTTTTATCGGCTATATAGTAACCTATATTTTTCTCATTCTCGTTATCAGTACTGATGTTTGTCTTGGTCTGGGTGTTTCTATGTATAATATGTATGTATTTACAAAAAAAGTATATATGTATGTTTATCCATTGTCTATTACCCATAGTACAAATTCTGCTTAGTTTGGGACTTGACGGTGTTGTGTGAATGTGGTAAAATATTATATTATTATTATAATAATTTTTATCGTTAATTATTGTAATATAATAAATAAGTGATTTGCACTATAATATTCATGTAGCATAGCAATTGTAATATATTTTTTAAAATTAAATACACATTGTTTGAATAAGTTGGTACTTTTTACATGTGGCAGCCCAAGCTTCCTTACCCTTGTTTAGACGTTGTCGGCTTTTTCTACGAGATCAAAGGCTTTAAACTACTGTATGTCTTTATATTGTGATTGTGACATGACAAAAGGACAAACAAACACACTTTTGCATTTATAATGGGTATTAGAATGGAATATTGGTATGAAACGCACATCAAGGTGACCACGTAAACCCATTGGGACGCTTTTGTTGACCGTTTACTTAATGAATTCCTTTTAATTAACCAGGTCAAGCAACTGTTGGGTGACACCGTCCTCAGGGGAGATGAATTAAAGAAATACGTTAATTCATTACGCACAAAGAGCACTGTGTACAAAAGGCAACGAGCCAATCTCTGGACGTTTAAGGTAACCGGTCTATTGTTGTTGAATCTTGTTTATTTTATACTAGCTAAGCCGTGTATCGTCAACACTCGTGTTATTTAGGGTCACGGCTCACACGTGGCTCAAAGCGTGATATTGTATAGCCTATTAAATATCTAGATTACGTGCAGTTCCTGAGATTAGCTCATTCAACCAAACAAATAAACTTTTCATCTGAGTTTGTTTGTTTGGTTGAATGAGCTTATCTCAGGAACTGCTGGTCCGATTTAAAAAAATATTTCAGTGTTAGATAGCCCATTTATCGAGGAAGGCTATATTCTGTATAAAATCAAGCTAATAGCTACAGGAGCGGCGCGGTAGCCTTAACACTGCAGTACTCGCGCCCTAATTTTCTAATATTTTACTTGCGTGGGGTGAATTTTCAGACCATTTACATTGACTGATTTTAGGTAAATATAATATAATATGAAATAAAATGCGTTGAAATAGTAAAAAGTATTTATTGTTTATGCTAAATATAAAAAAAATATTTTTATGCAATGAACAAAAAAATAATGTAATTTAAATAAATGAGCAAAAAGTTATTAATTTTGCCAACTCTCCGAAACATTTTCATTTTATTTATTTAGTTTTAACAATTTTTGTGTATTTTTCTTACAAGATGTACAAATTAGAACTTGATGTACTCAGAGAAACATTGTCGTCGCTTGAAAAACTATTCTCAATAATATTTTCTTCCATATCTACATCTACCCTCTCTTCTGTGCTCCTTTCTTCCGTCTCTTCTGTGCTACTTTCATATTCTTGCTCTGTTTCTGAGTCATGGTTAAGCTCTGTAACACATTCCCCTTCATTATCTTCTGTATCACTCGGTGCAATAACACTCACAACTTCACATCTTCTTCTAACCAGCTTCGTATCATATTATCCTGACGTTCGTCCATAATGACGACAAATCTGTTATGAACAACACAAAGATCGTAGCAAAATATACAAAAGTCTTATTGAAACTGAAATCATTACGAGTAGAAGAAAAATAAAACCAGTACTTACAAGAAACACTTAATCTTCTCTTAAATCGAACGAGAGATTTTGTAACACCGATACTCGCGTGGGGTGAAATTCCGTCCCGAGCACTTCCCACTTTTTTTTTTGCCACCAGCGCCCGTGTCGAGTGCCGGCGAGGTACTGACCTTGAACCTAGCTTACTTGACGAGGATTACGCTAGGCGACACAATTTGTATTCAAATAATTAAAAAAAATATGGATGAAAGCATTGTTCTGGGGTGTATATTCATCCCGCGCGAGTACTGCAGTGTTAAATAACGCGGGTGTAACCGCGGCCTCATCTAGTAATATATATTTTAATTATTTGTTGCTAGGTTGAAGCGGGCATCTTGGCAAGAACGATAGATATCATTAGTGCAGCCGATCCAACTGTTGAGATGGCTCTAGTAAACCACAAGAAATTGAAAATAGAGGACGAGGAAAATATGGAAAAGAGTCTGGACAAAACTGCGGATCTGGCTAAAAAGTCCCTCCATGATTTATCACAGGTAAATTGGACAATCCATTATGGTGATTTCATCCTTTTCACTTATATGAATAGATTTGCTAGTCTGTTAGTACGAATTTTAGGATTCTTTGCAAGTTTGCTAATAGGGATTTTAGTTTTATTTCAAATCGAATTATTCCAAATCGAATTCAGAAGGTGGAACCTAATAGGCATTGTATTTAAATAAAGGAGTCCACATTGCTTTTTGTACATATGTAGAATTTTAGACGGTTATTCTTTTACTAATGTTTAATAATAATTTATTAAATTGCTTTCTAATGAAATATTTTTGAGGTTGTTCGAGTGAAAGTCAGTTAAACTATGGATATTTTGGCTGCTAGAAACAATTGGGTTATAATGGTAGTGATTGTCATTTGCAAATCCGAATTAACATGCCATTTATTATATTAGTTCACATTTACATAACTTTTCAATACATTAAAGTTAGTAATAAGAATTTAAATCAAATAGAATGACGAACAATTTTTATTACAATCGCAGGTCGTAGCGCAGACAGCTCAAAAGCTGTCTCAAGTACGGCAGGAAATACAGTCATTCGCCGACAATATAAAGCCTGTAAAAGAAGAATTCCAGGCCATTCAACAACAATCATCATCCTCATCATCCTCTTAGCGTTATCCCAGTTTCAATCTGGGGTCCGCTTCCTAGTCTGACCGGATTTGGCTGAATATTAGCTTTTCCACGGAGCGACTGCCTGTCTGACCTCCGCAACCCGAAGGGATAGCGATATTCCATGGTTTAGACTAGTGTCAGTTTATTTTAGAAGGTACTGACGCCCTGTAACGATTGTCAAAGATCTTCATGACAACCAGGACCGACGGCTTAACGTGCTCTCCGAGGCAAGGGACAAGCGATAATTAACAAACAACAATATGAACAGAAAAAAAGAATTTACGAGGCAACATCTCTTAACATTACGTCACAAATGGAGCCTCTCAAAAACCTCGTAGAAGAGTTGTCTGAGTGTCTGAATAGCAAGGAGGACGAATGGAAAAACTTAAGCCAAAAAATCACAAAGGCTGAAACTGCAAGAAGTCGTAATGTTTGAAATAAAAAAATTTATGCAGTCGCCGAGGAAACCCTCAAAGATGCGGAAGCCTTGAAACAAAAGGTCTCTGACATGGAACAAATCGTTAAGCGCTTAGAAGAGGTATGGTTTCTTTTTTTACCAAAAACAAATAGTACACTTTTACTACAATTGTAATGAATGCAATCTTTACCTTTAGTTTATTTTTAATGCTGTCTCTGAACTATAAACAATTGATATTCGTGTTAAGTTCTTCAGATGTGCTGTCCTTACCTTACAAAGATTTTAGCTTTAACTGTGTTTTTGACGTGGCTCCATATTAGGAATCTAATGACGGGATGGAATCCATGACCTCTCAGTTGCGAGTTCGATGTCTTCACTTGTCACGAGGTTATCACCGGTTATTAAAATACTCGTTTAATAGTCTATATCAAGACTTTTTTAAGCAAAGCTTTTTGTTTTTTGGCTGTCGTTTCTATTTACGGAGAGACAACTCATAAATCATAATAAGTGAAGATGAAAATAAAATAAAATAAGTCACTTTAGAATCTAGAAGATAATTAAATTTTACGTAAACGTAGGAAAGCGCGTGAACATAATGATTTGTAACTTTTTAATTTTATTTGTGCTAGAAACAAAACGCTTTGTTATTTCAAATCATGATATTAACCTTAGATCAAAATAAGCTTATCAGAGCCGAATAAAGTTTTAGAAACTGTAATTATGAGTCTTACGAAGTATTAAAAACCTCAATCTTGAATACTGAATATAATATTCGTGCCGTGAAATAGAATTGTAAAAACGTTTTTGTTATTATAGGAGCAACGAAATATAAGTTCTCGGCAAGGCGCAGTGGAGGAACAAACGAAGTTCTGGGAGAACACTCTGCAGTTGCTTCGATGCAAGATGCGAGCGCGGAACGAGCCCGCTACTCGCCAAGGACGAATGCATATGACTCAGCACTCACAAATGCTCACCCTTACTTAAATTGCCTTATTATTCCCGGTACCAGTGACGAGTGTCGTTGAATACGGTTCAGTTCAGGCTGTTAGAGCAGATATGTCGTTGGTCATCGAGTGAGTTAGTGGCGACTAATGCGAATGAACGTGTTAACCGACTCCACATTAGTGCCGTCATTTTACCAAAACTATCAAAATAAAAATGTTATGAAAGAATTATGGATATTTATTATTTACACCCTTCCAAATTGTTAAAAACATTGTGTAGTTTAAATAAAACTGAAGTCGCTCAATACTGACTGATTAGCACCTGTCAAACTCTACGTATATATGTTGCCTTATCTCGCATAAGTGTAAAGGAACAAAAGGAACAAGTGTTTGGTTAAACAAATACTTAGTAATATAATCGCAATAAAGGTGGAGGCATCTAGCGGCCTCTTTTCCTTTTTTTTATTTTATATCACTCATGATGGGCCTTATGTTGTATTTTAAAAGGACGTCCATATTTGATACATTCTGGAAATGCTCAAACACCCTCTACTGTTTAAAATTTGAAACCCTACAAACACTTCACAACGAACTGTATTAATTTAATACTATTACGGACAAGGTAACAGGATTGGAAGGAAACACCGAGTAGCACTGATGACAGTTTATTCAACTTCACACACACGACGCGTCGTTCGATTTCGACGCAGACAGCACCAACACTAACGATTTTTGCACTTCACTTCACTGCACTATACTTTCACTTCACTTTCTTTCACTACTACTTCTTTCTTCCTTTTACTTCTTCCTTTTTGTCTCCACTTTACTACTTCTCAACTTAAACTGGCGCTCAGCGCGTCTACACCGCCTTATATACCCCTAGGAATGTTCAAGATTCACTAATTTCGATTGTCATTTCATAATTCAATTGTTTTTCTATCTCCTGTCTCTTTTTAACCTTTCCATTCCTTCCGGAAGTTTCTAGAATTTTTTAATTTTTACTCGAAATATTTAAATAATCTTTTTTTAAATATTCGCCAAATATTCATAAACAAAACCCAAATTTCATAAAAACCAAAATCCACATAATTCTTGTATTATTTATTTCAATTCAATTATTTTACAACTAATTACATTTCTACTAACTATTACTTAATTACTATTTACAACTAAAACTATACTTATAAACCTATAACTAATTTAAAAAGAAAATAAAATAATATATTCTTACAAAACGCAAGGCACGAGGCGTTTAGGCATCGTAGTATACCTCCGCATCAATGTCATAGGGTAACGTGCCCAGAAGGCTGGCAGCATTGCCACGCTGGATGGCAATGCTGATTCTTTGAGCAAAGAATAAACCAGCCTTCTGGTCACGTGAGACGTCGATCAAGCGTTTCGAAATTTCTCGGTACAAAATACGAGCGCTCGGACCCCATGGGCCCAACGTTTCTACCCCAAACGGCTCAAATATGTAATTGCCGACTAAATTGCCGTATTTGCGCCGTTTGAGGGTTTCTTGGAATATGTGATGGCGCAAGGGTATCGACGCACGTTGCGTCCCACACCAAAGGCCTACCCATTTTCCATGGCAACAACGACATACCGTCAGGTCTCGTCCCGTCGTCTCGTTCCAAACCATTTGGTTCGAGTACAGCTGGTACGCCAGACGCGGCAAGAGTACGACGAATTATGTCATTCAAATTAGCATGTCGTGGAATTCTACCTGCGCTTCTGCTGCAAGAAAGCCCATGATGTCCGAGGCTATCGACGTCTTCTCCACAATGGCACCGGTGCGGAGAAACACAAGGAGCACCCAAACGTAGGCAAGTGGCAATACAGAACATCCCATCGTCCAACATGGTTCCTGTGTTGGAAGATGGTAGTACTTGTAGCCAAAGACCGGACTCCCATTCCCCCACAGCCAGCAAGCGAGCACGCTCTGCAACATTAGAAGCTGTTGACAAAATATTTTTTCTTACTAAGTTACAGCGGCAAGTCCCACTGTCTCTGGGAGAAAAGGTTGGTAGGCAATTCAGAGTTTGGACAAGCCATTTTCCAGGCGTTTAAAGCCTCGGTTTTGCACAGCACTTCCGAATCAACTAGTGTAGGTGTTAAAATTTTCCTAGTTAACTCTTCCGTGCTGTGAACCGAAGACAAAAACGTCGGTAAACTGACACTGGAAATTTTGCGAACGCCGAGCCCACCCAGACGTATAGGTAATGACGCTTGTAGCTAGGTTCGGTCGTCCATGTCCACATTTAATATCTTTCTTAAGGTTGTTTGAATAATTTGATCAATTTTTCCTAAAAGTGCATTTTTCTTCCAAAGCTGTGACGATCTTAAAGTATGAGTAATTTTAGGGACGAAAAGGCAATATCGAATAATTGTGTAAGCTGAATAAATATTAATATTTAATAGGCGATCTGAAATATCACTAAAATTTTGTATCTTTTCTTCTACGTAAGATTCAAAAGCTTCTTCAAAAATTGGTGAACCTAGGAGGCGAAGAGAAGTTTTTTCAATAATTTTGATATTTGGTGCCAAATTATTAAATTTCGATATTGCCAAATGTTTGTTCATTGAGTTTGTTGTATTTATAAAAAGTTCACATTTACTATAATTTAGTTCTAAGCCAATGGAGTTGAATTTATTTTTTAGAAAAGCCATGTCTTGTAATGCAGTGTCTAGATCTCTGTGGTCTAGATCGCCTCCCAGGGTTCCATCATCTAAAAACCACACATTAAATTTTGAATTTATTTGCCGAATAATGGGGTATATGGCTAAACTAAAAGTGACTGGTCCAAGAGGGTCACCTTGTTGGCATCCAACTGCTGAATCCAAAACATTGTCCTTGTAAAGTAATTTTGTGGGATATCTGTAACATTGCCAAAGAAATTAAAAAAATTTAGGTGTTTCTAATTTTGCCTGTGCCAACAAAGTGTCCCTATTTACTGAATTGAAGGCGTTTTTCACGTCAACCTTAAGAATGACCCCTCCATCACTACTTCCAAGGTATGTAGAAAGGGCATGAATAGCAGCCTCACAACCCCCCTTGGAACCAAAACCTAGTTGGAGGGGTTGGAACTTTTCGGATAGCTCCCTGCTGTAAAATTTACAGCATATCTTAGCTGCTATACGCCGATATGTGCTGCCCACGGCAATGGGACGAATGCCACCATCCTTCTTGTTTAGGGCGCACAAGTTTGCCCCATACAAGATTTTAATGATCGCATCATCCACATTACCGGAGAGCATCAGATTAATTAGCGCAGTTAGCTCCTTCAGAAGGGTCTCGCCGGCCATCCCAGCACTTGCACACACTAAGTCTTTTAAGTGCTGCGGTGTCAAGGCATCAAGGCCACCTGCCGAGCCACTTCGGAAGGAGAAAACTGCTGCTAATACATCCTTGGCCGTAGTGATCAGATGTTCTGATTCCCTGTCGGGAGCTTCAGGGAAGGAGAGATCATCGATAGGCGCTGGATGCTTGCTCTTCAGACCCGCAAGCGTATCTGGAGAGCAAGGCGCCACCACATCACTACTAAATAACAGCCTAGATGCGCCCCGAATATCACCCTCCCTTAATTTGGATTCTATATATTGACTAAGCGATTTCTGCTTGTAAAAAGTGAATTTAGAATCCAAAGAGTTGGCCGAAACGTGACAGTTATATTTAATTTGGGATGTTAATGTAATTTGGGCTGCCTGAATTTTGTCAACATGTAAAATCCTATATGGGAAGGTCAATAATTGCTCCCAGGCCGTTATAGAGTTCTCCCTTACGACAAGACCTATACATTCTGCAAATTTTTTTGAAACTGCAGGTTTGCCCCACGGGGAACTCTTTTTAGAACCGGAATCGAATGTTTCAATTTTGTTAGGGTTTGCCAAAAAGGAATTTGGGTGATGTCTTCTGATGCAGATTGTGTAGATATTGGAGGGCCAGGAAATGCATTTTGGGATTTGTGAACTCTACCAAAATGCACGTTCAGGCCCCGCTTACCTTTAAAAAAGCGATCCTGTGAACATTGTGGGCAACGCACCAGACCAGATAGCGATGCGGCAGGTTGACTCACACTCACTTCCGCATTGCCAGAGCCATTATCGTCTTGCATAAGTAGTATTTACACTATATTTTATTTACAAAAATGACGCAGCAAAAATTAATAACCTAGGATGATGTATCTCTATGGATTTGACAAGCAAATAATAATACCGTGACAGACTGAGATAATGACATACAGAAATACATAAGAGTAAAAGAGACAAAGATAGCATTTTTTGTCTTTGTCAGAGTTTTCGGTTTTTTTGTTGGTCACAACTGAATATTGTGACCAACAAACGTTTGAGCTCTCGATAATTTCCGCGAAAAATTGTGTTATTATTGTTATTAATTGTGAATGCGTAGTGAAAATATCATTGGTTCAGATTTATTATGGTGATTTGTTACATTTTAGGCTGTAAAAGCCATAGTGAGCGGAAATGTGAGAACATAACCATTTATTCGTAAGTACGATATTTTAGTTATAATATCTATTTATACATGAAAATATTAATAGAATGATACAAATAGCGTATCATTACAGAAGGAAATAATTTCTAAATTACATCAATAAACCAAAAAAATCTATTTTATTATCACCGCGATTTTAGTATTACTCAATCGAATTCAATCGGTCGTTGAATGTTGATCTAGCCAAAAGTCATCGATACTTTTTAATTTTACAGCGTTAAATGTTTTTTAGGGATACCACTGAAGCGTTTGGGAAATTACCCAAATTTTGGGTAATTTGCCGTTACTTAGTTTCATATGAACCTAAGATTAATTATTTAATTTGTTTTCCGATTCTTTGTTGTAATGAAATTATTTGTTTATAGATTCCCAAAGGACTGCACGATCCAAAAATAATTGTGGATACGTGCAACAGGTGGAGAAAACTGGGATCCGAATAAATATGCAAGAGTATGCTCTAAACACTTTGAACAAAAGTGTTTTAGGAAAACTCCCCGCAATAGGTACTTATTTGGAATCATTCTCGAATGCTAAAGAAGAGAAAATAAGAAATTTGTATACAAAATTAATTTTGTTCAAAGGAAAGTAAAGTTAAGTGTCAAATAATATAATAAATGATATATAACTCTGAGCCTCGTGTTTATTTGGCGAGTGAAGCCAGTCCCACATATTCGACACTTTTGTTATACATAATAATATTAAGTATAAAAAATACTTATCGCACACCTTATGGATGGATTTAAATCTCCTTGTAAGGTTAGCTATATTTTTATTTTTTTATTGGGCATTGATGGAACTTCTCGAGTTAGCTCATAAATTCATCGAAATACCAAATTGATTAAAAATTATAGGAGAACGCGGTCTCAGATGTCTGGTAAGGTATTCAATTCCGGAACGACCGGTTGGCGCAGCAGGAGTGTAAACGACTGCTACGCCGAAGGTCGCGGGTTCGATTCCCACACAAGTCAAACATTTGTGTGCATGAACATGGATGTATGTCTTGGTCTGGGTGTTTCAATGTATAATATGTATGTATTTACAAAAAAAAGTATATAAGTATGTTTATCCATTATCTAGTACCCATAGTACAAGCTCTGCTTAGTTTGGGACTAGATGGTGTTGTGTGAATGTGGTAGAATATTATTATTATTATTATAATTCAGGTTTGATACAATGTTACTTAAAAGTTAATAATTATGTACTTCGTAGAATTGTAGGGTAAACATTTACAACATCTGGTAACACCAACTCAGGCTGTACTCTATGTCCGTCCTTTACGGGTGTACGCAAATGTCGAGTCCATTTGATTCTTGGTCCTAGTTAATAACATATACAAAAGCTCGTAACTGTCAATGTCACTTGCACTGCTTTTTATATGGTATAAACAATTTGTTTATTGTCGACGGCGGCGGCGGCGTATAGCTTCTTTTTGGTGATATTTGGTATTGTTCGGCACTGTTGCTAGCGCCGTGTCCATTATAATATAGGTACTGAGGAACTGATATGATGAGAATCTGAAGGCGTTGCGCCATATATAATGACATAACAAATTACATGTTCTTCGTCTATTTCTTTATTATTGAATATCACAAAATAAATAAAATTAATTATTGTTCTTATTTATTTTGATTCCGATAGTGTCGTTTAGGTAAATCCTATAAATTTTTCGATTATTAAAACCAATAATACATAATACATAATTCTTATGACTGGGATTTGAACACACGGCCATTGCCTTGTTGTGCATGACTGGTGAATTTGGCGAACACTTGACAGAGTGTATACGTGATCAAACTAAAAACTGTCATTTCCAAATAATGAAATAGTCTTTAAACCTCTTTGCTAATTATTATTGTGTTTGACGACCGGCTAGTTTGTCGTGTAGACGTCAGTAGTCCTTGACGACCGTAGTGATAACAGTTTTGACATGACCGGCCGATACAATACGTATGCCAAGGGATCAATAAACAAGTCAGAAAAAAGGAATGATAAGAAAAAAATAAAACAAGACCAGCAAAAAGAGCACTCTAACTTTCGCTATAAATTTTCTTCGGATTTCGGAGCTGATTAGATAATCGAAATTTTTGGGCTTTCTTCAATAGATATACACACATCAAAAAAGTCTAAGCAACACATACAAATTTCAATTTTACAATGTGTTTTCGCATTAAATCCTTAGTATTTTTTTATTTATATATCGATTCCGATATGACCATTCGGTCATCAGTACGAGACGTCAACTGACTACAAAACGGAAGTGTGAAGATGGCGCGCTTCGACAGAGTCTAGTGTGACGTTCGCTACAGTTGAAGAGGGGGGTGACGGTTGAAGTTCAACAGAGCAACACAACTATCACTTCTCTTGGAGACTCCGGGTGGACAACAAGTACCTAGAAACTCACTCGTTTCGTGTTCAGTATTTCAAAATAATATTATAATCAGCTTTGTTAATTTGATTTGTTGTGAACTTATACCGAACTGTGAAGTGTTGATACCGGCCAAAAATCAAGCAACCCGCTGACATCAGCAGTGGCATAATGGACCAGCGCGACAACAAGGCGCGAGCGAAGGTGACTGCTAACGCTGTTATGTTGGTGAATCAGCTGAGCTTTCAACTGCAACCGTGATGAGCGTATTTTGTCTGATTTATTTATTGGTACTGCCAATTTTGTTAAATGGCGGTAGTTGTAAAACATTACCTACGCGTTTAACCTTGGAAATGTCATAATCGTTGTGGTGATATCGCCATCACATCGTCCCGAGTGTTGTAGGTTCGATTCTTACACGAGACACTGAGTTGTAGAACCGTTTGACTTTTACGGTTGCCATGGTCAATGATCTCATGAATAATCTTCTTTTTAATAGCCCAAAGAAGAAAGATAAAAAAATGTGGGTAGTAACGATTTAATTGCGACCTTTGCCGTATTTTAAGTTAGCGTATGGTTGTCTGACTACCACTGTGACCTAGCTATAGCGTAGATATCGAACTGAGGTTTTGAGTTTGATACGCCAGTTAAAAAGAAACCGATTATTTTTTTTTCTTCATGCGAGGGTGGCTCGCTCTCACGAACCTTGTGATCATATTATGCTTGCTTGCAAATAGATTATCTTATCTCGGTCTTACTTTATGGACTGTAATAGTAACGAGAGTGAGCGTACAGGCCAACTTGCGTTATTCCAAGCAAGTGCGTTTGAGTGAAACGTGCTAGTTATTGTTCTAGTGCAGTTGTAATATTGGTTTTAGAACCAATATTACATAAACCCAGCTTCGGTTGGTTTTCTGCTAAATCTAGAACAATAACTTCGGTCAAGACTGTCCTTCGCAGGGCAGCAGCGCTAAAGTTGGTAAACTAATTGAATTGTACATACTAAGTTCATAGTGTAAGACTGTGCGGAGCTATTGCTTCTGCTGATTTTGTGTAGAACAGCTTGTAGCTTTTGTTTCTTAAATAGATGTGTGAACTGCAGTGCTGTTTAGACGAGTGCGGTTGGTTGGTTAGTGTAACCTGACCATAGTCGAAAGATATTACTAGCGCTATTATTTTATCGAATCGTGGTGTTGATAATACCTAACGGTTTTCGTTTAAACGTAATCAGAGCCTAAGTGGCACTGTTACTCGTTGTAATTCTGAGTTGTACAGACGATCTCAGTGTTGCAATTACACCTGCTTCTTTGTGTGCATAAATTTTTAACATGGCACATTAAAATGTTTCTTACTCATGATTATAATTATTAGATGGCACCACTAGTAAAAATAAATTCAATTTTAAGATTTTATGCGTGAAAATTACCTACTGTGTTTTTAAAATTCATGTGATACGCTGGGAACTTTTATCAAGTGCCCCGAGTTCTCTAGCCAATGCCAATTTAAGCTTAGGACGCTTAGGAGTGATAGTGATTCTAGTAGAAGCTGTTAAACAAGATTATCAGACGTAGAAGAAAATGATTGAGTTATCATCGTAGTGCGTTACGATAATCAGTTTCAGAGATTTTAATTTTCATTTTAGGTAGAACTAGGTTAGTGATCGTTAGTGATAATTGTATGCTTAACATTATTCTCATTAAATGCGTACTTTGTTAGTCGTTGTTGTGATAATTTTGTGGTACCCGCGTTTCCGTTGGTGTAGATTTGCATCAACTGGATAAGCCGTTTCTGCGGCTGCATGATAAGCCATGCGTTGCCGTTGGTTGGACCGGCAAAGTGACTTTTTGGTTACTAGATTATCCTGGAGCGTTTGTGTTAGTCATAGTCTCCGTTGGTGCGCAGAAAAGACAGCCGTTAGTGCATTTGTCATAGTATCACAAACGTTGTCCATCGTCTTGAACGCGAAAGGCCCGTTGCTGTATCGCTAATGATGAGGTTAGGATAAGCTTCGTATTTAGACTATCCATGACAAATTATAACGCTCAAAAGACTGGTTGGATACTTGGTAGTAAACTTAACATCTAGAGTATCATCAGCCTAGTAAGATATTTTATAGTCTGCTATGTGATAAGGAAAACCAAAGCAGCATGTTGAACAAACCTAGTTTTAGATTACTTTGTTAAACGCTCGAAATGATTATCCGGGTGGGGTTGTGTAACCGGATGGAGGTTGCAAAGCGTGAAGTTGAAATCCGGAATGGATGTCAGAGTATGAGCAATTTTTTTTTTAATGAGTTTCCTATTATTTTAACGAGTATGCCTGTTGTTCAACATGTCAGCTTTGAGAGTTAGTTGTGATTTTCATTAAAACCTGTAATGATTTTGAACAGAGTACCTTTATTCCCCACCGACATGGGTCAGGAACGACTAGAGTGAGTGCTATGCGATAATTTTCTTTTATTCCTAGAGCGAAGTGCATTAAGGTGTGGTTGTTGATCGCAATCATTGATACCCTGCTACTCAAGTAGCTCTCATTTGATTTTGATGGCTAAAATTATCTACCTCTGGTTTCTGTGTCGTATGACAAGAGCGTGTTGCGAGAATCTGAAAGTACTCATAGACTGTCGATTGGTTATCTGAGAACTGTAGTCGTTGCCTCTATGTAGCCAAAGGAAATCAGTTTGTCCGAAAGTAGCTTATCAGTTCTCGCCATGTTCGCATTTGGTTTAAGTTTTTGTCAGTGGTCAAATCCAGTTTTGACATAGCTCATTGAGAGTATGGACGGGCGTTACGTTCTGTGCAGTTGTAAAGTTGTAAATGAATTTGATAATCGCTTAAAATTGACGAAGTGCGGACGTTGAATTAGTCTGAAAGAACGGATACTCTATTTAGTGGGTATACAATGAGACGAATCTTTGAAATACTATTGGTAGATTTATTTCCTTTTTGGGTAATTCTGGTGGCTAGCGCGGCCTGGTAGCCGGTGCGGTCTAGTGGCCGGCGTGGCCTAGTGGCAGACGCGGCATGGTGGCCGGCGTGGCCTAGTGGCCGGTGCAGCCTGGAGGCCGGCGCGGCCTGGTGGCCGGTGCGGCCTGATGGCCGGCGCGGCCTGGTGGCAAGTGTGACTTGGTGGCCAGCATAGCCTGTGTGGCACGCGGCCCGTGTGTGGCGCGCGGCCCGTGTGTGGCGCGCGGCCCGTGTGTGACGCGCGGCCCGTGTCGTGTGAGGAACCTGGTAACTGGTATAGCTATGGCCTATCTGGCCGAAACTGGCAATGAAAGTGAAGGTAGTTTATTAAAGGAATTTGGTTCGAAGATGTAGAGTCCAATGACCTTAGCTTAAATGTTTTGGTTAACTTGGTTTGAAATAATATCTTGAGAGATACAGCGGTGAAATGTCAGTTTTACTTTGAGTTTCCTGATTATTGATTTTGATACTGAAACTTTGTGCCAGAGGATCAGAGCATAACTGGCGATCTTGAAGAGAGCAAAGTGTGAACCTTAATACTGACGAGACAGCAGATAACTAAGCTTACATGTTGATTGGTTGTGTGATTCAATGTCAGAGGTTGATTTGTAGCCGTAAATCAGTACAAATCGGATTCAATACAACTGTGAAGGCAGTTTTCCGTGAGTACACGGTAGGCAGATAACTGTGGTATTGGGGTTTCATAGGAAACCATAAAGTCCAGGAGGGACTTGGCGATCCTTGTGAGGATGCGCAGATAAATGGCTTTCGTAGGAAACCATAAAGTCCAGGAGGGACTTGGCGATCCTTGTGAGGATGCGCAGATAAATGGGTGGCAACCGAGTGACTGGTTGAGCACCTGGTTTAGTAAGTGGAGGTTACTGAATGGTGGCAACCGACTGGCTGGTTGAGTGCCTGGTTTAGTAACTGGAGGTTACTGAATGGTTATGAATCACATGTAGAGCTTTAGTTATTTGATTTGATTATAACGTGAGTCTATGGTAATTGACTGTATTGTCAGTGATGCTCTGAATCCAGCTCCTATAATAGTTAGGAATGTAATGTAGGAGGTAATTTGTAAAAAATATTTGATTGGAATCCTAACACTGTTTTGTTTCAACCCTTACCTGGGTTAAGTCAGGCGTGACCGAGCAATGTGATACTGTGCGTGTAAAATTTTGTTACAGATTAACACACATGGACGTGTGTCTTGTAGGATGGCCGTATCGGAATGGTCATCAGTACGGGACGTCAATTGACTACGAAACGGAAGTGTGAAAATGGCGCGCTTCGACAGAATCTAGTGTGACGTTCGCTACAGTTGAAGATGGGGGTGACGTTCAACAGAGCAACACAACTATCACTTCTCTTGGAGACTCCGGGTGGACAACAAGTACCTAGAAACTTTCACTCGTTTCGTGTTCAGTATTCCAATATAATTATAGTCAGTTTTGTTAATTTGATTTGGTGTGAACTTATAAGGAACTGTGAAGTGTTGATACCGGCCAAAAATCAAGCAACCCGCCGACATTATTTTTTTAAAATGTTTTTGATATTAAACAACAATTAGTTTTAATTTTGTTTTTAATAATCTTAATTAAAAATTATTACGAGTAAGTATAAATGAAAGTAATGAAGAGTAATGTACGAGAAAAGTAATGTACCTAGTACAAAGTAAGGTGCCTAATCAACTAAACTTAAACTAAAATTAAATGTTTGTACAAAATTTGCATAATTTAATACAAAGTGTGGCCTCCTCTGTTATTAAGAACTTGCTGGCACCGATTATTCATAGAATCGATGAGATTGTTAATGTTATCGTGCGGCAATCGCTCCCAATGAAATTTTAGTAAGTCCATCAGTTGTTGGGTTGTTGTCACTCCATCTAAGTCCTTTAAAACACGTCTCTGGAGCATGTCCCATGCATGCTCGATGGGGTTGAGGTCTGGCGATTGTGCAGGCCAAGGCGATACCAGGATGTTTTCCCTTGCCAAGTACTCCCGTGTGTGCAAAGCTGTATGCAAACGCTCATAGTCATGCATCAACATGAAATCGGAGCCAAGCGTTTGTGCGAATGGACGGACATAAGGCCTTAGAACATCCTCAACGTAATTTACAGCGTTCATGTTACCATTTACAAAAACGAGCTCAGTTCGTCTGTTCTTCATAATACCCGGCCATACCATAACTGTTGAGCCGTTGTATAGATGCACTTCCTGAACACACCTCAGTCTTTCAGTATTTTCCAGGACGACGGTACACTCTTACCCTTCTAGTATCAGGCTTGAACCCAAATTTTGCCAAGTACTCCCGTGTGTGCAAAGCTGTATGCAAACGCGCATTGTCATTCATTAACATGAAATCGGAGCCAAGCGTTTGTTCGAATGGTCGGACATAAGGCCTTAGAACATCCTCAACGTAATTTATAGCGTTCATGTTACCATTTACAAAATCGAGCGCAGTTCGTCTGTTCTTCATAATACCCGCCCATACCATAACTGTTGAGCCGTTGTATAGATGCACTTCCTAAACACACCTCAGTCTTTCAGTATTTTCCAGGACGACGGTACACTCTCACCCTTCTAGTATCAGGCTTGAACCCAAATTGAGACTCATCGAAAATAAAATTTTATCCCATTGTTCCCCGGTCCATGTAATGTGTTCCCTACACCATTCATTTCGACGAGCGCGATTCCCGTGACGTTTCGGTGGGCACCTAATTGGCCGTCGCGCTCGTAGGCCATACTTATGCAGTCGATTTCGCACAGTTTGGCAGCTAACAACAACACCACTTGAATTTTGTAGCCTTAAACCTCTTTAATCTCTTGGGCGGTTAACATCGGCTGGCGTCTTGCAGTCAGTTGTATGTATCGATCTTGCCGTGTGGTTGTACGCCTACCTCGACCTGGGTGCTGCTCAGCAGGATCTCCCGTGTTAGTGTAACGCTGATGAAGACGGCAAATAACGCTTCTGTAGATATTAAAATACCGAGACACCTGAGATTGACTTCTTCCCGCTTGCAACATCCCTACAGCTCTTTGCATTTCATCTGCGTTCAAATGAAGTCGCTCCATGACGTAAAAAATGTCTCAAAATCCAAATTTGTTCAAAACTTTTTCAGATTAATGTCTAAATTTTCAATCATAAAATTGATACAGAATACAAAATTTTAATAAGCAAAGAAAACTGAAAATCACCTGGGTCTCAAACAGCAAAGATAAAGATCTATCTTAGAATGCAACTTTAATTTTGCTGATATGTTGATTTTAAACCAAATTTTGATAGTTTAACGATGTCTGTTGCATTCCGAGTAAAACAAGCCTTAAGTAAAATTCAACACCAAATTGGTATTAAGTGCTGGTAATCATTCTATTAGCACGCTTAGCCGTCAATATTATTAGCATCATCATATCAGCCAAACGACGTCCACTGCTGGACATAGGCCTCCCCCAAGGTTCTCCACACAGACCAGTCTTGAGCCACCCGCGTCCAACCGCCTCCCGCGATCTTGACGAGATCGTCGGTCCACCTTGGGGAGGGCCTACCTCTGCTGCGTCGTCCGGTACGTGGCCGCCACTCCAGAACCTTTCTGCCCCAACGGCCATCGGTTCTTCGAGCTATGTGTCCTGCCCACTGCCACTTCAGCTTGGCTATCCGGAGAGCTATGTCGGCGACTTTGGTTCTACTGCGGACCTCCTCATTTCTGATTCGATCTCGCAGGGAAATTCCAAGCATACCTCTCTCCATCGCCCGCTGAGTGACTTTGAGCCTTCTGATAAGGCCCATAGTAAGCGACCAAGTCTCTGATCCGTAAGTCATCACTGGCAACACACACTGGTCAAAGACTTTCGTTAGTTGGACCTACCTAATTGGACTACTTGTCCCTTGTCTACAACTTAGAGCGTAGACTTCCCAACCTAAATAGGAACAGGTACAACATGGACGTTCGACATGATTTTCGTCTTGTCCATGTTCATCTTAAGACCTACTTGTTGGGAGACTCTACAGAGGCCATCGAGCATTGTGCCCAGGTCTTCCATGGTCTCAACCATGACTACGATATCGTCTGCAAATCGAAGGTGAGTGATGTACTCGCCGTTGATGTTGATGCCGAGTCCATTCCAGTCCAAAAGTTTGAAAACATCCTCCAGCGCAGTGGTAAACAGTTTCGAGGATATGACTATGATTATAAGCATAATACTCTTTAATATTAAACACGATCACTCCAAACTAATATGAATATTCTGATAACCCCTAGGCAAGCCTAGACATTAATCGTAGCTGAATATAATGCGGAGCGGAGTCGCCCTTTAACGTCCCGAAGTTCAAAGGCCTGATATAAAAATTAAAATGTCGAATGTAATCCATGCCGGATACAAGAGAGATCGAAGTTGGAGGCTTCGCTCGCATCTCGTATATCCAATGTTCGTTAGTGGTGATGGATGGCTCTTCGCCAGACCGTGCGTCGCCTAGCGTTTGTCACCGACCTAAATTGATCAATCGCTCAGTCGTCTCAATCTCGTAATACATCGTGTCACATAATACAGAACATTCTATCATTTTTATCACGCCTCTATCTTTCTTATCTTAATGTGGACGTTAATAAATCTTTGGACCGCACACATTTCTTAACCCTAGCTTAAGAGGTCGGATCTTTTATAATTCAGTTTGTTTCGTGTGCCACTTTTGTAGTTATAAACATAATAGTCTTATGTTGCTTTTATCCTTTAGTGTCAAATGAAACCTAAGATATTATATGCCCTCAACGGTTTGTTAGCGTATCGTCAACCAAGTTTATCGGATAAACTCTACTACAAAATGATGCGGCTACCACAACGTCGTTTAAACCGGCTTCATGTGTTCTCTTAAACGCAGAACATACTCAGAACTTGCAACCCCTCAAACTTGTCTTGCCGGAAGTCCACAATAGTCAAACTCCGCAATAGCATTTGGTCAGTTAACTAAATAAGTCAAACCAACTAGAAACTTGTTTCACATATATGAACTGACGCCTGTTTCCCGTTGGGGTATCCAGAGTCAAGAGAACGCCATTTGCTTCTATCCTTAATTCTCACAAATGACACGCAGTTCCACTACATTAATTACCCTTTTCATACATACTCGTCGGTTGTATCAACAATATAAATTAGATAAATAGGTACATTTGAACCGTAGCTAAGTTAACAATACCCATGAAATCATGGGTATTGTTAACACTTAACTATGGCTTTGTAACAACCATTTTACAAGAGAATACTTAACGATGCGAAACAGACCTTGTTCGATGAACTAGGTAAGCTCTCGTGAAGCAGGCGTGGCACATTCAAACTAATAGGAGTTTCAAGGAAATCATCAAGAAAACGAGGCAGAATTTAATGTTGCTACTCAGTGTCAAGCGCTTGAGGTTGGTGCGTAATTGCGATTAACGTATTACGTTGTAGTAATATACCTCTGTGGGAATTACTCTGTGAAGATGAATGACCAGTCGCATCACTCCGTTACAGGGTGTTCATGAACCCATTCGCGATATAAGTATTTTTGAACATGCTAAATGAGCTTGCCAGGGTTTCTATCAAAGCTGGTCCCACCTTTCAATAGCTATGTGTGTTACATCACTCGATAGGTATTTTTGAGCTGAATAGAAGTTACTAGGGCGCCAAGTTACAAATCTTAGTTTGTTCAGAGTTATTCTTTATTAAATATAGTAGTTTTAAGATTCAAAAACAATGAAATGTTTATTTTAATGTTAAACAGATGATAACAACAGTTATATTTTTATCCATGACTATTGCTATAATTTTCGCAGATTGCTAACAGCCTCCACAATGCGCCAATAGATGGACTCAGCAATACCATGTCGTCCGCGTAGCTGAGATTATTCATACAGACATTATCAATAGAACACCCTACCCCCAACCATAGATTTGTGTGCTGCTGAGTTCAACCATTAGCTCGTTGATGTAGAGATTGAATAACTTTGGCGAACTTAATCCACCTTTTGCAGTAGAGAGACTGTTAGCCCACTTAACACTATTAATTTGGTTAGCATACCAGAAATGAAAAAGTCTTTTCACCTGCGCATGCACGCCCGTCTTCTTGAGCTTTTGCCATAGTGCATCGTAAGACACCATGTCAAAAGCCTTTGACAGGTCTAGAAAGCATGCATACACAGGTGTACTTCTCTTGTGTGTGCTTACGGCTTAATATGGCGGTTTCGGTAGAAAGTCCGGGTCGAAAACCAAACTGCGCATCGTGAAAATTTAGGTGTTTTCCAAGTTCAGAGTCAAGCACACTGTCCAATACTTTAGCCACTGTGGCTAGAGAAATAGGCCTGTAGTTATTCTTTTGTTAGAGGTAGCCAGTTTTATTTTTCACAATAGGGATGACAACTGTTCGTATAAGATCAGGGGGAAGATACGAGTGACTCAAACAAACATTAAAAAGCATCGACAGTACGCGAGGTAGACGTACGCCTGCAAACTTCAAGTGCTCGATGCTGAGTCCGTCGTGCCCAGGCGACTTACCCCTTGACATTTTACTCACAATACAACGAATTTGTTTCGCTGTCACAATAAACAAATCGTCCCCGACGGACCCAGCATCGGTGTGCGACGTGGACGGGCCCAGCGATGACTTTACAGTGAAATGTTCCCTAAATAATTCCGCTATACCTACCCATACTGTTACTCACGCCTTCCACACTCACAGCGAGGCCAGGCTTAGGACACAATTTATTTGTCGCCTTCCAGAAATTACTAAAGTTTTTAGAGGCCTGATGCTCGGCAATAACATCCATGGTAATCTGCTCTTTATTATCTTGACACCATTTCAAATTCCATTTCAAAACTCTTCTGCTTTCACACATTTCATTATATATTACACCCTGCTGCGGTCTACCACTAGTCACCCAATACAAGAATTTATGTCTAGCCTTAATGTGCGCCTGACGAACATGTTTGTTCCATCCCGTTTTACGACGTTTCCGTCTATATAAATTTGTATTATTTTTATTACTTTCTATAGCTGATTCACATAGTATCTTAATTATATCATTGTATAATTTATCTATCCTACATTTGTGCTCGGGAGATTCGCAAACATAATTACAACACAGTCTAAACTCATTCGGAAAATCTAATAATTTAAGTTTTGATTTTTAATTAGGACTTACTATATTTGTAAAATAAAGTAAGAGATACACATGGTAATTGTCTTTTTCTAGCAAATGTCTAATAGATCTGAGGTATCTATCTAGCCTATAAAAGTAAGTATTAAATCAAAAGTTTACGAAAGCTGATTGTAATGAGGTACTTCCATTAAGTGTCTGCTTCATAAAATTCTTCTACATTAATCTTTGAAACTTAAACAGCAATCACGATTTATTACTTTAATCCATCAATGAAGATTGGTTTGAAATGGAAGATCTGAATATGCTTTAGAATATTCGAAGGTTTATTCGTACCCTGCGTACTTACATGACAATCTAGAAGGTTCATATCTAAACCTCCGTAAAAACATTAATTATTAAAAAGCTCGGATTAAAAACATTAATGATTCTTCGTATTGCTAAGAGCAACAAAATATTGACAATATCTACTTATATGTACGTATAAAATTATACCTTAGACATTTTAACTAATATTCAAGAGCTATTAGAAGATTACTTAAGTTAAATAAATATTATCTGAATAAATAAAATATGTATTTAAAAGGGCTATTAGCGAAATTCAAATACTTAGTTATTTTAGTGATCGCAACATAAGACAATTGAATAGACATAACATAATATAACATACCTTCACGCCTATTATCCTCGAAGGGGTAGGCAGAGTCCCAATGTAATAAGGGGCGAGTCTATTGCCATCTATCGGGCACATTATTAAGCGACCGATAATTAACATTTTTAATACAAACATAACTTTGAAAAGTCAGGGAAAGAAGAATAGAATAGTTCATAAATATAAAATGAGCTTCATAACTTCATAGGTATGTATAGAATGGAGCTTGCACAACATTAGTCATTAGTATAACGCAACCGAGCATAGTTATAAAAGCATCGGAAACAGCATGAACCTGTTTCCGATGCTTTTATAATTAGGCTTTTACCATAACTTTATAATATTCTGGTTAGGCCCACTTGCACAACGATTCTTAAATTGAATTAAGATGTATTTAACGAGAAAAAAAGTATTAAACACCACTAGCGTCTTGCACAACGAAAAATTTGTCGAGTAATATGATTTAAGAACTGTCAAAACTAATTACCGAAAATCGGCTGTTTAGTGGCTAATTTCATTTAAGAACTGTCACACTGATGTTGGCATCTTGTCATTAGCGACGAAAATTATCTTTAATTATATAACTGGACCGGACGACGCAGCGGACGTCGCAGTGGACGTCCCTAGGCTGACATGATGATGATGATGATATAACTGATAACAATTTACCTACTTGTGTTATTGTTAACCCTAGAATGCTACACTATTTGGCGCACATGTTATTCCTACGCTGGGGTGCTGGAACACCCCATACTAAAATGACTGTAATCCTTAAAATAAAAAAAACAATTCATGAAAATACGTTTTATTAAACATAATCGGTAACTTGAGATCACAAATCAGCCTTATTACACAAAGTTAAATGTAGTTTGAGCAACAGCGCTTGTAGGATTTGGTCCTTTTTTGAGGATAACTGCAATGGACTAAGTTGGCATCCGGTAACGGTCCTCCAAATGTTCATGTATGAGTTCCAAACCTAATTTCAAAACTGTCTGCTGAAACTTTATATTTGGCTTATTATTTGATCTTGAACACTTGTAAAGAACCCAGGAATTACAACTGGTCCCAACTTCTATTTCTTCCTCGCGAGATTTGTGGTCTAGAATAGAGCTTATTTCTTCGTAATTCAAACCTCTGACAGCCATCCGAAACAAAATAAATAAACTTCATTGAATTTTACCTTCATAATATCTAAAAATATCTGTATTTAATTCATATAAGACTATTTTTTTAATAAATAATCAAATTTAATAATTTATTACATATAAATGCATCAATCGTAATAAATAAATAATCTTACGATTTTACTACACTGGGGTACTGGCGTACCCCACAGTACTTATACAGGCGACCACACAACGTGGTCCCTCGTCACGGTATTGACGTAACGCGAGCGGTTGACAGCAAACTAAAATACTCCGACGCGCAAATTCGTGGATATTAAAGAAATTGAGATATTTAGAAAACAAATCGGTGTGGGGTGTACCTGCTCCCCATGTAGCGTTCTAGGATTAATGCTCAAAAGTTTCTAGTTATTATTTGTCAATTGTCGTTTCGTTGCTAGGCGACGACAATGCGTTTTGTTTTATGCTCAAAGTATATATAGTCTAAGGTTTTATGCGAAACCATACGCATAACATCGTTAAAATCGTAACAAAAAGGCTTCATGCCATGAAACAAAACGTAGAAACTACTTTACCGACCTCATAAAATGTTTAACTAAATCTAAGCGTTGTGGTCGTTGTGCAAGAGGACGCTAAATACTTTTAACTTAAATTATTTTATGCTGTTAATTCTGTTCAACGAATTTAAATTAAGGAGTGACTTAAATCAAACGTTACGCAAGTGGGCCATGTATATACAAAATAAAAGTATATACTTATGTTTATCCATTATCTAGTACCCATAGTACAAGCTCTGCTTAGATGGGACTAGATGGTGTTGTGTAAATGTGGTACAATATTATTATATTATTATTCACTTTATTTATTATACTTCTCATAGTTAATTTTATATTAATAAACTACATTTAAAAAAAAACGTTTAAAAATATAAATTGGACCACGTAAACCCACCGGTGTCGGGTACAGGGACCAAGCCACCGGTGGTTAGGGCCTCAGAGACAGGAACTTCCTCACGATGCGTGCCGTGTCGAGAAGAACTGCCTTCTGCATCAAGGACTTGATCCAGCTGCCTAGTGCGAGCCTCTTTAGGTGTTGATCGAGACTCTCTTGGCGATTAGCCCATTTACCGCCACGACCATCGGCACAATGATAGCCGAATCCACATTCCACATGTCAACAACCTCGTGAACTAGGTCCAAATATTTAATCTCCTTCTCTTTTTCTGCCTTCACGAGATTGCCGTCATGCGGTATGGTGATATCGATTATCATTGCGAGTCGCTCTGCTCGGTCTATCGCTACATTATCAGGCTTATTGGCTACAATAGTCCTGTCTGTAATGATAGACCGATTCCTACACAACAATGCACGACCATTCTCGAGAACTGGGTCGGGCACATATCTGTATTACGGTACCTCTGAACCAACGAGATTATATTTAAGGGCTAGTTGCTGATGGATTATCCTGGTTGTGTATGTGCAAATACTGACCGAGCGTTGGCAAGACTCGAACAACCGGACACTATATGCCTAAGAGGGAGTCCCTTAGGCATATAGTGTCCGGTTGTTCGAGTCCGGGTTGGTGACACGCCCGACATATGTCAACCTCCCATCCCTCAGAATATACTTTCGGTAGTTGTTTGTCATGACAACTTAGTCCATAATTGCAAAGACAAAACCTTCGGTTTCTCCAAAGAGATCACCGAGTCGCAGTCAGGAGATAGAAGCTTTAAAATTTACATCACGCCCATGTAAGGCCCGGTAGAATCGTCCATGCAGCTCCTTGCCCCTCCCTACTTCCCGTCGGTCCTCAGTACTAAGTACTGAAGGTTTGTGCCAGTTCTCTTTAGCCAGAGCGAGCGGGGTAAGTCCGGTATCAATTGCGACTACATCGCGATGCACATCCACACTCATGTGCAGAAAATATTCTCTAAGGTTGCACACCTCGCGGTTATGAAGGGTCTTAGCGCATAAAAAGCCTCGACCCCCACATTTCCGCGGGATGTACAGCCTCATCACCGACGAGCGTGGATTATGCATCCGAGATGCAGTCAGTGGACTTTTCTATCCAGGGCATCTAGTTCAGTCGGGGTCCACCTGAATATGCCGAAGGAATACATCAGGACTGGCATGGCCTCCATATTATCATTATTATTATGATAATAAAGTTTATTTCAAAAAGGAGTTTGTAGTTTTACATTGTTTTGACATAGCAATTGATACAAGTACAGTGTTTATTCTACCTTTACATGTCGTTGTCGCAGTTCTTACCCAAAACAAATCAAGCAGGAAAGAAATCTTACAGTTCCACTAAGTTTCATAGAGATATTAGCCATTTTTATAGACTCACGCCTGTATCCCCACAGGGGTAGGCAGAGGTGTGATATTACACCCACATTTCGCTATGAATTTTCAGGTCCCACGTAATAGGGGGCGAGCCGTTACCGGGCACATCACCAGACTCCGTGCTGCTACAGAGAATTCGGAAAAACCCAGTAACACTTTTGCCCGACCTGGGAATCGAACCCGGGACCTCCGAACAGCAGTCGCATACGCTATCCACTGGACCATTGAGGCAGTACAGTTGAGCTTTATCGCTGTTTAATTACTCACCGTTTAAAAACAATGGCATCAACATTAGAAAACCATTAAGAATTTAAATATAGAACTTAATAAGTTTTGTTTAAAAAAAAGGTTTTACGTAATTCCCTCGACACAGGTTACAATGTTTATACAAATTAGTTTTATATTTTGTACAAAAACTACGTATGTGAGTTATTGTTAGCAGCTATGTTTATGTTTCTATAAAAGCTTCGTTAAAGCGTTAGTGTAACACCAGAAAAGTCCTAAGATATTATGAATCTAATCTAATAATATGAAAAACCTGTTCTTACAGAGCCTCATTTGACGCGATTCTGGGTAACTCCAGAAGCTTTAAAACCTTCAACTAACATACAGATTTGGGTTACGATTATGGTATCTTCACTTTTTAAGGACAGTAAGCTAATACTATTTTACGATTTATCGTTGTTCGAAAATATATAGTAAAGTTTGATCTGTGTGGAGACATTATTTTCAGCGTTTCTAGTAGTCTCTAGGCTGAAATGATGCAACACCAATTTATTGTCAGAATATGACTAATTAACATATTTTATAACTACATGTTAAATATTGCTGCATACACTTAAACATGTAAACGGATATTCTAAAACGGATTAATAGTGTATTTTATTTTCTTTCATGCTCTATTGGCCCAGATAAACGTACAAACTACACCTTATAGACCTCAGAATAATAACTAAACAGTTGAATAAGTAACACCACAATCTACTTAAGTATAAAAGTAGGAATTAGTATAAATGGTTCTAAAACAATTTACAGAAAGAGCCACCAAAATTCTCCCTCAATAATTACAACTTGTTACAATACGTTTGGTAGCACAGCGTACGGTGCAAAATAAATAATTCCGTATTATTGAATGGTATAACGATTAAACACAAAGTCAAAGTCAAAATAATTTATTCATCTAGGTCACAAAGTAACGCTTATGAACGTCAATTTTAAAATTAAATTACTTAATGCTTCTACATTTACATTTACTGCCTCGTTCGCAAAGCAATAGGTAGAACCACGAGAAAGAACGGGCAACTTTTTACTTGAGGCCACTTTTTTAAATCGCCAATATTATGGTACCTATTTATATTTTTGTAAGGATCTGCAACTGTTTCACATTGCACTTAATTACTTGTAAATAGTAATTAGTTATAGACATAATACTTAAGCAATTCATGCAGTTACTAAATTAAGTGCTAAGTTAGCCTTCCAATGTGAATATTGTGTAACAGGAGCATCCACTTACGTCTTATAATGTAGACAACTCGTGACCATGTTCAGAACTATGGTGGAAATGTATGTTACAGAAGTGACGGTATATGAATACACAAAATTACAAAAAACGTTAGTTCACAGCCCATGATCACGAGTTATCTTCATCTTACAGTACAGTAAATTTTAATAAAATTAGTGAAACAACAATGCAAATGTAGTAAGTGGTGGTAGCGCCATCTACCTTTCTATCGAGAATTAATTACATCAACGTCAATCGTTCTTCGCTTGCTTGTCAAATGCGAGCGATCCTTTGTCTCCTTCGCTCCCCTCCCAAGGCACGCCTACGGAACACTGAACAGTCTAGAATAATCCGTGTCGCGCAGAGCACATGTACCGCACCGCCATATTTTTTACCGCTTTATATCAAAAACGCAACAAACCACCCGCGAGTGAAGTGCAGTGAAATTGTGTAATTCTGGGTTGGATTCAGACGGAGTGATCAGCTTACAGCCCGATTCTGCAAGGAGCCGACGACAGCCATCTTGTCGAGCCAAGAGAACGAAGGTAAGGTGTGCTCCCATAACCCCGTCTCTTATTCCTCCCATGAACCCATTTTCATTCACTTTTTCCTTTCCTAGGCGATAAGAACCCACATCCTACAGTCCACAATATTAATAATTTTTCCAAATCGCCTAGGAACATACCGGTTTCGGTGTAACGCCGAACCATGTTTTTGATCCGTACGAGCCGGATACATTTGCGTTTTATACGTAACCTCTCGCTTATCTCGCTCGCAGTTATAGCACCTAGCTATACTCCTAATCCATTTACATATCCGTTACATGGTTATTTCCGCACGCATCAGTAGGTAATATACTTTTATGTAGCTACCTACTTACCCAATTATTATTTCTGGAACTATCATAGTTGTCTTGTAAATCTTATATATCAAGCACCTTTTAATTCCACCGCCTTAAAGTGTTGCCTACTTAGGTAAAATAATAGGTACTTTAGGTATTATTATTTGATTCGGTCTCATTAGCTTATACTTATGTAAGCATGGCACAACAAAAGAAGCCACGCGTGTCGGAAGACAGAGAGCTGACAATCTTAGAAGCAAAACGCAATATTTTATTTGAGCGTATTCAAAACATTTACGAGCGCTCAAAGACCGCCGCCGCTTCTGATATTGATAGGGAGTCATTTCTTAGTTATTGTATGCCAGTAGATAGTATTCGAACAGATTTTCATAAGTTGTTAGACGATTATAACGCAAGATTGCTTTCTACTAATCCTGATGAAAAGCCGAATTATCAGGCGTACACCTCATTCGAGAATCTTTATTGTATCATCAAGCGAATACAATCACAATTGGAGGGTAAATATTCAGCACAGCCCGTTTCTGCTGTTCGGACGCCGAGATTACCGCCAATTGAGCTCATGTCATTCGATGGCGATATTCGAAATTGGCCGTTATTCTATACGAGTTTTAAGTCTACAGTGCACGATAATGGTTCTCTGACAGATGCTGACAGGTTGCTATTTAATAGGTAAACTGTCACCGAAGGCTCAGTCCATACTTGTAGGTGTCACACCCAGTGCTGAGAATTATCAGGTCATATTTCAGTCACTACTTGATAGATATCAAGATACTCGTGTTCTAGCGTCTACTTACTTTGATCAAGCTTTAAATCTTAAATTGTCCGGTGCCGCGTTTGTCTCGAATTTCCAGCTGTTTATAGACAACTTTGTTACCGCAGTTAATTCTCTTAAAAACTTAAAATTAGAAGATCTTTCCGACTTTATGTTCCTTCAACTCGCTTTAAAAAAGTTTGACACTGAAACAATTCGCGCATTCGAGATGACGGAACGCAACAATAAAATACCTACACTAGATAGTTTTATTTCTTTCATCAAAGATCAGTGTCGAATATTTCATAATACGCAGTCTAGTTCATCTAGCTCGTCTAATAATAACAATAGCAAACAAAGGTCGAATAAAGCGCGAAATAGTAATAATAACTCAGTCCCTAATTCGCAATCTTACGTAACATGCTCGGAATCTAATAATAATAATTCACAGAAGTGTCTGTGCAGTAATATAGTGCACGACCATTTCTATAAGTGTCCCGCCTTTAATGATTTAAATCCGACTGCTCGCTTCAAGTGCGTAAAAGACAACAAAGCTTGCATTAATTGCTTAAGTATAAAGCATAAAACGAGTGATTGTTCTAGTAAGACGAGATGTCGTTCATGTAGTCAGCGACACCACTCATTGTTGCACTTCGATAAAAGTAGTCCGTTGTCGAGCCAAGCCGGTAACCTTCACACACTTACGTCGCAAGTGCAGGCCACGATAATTGCGCCTTCCGCGTCACAGAATTAAATATCGTTGTGTACGACATCCATCGCGCGGGCGACGCGCACGCGCGGACGGCCCTCGCGCATCTATAATATCAGCGTGGGGCCAAGCCGCAGTGTATGGCATGCAAGACGGTTCTGTTAGCGACAGCGCAAGTTATCGTTTATGATATTAATGGATCGCCGCACATGGTACGTCGTCTGCTCGATAGCGCGTCTCAGAGCAATTTCATAACTTCGGATTGTTTCAAACGCCTCGGATTGTGGAATAACTTTAAAAATACTAACTCAGTAGTCAGAGAGATCGGCGGTTCAGAAAAAAATTGCAAGGATTCCGTAGATGTTAAAATACATTCGCGTTTTGATAGGCATATTAATTTTAACATTTCTTCGCTTATCGTGGAGCGTATTACGGACGCATTGCCGAACGCTAATGTGGACGTAGCATTACTCACTCACCTCGAGTCATTGCCGCTGGCAGACTCGGAGTTTGCGAATCCGGCAGACATTGATGTTTTGATCGGAGCTTCAATATTTCCGCACTTGTTACTACCTAAAGTTGTACGTAGTGAGCAACATAATTTACCGCCCGCTATTGAGAGGTATGTGATTATGGGTACCGTACCTACGTTACATACTTCTCATCATATTACGTCTTGTTGTTGTTCTGTTCTTCAAGAAAATAATATTGATTCTCTTCTCAAGCGATTTTGGGAGCTGGAAGAGATTACCGCACCGCCCTCGATGAGCCGTAAGGATCTCGAGTGTGAACAACATTTCCGCGCTACCACTGTTCGTGACGACAGTGGCAGATACGTTGTGGCGTTGCCATTCTATGGTGACCCTTATTCGTTAGGCGACTCGTACGTGGCTGCGCGTTTCCATTGTTTAGGACGTAAACTTGATGCATCACTTAAGTTACGCAGCGCCTATAATGACGTCATTCGTGACTACATAGATAAAGGTGTTTTGAGTGTAGTTGTAAACAACGAGGGCAACTCTCTTCCCTCATATTATATCCCGCATCACGGCGTAGTTCACGTAGATAAAACCTCTACTAAACTTCGTGTGGTTTTAGATGCTAGTTGTAAGGCTACATCGGGTCAGTCGATTAATGACATTTTGCATGCCGGCCCTAATCTACAGGTTGATTTATTTAACATCATAATAAAGTTTCGTCTTTTCCAAATCGCTCTGTCAGCTGATTGCCACCAAATGTTCCTCAATATTGGCGTTTGTTAATCTGACCGTAGATTTCAACGGATTTTTTATCGTTTTAACAATAAGGAACCTTTATCTGTGTATCAGTTCAATCGTGTTTGTTTTGGACTCAAGTCTAGCCCATATCACGCGTTACGACTTGTTCGCCAGTTGATCGCTGATGAAGGCGATCACTTTCCCGCCGCAGCAGCTGTTGCTATTTACGCTTTGTATATGGATGACATTGCCTGTAGTGTCATATCCGCTCCACTAGCAATTTCGCTTTGGGAAGAGCTTGTTCAGCTTTTCAAGCGAGGCCAGTTTGATCTTGTCAAATGGACAAGCAATTCTAAGGAGGTTCTCGCACGCATACCAGATTCTCATAAAGGCTTCTCCAGACATTGAGTTTGAGAAGTCTGTACCGCATAAAGTTCTCGGTTTACGCTGGGACAAATCCTGTGATAGTTTTTGGTTTGACGTCTTACCGCCAGATGATAAGTGCACCAAACGCACCATGCTGTCCACAGTGGCTCGACTATGGGACATAATGGGTTTTGTGGTTTCCACAATTTTATACGCCAAGCTCTTGATCAAGGAACTTTGGCTATCATATAAGTGTGAGTGGGATGAAACACCCCCTGACCATATTGTCGCCGCTTGGGGCCAGTTTTGTATTGAGCTTACCGCGCACAATCAAATTACTATTCTGCATCATCTTGGGTTGGTAGATGGATGTACCATCAACTTAATAGGTTTCGCTGACGCCAGCGAGCGTGCTCACGGCGGAGTATTATATCTGCAAGTCCGCATTGGTTCTAACTACTCGGTGCAGTTAGTTTGTGCCAAGTCTAAGGTCTCGCCTGTTAAAACCATTTCGGTTGCGAGACTAAAGTTGTGCGCGGCCCTTCTGCTGTCTCAGTTGCTCCGCAAGGTTCAAGACACAGTTTTGCCCCACTACCCTATTAATAAAATATACGCATTTTCTGACTCCAAAGTAGTGCTCGCTTGGATTCATTCTTCTCCTCACCGCTGGCAGACTTTTGTCGCCAACCGCGTTAGTAAATTGATTGAACTTGTTCCTGCTACTTGTTTCAATTACGTCGCGGGTATTGAGAACCCCGCTGATTGCTTGTCTCGTCGTGTTACTCCACTTAATCTTCTGCATCATTCATTGTGGCATCGTGGACCTTCTTGGATTTCCCATGATCCGTCAGAGTGGCCCATGCAACCCTTTGACCACAGTGCAGAGGACGAGGATGTACCCGAACGGAAGTCTGTTTCTTATCCCGTGATTACTGAGGTTGCGGAGTCTCCGATCTATGCACTCGCACTACGCATGTCATCGTGGTCTAAGCTACTCCGCGCCATCGTTTATGTCTGTAGGTTTCTTAGGCACCTACCTAATGGGACTTTTGTTTCAAGTACTCATATCAAATTCGGAGAATGTAAATTACTACGAGCTGTACAGGCTGTTCATTTTAGTAAAGACATTCAGAATTTAAAAAAACAATGTACCTTGTTCTCCCGCTATCCTTAGGCTCAAGCCGTTTCTCGATGAACACGGCGTCATACGCGTTGGGGGTCGTCTGTCAAATTCGGATGAACCTTATAACTACAAACATCCTTGCATTCTGCCGCGTCATGATCATGTTGTCGACCTTCTTGTTGATTTTTATCACAAGAAGCACCTCCATGCTTGTCCAGAGTTGCTTATGTCCTTACTTAGGCATAAGTATTGGATTTTAGCCGCTCGACGAATAATTCGTCACAGAATACATAAATGTAACGTCTGTTTCAAATTTCGTCCGCGTCCGACTTTCCCTCCCATGGCAGATCTTCCTAGCCAACGCGTCAATCAAGTTGATAAAGCGTTTACACATACCGGTTGTGATTACGCAGGACCGCTGCAGTATACGCCAGTGCGTGGTCAAGCTGTTAAAAGCCGTAAAGCTTGGCTATGTATTTTTACATGCTTAACGACGCGCGCTACGCATATTGAAGTTGCGACAGATTTAAGCACGGTGTCATTCCTTGCAGCCCTTAAATGATTTATTTCACGGCGCGGCCCTATACAGTGTTTGTATACTAATAACGGCACTTGTTTCGTGGGCGCAAGCTCTTATTTACGCGACCTCTATAAGTTTCTCAGGGAAGAATATTGTACTCGTCTTCAGGAAGAACTTTCCATAAATCATATTGACTGGAAGTTTATTCCGCCAGCATCACCACATTTCGGTGGATGTTGGGAAAGCATGGTCAAAGTAATTAAAACGCATCTCTTCAAAGTTATAGGTCAACAGATCCTCTCTTACGAAGAGCTTTTAACTGTCCTTGCACAAGTCGAGGCGCTGATCAACTCGCGCCCGCTCACGGCATTGAGTAGTGACCCTGCAGAACCATCCGCGTTAAGCCCTGCACATTTTCTGAACACAATGCCATTATCGTCATTTCCGGCTCCTGAAGCAGACTCTTCAAGCTTGCTCCAGAGACATACTCTGCTGGATAAACTCGTGCAGTCGTTCTGGTGACGCTGGCGTGCGGAATATCTACACCAGCTTCAGGCTAGATCCAAGTGGAATAGTCCTGCATCCCCTATACAGGAGGGTACGTTGGTCATCATAATACATGATAATGCTCCGCCGCTTTCATGGCCGTTAGCCATCGTGGAGAAACTGTATACTTCCAAGGACTGTACAACCCGCGTTGTTACCGTGAAAACCGCGAAGGGGAGCTACGTGCACCTTGTTGTACGTCTATGTCTGCTTCCAACTCAGTGAGATCTAGCCTGAAGTTGGATCTACCTCTTAGTTTAAGTATTTAGTTTGTAATTTTCGCTATTATTGCGTTTGTAATTTTCGCTAAAGTTAATTGAGATTAATTTTATTATCATATCGCTGTCTTAGCCTATTGATGGGTTATGCGGTAGTACACCCAAAATAGCTTAGTTCAATTTTATTTTTATTTAAAGGCAACCCTTTAGAGCCAGGGGGATATGGTAGCGAAATCTACCTTTCTATCGAGAATTAATTACATCAACGTCAATCGTTCTTCGCTTGCTTGTCAAATGCGGGCGATCCTTTGTCTCCTTCGCTCCCCTCCCAAGGCACGCCTACGGAACACTGAACAGTCTAGAATAATCCGTGTCGCTCAGAGCACATGTACCGCACCGCCATATTTTTTACCGCTTTATATAAAAAACGCAACAAACCGCCCGCGAGTGAAGTGCAGTGAAATTGTGTAATTCTGGGTTGGATCCAGACGGAGTGATCAGCTTACAGGCCGATTCTGCAAGGAGCCGACGACAGCCATCTTGTCGAGCCGAGAGAACGATGGTAAGGTGTGCTCCCATAACCCCGTCTCTTATTCTTCCCATGAACCCATTTTCATTCACTTTTTCCTTTCCTAGGCGATAAGAATCCACATCCTACAGTCCACAATATTAATATTTTTTCCAAATCGCCTAGGAACATACCGGTTTCGGTGTAACGCCGAACCAAGTGGAATGACCTAGTAATAATTTAAAAGAACTATAAATGTTATATAATGATAAACTGAAAAATGCTAAGTATCTATATAAATTCTAAATAAGTAGTAGATCCTGAGTGGTCTAGTGTAAGTGACCATCTATTCTTATCACTGAAATAATAATTAACAGTATAATAACCTTTCCTAATAAGGCAGTCTTTTATTTTACTTTTAAACGTATTAAATGGTAATTCTAAAAGACTAATTGGTATTTTATTGTAAATACGAATACCTAGCCCTACAAAAGAATTGTAAACTTTATGTAAACGATGATAGCAAATTCAAATTGTCATGACAACTTAGAAATATTAAAATAATATTACGAATACATAATATATTTGCAAATAATTTTAAAATTATATAAACCCATGAATAAATTCAATAGTCGTACTTAAAAAGATATTTGAATATAGCAAAATAAGTTAATAAATATATTTGCCGCTTTGCGTGACGCAGTATAAGCAATTCTGTGCTGTAATTTATACAGTGCCACAAAGACAATCACATCATACCTACCAATAATGGAACATACGTTAGAATTTTTATTGAGATGCAGTTGAGGCAATATATTGCTGGCGTGAGAGGCTGATTCGGCGGTGGGCCTCAATGCCGGTTTCCGCTAACATACTGGCCGCCGCGTCGGCCCCGACCCGCTGCCCCGGAAAAGAAAAAGTGCCTGTTGTCAAACGTCATAATTTTTAATACTATTGTTATTGTATCAAAGAGTATACAAATACTACGTAAGAAGAGGCGGATGTGCCATAGATCATGCGAGACTTTCAGCTTTGTATGAAACGTGCAGGGAGAACTCGTACCAACATAAAGATACTAATTGACATCGTTTATATGTTGTCAGCATTGTCATAGTCGTCAATATAGGGATGTAGCCTCTAGTGATTAACGAAATATCGATATTGATAATATTCGGTAAGATAAATAATTATAATTATGTTTCGACTAGAATTATACTTTTCCAACACAAATAAAAGATGTTTTTAATATTTATGTGTTTATTCAAACAAATTAGCCTATTCTATAAATCTATTCTAGATTAGCGAAGAAAAATACGCAGAACTAAAAGATTTATGTATGTACATGTAATGGAAAGGTTTTCAACATTTCTTCTGTAACAGGATTTAAAGAAATGTCTATAGATACAAGGCACAGCTGTTTTTCTGACTTGAGCTCCCTTTTTTTAAGTATTTCGGCTTAAAATGCTTAACACACACATAGTTCAACCGATGTAATTTTTCAATGGGCACATAAATCTAGTCTTGGTTTCCAGTTGCAGCTACCCATTTTTACATCTAAAGAGAAAAAAAAGAATAGAATTTTTAGTCCTTGTGCCAATTTCGAATAACGGATTATCGATAACTGACAGGCAGCACTATTGTTTACCTACAAAGTGAAACTTTAGAATATTTCCTTATTTTTTATGTTTCATTGAAATATATCACATTATATAACATTATATATATTCATTCAATACCCTTTTTTCATTGCTTGACATGTTGTTGTATGCCATATTTCGCACGTTATTTTGCTTGTTTTCATTGCGCTCCTTTTAATGCTAATCAAATAACACTAACACTAGAAGTGTAAAATCGCATTTATTTGGTATGCACAAAGCACTTTTACAGTATGATTTTTACGTTTTATAAACAAACTACATAACCCGGCAAAGTTCAATCTGGATAATAATGTGACAGTTGTGACATTTGACACTATTGGCAGCCATGGCGGTGATGTACGTATAACACGTCTAACTTTGAAAGAATACTGTTCAAAGGGTACATAGTGAAGGATGCTATCTTCACGTTTTATACATATAATAGTAGCCCTTAGTAGCCATTAAAAAGATAGCACGTTTCATACTTTCGGTTTTTTCTAAGGAACTTGCGCCAGGCTGATTGTATTTTATTGTATATAAGTTTTTAGTGTATATATTAAGTTTTTATGTCGAATAACGATGGCAAAAGTGGTGAAGAAACAGGTGCCAGTCAACCTGGCACTTCGACTACTCTGGTGCACTGCCCCAAAGGTGAGCGGGGCCTAAAAGTACATTTTGGTAAAATACACAAAAACCAGAATGTACTTTCTGGCCCCAATATATCAACACACAACACCACACAAAATATGCATACTGTCCCAAATGAAATTCCTTTTTGGCAATATTTAAGTAAATTAAAAAATTCTATTCCGATCATCAAACGAATTCCCCGGGTGCAAGGCCTTCAGTTGCCCAAAATCTGGCACACTGCGTAGGTCTTGTGGTCCAGGAGAATTCTTAGACGGCTTGGGAACAACTTCTCACCTTTCCTTATAGAATATTACACGCACAAGAAGACCGGCTAACTAAAAAACTCTTACAGCAAAAATTAAGGAAAATTGTACCTTTTCGGCATCCAAATTAAACTACAATTCATCTAAAATATATCGTAATAATTCTATCTACCACCACGTAGAAACAAAACTGAGGGAAGGTGATATTAGGGGAGCGTCCAGGCTCTTATTTAGTAGCGATGTGGTGGCGCCTTGCTCTGCCGACACACTCGCGAGTCTCAGAGCAAGCATCCAGCGCCAGGGGATAACCTCTTTTTCCCTGATCCACCTAACATGGATTCTGATTTTCTCAGCATTACAGCCAAGGACGTGGTTGGTGCCGATTGCTCCGTCCAAAGTGGTTCCGCTGGTGGTCTCGACGGCTTGACACCACAACATCTGAAGGATCTTGCGTGTTCAAGCGCCGGGGCAGCCGGCGACACGCTTTTGAGGGAGCTTACGGCCTTAATCAACCTCATGCTCTCCGGAAATGTGAACGATGACATCGTCGATATTTTGTATGGCGCTAATTTATGTGCCTTACAGAAGAGAGACGGTGGCATTCGTCCCATTGCCGTTGGGAGTACATACAGGCGTATGGCAGCCAAGATATGCTGCCGACATTATAAATCTACTTTGGCAAGTAAATTTCAGCCCCTGCAGCTTGGCTTCGGTTCTAAGGGGGGCTGCGAGGCTGCCATACATGCCCTGTCTACGTACCTTGGCTGTAATGGAGTCGAGGTTATCTTGAAGGTTGATTTGAAAAATGCCTTTAACTCGGTGAACAGGGACACCTTGTTGACACAAGTTAAATTAGAAACACCCAAAATTTATAACTTTATTTGGCAGTGTTACAGACACCCTTCTAAATTAATATATAAAGAAAATCTTTTGGAATCCGCTGTTGGCTGTCAACAAGGGGACCCTCTTGGACCACTAATTTTCAGTTTAGCTATTCATCCAATCATCAACCAGTTAAATTCAAAATTTAATGTCTGGTACCTGGACCATGGGACCCTCGTGGGGCGGGTTGAGACAGTTTATGAAGATCTAGCACTCCTGAAATCAAAATTCTTGTCAATCGGTTTAGAACTCAACCCAAGCAAATGTGAAATTTTTATTAACAACAGTTTTGACAAATCTGCCATACTGTCAAAATTTCAAAATCTGGCGCCGAATATTACCCACATCGAAAAAAGTTCTCTTCGCCTCCTTGGGTCCCCAATTTTAGACGAAGGTTTTGATTCATTTTTACACGAAAAAATTCAAAATTTTAGTGAAATTTCAGATAGATTACTCAAAATTAATATTCACTCGGCTTTCACTATTATTAGATATTGTCTTTTTGGGCCTAAATTTACACATGCTATTCGATGTTCACCATTTTGGAAAAACCCATCATCACTCTTTCAAATTGACAATATTATAAAAAATACCTTAAGCAAAATTCTAAATGTGGCCTAGAACGACCGAGTGTGGCTACAGGCGTCCTTACCTGTACGCCTGGGCGGCCTCGGTGTTCGCAAAATTTCCGATGTGAGCTTACCAGCATTCCTGTCCTCGGTCCATGGCACTGCAGAATTGACCAGGAAAATCTTAGCACCTACACTGGTCGACTCTGAGGTGCCGTGTGTGATCGATGCCGTGAATGCTTGGAGAATGGCTTGTCCAAACACCGAGTTACCCCGAGACTTATCCTCTCAGAGGCAGTGGGACGGGCCGCGTTGCAGCGCAGTACGAGAAAATCTCCTAAGTACATTGTCCAATGCTGCAGAGCGTGCCCGTTTGCTGGCTGTGGGAGAATGGGAATCGGGTCTCTGGCTTCAGGCACTGCCATCGTCCAACATAGGTACCATGTTGGACGATACCACTTTCCGCATCGCCGCTTGCCTCCGTTTGGGTGCGTCATGTGTTTCTCCGCATCGCTGTCACTGTGGGGAGGCTGTCGACAGCCTTGGTCACCATGGCTTATCATGCAGCAGGAGCGCAGGTTGAATATCATGACACGGCAATCTCAATGATATACTTCGCCGGGCTCTTTTCACCGCTGGCGTTCCAGCCCAACTTGAACCGCAGGGGCTGGCACGTGACGATGGCAAAAGACCAGATGGTATGTCTTTACTGCCATGGAAGTTGGGTAGGCCTTTGGTGTGGGACGCAACGTGTGTCGATACCCTCGCGCCATCTCATCTTCCTGGCACAGCGGGTTGTGCGGGCGCTGCTGCTGCTACAGCGGAGACCTTCAAACGGCGCAAATACGCAAACCTAGTAGGGGATTACGTATTTGAGCCGTTTGGGGTCGAAACATTGGGGCCATGGGGTCCAAGTGCAAGATCTCTTTTTAAAGATCTCGCAAAGAGACTGGTCGACGCCTCGTGTGACCAGAAGGCTGGGTTGTACTTGGCCCAAAAATTTAGCATTGCCACACAACGTGGCATCATCGTCGCTCCCAGTCGACGGCGATGTGGAGGACTTTTATGACGCCCTCTAAATTATTTTCTTTTTTCGTTTTATTTGTTTTGTATATACATATTTCGTTGGATAATATTTTAACATTGATGTTTAATTAAATAGGTATTTAGTGGTATCTAAATAATATTATGTACTTAGATTGTTATGAAAATGAATTAATTTATTAATAAATATATAGGGGCATATAACTTATGCCTGTTTCGATATTATGTATATCACTTTTTGTAGTTAATAAACCTATATTTTGCCTAATATACAATATATTAGCAAATAAGAACTAAAATCTTTTCAAATATTTTACTAAATGCCGGCAAGATAGAGATGGGTCTAAAATTATTTATGTCATTTTTACTGCCAGATTTGCATAAAGGTATGATTTTACTTAATTTCATCAAATCTGGAAATACGCCTAGGTCAAAACATTGGTTAAAAATTATAGAGAGGTGAGGCAACACTCTCAACTATAGTACTTTAAATTTTAATTGAAATGCCCCAAAAGTCGCCGGTATTTTTAATAGTAATTGAATTAAATGCGATCAATATATCTTGCGGGGTAACGTGCTCGAATCGAAACACACTTTTGCATACAGGTACACTGCTAAGCAACAAATTTCCAGCGTATAAAGACGATGATTGTAAGGAGCTAGTAGTTGTTATTGGTATGCTTGCAAAGTCTCAAGTTGCGCATATGTTCAATAGTTTATTGAACATATGCGCAACTTGAGATTTTTCTGTGACTAATAATATGGAAACAGAGGACACACTGCGCCGATCCCAAATATATTGGGGCCAGAGCAGGAAGATGATGATGGACTTAGTTGTAATCAAACCTGCTTACTTATTATTGTAATTTATTTATTTGTATGGGAAAACAAACAGATACATACATTACTTAATAAAAAATGGTGCAACAAAGAATAGGTTAGTATGTAGCCCACAACGTTATCCACATTTTGATTAGTTATTTATCTAATAATTATAATATTTGTTTACAATTAACAATATAATTAAATTAAATCTTAAAATAATAAAAAAAACGAATTAATATATACAAGGGAAAATTCAAAAAATTAAAAATTAAAATTTAGAAGGCGTCATGAAACTCATCCGCATCGCAGTCAATTGGAAGCGTGCCCAGAAGACTGGCAGCATTGCCTCGTTGGATAGCTATACTTATTTTTTGAGCCAAATACGTGCCAGCCCTCTGGTCACGCGAGGCGTCTATAAGTCTCTTTGCGAGATCTCTAAAAAGGGATCGCGCACTTGGACCCCATGGCCCCAATGTTTCGACCCCAAACGGCTCAAATACATAATCTCCTATTAGATTTACATATTTGCGCCGTTTGAGTGTCTCCGCTGTAGCAGCAGCAGCGCCCGCACAACCTGCTGTGCTGGGAAGATGAGATGGCGCAAGGGTATCGACACATGTTGCGTCCCATACCAAAGGCCTAACCAGCTTCCACGGCAGTAACGACATCACGTCTGGTCTTTTGCCATCGTCGCGTGCCAAGCCTTGAGGTTCAAGTTGGGCTGGAACGCCAGCGGTGGCAAGAGCACGGCGCAGTATGCCAGTATGTTATTGTAATTGTATTCTCATATCTACTTATATTTATATTTTTGCATTTAGTGTTTAAAACATTTTTTTCATATATAAAATAAGACTATATTGTTAAAGGCAAATTGACTATTTAAACTATGTATAATGAAAGGCCCTCATGCGGCCGCGTAAGCTTAACAGCTCATTAGTTCGAATCCTCAGTCAAACAACAGTCAGCAAAAGTGATTCTGTTAATCGCCTACCATTCCTTCCGTACAGAAAATACCGAAGCTTATTTGCCCTTATGTGTATGGGTAATTCTGGTATACCTAATATTTGGGAGTAGCAAACATTGGTCACAATATGCAAATATTTTCAAAACATGTTTTTCGTCTAGTTTTTGAAAATTGGTAAGATTGCGGCTTCTAATATTCTGGTATATTTAAAAAATACAATATTGCCACCTCAGCGCGCGCACTAATATATCCTGTGTTATATAAAAAAATGTGGATCACAAAAAAATTGTATCATGTGGGAATCGAAACCACTACACTCGGCGCAGTTGTCCACGGCGCAGCGACTGCATAAATTACTTCGCTTTACGTACATATGTGTATATTTATTAACAAACTAATCTTACCAAAATAGGTCGTGTCAACTCTTTGACCTAAGTTCATAAAACTAAGATGAATTTGTTCCCTACTTACTTAAACAAAGAAGCGTAGCTACAAAAATCGGGTCGCCTCAACTGAGATTGTATATCAGTAAGTTTTACTTTAAAAATCGTTGGACCGATTTGATTAAAACTTTTTGCGAGCTTACAATTTTTAGAATGGCAGTCTTAGAGATAGATACGAAGTAGATATTAGCTGAGCAAGCGATAGTTCTCATGTTCGCAAAGTTTTTAAGCCGAGGGCGTTGAGCAGAAAAGATGCATTCGATTCGTTTTCTTTCTTTAACAAAAGAGCTGTAGTATACACAGTCCCTACTTTTTTAAGAAAATTTTTTTTTATGTCTGCATTTTGCTCTCAATCTTGTTACTGTTTAACTATTCGACAGACAGATTTTCTATAATAAAATATTATTACAAACATAAAGTGAAAATATGTACATAATATGTGGCTTTATTAGAAGAACCTGACCGTGTCTAATTCCTAAACCTTCATAATTATAGCTATCATAAAGCATGTTTATTCTGCGCCTCGGCCAGTATGAACAACTACGTATTCTCTGATAACAAATTCTGCTAGCGTAGGGCTTGCTTTCATGACGAGAGTAGACGCTACGTTCACGCCTCTAGCGTTAGTCTACGATGTAGGAACCCAAACGCACGACATACCCTCTAGTACGATAAGAAACAAACGCAAAATCGAGTAACATATTACAACTGGTAATATTTAACAACTTACATGCATAACACTTTAATATAAACAGTTTAAATACAACCAGTAGATAAACAAGATTGGTTCAGATTGCTTAAACTGCAATTACGACTATAACTACGCTGAATAACTAAAATAACATCACAAAGCGTGCATAAGCGCGAGACCAAACTTTATTAAAGTTTGTTACCGTCCGAATATTATTAAACTCAACCGCAGCATTAAGGTGCTGATAAACTTAAGCATTCACAAACATCGAGCATTCGCCATTTTAAAATGTGTTGAAATGCACAAAGAACAGAGCCAAACATCGCTACGAACACTTTCATGATCTTTCTAGCGAACGGTCAAATCGGTAAAACATTCGAAGCTAATTATTTATCTTTCGCTAGAATGTTCGCCAGAACTGTAGAATAGAACGCTCTCTGAGCTCACTTTTGTTTTACCGGAGTGTAACATTAGCAGGAATCTATGCTCTTTTGTTTTATACAATTGGCATTCTGCATACTCGTCTTGTAAATCTACTCTTTCAGATTCTCTCATTCAGTTAGCGAATGTATTCTGAAACCTTTAAAACTAATTTATGTCGTCTTTCTTTTAAATCGTCGTTTATTTTGTGATGCAGAAGAAGCAATACTAAACTACACAAGAACATGGGTATTAAAGCCATTCTAAACTCACGTTTCCCTCATTCAAACTTTATTCATAATTATAATAAATTGTCTATATTGCGCAATTTATTAAAAATGGAGGTGAAATATCTTGCATTTGATATCTATTTTACGCATTTGATATAAATAATAGAACGTGTATAAATCGAGGCAGTTTGAAAATATTAAACGTCATTATTGTCACAATAAGTTTCTTTGCACTGTGGAGGATAAAGGTGTGGTGTTCCTCCAACTCTCGGAGGAGCCTCTAACCAAGCTGGGTGGTTGTGCTTGGTGGCCTGCAGACCTAGATCGCTATATCACTCCCCCCAAGACCGGAGGTCGTTCTTGAAGGTTATGGGTCAGTCGTCAAGGCTTCTGAGGAGCGTGCCAGTGGAGAGTCTGAAGTTGCTTGTCGCAGTGTGCTTCGCAAGTCCCACGGTGAGTCGGGGAGAGGTTTCGAAGGTGATGTGCAGTCGGTGATGAGCAGTAGGTGATGAGCAGTGAGCGATGAGCAGTGAGCATCCCTCAGTGAGTCAGGGAGTTGCTGCGTGGCGGCTGCGTCGAGGCTGCGTAGTGGCTGCGTGGTTGCTGCGTAGTTTCTGCGAAGTGGTTGGGTAGTGGCACTGCTGCGTGGACGGGAGCGACGTGCGCTGCTTACGAGGACCGTGTGTGCAGTGAGGCGTGCCTTGGCGCTGGAGAGGCTGCAGGGTAGACCAGGAATGCAAGTCTGTATGGCCTACGGTTGGACCCTGGCCGAAGATGCTGGCTGTCGGCGACTTGATTGCTGACCGAAGTGCAGAATGAGGTGAGGTGGAGATGACGACGATGCTGCTGTTGCGGATCTGACCGGTGAGGGCTTCTTCAGATCACGTCGGGGTCACCAATGTGGAGGATAAAGGTGTGGTGTTCCTCCAACTAGAGGGAGGAGCCTCTAACCAAGATGGGTGGTCTTGCTTGGTCGCCTGCAGGCCTAGATCGCTACAGCATCATAACGCCCTTTCATAGTACTATACTTCCCAAGTCATTCCATTTTACCAAAAAAAGCAAAAGAAAAATAATATCTGACATTTGCACAAAGTCTTAAAGAGCAAGAATAAGAGTATGGCATTAAAAAGTGAATTACTTTTTATAACTTTGGTGCTGAAAACAACAAAGCGGGTGGCAAATGGCGCGTTACTTCGTTAATTGTAGGTAATTGACGGGTGCAAATGAGCCTTCGCAGCCGCCGTCGCCGACCGACGAACACAATAGAGCGACCGAGGGACCGAGAGACCGGCGGTCGCGTCGTCTCACCATAGTATAAAAAGAATAGTAGGATAGCTTCATACAAATCGGCCTTGGCCGGTTTGAATGCACGCGTGAGTCGCCAGCGCCGTGTACGCACGCACTTTTCACGCACACAATCTCATAGACGAGCGTGGCTTGCGCGGCTTCAGTACGGGATGCGCTGCGCGTCTGATCGCGCGCATTCATGTAGGTACTACACTGCTCGCCCGCTCGAATTGTTTATATACATTCAGTTTTGTAATAAACGTTATTAATATTATGCAATGTGTTAAACGACAGTAAATTAAACTTGTTACATTTTTCTCGTTATAAAGGGCATTTAGATAGTTATATAACGCTTAGGTAGTTAGTAGGTGTTTGAAAAAAATATATATGCAAGCTTAAATTGTGAAGTATTCAGCGCGATCACTTAAAAAAGCGGCGAAAAAGCGCGCGCGCCGACATAGCCGGCGCCGCGATGTAAACAAGTGACAACCCGTGCGTCAACGTAAGAATAGGCAATTAACTCGCCGAGCGGCCTTAGCTAACCTACTATTCTTATTTGACTATGGTCTCACTCATCACGATCCAACGAGTCTATATGCGCTGCACAGCGGCACCGTTATGTAGATTAGATATTTAAGATTATTGCCAACATACTTCTTAGATACATGGAGCTTAAGGCTTGTTAATAAAGGTGGTCGCCTAGTCGCTCCGTCCTTATATTGCTCCTGAATGAGTGATGAAACTTTTGGAATAGATATTTATGTGTAAATGAGGAATAATTTCTTCCCCGCTTAATCGACATGCTTTTGTACTCTATCTATACGTGCAGTTCACGTTCTCAATGTCTTTGATTACAGGTACGAGAAAACCAGGATCAGATTCTTATAGGTTGCCCAATTCTCAGAAATCTCGCAGCGATTATCACCCCATTAAGACCCTCGCATATAGAGATAGACTAATGTTTTTAGATAAAAACGCTTCGAATTCAATTCTATTTCAAAAATAACGTGGTAACGTTACTTTATAAAACTCAGCATTCTCAATAGAGGTCAGGCTGTTAACGACCCGTAACAGTTTTTAGGCCGTTTTCACCCATTACGATAGACCGCCATTCATTCCAAACCCATCCTGTTTCCAGGCCATCCTGTCCAAATGTAGGTAGCGCTCAAAGCGTGACTTGACTTTGCATTTCCAATAGATTGGATAAATTAAGTAATGTTAGCATAGAACATTTCTTGGATGGGTGTTCGTTTGTTGGGACCTTTACCTTTTATGTACATATATCAGAGCACTAAGTATACTATGTTTCGTAGACATATGTATGGCATGTTACCGTTTTCTATCTGAGGCTAGGAATAGTTAGGCTTTATCAGAGGCCTACAGGAGTGTATCTATTCTGTTACTGGAACTAGCCATATACATACACGAAAACAGAGAAAACGCTATGTACATTTCTCATTATTTTAACTATGTTACATATTTTCCGAGAACAAATGACGACATTTCCGCGAAGTAAGAGACACATTATAAAAATAAAATGAAGCGATATGAAAAGTTTTATACAGTCATTCGGTTTTCTTAAGTGCACATTACGATGGCGGACGGCCTCTATGGGAAAGTCAATATCTTATGAATAGCAAGGCTGCAACCTCAAATTTACTCGCAAGTTTCTTTATCGACCTTCCCATATCAAGCAAGGTGAGTCTTCAAGCGGAAATAATAGCAGTATACACGCAACCCTCGCATTGAAGAACCTCACTATTACCTCACAGCCCTCCTGAAATCAGGAAGCGATGATAGACTTCACAAATCTTGCTAATATTCGTCCTCCAAACATAAACACTACCCGTGAAATACGAAACTCAAATGATACGCGAATAACGCTTAAGAATATTAACTTTAATAAACTATGTAATGTATGTTTATTAAGCATCCTAGGATCATGTAAGGAGAAAGTATTGTTAAATCTTTTAAATTATTGAATATAAACCATCGAAACCATAACCCGGAGATAACATTTTTGTGTTGCTCTGATGATGAGATTCGACCAATTTATCAAAAAATTAGACACCTTTATTGACAACACTTGGTTTAAGAAAGAAATCATTTTGACATTTTGTACTACTTTTCTACTAGATCTTGAAATTGAAACTTAGGTCACATATTCGACTCTAGCGCTCCAATCAAAAGCTAAAACTTCGGTTTCAAAAGCTTTTAAGAACTTCATCTTTTGGTCCTTCTCTCTCTTTTTATCAAGGACAAAATATAACTACAAGGGATTTTTTATATATTTTTACTAGACACTTACTCATTTAAATTTACATTCAAATAAACGACGGCTTCACCTACCCTGTTGATCGCTATCGTTATAGCCCCTTTTATTTGATGTACCTAGTAAAAACTTTATAGATAAAATAAGCCCATTTTAATAAAATATCAGAATTTGAACAAATCGATTCGCCGACGGCTCCATCGGCGTGGGCGTCGATTACCGCAGTAAAAAGTAGCCTATGCTACACTCCAGCCTCCTAACTATCTCAACAAATAAATTCATCCCCTGACATCACTCCGTTGCGACGAAGAAGAAGGACAAACCAACAAACACACAAGTTCACATTTATAGCAGGTATAATATGAACATGAAATGCGCAGACAGTGAAAACGACTTTGATAAGTCTTGAATAAAATAATTATCTATAGAAGGAGGCGTTTGGTCGCATCGTTATTATATGCGCTGGTATATAATACCTGTAAAAGATTATTATTTATTTATTATAATTTTTCCGTGTGGTGACGGATTAAGAATACGGAATGTCACCACCCCATATCAGCCCAAGGGTGTCAGAGACAGCATATTATGCAGAGAGCAGCACTGTAAGAGAAGGAAAACTTGATACAAACCATGTACCAACCCGTTTGGCCAGCGTGGTATAGTAGGCCAATTCCTCCTTTCAAAGGAGAGGCCTAGTCCAGCAGTGGACTGATAAAGGCTGATCATGATGATAATTTACAGACTGCTTATTACTGATCTTGATGTATACACATACTTGGGAATCTAGTTTTAGTCCATTGTAATGGTAATTTCTTTTGGGATTAGCGTGCATTTGCTACAGCCCTTGTCCTGCAGCCGCCACCTTGGAAAGAGTGGAGAAAATCGAATGAAAGCAACAAATTTTCATTTCTATGTATTGTAGTTTTTACGTCGTCAGTTACAAAAACTCGATGTTCTGGGGAGAAGTGAAGCAAAATAACTTAATTTTAATTTATTTTTCTTATTGTATATATTAAATAGGCTTATTTAAATTTTAGGACATAATTAAGTTGCTTTTTATGTAATATATAGTTGATTTTGTTTGGAAAATAAATGATCTTTATGTATAAAAAAAAAAAAAAAAAAATATTGGAGAAATCGATGGAAATTATAATATACCAAAAAACATAGATTTTCCATAGTTCTTTATCAATAATTGAATACCGAAGCTCTATTAGATCATAAGCCGCAGCCTGGCTCAAAAAAATACTAAAGACACAGTTTCTTATTCCATTGCTTGAATATATAAGTTTGCTTCAATTTGTACTAGTTTCTCTTATGCGTTTAAAAAATAAATTAATTGTGTAGTTACTTCTGGTGCCATTATTGTGCCAAGCTTTGTATAATGTTCCCTATTAGGAAATTTTGCGTCCCCTCCCTCTGCGCTAACGATATCTTATGTAAGTTAGGTCACGTCTCATCTACCAACACTACTTTTTGTTTATGCCGTCTATACCTCCGTGTAATACCAATAAATTGGTCGATTCGTACGTAGAGATAAATCAAAATATAAAAGATAAAACCCATGCGACTGGGGAATGCGTGATGCGATTTTGAGAACTATTGTTTTTCCCAAGTGTTGCGTATGTTTCCGTGACATTTCCCTGAAATAAGGGAACGATAAATATAGCTTACTTTTATGAAATCATGTTATACTCGATAAATTAAAATAAATATGTTAGGAGGCGAAATAACGTAATAGAAATTACTTTCATTGTTATTGAAATTTCTAGGTAGAGTATAACGGGTACAAAAGAATACATTATTGTAATTTCCTTGTATTTTTTTCAATTAATCCAACTAATTAATTGCCTAGCAGGAATTATAACAATTGCATTCGTGCTACTATCGCCTGTTGCCTGTATGAGTGGTACAGAGCTTCCATTTTGCGTTATTAGAGGATTCATTATGTATATAATCTTGATACTGGAACTTCAAGAAATGTTACCAGTCCTAGCGTTTGGCTTAGTGTTTGGGCTTGGTAACTCTAGGCACCGCGGTGGCATCACTGTTCGTACCATCATGGTGTCCTAATGATTAAAATTAAATGTGTCACATCCCAACAAAGATTTATGACGTTGAGTAAACGTTTTGGTGGAAACTTAATGTTATTTAGTATAATCGTATAAACGTCATTAGGACGTTTACTCGACGGCAAAAGGGCCCATTTTATTCAAGTTAAGGCGCTAAGAGTTTCGTGTAACTGTCATATAATTACCTAATTGGTCGCATAGTCGTCATATACACGTTGGCGATTTCACTACATGTCATGTAATAATAGCTGTCGCGGCGTGTATTCGGCTTCATGTCCCACAATATGACTTTTATTTAATGAAATTGTTGTGTCAATATTATGACACACATTATATCACCTTAATTTAATATGGCAGTGTTTTGACAACTAAGTTAATATTTTAATTTGTAATTTGAAGTTATAAAACTATTTCCTCTGTTGTAAAGCATTGTGCAATCAAGTTTACTGATAAATGTTAGGAAAGTACGGAACAAAATTTTTATGCTCTTTTAAAATTCTAATGTTTTAACATATTTTATGAATAAATTTATTAAGTAACTGCGTTATATGACAACTATAATTATAACTTCGCGATCTATAAACTGCGTGTTCATTGTAAATGTGTACGCCATGACAGTTGATTTAGGGATCAATAATAAAATAATAAACGACTAGCTAGCTTAGTTCAATTAATTTATATTTTAAGAATAATTTCAATACTTTAATAGTTTTTTCCATCCATGTTGTACCAAACAGTAAATAAATATCTATGATAAATTTTATTTCAAATGGTAGAAGTTGTATACAAGGTTATTATAAACTTTTAATATGATTAATAATTAAATAGCGATCGTATTATCATGTTTGTGATACTTGAAGATGTATACAGGTTGCACTCGTAATACTTATTCGACTTATATATAATGGTTACAAATACTACGTGTAAACAAATATTATCCGTGTAGCAAATGTTTAAAAGGTAATTATATGACAAAATTGACAGTATTATGATGTTTATACTACGAAAACGTTTACACGTCAAAGAGTTATATATGTAAGTTTTATAGACGTCGTCGTAGATACTATTATATGACGGTTGTAAAAAAAGTCGAAAGAACGTTTATATGACATTACTAGAGGACGACAGCAGCTACGCCTGCATTTTTTAAATTTACCCAATCCCGTGGGAATTTCGGGAAATCCCTTCTTAGTGCACCACTACGGTTCCCAAGGAACATACATGCCAAATTTCAGCTTCCTGCGCCCAATAGTTTCGGCTGTAGCGTGTCTGTCAGTCAGTCAGTAACGCAAGGATTTTATATATTAAGTTTATACGACAAAAAATGTATATGACTATTCGGAAACATAATGTACTAGTACATGACGAAGAGTTAAAAAGAATACTGTAATATAACTTTAATAAGACCCAAGGTCATAAAAAGGTTTGATTATATGACAAAAATGTTTGTTGGGATATGACTACTTGCATGACTTCCAATTCTTCTCGTTCCTGTTTTGAACTTATTTCGAAAATAATGTCTTTATGGAGGAAACTATATTAGTGAAAACTATTCACATATAATAGACAGTCGGAAAAAGAGGTTTTGAGGTTCACCCATCCAGGTGGCTGTTCATGCGTTGCTTCATTTGCCGACCTATTACGTACGGCAAGCTTAGTCACACAAACGCTATTTTATGTAGGTAGGTACAATACAATCTTTGCTAGAACATCAATCGTAGTACCTAACGCCGACCTCTATGTGTACTGTATGTACTATTCCTACCAAAACAGCAAATAATAAGAACGCAATTTCCGCACTAAACAAAAATATTGTTTGACTCACAGAAGACGGTGGCGTGGCGCCGACGTCCAGTGGTCACGTCCTTTAGCTTTCCGGTTAACTTGTTTAATTGAGTAACTATGTAGTTGTAGACGTTGTAGGTAAGACGTGAAATTCACTAGAAATGATGTAAACCTACTTAATTATGTCAAGTAATCTCAACGAGATTGCTGTTCTTTCTGCAAAAAGCAACTAGGTTCCATGCACATTGCATACATAATTTTTTTTTGTTCTATCAGATCTTAAGCGAGTGAGTATATCCAAATACGAGTATAGAATATTCTATTATTTGCATGAGAATACGTTTTACGAATTTACGCTTTGATTTCATGTTATACTAACTTACTACAATTGGCTATATTGTCTGATTGTTGTTGTGTTTTTTATTTATAAGCTTCGTTAAAACAGCTTAAACCGTACACCGTACAGCATTGAACTAGCTACCTAGTTATCCTCATTAAGGTTAATTTTTCACCGGCGTGTTACAGTTCGACTCATCCGCAGAACAAAGTCCGATCTGAATGGATCGCAATTTTCAGTAGACGCTGTAGAAGTTCTTGACTTGTGTAACTCTTTATAACTCTTATAACGAGAGACTTAAAATTAAGATTTTTTGGTATTGTACTATAACAGCCCAGCCTAATTAAATGCTTTATAGTGTATATTTCTAGTCTTTTCATTGTACGAGATAGTGGGTTACATATCGACCTAGGACGTTTTATGACGGAAATGCGAGAGTCCGTGGTAAACATCGTGCGTTGTTTTGCGGAAACGTTCGATTTAAAAGACGTTCTATGTTAACAAAGGTTGATTTTTGTTGGAATTTTTCATCCCTTAAGAGTCCTTTGTGAATAATATAACATCTTCTTTCTCTTAGCGTTATCCCAGTTTCAGTCTGGGGTCCGCTTTCTAGTCTAACCGGATTTGGCTGAATATTAGCTTTTCCACGGAGCGACTGCCTGTCTGACCTCCGCAACCCGAAGGGATAGCGATATTCCATGGTTTAGACTAGTGTCAGTTTATTTAGAAGGTACTGACGCCCTGTAACGACTGTCAAAGATCTTCATGACAACCGGGACCGACGGCTTAACGTGCTCTCCGAAACACGGGACAAGCGATAATTAACAATTCAATACGCACATAACTCCGAAAAGCCATTGGTGCGCGCCGTGGATTCGAACCTGATACCCTCTGCATGGCAGTCTGTTGGTATATCCACTCGGCTATCGCTGCCTATAATATAACATATAAAATGAAATCCAATGTAATTTTTTTTTATAAGGATGTCCTAAAATAGGTGACATAACCTTAGGTGGCAAAGATTAGACTTCTTGCATGCATGAGTAATTATAATTTTACTAACTAGACAAGTCGTGTGATAGTCGGAGTAATTATATTTAGTAATTTAAATATAAATAAACTGTGTACATATGAAAAGAAGTTTAATTGTTTTTGGGGCTGGTTTAAATTAAACGAGGTCCGTGAGGTAAAAATGCGTGTATTCGCTTGTACCACAGTTAGGGAAGAAGTGCGGGCGGGGCCGCATAGCGTTACCAACACATAAAATATAAATCTTACACACTAATATACATGTGTACCAACACAGAAAAAATGTTGGGTTGCCAACATACTGCCTATCTGAGAAAAACAAAAACAATAGCTTACACAGAAACTATTTTTACAGATTCAAGTTAAACTTGACACACAATGCAAATCTTTATTGTTATAAACAGTAAATAAAATTGTTGTTTTAATAAAATCACTGTTTAGCAAATAGGTAAGTCTGAAAATAAGGTACATTAATGTATATAATATAAGCTATGTATGTAGGCACCAAACACAACGAAGAATTGTTTAATTTCACAGAAAATTCGTTAAAGAAAACTGAATACATAGTTACTACTATGCAATATGCCTTCCTATAAAGGATTATTGCTTAAATTAAAAACAGAAGTTAACAACAAATTTTTGAAATGTTGATTGATTAATGCTTAGCTTATTCGACTGGTAATAGGCAAACTTTTACAATTGAACGTTTATGTTTTTTACCATTTGCTGTCTGTACTTCAACAACTCTTACTTTATTATCAGCACCTGGGAATACATTGACAATTCTAGCTAAAGGCCAATACAGAGGACTTGTATTATCTTCTTTCAAAATAACTAAAGAACCTATTTTTGCATTAGGATGCCCATCTCTCCACTTATTGCGTGTTTGTAAAATATTTAAATAATTCTTATGCCAAACTTTCCAAAATGAACATTTTATTTGAGTACAAACTTTCCAAAATTGCAATTTATTCCTCTGATCCTGCACATCCTGTTCAGGGTAAGTATTTAAAGCAGATCCTATAAGAAAATGACCAGGAGTAAGACATGCAAAGTCAGTAACATCATTGGATAATGGCGTTAACGGCCTACTATTTAAAATAGCTTCAATTTGACATATTACAGTATTCATTTCTTCATAAGTCAGTAAATTTTTCTGTACTACTCGCTTCAAGTGGAATTTCATGCTTTTTACCCCAGCTTCTGCCAAACCAGCAAATATAGGACTATAACAGGGCAAAAAGTGAAAATTTATACCTTGATGGGATGCAAAATTATGAACTTCCCCTTGATGTATTTTACAATTTTGTAACTTATACAGTTCAGTTAACTGGGTATTAGCACTCTTAAATGTTGAAGCATTGTCACTGTATATATCAGTTGGAAGACCCCTACGTGAAATAAACCTTTTAAGGCAAGCTAGAAATGTTACAGTTCGTAAATCAGAAGCTAACTCAAGATGTATAGCTTTAGTAGCAAAACATACGAATACACATACATAAGCTTTAGTTTCTAGAGCTTTTCTAATTCGACTTTGTTTTATCATTATTGGTCCGGCAAAATCTAAACCTATTTTTTGAAATGGCCGGCTTACATTCACTCTATCTTTGGGTAAAGACCCCATGAGCTGCTTAGCTGTATTTGCTTTTAGTTTTACACATACAATGCACTTATATATGACCTTCTTTACTTCGTTTAAACCATGTACTATCCAAAACCTTTGGTTAATAGTTGAGAGTACGAGTCTCTGACCTGCATGCAGGTTTTTTATATGTTCACTTTGTATTATTAAGTGTGTGATTCGAGATTGTCTAGGCAAAATAACTTGATGCTTATGAGCAAACGGTATGGAGGCATTTTCTAAGCGCCCACCTACTCTTATTAGACCATTGGCATCAATGAAAGGACACAATTGTCTTAAAGTACCTTTTGTACTATTATTACATTTTAAATCCTTAATAGTATCTTGCATATATTTTTGCTGTTCATATTTAACAATTAGTAACAATGAGTTTTCTAATTCTTTACTAGTTAGATAATTTAATTTATTTTTATTACAGTTTGACTTAAGGTTATCAACAAAACGCAGTATATAGGCTAAAACACGTTTCATTTTATTAATATCAGAAAATTTGTCTAAAAAATCTAGACACATATATGCTTCGTTTACCGTACACACCATAGCGCGTGAGAATGCAGAGGAGGCCTTAACTTCAGGTAAGTCAGGAGGAGAAATCTCTGTTTGAGTCCCTATTTTATACTCACTATTATGAAGAAGCCTTGGGCCAGACCACCACATAGCGTGGCTGTGCAATTCATGCGGTAGGATGCCTCTGCTTAAGCAATCTGCAGGATTATTCTCAGTACCTATATACGACCAAGTATAGGACTGGTTAAGCTGAAATATTACTTTTACTCTGTTAGCCACATACACATTCAATGTGTTTACATTAGTATTAATCCATGCTAAAACAACTTGAGAATCAGAGTGTAAAACCACTTTATCTATTTTTAATTTAAGTTGCAATATTCTGTTCACTCGAGCTGTTAACTTAGCAAGAAGTACTGCCGCGTTAAGTTCAAGCCTTGGTACGGTTAAGCTTTGACTAAGGGGATTTACTCGTGACTTGGAACACAATAAAGAAGTTTTTACATCACCATTAAAATCAGTAACACGCAAATAAACACAACAACCATAAGCAGTAGAACTGGAGGCATCACAAAAACCCATTAGTTCAATTAAGCGTGCATTTTTTAAATTAACATAACGCGATATTTGTATAGGCGGCATGATACTTAAGCTGCAATAGAACTCTTTCCAAGCATTTAGCAAGTGCTCAGGAGGCTGCTCATCCCATGATATGTGCGCTTGCCATAGCTGTTGCATGATCACTTTAGCCTTTAACACCACTGGGCCAGCAAGACCAAGCGGGTCATACATTTTACCAATAAAACTTAATATTTCACGCTTAGTAGCAGGCATATTATCATTATTATTAGCATTTCTTGTAGCAATAGCAAAATTATTAGTAGTAGCAGGCATATTAACGACATTATTAGGGGACGAAAGCATGAAGGAGTCAGTGCTTATATTATAATGAATACCTAGAGTTTTTAAGAAAGTTTTATCACTTTGTAATTCAATATCATCAAAGTGTTGCTGTGACTTAGGAATTTCATTTAATAATTCTGGACAATTTGAGAACCATTTGTGTAACTGAAATCCACCTTTGTTTAGGAGATCACAGAGCTGGCGCTTTGATTGCAATAAAAGTTCTGGGGTGCTTTGTGAAACAAGAGCATCGTCCACATAAAGAGAATTGTCAATAATGAAAGCAGCTAAAGGAAACTCATCTTTATACCTCATGGCTAGCTCCTTAAGGCAGCGTGTAGCCAAAAAGGATGAACTTTTAAGTCCATATGACACTGTGTTTAACTGTATACATTGAATAATATCAGTAGCATTGTCCCTCCATAGAATATTTTGAAGACTTCTGTGTGTTGGATTTAATGAAATTTGCCTGAACATGTTTTTTATATCTGTTATAAAAATATACTCATCAAGTCTAAAAAGTAGCAAAATGTCTAATAACTCGTTTTGAACCACAGGCCCATTAAGTAACATATCATTTAATGACACTTTTTTATTAGTTTTCATGGACCCATCGAAAACAACTCTACACTTAGTAGTCCTTTTATCAAACCTTAGTACAGGATGATGTGGTAAAAAATAGACAGGATCTGAATGGAGGTCATATTGACTGATGTCTATAATAGTACCATGATCTTGCTCAATGTAATCATGAATAAAATCTTTATACAGTTGGAAAACTAGGTCATCTTTTTGAAGTCTCTGTTCTAAGTTTAAAAATCGTTTTAGTGCTAAATTAAAAGAGTTACCAAGATTTTCATTAATAGATTCTAGTGGCAATTTAAGAGGCAAACTAACTTGAAATTTATTATTTTTAGTGTCTAAAGTTACTGTATCATTGAATATTTTTTCACAAGCATCATGTTCTGGCAAAGATTCAGAAAAATATTCAGGTATGCTTTCAGTATTAAAAAAATCAGTTAAACAGTCATTTAAAGTATTGTCACAAGTTTTGCAAAATAAAGAGGTTACTTGTTGTGGCCCTTGAGAGGCTGGCAAAGACCCAGCGATTACATAACCAAATTGAGTGCGAAGTACTGGAACAAATGGTGCACTAGGGCTGGCTTCCTCCTGTGCCTGCTCATGGAGACTGGCTTGATGCTCAGAAGGCAGCAACAGCTGGAAAAATAAATCAGCTCCTATAAGTATATGTATTATACTTGGCATATTAAAATCTTTGTCGGCCAGCTCAATGTTTGGGGGGAGCTTAAGTTTGCTCATGCTGATTTTTCTTTGAGGTAATTTTGATGTGATAGTATCTAAAACAAAACATGTAGCAGAGATTGCAAAGTCATTAGTGAGAGACTGCAATTTTAAATTTACTCGCTCTGTTACATTATAAATTTTGTTGCCAATTCCAACTACAGGAGTAGCAATAGCCTGTGGCTGTACACCTAATAAATTTACAAGCTCCTTGGAAACAAATGAAATTTGAGATCCACTATCTAAAAGAGCTTTTACATTATACTCAACTCCATTACTCGCTATAATTTTTACTCTAGCGGTTGGTAAAAGAACCTGTTTGTCGCTCACTTCTAAAAATAAAGTGACGGGAGATTGAATATTTTCTTGGTGAAGCAATTTGTTATGCTTCTCTTTGCAGATGTCACATTTGAAAAAGAATCTGCATTTATTATTATGCTTGTTAAGGCAGATTTTGCATAAATTGTTGTCTGCAACAAACTTTAGTCGGTCCACAACTGAAAGAAGCTGAAATTTAGGACAACTAAATAATTTGTGAGGTGACTTACATAATAAGCAGGCTGAGGTTGACTTCATGGAAGTAGCCGCCACACCTTTCATTGTAGCCACATGAGAGGCCTTTGGAACAGCATTGTATTGTACCTGTTGTTTCTCTGCATTTTCAAGCGCTAAGGCACGTCGCTCTAGAAATTCAATTAGAGAGTGGGTTGTGCATTCATCATGCAACATTTGAAATTCCCTATTGCAATAATTATCTAACTTTCGAGTTAATATGCAAAGTATTAATGGATCCCATAAGGATACATCATGTTTTAAATTTTTTAAAGCACCTAACTGTTGTTTAATTATCGAGACAAACTGTCTAATGTTTTGAGCCGTTGACTTTATGACTGCTGGCATGTCTAATAAGATATAAATGTGTTCAGAAGTTATTTTATATACATTATCATATCGATCATTGAGTATTTTACAAGCCTCATCATAACTTTCAGGCAGGAGTGGTAGGTTTTTTATTAACTCAAGAGGTTCGTTTTGTAAACAACTACGTAGATAAAATAGCTTCTGAATTTTTTGCAAACTATTATTTTTATCAATTAAAGCGTTGAATAAGCTTATAAAGGGTTTATATTCAGAATATTTACCCGTAAACGATGGAATGTTTATTTTAGGTAAGCGTGTTGATGCAAACTGGTCTTTATTTGAAGACGCTGGATGCGGCGCAGAAGATGCCTCAACAGACAAACGCTTGATGATAGATAAAGTTTCAACATATTTGGCTTCGACAGCCTCCGAATCATCACTTGACGGCTCTAAAGCACATATTTCGAGATTAAGCGCCTCGTACTTTTCGAAGGACGATCGTAACCTTTCTTCTTTGACACTTAACATGTGCGGATTAATGTCGATATCCGCATTAGAAAAGAAATTAAAACACTTTGTTAGTGCCCCTTTCAGAACGGCACGCTTTCTAATTAAAGCAGATAGCTCTGCCTCTATATTCGTACTCTCGATCATATTTGCAGCGCACGCACTTATACACGTTCACTGAATTAATAATTATGACGCTAAAATAATACGCACTTGGCAAGACAGAACTTAAACAAAAAACTTAAAGTTTTTACACAAAGTTGTTGAAGGTAAAAATGGCGGGATGGCGTCCTGTCGTGGCGTTCGACGGCAAGATGGAAGATGGTGGCGCCACGCTCGCAATTACACGCAATCGGCAATGGTAGTGTGGCCAATGACGTTGAGGCGCAGCCGCTACAACAAAAAATTTTGACCAATACCGTGACTTCACTGCACACTAGTAGGACACACAGCGCCGTGCAGCGGCGAGTAGCAGAAAGATCTCTTTCTTTCTGGAAACGCCGATTTTCTCCAATCTTCCTTTTGGCGGTTAAAATTGGAAGTTCCGCTGTTTTTCTTTTGTAGGTAATGGAAATAATATATGATGAGTATTGAATACACCGTTGACGGCTTCAGCTGTCGACGAGTTTGATCGGTAATCACTCACACGACGGCAACAGACGCACGTGGAGATTGTAACCGTTTCGGGCGTCGTAAAAACTGTCCTGAACAACGATCTTGCACTTTATTTGTTTACACTCGCGGTACCTCACCATTCGAAGGACCATGAAAAGAAGTTTAATTGTTTTTGGGGCTGGTTTAAATTAAACGAGGTCCGTGAGGTAAAAATGCGTGTATTCGCTTGTACCACAGTTAGGGAAGAAAGTGCGGGCGGGGCCGCATAGCGTTACCAACACATAAAATATAAATCTTACACACTAATATACATGTGTACCAACACAGAAAAAATGTTGGGTTGCCAACAACATATTTACCTTTAATATGTATTTAATTTTACATATAATCGTATAAACTTATGCCTATAAACATCTTTATCATCACCAAAAGCTAAAGACATCCACTGCTGGACATGGCCTCCTCAAAGGCTCTCCACACAACTCCAATCATAAGCCGCCTGAATTCCACCGCTTCTGCGACCTTAGCCCAATATCTTTTTTATAATATTATACACGGTGTAAAAAGACCCATCACCAAGCTGAAGTCTGCTCGTTATAGAAACACTCGTTCTACACATCTTGCTAAGTCATACTTAGCAAAACAATACCTCGGAAACGATTTTTTGTAGACAAATTTTATAAGCCGCTATGTAAAGTACGCGTTTGTAATTCCCGAGATACTTACCTATCCAAGGGTAGGGCTATATAAAGAACAAATTGGCGCGTGAAATGCATAGATTTTGTACCTAATTAAAAATTGTATGGTTACTTTGAGCCTCAATATCTCCTGAAGCAGTAATTTTCAAGGTATGGTGCCGAAGTAAATAATTTTTGTGAAGGGTCTTCTTCCACCTCATATAAGAATAAAAACAATCTTACATCGTTTTTACCTAGACGTGGTGCACAATATTTACTAAATAATAGTAAAATACAACTAAATATTAACAAAATTAAAAATCGAGTACTCATACTCATTTTTAGTAGTTAGCTAGACTATCCTGTCAAATCTTATTAGTCTACTAAGCAGAGCCTGAGTTCTAAGGCATAAAGTCGTGGTTGCCCCCTGGTAACGTTGAGACCATTATAATGACACATTTCAGTACTTATTCTAAATAAATAACTTGAGCAGCACATGACCATTAAGTCTATATTTTTTTAAACACATTTCTCATTGCATCATCTATAACAATCTTGTGCCTGTACAGACGGCGCCGCCTGCCCTTCCTTTAGAATTTATTCTGTCTCATCCAGGCAAACCTATCACATCCATGCAGTCTATCAACAACATAATACCATATCCCAAAATTAGTTACAACGGCATGAGTGTTAATGAACATAGTTTGGCATACTTCAATTTTCTCGCAGTGATTGTCGCTGGGAGCTGTAGTAAATGGCAGACTACTTAAAAGTATGCCTAAATATTGTCTATTATAAGAATATAATATGATATCCCATGTCAAATGAGCACGTATGTATTTACAAAAAGACTTCATTTATCCATTTTCTAGTAACCATAATACAAATTCTGCTTATTTAACTTTAACTAGATGATGCTGTATGCATGTGGCAAAGTATTTTTATCATTATTTATTAGTAGGAAATAGCATGGGAGTTGGTACTGACAGTAACTGGGGTAGACCTGTGGTTACACTTCTAACTGTTTGAGCTGTATTAACGATGAATTTGCGAAACTTAATGGATTTCCAAAATAAATGAACTAGGTTGATTATTGTAGACACCTTTGGTAGACTAAACAGACATGATATTCGGTTTTGAGCTATTAGAGATTCCTTTCATTTTTCTGCCCCGTCTTGTTTGTACAGTATTTCTTCCCATTTATCAAATTCACGACTGGTTCCTTTGTACCAGGAAGCAAAGACTATACATGCCAGTTATTCCTTCATTCGTAACTTAAATATGAAAATTCCTTTGCACAAATATTTTTAACAAACTATTTTTAACCGTTCTTTGAAACAATACATTTTGCAGTTAATTGAAATAATTTCTTTAAAAATATCTTTATAATTAGAGATTCTTTTAATTGAATAAAGTCCTAAGTGATTCAACGTTTTGAGTAATAACGTCCTATCTTAACATTGAACCCACAAATTGTTTCACAGACTCCGGCGAAAACCGTCCTTTTTTAACCTCAGACGCTTAAAACTACAATCATGTTCGTAAAAAAACGTCTTAATGTTCCATAAGGCCTCTATTTTTTGTTGCTCAAAATTGCATAAAAATCGACTACCCTGTGAATATTAATTACAGTAGTCGTCTTTTTGCGCCAGAGTTGTGTTTCTGAACAACCCCATCGAAAAACATTCTAAATAATCATCGATCGCTGTTAACTATGATCTGGATTAAAAAGTAATAAATACAATAATCTGTATTAATTTAGGAACTTAAAGTTGTATATAGTGAAATAATACTTGAAAACAAAGTGACTTACCAGTATTGAAATCTTGATTTGCAAACGCGGTATGTAAGTTTGAAAACGCCGAACTAAGATCAGGCTCTTCTGAATCTCCTTGAATCATATTTAGTGTTTTGCGTGATCCTGATATTTTTAAAATTATCCCTTATTATTTAAAAACCTGAATAAATTGAATTTTCTAAAGTATCATGAAAATTAAGCATAGAACATGAAAACGCCTCAATTTTCTTCTTCTTCCAATGAACATCGGCCGAACTGATGATCGATCGTGGCGCTCGCGCCACCCGTACTCGCCGTGCCCCGTCCCATGTATATGTCGTGCGTTGTTGCGCGGAACAAATATTACATGGAACGTTATTCGATTCTTTATCTCCGAAAGTAAATAAGATACGAAAATTCTAAAAACACAGTTTTGTAGAGTTTGTATTCCTTATCCCATTTGGCTATTTAACGCGATTTCGGTCTATGGTCACATGGAACTTTATTCTACGGATAGGTCGAGTTGTTCCTTTATTAGAGTAACACAATATAGGGATCTAGTTTCTTTAAAGCCATACAACTTGGTCGTTCAACCCAAGCCTATCTTACTACAGAGACTTCCGCCATAATACGATGAAACGTCTATAGAAGGCAGTTTTAAAAGTGTCCAGACACGTATGGTCATCTTGGGCTAGGTCGGCGCGAAGCTTTTAGTAGGTACCTATTACATTGTCAGAAACAGTCAGAAATTAAAATACTTTAGTGGACAATTCGAGTAACATTGCGCAATTTTATGGATTTTATATCTAGGTTAAAAAGTACTTACTGGATTTTAAGTTGCTGAATATATTACCTAGTAAGCGTAGGTGAAATATGCTACCAGTATAGATGTCTTCACTGCGCCACTACAGTTACAAAGTATCTTCAATCTCAAATATATATTATTGGTTCAATTGTTATGTATGTGAATATGCATTACTTGTTTGATTAGCTTTTGTTGTTGAATTGTACCGATTGCATACACATTGTCAGGAATAGTTCTAAAATGACAAAGTAAATGCTAGTACTTACGTTCATAAATGTAGAAATAGACCTGCTTTTAGTATTAAAGCCTGTTCTATCTAACGGTACTACGTCCTAGCATTGCGAACATGGCCCATGTTTTTATAATAATAATAATATTCTACCATATTCACACAACACCATCTAGTCCCAAACTAAGCAGAAGCTTGTACTATGGGTACTAGATAATGGATAAACATACATATATACTTTCATTTTGTAAATACCCATACATATTATACATAGAAACACCCAGACCAAGACAAACATCCATGTTCACGTACACAAATGTTTGACTTGAGCGGGAATCGAACCCGCGACCTTCGGCGTAGCAGTCGCTTACACTTCCGCGGCGCCAACCGGTCGTCATGTGATCTCGTTACGTAATGCATCGGTAAATTTCAATTCACGCAGTAGACGTTGAATAAATAAATAATTTTACCACCAGTTTTAACGCGCTTTAACAATACATTATATCTTCAGATAGAATATTTTACCGTAAAAGTGAAAATACCTGAGCGTGCACTTTCAGAACTTTATTATCTCTTAACACATTGCTAAACCCTATAAGAACAAAAACTGTAGGTATATTAAAACAAACAAGGACAAGTTAAGTAGAAATACGTAATTTCTGAAAACGGTGCCTTCTTTAAATATAGTGTTTTAATATGGTAAACCTCCCAATCAAAACACAAAGGAAAAATACGTACCTAGGTATGTTAAAATTTGTACACACGTAATATGAACATTAGTATAATCCGATGCGTTTTAGATACAGTGTTTGTCACGGTACTCCTCCCGATCAAAACACGAGACCGGCAAAACATAATTCTGTCATTGTACACATCTGAATACAAGTACCTATAGTACGATGCATTCAGATAGTGCTTTGTCACGGTAGACCTCCCAATTAAAACACAAAAGCTGCAAAATACACCTTAAAACTCGTGCACGTGTGAACAAAAGTGTGGTTTGATACATATTCATAACTGACAGAACGTAAGAGCTGAATGTAATCTTAGTGACGCGCGCACCGCGCTGAGAACCGTGGAGCATTTGTCTCTTCGTGTTACACTACTAAGTGCCATTACGATTAAATTCCGCTATTTCTTCGCTCTCGTACGTCTTGAATTCTCTCGCGTTAAAACTGAAATGAAAGAGTTTACATCATAGTATTAATAAAACTGCAGCTTTTTTCTGCTTCAAAGAATACTAGAGTAACCAGTAAATAGTTCGTTCTGACAAGTACTTGAGAAATCTTGTTCTATTGCAGTCTTTGTGCCGTTGTCGGAGATCGGCTTCTGCTGCCTGGCTTATAGGTACATTCATTACTAAAACTTCTCTTCAAAAATACTATGCAGCTTCATAGTATTTTTGAAGAGAATAGATTATAAAACCTTTGTTGTTAGGGACTTTACAAAATTTAAATAACGGGCACATAATTAGAATATGTTCCCAGACGCAGCACAACTTGTCTTGTTCAATTTGGAGAATGAACGCACAAAGCTTGCGTGAAAGCACCGTCGGCGAGCCCTAGAGTATATTTGTGTCAGTTGCGTAAATTTTTGTAAACATTTTCATAGTACAGTGTGATTTCTTGATAATGTTCTGGAAATTCGAACCTCAAACGCGACTTAAACCAAGTAAATACCCGATAATCTAATACGTAATTTGTATAATGTTGTAAGAGCGTCAAGCTCATTCATTGACACGTTTATACCTCCTCAAGCTGTACCGAGAATACTTGGGATGAAGGCGACGCCTCACAGAACATTAATATTGTATAGCTGTGGAGCGCTCGGCATTGCTTACCGTATTCTATTACGTCACATCCTATAACAATAATGTAATGGTCGTAGGTCCGCGGGCTCTGATAGAGATTAGAGACTAACAAACTGCGTAATAACGCAGAAGTCTCGAGTCAAACCCGCGGCACACACCACTGTCAGTTTGAAGTCAGTGGTGACGAGAAACATCGTGACGAAGTGACAGAAGCTTTTGAAATACTACGCCAGTTGCATAATCTGAGTCCTTTTCGAGCACAACGGTTTCTCAGAGCAAACTCGACAATACTCGTGAAAATATTTTTGCTGGCGTTGCAACCTAAATCAACTATCATAACAGTATGCTGGGAGGTAATGAGGCGAATAATTAAATAGTGTTTGCTCCATTACCCTTCACGATAACAGTAAAGCTCAACTTACAAGAGTTTTGATAAACCATTTTCCTCAAACTTATAAGTAAACTTTACATTATATTTTTCTTTACTCCCGAGCGGCGTTCCGGGAAGTAGACTAGATAATCTAAATACAAACGAGCACACTGGAGAAAAATATTTATTTGAACATGTTTTAAAACTAAAACTAGGAAATAGCTACCTACATACCATAATACTGTACTTACAAAACCGAAAACAATCTGTTCAGATCGATAATATAAATGACAGGAAAGAACTACTGCCGGTTCAATCAACCCATCTCTTAAACAAATACGGTGTTCCCCAAGGGAGTGTCCTCGGACCTTTATTGTTTTTAATTTATATAAATGACCTTCCTGACATGACTAAAAATCCGTGTATCGTATTTGCTTATAATTTTACTCTTATAATGACATGTGATAAAAAACTGACATTGACAAATTTTCTATTAACATTATTAATACTATCAATATTAAAATAAAAAATAAAAATAAATAAATAAATATTAATAAAATAAAATATAATCTTCAAGTTAATAATAATAAAACAAAGATCATACAATTCAGTATGATCTTTGTTTTACTGGCCTACGGTCTTATCATCTGAGGCAACTCAACAGAAGTCCAAAAAGCATTCCTTGCTCAAAAAAAATGCATTAGAGCCATAGCAGGTAGTAGGGCCTTGCTGATTTCAGCATGAATGGGCCGGCTCGACCGGGGAAGTACTACCCTTTCACAGAAAAGCGACGTAAAGTAACAGTACCTTAACTGTTGCGTTTCGTTCGGTGAGTGAGAGTGCCGGAGGCCCTATCCCTTATTCCTTCTCCCTCATCCCACTCCTCATCCTATCCCTTTTCCCAACCCAAAGGGACGGCAACGCACTTGTGACTCCTGTGGTGTTGCTTGTATCCATGGGCGGCGGTCATTGCTTACCATCAGGCAATCCGTCTGCTCGTTTGCCGCCTATTACCATAAAAAAAGCCCGCATACCACCATGGGAGTCGTGCAAACCTTTATTAAAAAATATCGAATATTAACGCTTACAAGTAAATATGTAAAGATAGTTCAACTCAGTTGTGCGAGCGGCCCTATGTGTGCGTGGGCTTGTAAATATACAACTTTCATTCGTGTGGCAGTGACGCGGCAGTCGTCGTCCGAGTAAGACGTGTTTCTATCGCTTTTTCTTACGGGTACAGTCGTTTACGAAAATGTCTTGTTCTTCACGGAAAAAATGTTTAAAGCGCTGTCCTAAGCGACTGTTTTGGTAAATGAGGGGGTGAAGCAGGGGAGGTGAAGGGAGCTTAGCTCCGTCTACTGCGGGGCGCCCCCCTTCATTCTCGTCGCGTGCGGCCGTATTCTGGCGACATCCGTATTCCAATATATCAAAATCGCAAGCAAAACGTTTTAGCATATTGAATTGAGATACTGATATTAAAATTTATATTACATACATCAATCTGTTTGTACAATATAGGCATAGCGCAATTTTTGTTCTCAGTGCAGCCATGAGCAAAACTGGTTTACATTAGACGTTATAGGTATTAATAGTTGACGAAAGTAGGTAAATACCTACGTGCCGTAAGATGATAAAAATAATGAAGTCAGTTCCATGTATGGAGAGGCCATTATTATGTTTGTTTTGTTTTCGTATAAAAATAGTGAAGCAGTTCACAGAATACCTATATCTAATTCCATTCCAGCCAGTTTTTAAATCTGTTTTGCAATAAATTGGCTGTGGCTGTGACATACGGGCGGACAGACAGACAGACATTGCGAATCTATAAGGGTTCCGTTTTTACAATTTTTGGCTACGGTACCCTAAAAAACACAATACTGTTCTACTAAGCGCAAAAGCCGTATCTCAACTAAAGCGAGTTACGAGATAATTGAAGTTTAGTAAAAGTTGATTTCTTTTATTTATTTATGGATGTTTATTGTTATTATAGGTATAATTATTATTGTAAAGGTTTCGAAATACGTCGCCGTTTTTAGGGGTTGTGAGTGATTGGAGAGGGAGGAGGGGAGGTCTTGAAACCCCCCTCACCATTTTCACTTGCCGGAAATACTTGGTTTCCTCTGAAAAAAAGAATCGGTGTGTATGACACTGCCAACTTCCACATTCATCACGCCAGTTTAATAAACTAAGGTTGACGGAGCCCTGCTTCGCAGAGCTCTTATTTGCGGATTAAGGGTCAAAAGAGAACCTAACATAATCTATTTAGTTACTTATTACAGTCGCACCTAACCCTAGGCACTCGAAAGCAATGACGCACAAATTTGACATTAGCTGTCAATATGATCATTCCAAGATGGCAGTTTTGCGTTTCGTTTCACGTTTTTCACATAAAACCTAAAAATGATATTTGTAAAACTGTATTAAAGTATAAAAACTACGTTCCGTTTTGCATAATTGCCGAAGTATTTACGAAATTTTGGAAATTGTTTAAAAATATTTAGACGCAACTCCGGCAGCCAAAATTACTTTAAGGGGATTAAAACGAACTCCCTTAAGCCCCCTACACTACCCTCAAATTCAGGCGACTCGTTTCGAAACCCAAACTATTATTATTTTTCAAAATAGATGAAACATCAAAAGATATATGTGGATATACCTTATTCATGAGATACTGCTATGTCGCTTAGAAAATTATAGAATTAGAATTTGAGTTACTGCTTTTTCGTTAGCTCTCCTCATACATGTTTGTATGGAAAATATAAAGATTTTCTTTCGCTTCAAATATGTGTTGTTTCAAAGAAAATAAATATTAAAAGATATTTATTTATATTCATTTATCATTTATTAACGAAATACAGAGTTTACAGCTCATCAAAAGTTAGCTGTCTCCTACAACCCGGCAGGTTTTCTTTATTCTCATCGAATGTTAAAGGCAGTGTGTGAGGTGATAAGGCTTCAATACTTATTATTTGCTGTTGTTCACGAGGCACAGTTTCATTTACTTTCCTTTTACGGCTTGGTATTGTAGAAATTTCAAGCACTGATGAAACATTTTCCTCTCCATGATCTCGCAATGCCATCCCTTGAGCTTGACGAGAATCAACAATTTCAGGCAACTGCTAATTCATATAAAACGCCACAAGCTTTTCTTCTCCCAGAAAACATCATCTCTTTCTATAATTTCTATTTTTAGTGGTATACTTTCGCCACTCCACACAGCAAATAAACACTTTTGTTTGCGTGTAACGTGGCGTTGCCCCTGAATTTGGTAATAGCAATTACAATATTTGTTTAGACTAGTCAGTTCACTTTTTTATCATGTTTCCATATTTGTATTTTATTTGCTCTTATACTATTCTCCAGGCCATTCTTATAGGCAACTTTAGAACATTAAATTTCCACAATCGTGTTTGGACCTATTAATCCATCTGGCGTGGCACCAATAAACGGATAATCCACAAGGCTCGATTGTTACATTATCTTACTTCGCCAGTTGTTGCAAAGTCCGTTGCTCATTTTAGATTCCATGCGCAACTGATTTTACATTGCAAATATTTTATTTGTACAAAATATTTTTTACTAAGTTGGCCTTACTGCTGTTATCTCTTCTTTTTACCACTATACCAAAATTTTAATCTGTCAACATATTTTTACGCAATTCGAACCAGTCACTGCTATCCCTCTTGTAATTTTTGCTTATCACTCCGGAATTTGAGTCAAATTTGTTAAAAAATTTGTTTGGCATTTCTTGGCTAGCTCTTGAACAGATCGTGTTAGGAATGAATGCAGTCAAATGTGTGTAAGACGTTGCAGAACTGTTATCTTTAACTTCACTGTAATTACAATAAAGATAATTAGTTACGTACTTTATTATAAAAAAAATACTATATCTTGTGTTATAGCAAACAGAGAAGTCACCTTCTTACTTATAAATGATTGATTTTAGAAATTAAAAAGATATTAGATATACTGAGACATACCTAATAGTTTATGAATAATCAAAGTTTTACACGATGTACCTAAATAGGTTTATGTTCACAACACAATAATACAACATTCGTTACCGCTTGTGTGCGGATTGCGGAGCGCCATATTAGCACTGTTTATTTTTCGCCGTGGCGGGTGGCATCTTAGCGCTCCAGGCGCTCTGACAAGCAAATGAATTTGCAATATAGGTACATAAAATGATTCGATTTTATGTTATTACTGTTTCAAAAATTGAAAACTGTGGCAGCTATGTATTGTGAGAATAATTTATATAATTATATTATGCATAATCGATAATCTATAACATAGTTAGTCATAAAAGACTCTTATGAAAATAATTTGTGTAAAAATGTTACATAATTATTTCATAATCACTTGGCCATGGATGAATTTCTATTTTATTACGACGCTTTCTTGTACAAATCCTTCGTAGAACTTCATTTCTCTAAGTGTCCACATTTTATTCTTCTAACTATATATTTATAAGCACAGAAACAATAACACATTAAACGCAACAAGAGTATAAACTTAGGTCCTAATTATATGTGGCCATAGTTACATGAAAAGCCTATTTGATTCAAAGTATTCAGTCTATAACATAAAACATGAAATTACGAACTCAATTTGGCGTATTATAATAATAATAAATAATAACAGTACTTACTTACTTATCGTCACGCCTTTTATCCCCGAAGGGGTAGGCAGAGGTGTATTTCTACTACTAATAACAAACAGGTTTACGTAAAATTTCGTGCAGCGGAGACGCAAGCGACATGACCTATCTCTCACAGGGCTCATAGCCGAATGATGAGGTCTGGGCGGGGCGTAAACTAGCAACTGACACTCAGTACACCGCTTTTGCTAATAAGGTTTAAATTGCTGAAGCGTTTGATATTGATGGGATCTACCGAGCGTCAAAATCATAGACGTTTGGCAGATTTTATTTAATTTTACAAAATATACACGTATAATATGAAAATGAATAGGGTAATTCTTTAGTTCATTAGATTTCCTACAACATTATCAAATAAAATATGACAGCTTACGATCAAAATATTGCAAACAGTGAGACGAAAGATTATTTTTAGCCTCGATTTTGTGATTTTTTTACCGTGATTCTATTTTACATACATGAAAAATTCTTTCAAATGTCTTTTGTTCAGACTTTTGACTTCAAGCTCTATTTTTGGCTAGTTTGTAATATGTACCGTTACGGCTAGATGCGCGACGAAAAATTAGGTGTTTCACGGCTTCTGAGGTATAACAGCGCCTTAAGGAGTCAGGTAAATATTTTTAATTTTAAATTTAGATGTAATTAATATTTACTATGATTCTATATACGAAAAAAATATCCTTGTTGACGTTTACGTATTATTGTTTTAGACTCGAGAAGCCATTGCTAAGGTATACGAATTTCTGAAAATAGATGCGAGAGATATATTGGAACTAGTAAGTGATCCAGTTTGCAGTGCAAGTCCAATTTTAATATGGAAATTAAGTGAACATTTAAATAGCGTACGGAAAAGAACAGCAATGGCAGTGGGGGTATCAGAGAGAACAATTACTAATATATTGGCTGAAGGAAAAGAATCTGACTCTTAATTTAAATCTCCGCATAAAGACCGTAAAAAACGTTTAAAGAAATTAGAATTAGACAACTTTATCGTTGATGTTATACGTTCCACTATTCAAAATTACCATTTAGAACATCGCGAGTTATCTAGCTTGCTAAAGTTGAAAAGAATATTTCAAGATAAACTTAACTATGATGGAAGTATTTCGACTCTGCGTACAGCTTTGTTAAAGTTGGGATACAAATGGCGAAAAACTGTGGATAACAGACGTGTTATTATAGAGTGGCATAACATCCAAATACTACGATTTTCCTACCTAAAAAATTTACTCAGATACCGTCAAGAAAATCGGTGTATATACTGATGAGAGCTACATCTTAACTAATCATGTGCAAAACAAAGGATAGGTTAATAAAGAGAAACCTGTCGAAAGGACAAAGAATTATCAGTGTGCATGCTGGTTCAGAACAAGGTTTCGTACCTAACGCACTATTGACATACAAAGCAAATAGTGTTTCTGGTGATTCCTACTCTAACATGAACGCAGAAAACTATGAAAAGTGGCTAAAAGAACGTCTAGTACCGAATCTTCCACCTAACTCTGTGGTTGTGCTTGATAATGCCTCATACCATAACGTTCAAAATGACAGAGCCCCAAATTCTAATTCCAAAAAAATAGAAATGCAGAGATGGCTGACAGAAAAAAATATAGCTTTTAATCAAGTTATGAAAAAAAATTAACTGTATGATTTAATTTAAAAAAATAAAGAAAAATATATCTGTTACAAGATTGACGACATACTTCAGCCATATGGCATAAAAGTTCTTCGATTGCCACCATATCATCCTCAACTAAATCCCATAGAAAATGTGTGGGGAATTTAAAAAAAAAATATTTTGCTTCACATAATGTCGACCAAAATGTGACGGAAATAATGAAACTCATAAATGAACGTTTAAGTCAAATTGATGAAAGGATGTGGGGTAATACTTGTCGACATGTACAAAAGAAAGAAGAAGAATACTATAGACATTTTGACATGGAGTCAGAAATCTTATTTAACCTTGGTGAGAGCAGCGAATCCGAAAATTCATCATTTGATTTTTCAAGTAGCGATTCAGAATAATGTTCAATAGGTGGGTCCACACAGAGCGAGCAGCCTCGCGAGGCTTTTGCCGCGCGCGGAAACGGCCCCCAACGACCGCGGCCATAGAATAAAGCCGCGTTCACATTTATCGGTCGTGATCTCTCGTGACGGTCTCTGTCGTAATTACTTGCGGTTCACAATTGCCTGTTGCCGTCTGTCGCGACCGTATGTAATCCGCCACCACAAAATGGCGGATTACATATTTTCCACAAATACCTCAATATGGGTATCAAATGAAAGGACTTGATTGGTAGAATACAGCTCACTATGAAAAATCTAAGATGGCCGCCACTACAAAATGGCGGATTACATATTTTACACAAATACCTCAATATGGGTATCACATGAAAGGGCTTGATTGGTAGAATAGAGCTCACTATGAAAAATCTAAGATGGCCGCCACCACAAAATGGCGGATTACATATTTTCCACAAATACCTCAATGTGGGTATCAAATGAAAGGGCTTGATTGGTAGAATAGAGCTCACTATAAAAAAATCCATGATGGCCCCCGATAAAAAATGGCGGATGACATATTTCTTCACAACAACCTCAATATGGTTATCAAATGAAAAGGCTTGATTGGTAGAATAGAGCTCACTATGAAAAATCTAAGATGGCCGCCACCACAAAATGGCGGATTACATATTTTCCACAAATACCTCAATGTGGGTATCAAATGAAAGGGCTTGATTGGAAGAATAGAGCTCACTATGAAAAATCTAAGATGGCCGCCACTACAAAATGGCGGATTACATATTTTCCACAAATACCTCAATATGGGTATCAAATGAAAGGGCTTGATTGGTAGAATAGAGCTCACCATGAAAAATCTTAGATGGCTGCCACCACAAAATGGCGGATTACATATTTTCCACAAATACCTCAATGTGGGTATCAAATGAAAGGGCTTGATTGGTAGGATAGAGCTCACTATGAAAAATCTAAGATGGCCGCCACCACAAAATGGCGGATTACATATTTTCCACAAATACCTCAATATGGGTATCAAATGAAAGGGCTTGATTGGTACAATAGAGCTCACTTTGAAAAATCTAAGATGGCCGCCTCTACAAATTGGCAGATTACATACTTTCCACAAATACCTCAATATGGGTATCAAATGAAAGGGATTGATTGGTAGAATAGAGCTCACTATGAAAAATCCAAGATGGCCGCCACCACAAAATGGCGGATTACATATTTTCCACAAATACCTCAGTATGGGTATCAAATGAAAGGGCTTGATTGGTAGAATAGAGCTCACTATGAAAAATCTAAGATGGCCGCCACTACAAAATGGCGGATTACATATTTTCCACAAATACCTCAATATGGGTATCAAATGAAAGAACTTGATTGGTAGAATAGAGCTCACTATGAAAAATCTAAGATGGCCGCCACCACAAAATGGCGGATTACATATTTTCCGCAAATACCTCAATGTGGGTATCAAATGAAAGGGCTTGATTGGTAGAATAGAGCTCACTATGAAAAATCTAAGATGGCCGCCACTACAAAATGGCGGATTACATATTTTCCACAAATACCTCAATATGGGTATCAAATGAAAGGGCTTGATTGGTAGAATAGAGCTCACCATGAAAAATCTTAGATGGCTGCCACCACAAAATGGCGGATTACATATTTTCCACAAATACCTCAATGTGGGTATCAAATGAAAGGGCTTGATTGGTAGGATAGAGCTCACTATGAAAAATCTAAGATGGCCGCCACCACAAAATGGCGGATTACATATTTTCCACAAATACCTCAATATGGGTATCAAATGAAAGGGCTTGATTGGTACAATAGAGCTCACTTTGAAAAATCTAAGATGGCCGCCTCTACAAATTGGCAGATTACATACTTTCCACAAATACCTCAATATGGGTATCAAATGAAAGGGATTGATTGGTAGAATAGAGCTCACTATGAAAAATCTAAGATGGCCGCCACTACAAAATGGCGGATTACATATTTTACACAAATACCTCAATACAAGTGGTTGACGGCATAGAATACAAGTGTCACCACCCCCTATCTTCCCGTGGGTGTCGTAAGAGGCGACTAAGGGATAACACGACGCAAATACCATCTTTGCGTAGAGACGGAAAACTCGACATCAAACCCTATACGACTGCCTCGTTGGTCTCGCGGCATAAATGTGCGCGTGGGAGCGGGAGGTCCCGGGCTCAATTCCTGGGTCGGGCAGTGTTATTGGGTTTTTCTGTCACGAAATTCTCAGTAGCAGCACGGAGTCTCGAAATGTGCCCGGTACGGCAATAGGCTCGCCCCTTATTAAGTGGGACTAAAGAATATCTGGCGAAAAGTGGGTGTAGAAATACACCTCTGCCTACCCCTTCGGGGATAAAAGGCGTGACGATATGTATTTATGTATATCTCAATATGGGTATCAAATGAAAGGGCTTGATCGGTAGAATAGAGCGTACTATGAAAAGTCTAAGACGGCCGCCATCACAAAATGGCGGCTTACATATTTTCCACAAATACCTCAAAATGGGTAATCAGTATGGGGTATTGATCAGATAAATGTAAAATCGTTTGGCGCGTGAAATTTTGATCAAAATGTTTGCTCTGGATACCCTGCGCCCAACGATTTAATATTTATCTGAAGAATACACTAGAATGATGAAAAGATTATGCAATCTGGTAGCTAGGACTTTTTTTTTTGACTCATGGTGGAAACCAGACAATTTACCGGCTGACCCCTCAGGCTGGGCCCCTAAAGGGGCTCAGTCGAGGGAGAGTGTGGTGACTCCCCGACGAGAAGCGCAGGGACTACCCACTAAAACCACCATGGTGTTCCTCTATCCGATCCCATTGAATAGCGAGGTCACGGGATCAATGTTAGTATTATTGCCGCGACCCCGCCTGAGCTGGCCCGCCGAAGTGGGTCCCGTCCCTCGCATGCATCCATCTGCATCCATCATACTTGTCCTCATACATCCTCTTTCATACTACGAGCGGAAAAGAACGACGTTGTCAACTAACGCTACGAGAGGCGCACGCGTTCCGCGTGCGCCACCTCTCGGGCCTAGCGGACGGCGGGCGATTCAAAACAGGTCCGCCTCCCACTGGCGTGTACTCACGGTGGCCGGAGATCGATGAGCGCCCTCCGGCGATGACGCCCGGTTCTGCGGGTGGAGACAGGTCGCCAGGGCTCCCTATCCCGCTTCGCCGCCTCCTTGATCGACATGACCGTCTCAGAGAAGGAGGCGGCAGCGTCCCAACACATCTCGTTCCGAACCATAGAACGAATCAAGGTCCGAAGCGAGAGTTCGACCACTCCTATCGCCGCGACTAGGTCCCGGCGCTGTGATGCCCAAGCATGGTATTCCGCCAAGGTGTGCAGCGCCGTGTCCTCTACTGGGTCACGGCGATCTCCGCAGTGTGGTAGCTAGGACTTACCGAATTAATTTTTAGCTTTTAGTACATAACCTAACTACATATTTTTATTGTAATAAAACCGTTTAACTTAAAAAGGTTTTTATTTGATTTTATTTTCAAGTTTTTAGTTTTGTTGTTAGTTCATAGTGAGCCCTATTCTACTAATCAAGTCGTTTAATTAGATAATCATATTGAGGTATATGTGAAAATATGTTATCCGCCATTTTGTGGTGGCGGCCATCTTAGATTTTTCATAGTGAGCTCTATTCTACCAATCAAGCCCTTTCATTTGAAACCCAAACTGAGGTATTTGTGGAAAATATGTAATCCACCATTTTGTGGTGGCGGCCATCTTAGATTTTTCATAGTGAGCTCTATTCTATCAATCAAGCCCTTTCATTTGATACCCATATTGAGGTATTTGTGGAAAATATGTAATCCGCCATTTTGTGGTGGCGGTCGTCTTAAATTTTTCGTAGTGAGCTCTATTCCACCAATCAAGCCCTTTCATTTGATACCCATATTGAGGTATTTGTGGAAAATATGTAATCCGCCATTTTGTGGTGGCGGCCATCTTGGATTTTTCATAGTGAGCTCTATTCTACCAATCAAGCCCTTTCATTTGATACCCATATTGAGGTATTTGTGGAAAGTATGTAATCCACCATTTTGTAGAGGCGGCCATCTTAGATTTTTCATAATGAGCTCTATTCTACCAATCAAGCCCTTTCATTTGATACCCATATTGAGGTATTTGTGGAAAATATGTAATCCGCCATTTTGTGGTGGCGGCCATCTTAGATTTTTCATAGTGAACTCTATTCTACCAATCAAGCCCTTTCATTTGATACCCACATTGAGGTATTTGTGGAAAATATGTTATCCGCCATTTTGCGGTGGCGGCCATCTTAGATTTTTTATAGTGAGCTCTATTCTACTAATCAAGCCCTTTCATTTGATACCCATATTGAGGTATTTGTGGAAAATATGTAAGCCGCCATTTTGTAGAGGCGGCCATCTTAGATTTTTCATAGTTAGCTCTATTCTACCAATCAAGCCCTTTCATTTGATACCCATATTGAGGTATTTGTGGAAAATATGTAATCCGCCATTTTGTGGTGGCGGTCGTCTTAAATTTTTCGTAGTGAGCTCTATTCTACCAATCAAGCCCTTTCATTTGATACCCACATCGAGGTATTTGAGGAAAATAATTATGTAATCCGCCATTTTGTGGTGGCGGCCATCTTAGATTTTTCATAGTGAGCTTTATTTTACCAATCAAGCCCTTTCGTTTGATACCCATATTGAGGGTGTTGTGAAGTAATATGTGATACGCCATTTTGTATCGGCGGCCATCTTGGATTTACAGTCATAAAGAATATATTATGTTGTATTGTCATCAAGATTAAAAGGGTGTACCAAATATCAGATCAATCTGTCATCAGGAAGGGGGTAAAATGTCAAGCTAAATAAAACCGTTTAATAATAAAAATGTACAACATACATACATACTTTCGAACTTATATTATTAGTAGGGATTACTATGTTCGAGCGAGGCACGAAACAGCGTCCAGACCGCGGCAAAACAAAAATCCAAACTCGATGGCTCGGCCGCTCGGTCGCTCGCCCGCGGCGGCACACGCGCTTGCCTCGGCCGGGGCGCGTCCACACAGAGCGCGCAGCCTCGCGCGCCAATTCCTCGCGAGGCTGCGCGCTCTGTGTGGACGTGTCTAATTCGGTAGCTCGCGCGCACGCGGGCGCCCGGCCGCGGCTGCCGTGCCATTTCCTCGACCGAGCCACGTCCACACAGAGCGCGCAGCCTCGCGAAGCATTTTCCGCGCGAGGCTGCTCGGTCTGTGTGGACCCGCCTAATAAATAAAAATTAAATTACGAAATAACTGTTTTTTTTTAAACCAGTATATAACCCGTAAATAACTGTATTTGTGTTTGTACCCGACTGTAGCTCTTGTCACGCACACAAAGTCACTGTATATGTACAAGGTTTACCCACACATAGGGCCGCGCGCACAACTGAGTTGAACTATCTGTATATCCGTGAGACAGCTAAGTTTGTAAAATTACACTTTATTACCTCATATGTTTAAAAATGCTGAAGATTTATATGCTCGAAATACTAGGAATCCAGACAGAATAGTGTTGCCTAAAGTACAAAGAGCAACGTTCTATTTAAAAAACTGTACTGTGATTTCTGGGCGTATCTATAATGACATACCGGAGGATATAAAGAAAATGCCATTTACCCTTTTCTGTAAAAAGTTAAAATTATGGTTATTAGAAAAACATTTTTACACACTATCAGAATTGTTTAAATAATTATTACATTGCTTATAATATTTACAATTTAAAAATTACATTTCTTTAATAATTGATATCATTTAGTAATTATTCTACTTAGTATTAAGGACACAAAATATTTGCATGTCGTAATTGACAAAATGTATAAGAACCTAAACTTTATTCATACTCGATCTGTATGTACTGACATTTTATGCAAATAAGTTTCATTTAATTTCAGGCGGGCACCGACCAAAACCCTCTTGGCGGCGGATGAAGGTGTTGGGCTTCGCTGTCAAAACACCCAGCGGCTGCAGAGGATAGGGAGGACGGCAACGCAACACCGCATCTCCTCTTCCTCTGCGGCCCCACTGCGACGCAACAATGGTGCGCCCCATTTGGTCGCGGGAGATAGGGCGCGCGGCAACGCAACACCGACACGCCTCTCCTCCCACGACCGCGCCCAACTGCGAGGGACAGAAGAACTGTCCCAATTGTTCTAGGCCTGCATTATAAAATATAATTCGTAAAAAAACCATTAAATTTTGCAGCAAGATAATTATTTTGAAATGATGCGATGACAAAACAAGAGCTTTTTGTTTCTGCAATTGGATTGATATATTGACGGCGCTCGCAAATAATAATCAATTAATTGAATCATGTACCCCGTCAGGAGCTCGATACACGAGCGATATGGGTGTTTTTGTATTTAATCATTTTATTGAATGCACGTAGCGCTTTCAATATTGTTTTGTAATCATTATTTTTGAAGGTAGAAAAGCTGAAAATGTTAGAATCTAGTTTTGTTGTCGTAATATTTTTGGTTATATCATCAAAAATAACCAATGGGACATTAAATAAAATAAAATGATGGATAAAAATTGGCATTATAACACAATAAGTTGTTCTAGTTTCCAAACTAGGGCACCATAATAATTATGGTTTGTGTATACTCATGTAGGTCGCATTAAAAATGATTATTGCTGTTTTAAATAATTTCGGTCGGTCATGTTATTACAATATTTATCAAGTTCAGATATGGCCTTCCACATGGGACATCGTTCGCATAAATGATTGCTGACTAAGTTTTGTCAACGACTCCCGTCGCGTGCATAGTCCATCTTGTATTATATTAGTTCATTGCCTGGCGAAATTTTGGAAAGGCCTTTTAAGATGGCGCCTATTAGAATTTAGAAGTTTGTATTTAGTTTAAGTTTTAATAATATTTTTTTAAATAAAGTAGATTTCAAATACATACATGACTTAGGATCTCTTGCCTGTTGGTTTCGGGACAAGGTATTTAGATCAGCATCAATAAAAAAATATAAATTAGTATTTTTTTTCATCGTTGTTATAATCCACTTCCCATTATTCACGCCGGTTTCCTGTCAAATAACGTACCTATACATTAGTATTTACATCGAGTTGGGAGAATGAAGAACGAGTTTGGAGAATCCTGAATTGGGAGACAGCACCCCTCCCAATTTCGTTGCAATGAGAAATAAAAGAACGAGAGACGAAGACCTACCCGCAGAATTCAGTAAATTTAAGGAGGAAATCAAACTAATGTTAGAATCCTTTACGAATGCTCAACAAGGGGAATTAAAAAACATCACTTCGAATTCAAATTAAACTAATTAATAACAATATAGAATGTTCTATCACTGATTTAACGGCTAAGAATGAAGAATTTAGGAAGAAAATAGAATTGCTAGAGTTACAGGGGAAAAAGGATCGAGAATACATTACTATACTAGAAGACAAACTCGAAGAAGTTAAACGCGGTGCAAGAAAAACAAGCATAGAACTCAAAAATGTTCCGAAATCACCTAAAGAAAGTTGTGATGTTAATGGTCCCCAATCTGTCTAAAAATATAGGTCTCGAGATGGAGTCACGTGATATCAAGGACCTGGCTTGACTTAATGATTACCTCTGCTCCTTCCCTTGTAACCTCCCACGGCCAACTTCCTGCACCCGGATTCTCACGTCATGACCTTATTTACCTTACATACCGTCTGAAACCTCCCAAATCCCCGCCCAAGTTTGTGCGCATGCGTTGTTTTGGTCGAATGGATGTGGATAAGCTAAATCAGGATGTCGCATCGATAAACTGGGACAATTTGGTATCTGCCTCCACGGTGGATGAAAAAGTGGATATTTTTAATGCTGTTGTTGGTGAACTGTATGATGTGCATGCCCCCATTAGGCGGGTGAAGCTGAAGCGTCCACCGGCACCCTGGATTACTGCGGGTGTGCGAATGGCTATGCGCCATAGAGACCAGGCGTTTAGGCGGTACAAGAGGGATCGGTGTGAGGATAATTGGTCGCTTTTCAAATCTGCAAGAAATCGATGCAATCAGATGGTGCGCAACGCTAAACGCCGACATATTCTAAGTAATATCACTTGTTCTTCGCCTGCCAGTATCTGGAAGTTCCTTGGAACATTAGGTATTGGTAAACAAAGGAGTGTTGATTTTCGTGGGACTCATGATTTGGATGATATCAATCGTTTTTCACCACTACTGCCTCGCTTGATCACCAGGTCATGAGTCACACGATTCAGTATTTAGATGGGTTACCTCAACCCAACATAGACTTTTTTCATTTTTCTCCTGAGTCTCCGGGTGTTATCAAAAAGGTCATCCTCTCCATAAAATCTTATGCTGTGGGATGCGACAATATTAGCCGTCGTATGATTACGACGATCCTGGATCATCTCCTGCCGGCAATATCCCACATCATTAATTTTTCCCTAGAGTCTGGTACCTTCCTTTCCTTGTGGCGCAAAGCCTATATAATCCCACTGCCCAAAATCCAAAATCCTACTCTCCCTGAAAACTTCCGACCTATTTCTATCCTACCATTCCTTTTCAAAGTGCTAGAGGCCTGTGTGCACAAGCAGCTATCTTGGTTTGTCCATCACAACAACTTGTTGAGTCCCTTACAATCGGGCTTCAGACCAGGTCATAGCACAACGACTGCCCTCCTTAAAGTGACTGGTGATATTCGTGAAGGTATGGAAGATACCAAACTAACTGTGTTAGTGTTGATTGTTTTTCCAATGCCTTCAATACCGTCAGTCACGATATCCTATTACATATCCTATCCCACCTCAAGGTCTCGCCTGGAGCTCGGGATTGGTTTTCAAATTATCTTCGAGGTCGCCAGCAGTCCGTCCGCGTCGACGAGTCCTCCTCAAGATGGCTTAACACTACCTCTGGCGTTCCTCAAGGCGGCATTCTTTCACCTCTTTTATTTTCTATATTTATAAACCTCTTAACACAAAATCTTCAGTGCGCCTACCATCTGTACGCAGATGACTTGCAGATTTACTCACAAGTAAATGCAGACTGCATTTCTGAGGCCATCGGTAAGATCAACGACGATTTGGCAGCTATTTTGACCTGGTCGGATAACTTCGGTCTAACTGTCAATCCTAAAAAGACTCAGGCGATCATTGTGGGTAGTCAGTGGATTTTAAATAGACTTGACTTCTCGTCTCTGCCTGACATAACATTTAATGGGACCACCATCAGTCTGTACCCTACAGTCAAAAACCTCGGGCTACATTTAGATAACGCGCTGAATTGGCAAGCTCAGATAACCCAGGTGAGTCAGAAGGTCACTGGTTCTCTGCGTGCCCTCTACCGCCTAAGGAACTCTTTACCATCCGAGACCAAGACAATGCTTGTGCAAACTTTAATTTTCCCACTGATCGACTATGGCGATGTATGTTACTTTGACCTGAATGCAGATCTCCTTAATAAACTTGACCGTCTTCTTAATAACTGCATTCGATTCATTTTCAATCTTCGCAAGTATGACCATGTGTCTACTTATCGCTCCCAACTAAAGTGGCTTCCTATTCGTCATCGCCGTAGATTGCGTGCTCTCACTACCCTTTATACCATCCTTACGTCCCCCACCTCTCCGCAGTATTTAGCCCCCTATTTTCAACTTTTGTGCACTAACCATGAACGAAACCTCCGTTCTGCTAACAACCTTCTTCTTACGGTCCTTTCTCACAACTCCAATTTTCTTCACTCTTCTTTCACTGTCCAATCTATCCTTCTTTGGAATGCCCTCCCTCTTGAAATCAGGATGGCCAAGACTAGGTATACATTCAAGCCTAAGGTGAAGGAACTTTTATTGGCTGAGTCGGCAATTGTATCATAAAACATATAAATTTCAAATTAATTTAATATATTTTTGTATATTTATTTATCTAAATATATATACTTATATATAATTTTATGTACTAGTCATGTATATTTGTATGTAGGTTTATAATTTGGATATATATATATATATATATTTGTATAATTTGTAATTATGTGTTATTTGTTAAGTATGTATATAAAATATGTTTATTTGTTTGCATGTATTAACCTAAAAATTTATGTAATTTGTTAGTTAAAATTCTTTATCTTTAGTTATACATTACACCTACTTCATTTCTCTCTGCACCACTTTAAGGTAGACTGGGAAAAAATGCCTATGGCATTAAGTCCGCCTTTATACATTGTGTATGTATATGAAGTTTAAAATAAATAAATAAATATATAGATTACCTGCTAAGACGGAAGGATCCACTAATACGCCCATCATTATAGAAACTGCCTCGACTATTTTGAAAACAAACTTACTAAAAAGGGCTAAGTCCTATAACATCAAAAACAAAGTAAAAATTCAGGCAAAACAACTCGGTTTGACGAACAATTCGGAAGCTCCTGTGTTTAATTCAGAAAATCTCACACCCAAAGCCACTCGCCTGTTTTTCCTAGCTCGTGACTTATCAAATACCAAGAAATACAAATTCTGCTAGACATCGTACGGGTGTGTGCTTGTAAAGAAAGACGAGAACTCGCGACCTATAGTTATTAAGAGTGAAGCTCAGGTGCACCACCTGCTACAAACTGCATGACTATTCTATACTGGAACTGAAGTACATGTATCTTTTCATTTTCATACATCGGATGTTATATGTTACTAGCTATAGTTTTTATTATATACTAATACAAATTGTTAGCAGCGGTAGCCCAGTGGTGTACGTAACGGACTGCCGAGACGATGGTCTCGGGTTCGATCCCCAGGTACCTCGGGCACACACCTCTGACTTTTCGAAGTTATGTGTGTATTAAAAATGTTAATTATCGCTCGCTTAATAATGTGCCCGGTAGATGGCAATAGGCTCGCCCTCTATTACATTGGGACCGAAACATATCTGGCGAAGTGTGGGTGTGTAATACACCTCTGCCTACCCCTTCGGGGATAAAAGGCGTGAAGATATGTTATGTTAATACAAATAATAATAGTAAATAAAATTGCCACACAATATTACACACTTCACATTCTCCCACTTCACATATATGTATATTATACTCGTATATTCGTATCGCTGTACAAAAATGGTCACCTGCAGAAAACTATTTTAGAGGTCGCACAGGCTTACGCCCTTAAGATATTTAGCACCTATTACAACTGCGTGATACACTTTCCAGTAACCCCTCTCAATTATGGATAGTACCATCTGTGCGTTTCAGGAATTAGACAATATTGAAGTTGCAAAATCTGCTAACCTTGACTTTGAAAACGTGACTACAGTTGGAAAAGATAACAATCACACCCTATTTGTTTTAACTCAAAATATAAGGAGCATTTACAGCAATTTTGAAGATTTTCAAATAACTTTGTCTCAGATAACTGTAAAAATTGATGTATTAATATTGACTGAGTGTAGACTTAACGATAGCAAACCAATACCTATTCTTAACTGTTATACGGCTTTTTCTACATCGCATACATACATACATAGACTCACGCCTGTTTGCCAAGGGGTAGGCAGAGGCATATTTAACGCCCACGTTTCGCCAGTGTTTTGATCCCACGTAATAGGTGGCGAGCCTATTGCCGCTCATCGGGATATTTTGTTTGCCAGACTCCCGTCCGTTGATCGGCAGGTGCACCACTTGCAGGTGAGGTTGACTTGGGACCCTAAGTTCTTGATGGGAATCCTATGCACCCATTTTCTCCATCAAAGCATTTCAATCAAAACGACGGCGTTGTTGCATACGTGCATAATAGTAATTTATCAAAAATATCTGAAATTAGTCTTACCCATGCTTCTGCTTTGCAAATAACTATTTTTAACTACACTATTATAGGTATTTACAGGTCTCCGACTAATGTGTCAGCAGATAACTGTATTAACTCGCTAGATCAACATCTACAAAGTATTCAAACAAACAAAATCATTATAATTGTAGGGTATTTAAATATTAACTTGATAGAACGACAATCAGACACATCACAACTGCGAACAAATAGATTATCGTACTTAAATATGACGGATACTCATAGTTTTCTCCCGGGACATTGTCTGCCCACCAGGGAAGAGAGCTGCCTTGACCATGTACTTTTGAAACTGGACCAGTCTAAAAACTCTGCATTTGTGGCTGTATTGAACACGTCTATTACTGATCACGCCATGGTATTATTAAAAGTAACCCATAAATATCAAAATAAAATAAATAACTTTTTTTTTATAAGACAACTCCCGCAATAGGACTAAATCCTGTGTCGCGGGGGACTTTACAAACATACAACTAACGGACACAATGAACACCCAGACTCGAAACAACAATTTGTGAATTACACAAAGTGTTGCCTAGTGTGGGGATCGAACCCACAACACTCGGCGCAGTGTCAAGCGGCGAGGCGGCCGCTTAAACCACTACACCAACCGTGCAGTAGTTAAAACTATTATTACCTTTGAACATGCCCATGAAACTCTTACAAACATAGACACCTCATTATTATACCAATGTAGCGATCCTAACATTTTAGCAGATAAGTTAATAGATGTGATCAAGACGTCCCTTCTCACAAAAACTAAAACTATAAAAGTTTCTAGCTCTAGACTTACTCTGAAACCGTGGATAACTGGCGGGTTTTACGCTGTATTAGACTTAGAATCAAAATGCAATATAAGATAAGGAAGGATCCTTACAACATAATCTTAAAAATTACATACAGACGTTTTCGCACATTTTGATCCAATTTGATAAAAAAGCTTAAGAGACAATTCAATAAAAACCAGGTTGCATGCTCTGTTTAAAATAGAAATATTATTTATGATAAGTCAAATCGATTATATCGGTTTAGTAACTTCGAGAAGGAGGTCAATCGTCGAATCCAACTCGGTTGGGCAGCGTTCGGGAAGCTACGACATATCTTCTCGTCCGATATCCCGCAGTGTCTTAAGACGAAAGTCTTTGACCAGTGTGTGTTGCCAGTGATGACTGACGGATCAGAGACGTGGTCGCTCACTATGGGCCTTATCAGAAGGCTCAAGGTCACTCAGAGGGCGATGGAGAGAGCTATGCTTGGAGTTTCCCTGCGAGATCGAATCAGAAATGAGGAGATCAGCAGTAGAACCAAAGTCGCCGACATAGCTCTTCGGATAGCAGAGTTAGGCCCCCCGCAAGGTGGACCGACGACCACGTCAAGATCGCGGGAGGCGGTTGGATGCGGGCGGCTCAAGACCGGTCTGTGTGGAGAACCTTGGGGGAGGCCTATGTCCAGCAGTGGACGTCGTTTGGCTGATATGATGAGTAACGTTTGTTTAGTCTATTGTAAATTTTGATTATGGTCACACTATGAACTGTCATTCATTCTCTCCGGTTCATCGTCGTGAAAAAAAATTGTCTTGCGCTCGCGCCGTTTTTGTCTCTCGCGTGGTTTTGTAATTGAAGGAAATTTAAAAACCCCTTTGAATTGGCGCTAATTGATCTGCCGGCATCGGTTTATTTCTGATAAAAGATTTGTGAAATATTGAACATTTGCAAAAATTGTGTGAATCCGGTGTCGACGTCCACGTGCCATCGTGTCTTGAAGACGTCGCGTTTGCAGCCTAATAGCTAAGTATTTAGATAATTCACCAGCTAATATTGGCCTATTTTAGATCTGTGTGTGTTTCTAATTTAGCTCCAAGCCTGACATCCAGTGAAGATTTGGTAAGTTAATTAATATTGTAATCTTGTAATTCACTGTGCAATCACAGTGTAAGTGTTTAGATCTTTTGCCTTGTCGTGGTCAGGTGGATGTATTACAAACTTCCATTGCGCACTCTGAACAATTTCCTACCTGCCTACGGCAACTCTAGACATGCTCTATAAAGAAATCCAGAAAATTTTGGCAAAATATGTATAAATGCTATCACTTACTTCAAAAAACCTAAAACATGTAATGAAAATCTTCTCCAAATAACACCGCACCCTTTAGATTCGTTGAACCGTGTAAACCAGTTTTTTGCAGTCATTGGTCAACAATTAGCGGAAGCAATTATAGCTAAAAATGGATTTGGCTCGGTACCAGTTATTACAACAAATATATAATAAATAAATAAATAAAATAAAATAGTTTTTATTTCAGGTAAACACCCATATTAAATATACAGGGTGTAAAAAGACCCTTAACGAAAACTGAAACCCCATATAGTACCAATTATTACGATCATTTTTTACTTCGGCACCGAAGGAATCGAATCAGGAATATTTCCAAACGCTCTAAAGTATTCCTTAGTTACATCTGTGCACAAGGGTGGAGACGTGAATGATGTCAACAATTACCGACCCATATCTATTCTACCGGCAATTGCAAAAATAATAGAAAATATTCTTAATAAGAGACTAATCAATTATCTTAATAAATACAAAATTCATTCACCTTTTCAATATGGTTTTAGGCAAGGGCGTTCAACTCAGGATGCTATTACTGCACTGACATCTAAAATTGTTGACAGAATAGACAGCGGACTACAATGCATAACTGTGTTCTTGGATTTAAAAAAGGCGTTTGACACCGTCTCTATTCCCATCCTTGAGGCTTATAGACTTCGGAATTAGGGGTAAGCCACTTTCTGTGTTTGACAGCTATCTGCGGGGTAGAAGACAGCAAGTCAGAATCGGTGATTGCTATAGTACACTAGAAAATGTTACTTTTAGAGTTCTACAAGGGAGCGTACTTGGCCCGACACTGTTTCTAATATACATCAATGAACTGTGTAACCTTGGAAGCAGTGACGGGACAATATACTCATATGCTGATGATACAGCAGAGGTTTATTCGGGTCAGAGTTGGGATGATGTACGCTATACTGCTAAACGCGGACTGGTTGTGATGGCAGGCTGGCTAAGAATAAATCTCCTAACCCATAATATCTATAAGACGAACTATGTTTGTTTTTCACCAAGTCTAAGATGAAAACCAGGTGTTGATTTCAGAATTAAGATTCATGAGTGTACTAACCATCAATACCACCAAAATCAACATTCATATCAAGATCTCAACTGTGACTGGATGTCCAAAGGGTGACCACTATGAGATACTTGGGCATTATAATTGACCAGTGTTTGACCTGGCATCCTCAAATTGATGTAATTATGGCTCGTATTAGGAAACTAATTTGTATATTTAAAACATTGCGTTATGTTATGTCTCCTAAACTATTAAATAACAGCTACATCGCGTTGGCTCAATCAGTAATCACATACTGTATTCCAGTTCGGGGAGGTGCTATGAAAACTAAGTTCCTTGAGCTGGAGAGAGCCCAACGGTCACTTATAAAAGTGATGTACTTTGTACCGTATAGACACTCTACATACAATTTATATAAGATTAGTGGTTTGCTGACAGTGCGTAAGCTTTACTATTTAAATACGACCCTGTATCTACACAAATCTATGGATTTGTGTAGATACAGGGTCGTGTTTAAATAGTAATTCGCCTGATATGCCGCCCGGTATGCCGTTCAATCCGGCTTTACATAAGAAAATACGAAAAGATACGGTGGCTCAATCACATAGAGTACGCTCTGCATTCGCAAAACGGCAATATGCAACTCAGTCGGCCTTTGTTTATAACAAAATTAATGAAAAACTAGTTTCATACTATGATTTTGCTTGAATGTAAAAAAGTAATCAGGGAATGGCTTGAAAATCTAGACTACGAGGAAACAGAACAATTGCTGGTAAGACTTACTTAAAATATTACATAATACCATACACAAATGAGCACATGAGCACACAACACACACACACACACACACACACATTATACTCACACACTCGCTACAATATACACTCCACAATATACACTATTCACTGCATGTTTTTTTTAAAAAGATATAAATTTTATATATAGAAGCTTTGTTACCTACTAGTATTAAAATGGTCTCATATTGTTAATGTTAAAATTAGGGGAAGAAGCGAGACAGCCCCAACACAAGTATTGTGTAATTACTTACTGGGGCGCCTCATTTAACACTGGAGATTGTAAAAATTTGAGAAATAAAGATATTTGTATTTGAGTTAATTAGATAATTAAAGTTAAATATATTGGTGACATCAATCTTACAAGTATCCGGTAGATATAAATCACTCACTATTAAGGATGGTATTCGCTTTGAGGAATTTAGACGTAACAGATTTTAAGGATTCCGTAGTAAACTATGCTACTTTCGTAGCAATATTCGTCCATCCATATAAACGCGATTTATATCGCAAACTATATTACTAAAAGCGGAACTTGGCAATGTTAAAAAACTGAAGACCGAAATACTGAAAAGGTTTTAAAAATTTAATGTGAAAGCGTTTTAATCGTCTTTAAAATTGTGTGGGGTGACGTCAGATAGATCAACCACAACTATTACGGTTTTCCTAGACTTCTATTTTCTATTCTGGGATCAGCTACCGAAATATTCAGTATGATTTGTATACGTATCATAGTCATCCTACCAACTCGACTGCACGTATTACTGGCATGAAGCGCCTGGACTCCAGACGCGTGTCTAGACTATATATGACTAAGTTTTATAATGTCTGCTGTTACTTGAGTCTCAAGGATTCAAAGTTACTCCGCAACTTTTTTAATTTAGTTTTGGAACATTTAATTGAATATTACCTCAATCAATAATTTTCAAACTTTTTAAAACTTTGACAGAATATGACCTTTTTTACCGAGTGACTGCTGTCTGAGCTCCCCAATTTAAAGGAATATGAATATTCTAAGGTTAAGAACAGTGATGCTATATTGAAGGCCTGTTAAATAAATTTGTGAAACATTACCTCATTACCTCTGTTGCTATATTCAACAAATCCGGTTTTATTTCATTCTAATTCCATTATGTCTCCACTGACACGCTGCGTAAACTCGACGATTGCTGGAATATCTGCAACATTACTTCGGACTATCGAAACTTTAATGAACTCATCATTTTGCTAGAATGGCTGGCGCAATTATCATCGCTGTTAACGATCCTCCAGTGTAATAAATGTCGCCATAATCGTTAACGAGGGATATTGACGTTAGTGACTGTAGTTTGTAATACATCCTAGTTACTACAATTTAGTGAACTAAGGCAAAATTTTATAACTAACTAGAGATTGCCGCTGCTGTGCTCTTACATTATTTTTACCCGTATCTGCCCGATCCCGTGGAAATTTTAGAAATCGCTTCTTAGTGCACCCCTACGATCCCCAAGGAACAAACATGCCATTTTTTGCCAATTTCAGCTTCTTGCGCACATCAGTTCTGGCTGTGCGCTGCCTGTCAGTCAGACACTAACGCAATAATTTTATATATACAGACAGAGACAAATCACTATCAACCTAAGGGGTGCGAAAATATATTCGTCTTAACCCTTTTCAAATGATGTAATAGGTAATCACGTGGTTTCAATATATGTGAAGAAAGCTGCGGTATTGCTGAAATATAGAATATAAGCCTACGAGTATTTAAAACAAAGTGTACAAAGATATTTATAGTCCTATATTAGAATGCTTGAAACAACCGTTGCTTCAGGTGTCTCAGATACTTATGTAGTATTGTTTCACAAAACATATACTTATAGGCTTAAAACCACATTTGTAGATGTAGTTTGTATTAATAAATGTATCCGCATTTTTACAAAAACGTAGAACGATACTATTTACAATGATTATTTTCTATGAATTTATAGTAAGCTCAATAAAATTTAATTTATTTGGTAGGTAATTACCCTACGGGACAACTATGTTGAAATGAAAGTGTAACACATTACAAACAAATTAATGTCAGTAGGTAAGCAGAGGTTAAATAGTGCATAATTTCTTTAACATACAATTATAAGCACACATAGAGTAATAGTGGATTGGCAATATGGATTCAATAAATAAATAGGTGTTTTTTTTATTAATATTAAGTCAATTCATGTTCATCTGTGCACATTTGAGGAACGCGGGTTTCAAAAATAATTCTGAGTTAGTTATTCGTTGTCCTATTATATAGAAAAACTAACAGCTAACTTCATTGACGTACGACGCCATTTACTATTGCTTTATAACTCGAAATATCCTCCGTGCTCAAAAACTCTTTATAACTCTCAAAAAACTTAATAAAAAGTAAATACAACTTGTTACAAAAGCTGAAAATGGAAGCCTTTAGAGTTTAACAAAGCCTGCTCCATGAAAACGGAATCAGTTACACTGAATAAAAGAGTCAGCAGTATTGATGTTGCAAAACTAGCAGAATAATGTCATAGCTATTGTATTTCGTTTCAATAGGAGAAGTATCTATACAAAAGTTGACAAAGTTCTCGGAAATGGAGCCATTACCGAATAATGTCGCCAGTATACTGTTGAATACTACCTATTATGAAAACTGCCGTATTGGGCGAACAGCGTAAGTGAATGTACGTAACTTTCTCTTGGACAAACCGTTATTGGAATTGCTGACGGCTTGCGAACAGTTCTCGTTATCTGGAATTGTGCCCAAAGAAAGTCAAATATAAAATAACCAATTATGAAACATAGCCACTGGGGCATTGTATAGAAATGTAGCGCTAATTTACTTTATAATCCATAACAGTTTTCCTCACTAGAACCTTTTTATTCGTTACGAGGGATTATTTACGACTAAGTATTTTATTTCATATTTCATAAAGTATATCATTTTAAAAGTGGGGATTTCTACTGATAATATTGGAACTAAAGTAACGATCTAACGGTCAGTTCTAATAATCCGAAAGATGTAATGCGGTTGTCGTTTTATTAAATTATTGAACAATAGCCTTTGGAGGTTCCCTATCCTCTTGGGTCAAATGACGAAAGGTCGTAACATAATAATTTTATCTATTTATACGCCACATTACATTTTTAAAGTAAACAAAAACTAATTTCAATGACGCGGTCTTAGTAATTTACCTATATAATATTACCTCATCAGCCGCTATGTACAAAATAGCAGTAATAAGCTGGGTATGTCTTTGTGAGCGATTCAATAAAACACGTAATTTATTTCAAACAAAGCTTTAAGTGTGTTCTAATCCGGGTATAATTATCAGGGAATATCAGAATCCAGGAAGAAACATTGCACTCGTTTATCGTCAGTGTCGGAAAGGTCTTGTATCTTCAACACACAATACTAACACACTTACGTAACTTAAATGAAATATTGTACTTCACGGTAACACGGCTTATTTCAAGAAAATGAAAACTCAAAGTATTAAAGTTAGTGCGCACGTAAATTATTATTAATATACGTAACTTGTTTTTAAACGACTTTACTGTGGTTATGGGTTACGTTGCCACGATATAGACTAACTGTTAGAATCATAAGGCAATTCAACTAGTAACTACTTATGAAACACATAATTGTTTATTTATTTGTAAAGTACAAAGTCACCCATTGCCCACATTGCATTCAGACTTTTATTCCAGACGTCTCATTTTTGTTACAATAGAGATTGTAGAACATTCCAATTATTATTTTCAATTGACCATAAAAGTTGGTATAAATCAGTTTAAAGCGAAGAATCATAATAATACTTATCTCTACAAAAAATTATGTATTGAGGTCGTAAGACGTATAGTGGCAGCGATAGCCTAGTGGAGATATCAACAGACTGCCATGCAGAGGGATTTTTCCGTGGATTCGAACCCGATAGTTCGAATCCACGGCGCGGACCAATGACTTTTCAGAGTTATGTCCGTATTTAATTGTTATTCATTGCTTGTTCCGAGCCTCGGAGAGCACGTTAAGCAGGTTGTCATAAAGATCTTTGACAGTCGTTACAGGGTCAGTACTTCGTAAATAAACGAACCCTAGTCTAAACCATGGAATATCGCTATCCCTTCGGGTTGCTGAGGTCAGAGAGGCATTCGCTCTGTGGAAAAGCTAATATTCAGCCAAATCCGGTTAGACTAGTAAGCGGACCCCAGATTGAATCTGGGATAACGCTAAGAGGATGATGAGGTCCTGAGACGTAACTCAACTTAGTTGTTTACTTATTGGTGTGCAGTTACATGTAGAGTGTGTTTATTTCGTTGTTTTTTCGCCTGTGGTTTGACTAAAGAAGTATAACTTAAATTGTAAAAAAGACACATGGGTGTGGCTTTCAGGCGTTCTGGACTTAAAGCGATATCAAATATCAATATCTGACTTAGTTATCGATGAACTTCAAAAGATTTTTCTGAGATAGATTATTTTCTATATTTTAGCTTTATTATGTTATTAACGTCATAAAACTTCTCCATCGAGCCGTCTCCAAAGATAAAACAAACTCAAATAAAAGACGCAATACTTCTACCACAACATATTTCGCTCAATCTCACAAAATCAATACGTCCCGCTCCCCGAACTAACTTTTTACAGCGGCTCTTCAAACCAACATAAAATGTCTCAAAAGTACTGAAATAAAGCTCTTAGTAGGTTTATACAACAATGTTATGGATATAGCTCGGTATAAAGCGATAGTACTAAACAAATAGTTGCAATATCTTAATATATAAAATCCTTGCGTTACTGACTGACTGACAGACACGCTAGAGCCGAAACTATTGGGCGCAGGAAGCTGAAATTTGGCATGTATGTTCCTTGGAGACCGTAGGGGTGCACTAAGAAGGATTTTCCCGAAATTCCCACGGGATCGGCCAAAACGGGTAAATTTAAAAAAAAATGCAGGCGTAGCTGCTGGCGTCCTCTAGTATCTTATAAAACTATAATGAAATACAATAGCATTGGGTATTGTCGTAGTTGTCATTCCTGTGGGTGGCTTGTGGAGTTTATCCAGGAAATCACATAAAAGACACAGAAAAGACAAATTGAAAATATAGCTAGGTACTTGCAGAATAGAAAAAAAAACACGATTCAAGACTGATTGCATATGCATTTTTAATTTGTTTAGGTGTAGTTTGAAAGGTGATTAGAGCGATGTCTAGGCCCTTGAAGTAAGTAGTAGAAAACTGGGCGGTGTCAGCCGGACGCGGGAGTGGGTGATTGTGGTCCTTACAGGTCCTTTTATGTGGTGGCTTGCGTCTGTCTGAGTGAGTGTGAATATTCCGCAAACATTTTTGCAGTGCCGTTGGTTTAGTACTTAGTTGCGTTGTGACAGTATGCACATTAAACTCTATTTTCCAGGTTTCTCCATTTTCTTTGCGCTACTTGCAGTTAATATTTTTCTCACTAAACTTGTTATACTTCCATGAGAATATCGATTATTTGTAACCACCTGTGAGGCTTATATAAATGTAACAATCAGAAGGAAACACTGGCTCTAAGATACAGGTACATACCTAGTTTAGAAGTCAGGGTCTTAAGCTTGTAAATATATACCATATGCCATATATTTGTACTACTTAGGGTTAGTCTTATGGTGTCCATCTTAAGGTTATCTGTGTGAAATTAATAGTACGTAGACTAATAAAATGTCTTTTAGGCATCTTCTTCCTCTCAACTTTGTTGGAACAAATCCCGAGCCACATAAATAACTAAATTCTGCAGAAAGTATTGAAAAAAAGTTTTTATTTTTAGTATATATTTTATGAAGCCTGAGAATCCTGAAATACTAACTTTATCGTCGGATTGCACTACTAGGTCACCATTTCGTATAGCCACTTTAAAATACAAATCCCCAAAGAAACATAGTCCCGATTAAATTGGGTCTAATCATAACCGCACATGAGACAGTGTTAAATTTGATAATTTTTCCTAGCTGCGTGCAATTTTCAAACCCACAATTCATAAGCCAACATATGAGAAACGTGCTTGTCAGATTGTTTTAAAAATGTTAAATGTGTGATATTTCGCAACGCCAAAACTCTTGGCGTTGCGAAATGCGGCGTGCAGTTTTAGAACCGAGGTAGTAGGGACTTACTCTAAGCCAAATATACTACGTTGTACTAACACATTACTTTCAATGTAAAACACAAACATCCAAAGTTAAATTTAATGGGAGCATAGCTATGTGTGAATATTTAAATAAACTTAGCCCTACTATTACTTACATGGCGCATATTACACATTATCTTGGTTACATGTTATCTTAGTATCATGCCAGTACATATATTAATTTATATAGGTACACTGAATGCACACAAGTGAACTTAATAATGTCTCGAGCTTTTTTTTTCTGGTCTACCTAAGAACAAAGTAGGTATTATTATATTACTACTTAGCTACGAGCTACCGCTAAAGCGGGACGTAATTGCATAGTTTTTACACATACGTATATAAAATAATTTTATTTATAAAGATTACCCATTGTTGCGAGATCGAAAATAGCTCAGATCTGGCAGATACATTTTACGCATCACTTCGCAAGATAATCCTATTTCCCAACAATCCCATAATATTAAGGAAGTAAGTTTAATACTTCCGTATGGTCGGTAAGCTACCTCTAGCATTTCTTTCGAAAATAACATGTAAATTTTATGAAGCATCAAGACTCTTCAACCGGTCAACCCACCCTTACTTTGCTTTACATTAACAAGTATAGGGCCTATCAACATTTATTTCCTATCATTTATACGAAACGTTCAAAAGATACCTCTGTCCCCATTTGTGTCATCTGAGTCGGAAAGACCTTCGTATAATAACTATAAACATCAAAATTTTCGTATAAGACGTTAGCGCTCAATATCACAAAAGAAACCTTTTTTATATCAATACAATAGTAACGTTATGGATATCTCATATAATAGACGTAACTAGATATTCACGCAACAATAAAAAAAAAACAAATCACTAGCCTTCATAAACTAGAAAGATTAGTATTGGTCGTGTTATTATAAAATTGTGTTGGCATCATCTCTTTGTCTGGATTCCTCTAGTAATTTTCTTATCGTGTCTCTCACAAAATATAATGCTTTTACATTGATTGTGAACATAATTGTTTGCGGTGATAATGTAATGGATATTCACGTTTAGTACAATAATATTTTAATTAAAGTTTCACTATTATCTATTCATCAAGGTAAATTTAAATGATAGGTCAAATGAATAATTCAATGACGAGATTTGGTCGGTGCACTGAGATACAATTAAAGATTTATTAACAAACCGAAACGAGCGACTCAAACTGGATTAGAGCGGCTTGCAGATGTTGACAGTAAAATATAACGTTTAGCTCCCACCACCCTTCGTTGCCCCGCCGTGTGGTGGCGCTAAGTTTGGTTGTCCACTCCGGAACATTGTCCGTACACCAAACACACAAACGTCCGTACACAAACGTTCGACAACCAACTCTACACATTCCACTTGACTTCTGACCTTTACAATATACGTTTACTATTTGTGAGTAAATATCTAGTTGTTATTGTGAAATGGTTCACCTGATACGCAATTTCCTTATAATGATTCAAATGTAAGATTACTTACAATGTTGTCACTTGTTATGTTTCTTAAAGATGTCACTTAGGTAATATTGTGTTTATATCAGAGGGCCAAACTCGTATTACAATGCGAGTTTGGCCCTCTGATATAAACACATTGACACTATATGTTGAACGAAATGAGATCAGATTTTGAATTGACTCACAATTGCCTAATTAATGACATTATCATCTAATAGCTTGTCGTTATAATAATTGCTCCTTGCTTGTCGTTGACACATATTTTGACATATTGTTCGATTTTCGATCTAGTCACGATATCATTCAAATATAAGTTAATTTAAGAGAATACCGTATACGTCATAAGTATGACACTGACACTATATCGAAACTGTATTTTGAACAAATTTATTTAGGAGACTTGGGCCCCAGAGAAGAGGTAAACAGATAGATAGGCTTATACTTTGTCATCACATTATAAAAATAATTGTATTCATGTGAATAATCTGTAATTTAAAGTTTTCGATTATACTGATCGTCCACCTCCCTAAGGAATAATACCACCCGTCAATACAACATACAGTTTGAACTCAGCTTAGTATACCGTGTATTCGCCATCTTACCTCAACACAGTTATTTAAGATACTGGTGACATAATATAAATATTTGCGGCTGTGCTGCCATTTTGTCAGAGAAGTATTCGAAAACACACCTTTTGCTCAATACTTGAATGAACCATTGTATTTTGATCGGCATTTGCCTGATATAAAACTTACTCACGCTACGCCAACGAGGCAATTTCACCGTATTGCTACTTAATTTAATCCAGTAAAGACTCAATAACCCATACACACATTATGTAATGTAGCAAAGCGGAACGATTGGATGGAATTGACTACTCAAACCCTTATAGCAGCCCTTATCCTGCCATGATAATGTCAATGAATGACCAACATTTATTTCTCTGATTATATCAAAAGAAACTCTCGTAAGGTTTCCTTTTGCGCTGAGACTTTTAAAACTTCTTATTCTTTTTCCATTCAAAGGGATTGAAGAAGTAAAATCCTTGATTCATAAATAAAGTTCAAATGCAACTGATAACAATGTTATTGTTTTAACTATAATCTATATATTAAAAGAATTTGTGTTTTATAATACGAGTCGGCCAGCTCGAACCACCCAACCGATTCGCATGTTTTATTTTTAAATGAAAGCTCTCGCTGCATAGATTTGTCATCAAGCATTAAAAATTACCTAACTTGCACATTTATTAAGTTATATGCAAAAACAGTTTTCTCCCATACATTTTTTACGTTTTCGTAGCCGTAGTCAATGACTTTCTGCTTCTATATATTTGGTTCTCATTATGCCAGGTGTTGCGTTATAGGCCTATAACACGCGCTGAAAAGAGTTCTTTCATTTCATAGTATGTTCATTCAAATTGGGTAAGTTTGAAGGAAGATATGTCCCTTAAAGGGACCCCTCCGCCAACTCTGTACCGAGTTTGGGGCAGGTGGACGGGGTGTGTGGCTCGGCTCTCCCGCCTAAATGTTCGGGGGGGGGGGGGGGGGGCACTAAAACATACTATAAAAAATATCCACTAAAACACCGCGGTGTTCCTCTATCGACCATCATGACGGGTCGCGGTAACGGTAAGTGAAATTTCCGCCTAAAGTTGGGAAAATCAACCCTAAAGACGGGAAAATTACGTTTTATGTTAGGAAAATTTTTGTGCTTATAAATTACGGACTTTTTTTTTATGGAATAGGGGGCAAACGAGCAGACGGATCGCCTGATGTTAAGCGATTACCGCCGCCCATGGACACCCGCAACACCAGAGGAGTCACAAGTGCGTTGCCGGCCTTTTAAAAAGGAATACGCTCTTTTCTTGAAGGTTTGAAGGTCGTATTGGTTCGGAAAAACCGCAGGTGACAGATCATTAGAGGTGTAAGGCAGAAAGTTTCTAGAGAAACGCACCGTTGTGGATTGCCAACCATCTAAATGATGGGGATGGAAATGCTGTCGCGTAGAACGATGGCGGAAAGAGGCGGCAGGGATTAATCCGAACAATTCCTCGGAGCACTCCCCATAGTAGAAGCGATAAAAGATGCATAGCGAGGCTACATCTCTACGCAGCGCCAAGGGGTCTAACCGATTGCAAATATCTTGGCCGTCGACAATTCGAGCGGCGCTCCGTTGGATGCGGTCCAGAGGGAGAAGCTGGTACTGGGTGCCCCTGCCCAAAGATGAGAACAGTATTCCATATACGGCCGGACCTGCGCCTTATAAAGGAGCAGTCGGTGGGCCGCGGAGTGAAATACCACGCCAAGCTTCTTCGAGGCTAACTTAGCCTTACCCTCTAAGTGACCGCGGAACTGGACTTCGCTCGATATGTCGACACCAAGTATTCCAATACTGGAGGAGGCAGTTAAGGGGGTGCTCTCAAAACGAGGACATACGACCATCGCCAGTTTTTTTGCGGTGAAAACGCAGACTTGTGTCTTTGTGGGGTTAAAATGGACCAAATGAAGTCTTCCCCAATCTGAAACCATCTCCAAGGAGGTCTCAATTTCAGACAAAAGTTTATGTCGGCTCTCGATGACTTTTTCCCGATAAATGTTGGCGTGGCCGGTGTATAAAGCATCGCCTGTGCTGTCATCTGCATAACAATGAATGCCACTATCTAGCAACATATCATTGATATGCAGGAGGAACAGAGTAGGCGATAGCACGCAGCCTTGAGGGACACCAGCATTTACAGACAAGGCGTCAGAGCATTCACCGTCAACTACGACCTTTATGCTTCTGTCTGTAAGAAAGCTGGTACCCATTCACATAATTTCTCGGGCAGACCATAGGAAGGGAGCTTCGAAAGAAGCGCTTTGTGCCAGACCCGATCGAAGGCCTTCGCTATGTCCAAACTGACCGCCAAAGCCTCCCCCTTTGTCTCGATCGCCTGTGCCCAACTTTCTTCGGGCATCTTAATTTTTTTTTATGTGGAACATATTACAGTGGTTCATAGTACTATTGTCATATAATTATATTACAAGTGGTAGTTATGGTAGAAATTGTAGCTTTGGTAAGAATAGTAGTTTTGAGTGAAAAGGTACTTTTGACAGCATCGGCGGTTTTGGTAGAAATGGTAGTTAAAAAAAATGGTAGATATGATAGTGTAAGTGCGAATAGTAGTTTTGGTACAAATAGTAGTTTTTATAGGAATAGATTTTTCGGTAGGAATAAGAGATTTGGTAGGAATTATATTTTTGGCATACATGGTAGTATTGGTAGCAATGTAACTTACGATTGCTAAAAAGCTACCATTCGTACCAAAACAAACGTTTCAACCAAAACGACCATCTCTATCAAAAGTACCATGTCTACCAAAGTTACCATTAAATTTCTAAATTATGATGGACTAATCACACCCAAAAACAAAACAAAATAAATCGTGCTTCTCACAGAAATATTCAGCTGGATAACAGAAATAAAACCTATTTTCTTACTTATAAAAAAAGTTGTACATCTATATTTTTAATTTTGATAGGAAAATATTGACAGATAAAATAAAAAAGTGAAGTTAGCGTAAGTTGGTTACTTAAGTTTCTGATTTAATAACGTATTTTTTGTGAGTAGTTGTGTTTTCAATTATAATTATGGTTCTTGGAAGGAAATTGAAAAATGCTCAGAGTAAGTTTGAATAAAGAATATTGGTCAATGGCGGCCCTGTTAGAGATTTGGTACCGGATGGTCCTCCTACTGCTAAAAAAATACGGGTGGAAACGGGTTCAGATTTGATTAATTCTACCATCAACAATTTTGTGTGTCTTTGTGCAAAGCCAATGTTGTGAGAAAATAAGTTTTGTGATATATATATATTTTTAGTAAGAATATCATATTGAAATTAAACTACAGTTTACGGATTTTATCGCGATATATTGGTTTCACTAAGTTATTACATTTGAAACTAATGATCTAGAAACTTTATTTTAATTATAATAATTTAATTTATTACTAGCCGACGTTTATTCTTTTAACTTAGTGAAACCAAAACATCGCGATAAAATCAAATAATGTAATGGATATTCACGTTTAGTACAATAATATTTTAATTAAAGTTTCACTATTATCTATTCATCAAGGTAAATTTAAATGATAGGTCAAATGAATAATTCAATGACGAGATTTGGTCGGTGCACTGAGATACAATTAAAGATTTATTAACAAACCGAAACGAGCGACTCAAACTGGATTAGAGCGGCTTGCAGATGTTGACAGTAAAATATAACGTTTAGCTCCCACCACCCTTCGTTGCCCCGCCGTGTGGTGGCGCTAAGTTTGGTTGTCCACTCCGGAACATTGTCCGTACACCAAACACACAAACGTCCGTACACAAACGTTCGACAACCAACTCTACACATTCCACTTGACTTCTGACCTTTACAATATACGTTTACTATTTGTGAGTAAATATCTAGTTGTTATTGTGAAATGGTTCACCTGATACGCAATTTCCTTATAATGATTCAAATGTAAGATTACTTACAATGTTGTCACTTGTTATGTTTCTTAAAGATGTCACTTAGGTAATATTGTGTTTATATCAGAGGGCCAAACTCGTATTACAATGCGAGTTTGGCCCTCTGATATAAACACATTGACACTATATGTTGAACGAAATGAGATCAGATTTTGAATTGACTCACAATTGCCTAATTAATGACATTATCATCTAATAGCTTGTCGTTATAATAATTGCTCCTTGCTTGTCGTTGACACATATTTTGACATATTGTTCGATTTTCGATCTAGTCACGATATCATTCAAATATAAGTTAATTTAAGAGAATACCGTATACGTCATAAGTATGACACTGACACTATATCGAAACTGTATTTTGAACAAATTTATTTAGGAGACTTGGGCCCCAGAGAAGAGGTAAACAGATAGATAGGCTTATACTTTGTCATCACATTATAAAAATAATTGTATTCATGTGAATAATCTGTAATTTAAAGTTTTCGATTATACTGATCGTCCACCTCCCTAAGGAATAATACCACCCGTCAATACAACATACAGTTTGAACTCAGCTTAGTATACCGTGTATTCGCCATCTTACCTCAACACAGTTATTTAAGATACTGGTGACATAATATAAATATTTGCGGCTGTGCTGCCATTTTGTCAGAGAAGTATTCGAAAACACACCTTTTGCTCAATACTTGAATGAACCATTGTATTTTGATCGGCATTTGCCTGATATAAAACTTACTCACGCTACGCCAACGAGGCAATTTCATCGTATTGCTACTTAATTTAATCCAGTAAAGACTCAATAACCCATACACACATTATGTAATGTAGCAAAGCGGAACGATTGGATGGAATTGACTACTCAAACCCTTATAGCAGCCCTTATCCTGCCATGATAATGTCAATGAATGACCAACATTTATTTCTCTGATTATATCAAAAGAAACTCTCGTAAGGTTTCCTTTTGCGCTGAGACTTTTAAAACTTCTTATTCTTTTTCCATTCAAAGGGATTGAAGAAGTAAAATCCTTGATTCATAAATAAAGTTCAAATGCAACTGATAACAATGTTATTGTTTTAACTATAATCTATATATTAAAAGAATTTGTGTTTTATAATACGAGTCGGCCAGCTCGAACCACCCAACCGATTCGCATGTTTTTTTTTTAAATGAAAGCTCTCGCTGCATAGATTTGTCATCAAGCATTAACAATTACCTAACTTGCACATTTATTAAGTTATATGCAAAAACAGTTTTCTCCCATACATTTTTTACGTTTTCGTAGCCGTAGTCAATGACTTTCTGCTTCTATATATTTGGTTCTCATTATGCCAGGTGTTGCGTTATAGGCCTATAACACGCGCTGAAAAGAGTTCTTTCATTTCATAGTATGTTCATTCAAATTGGGTAAGTTTGAAGGAAGATATGTCCCTTAAAGGGACCCCTCCGCCAACTCTGTACCGAGTTTGGGGCAGGTGGACGGGGTGTGTGGCTCGGCTCTCCCGCCTAAATGTTCGGGGGGGGGGGGGGGGGGGCACTAAAACATACTATAAAAAATATCCACTAAAACACCGCGGTGTTCCTCTATCGACCATCATGACGGGTCGCGGTAACGGTAAGTGAAATTTCCGCCTAAAGTTGGGAAAATCAACCCTAAAGACGGGAAAATTACGTTTTATGTTAGGAAAATTTTTGTGCTTATAAATTACGGACTTTTTTTTATGGAATAGGGGGCAAACGAGCAGACGGATCGCCTGATGTTAAGCGATTACCGCCGCCCATGGACACCCGCAACACCAGAGGAGTCACAAGTGCGTTGCCGGCCTTTTAAAAAGGAATACGCTCTTTTCTTGAAGGTTTGAAGGTCGTATTGGTTCGGAAAAACCGCAGGTGACAGATCATTAGAGGTGTAAGGCAGAAAGTTTCTAGAGAAACGCACCGTTGTGGATTGCCAACCATCTAAATGATGGGGATGGAAATGCTGTCGCGTAGAACGATGGCGGAAAGAGGCGGCAGGGATTAATCCGAACAATTCCTCGGAGCACTCCCCATAGTAGAAGCGATAAAAGATGCATAGCGAGGCTACATCTCTACGCAGCGCCAAGGGGTCTAACCGATTGCAAATATCTTGGCCGTCGACAATTCGAGCGGCGCTCCGTTGGATGCGGTCCAGAGGGAGAAGCTGGTACTGGGTGCCCCTGCCCAAAGATGAGAACAGTATTCCATATACGGCCGGACCTGCGCCTTATAAAGGAGCAGTCGGTGGGCCGCGGAGTGAAATACCACGCCAAGCTTCTTCGAGGCTAACTTAGCCTTACCCTCTAAGTGACCGCGGAACTGGACTTCGCTCGATATGTCGACACCAAGTATTCCAATACTGGAGGAGGCAGTTAAGGGGGTGCTCTCAAAACGAGGACATACGACCATCGCCAGTTTTTTTGCGGTGAAAACGCAGACTTGTGTCTTTGTGGGGTTAAAATGGACCAAATGAAGTCTTCCCCAATCTGAAACCATCTCCAAGGAGGTCTCAATTTCAGACAAAAGTTTATGTCGGCTCTCGATGACTTTTTCCCGATAAATGTTGGCGTGGCCGGTGTATAAAGCATCGCCTGTGCTGTCATCTGCATAACAATGAATGCCACTATCTAGCAACATATCATTGATATGCAGGAGGAACAGAGTAGGCGATAGCACGCAGCCTTGAGGGACACCAGCATTTACAGACAAGGCGTCAGAGCATTCACCGTCAACTACGACCTTTATGCTTCTGTCTGTAAGAAAGCTGGTACCCATTCACATAATTTCTCGGGCAGACCATAGGAAGGGAGCTTCGAAAGAAGCGCTTTGTGCCAGACCCGATCGAAGGCCTTCGCTATGTCCAAACTGACCGCCAAAGCCTCCCCCTTTGTCTCGATCGCCTGTGCCCAACTTTCTTCGGGCATCTTAATTTTTTTTTATGTGGAACATATTACAGTGGTTCATAGTACTATTGTCATATAATTATATTACAAGTGGTAGTTATGGTAGAAATTGTAGCTTTGGTAAGAATAGTAGTTTTGAGTGAAAAGGTACTTTTGACAGCATCGGCGGTTTTGGTAGAAATGGTAGTTAAAAAAAATGGTAGATATGATAGTGTAAGTGCGAATAGTAGTTTTGGTACAAATAGTAGTTTTTATAGGAATAGATTTTTCGGTAGGAATAAGAGATTTGGTAGGAATTATATTTTTGGCATACATGGTAGTATTGGTAGCAATGTAACTTACGATTGCTAAAAAGCTACCATTCGTACCAAAACAAACGTTTCAACCAAAACGACCATCTCTATCAAAAGTACCATGTCTACCAAAGTTACCATTAAATTTCTAAATTATGATGGACTAATCACACCCAAAAACAAAACAAAATAAATCGTGCTTCTCACAGAAATATTCAGCTGGATAACAGAAATAAAACCTATTTTCTTACTTATAAAAAAAGTTGTACATCTATATTTTTAATTTTGATAGGAAAATATTGACAGATAAAATAAAAAAGTGAAGTTAGCGTAAGTTGGTTACTTAAGTTTCTGATTTAATAACGTATTTTTTGTGAGTAGTTGTGTTTTCAATTATAATTATGGTTCTTGGAAGGAAATTGAAAAATGCTCAGAGTAAGTTTGAATAAAGAATATTGGTCAATGGCGGCCCTGTTAGAGATTTGGTACCGGATGGTCCTCCTACTGCTAAAAAAATACGGGTGGAAACGGGTTCAGATTTGATTAATTCTACCATCAACAATTTTGTGTGTCTTTGTGCAAAGCCAATGTTGTGAGAAAATAAGTTTTGTGATATATATATATTTTTAGTAAGAATATCATATTGAAATTAAACTACAGTTTACGGATTTTATCGCGATATATTGGTTTCACTAAGTTATTACATTTGAAACTAATGATCTAGAAACTTTATTTTAATTATAATAATTTAATTTATTACTAGCCGACGTTTATTCTTTTAACTTAGTGAAACCAAAACATCGCGATAAAATCAAATAATGTAATGGATATTCACGTTTAGTACAATAATATTTTAATTAAAGTTTCACTATTATCTATTCATCAAGGTAAATTTAAATGATAGGTCAAATGAATAATTCAATGACGAGATTTGGTCGGTGCACTGAGATACAATTAAAGATTTATTAACAAACCGAAACGAGCGACTCAAACTGGATTAGAGCGGCTTGCAGATGTTGACAGTAAAATATAACGTTTAGCTCCCACCACCCTTCGTTGCCCCGCCGTGTGGTGGCGCTAAGTTTGGTTGTCCACTCCGGAACATTGTCCGTACACCAAACACACAAACGTCCGTACACAAACGTTCGACAACCAACTCTACACATTCCACTTGACTTCTGACCTTTACAATATACGTTTACTATTTGTGAGTAAATATCTAGTTGTTATTGTGAAATGGTTCACCTGATACGCAATTTCCTTATAATGATTCAAATGTAAGATTACTTACAATGTTGTCACTTGTTATGTTTCTTAAAGATGTCACTTAGGTAATATTGTGTTTATATCAGAGGGCCAAACTCGTATTACAATGCGAGTTTGGCCCTCTGATATAAACACATTGACACTATATGTTGAACGAAATGAGATCAGATTTTGAATTGACTCACAATTGCCTAATTAATGACATTATCATCTAATAGCTTGTCGTTATAATAATTGCTCCTTGCTTGTCGTTGACACATATTTTGACATATTGTTCGATTTTCGATCTAGTCACGATATCATTCAAATATAAGTTAATTTAAGAGAATACCGTATACGTCATAAGTATGACACTGACACTATATCGAAACTGTATTTTGAACAAATTTATTTAGGAGACTTGGGCCCCAGAGAAGAGGTAAACAGATAGATAGGCTTATACTTTGTCATCACATTATAAAAATAATTGTATTCATGTGAATAATCTGTAATTTAAAGTTTTCGATTATACTGATCGTCCACCTCCCTAAGGAATAATACCACCCGTCAATACAACATACAGTTTGAACTCAGCTTAGTATACCGTGTATTCGCCATCTTACCTCAACACAGTTATTTAAGATACTGGTGACATAATATAAATATTTGCGGCTGTGCTGCCATTTTGTCAGAGAAGTATTCGAAAACACACCTTTTGCTCAATACTTGAATGAACCATTGTATTTTGATCGGCATTTGCCTGATATAAAACTTACTCACGCTACGCCAACGAGGCAATTTCATCGTATTGCTACTTAATTTAATCCAGTAAAGACTCAATAACCCATACACACATTATGTAATGTAGCAAAGCGGAACGATTGGATGGAATTGACTACTCAAACCCTTATAGCAGCCCTTATCCTGCCATGATAATGTCAATGAATGACCAACATTTATTTCTCTGATTATATCAAAAGAAACTCTCGTAAGGTTTCCTTTTGCGCTGAGACTTTTAAAACTTCTTATTCTTTTTCCATTCAAAGGGATTGAAGAAGTAAAATCCTTGATTCATAAATAAAGTTCAAATGCAACTGATAACAATGTTATTGTTTTAACTATAATCTATATATTAAAAGAATTTGTGTTTTATAATACGAGTCGGCCAGCTCGAACCACCCAACCGATTCGCATGTTTTTTTTTTAAATGAAAGCTCTCGCTGCATAGATTTGTCATCAAGCATTAAAAATTACCTAACTTGCACATTTATTAAGTTATATGCAAAAACAGTTTTCTCCCATACATTTTTTACGTTTTCGTAGCCGTAGTCAATGACTTTCTGCTTCTATATATTTGGTTCTCATTATGCCAGGTGTTGCGTTATAGGCCTATAACACGCGCTGAAAAGAGTTCTTTCATTTCATAGTATGTTCATTCAAATTGGGTAAGTTTGAAGGAAGATATGTCCCTTAAAGGGACCCCTCCGCCAACTCTGTACCGAGTTTGGGGCAGGTGGACGGGGTGTGTGGCTCGGCTCTCCCGCCTAAATGTTCGGGGGGGGGGGGGGGGGCACTAAAACATACTATAAAAAATATCCACTAAAACACCGCGGTGTTCCTCTATCGACCATCATGACGGGTCGCGGTAACGGTAAGTGAAATTTCCGCCTAAAGTTGGGAAAATCAACCCTAAAGACGGGAAAATTACGTTTTATGTTAGGAAAATTTTTGTGCTTATAAATTACGGACTTTTTTTTTATGGAATAGGGGGCAAACGAGCAGACGGATCGCCTGATGTTAAGCGATTACCGCCGCCCATGGACACCCGCAACACCAGAGGAGTCACAAGTGCGTTGCCGGCCTTTTAAAAAGGAATACGCTCTTTTCTTGAAGGTTTGAAGGTCGTATTGGTTCGGAAAAACCGCAGGTGACAGATCATTAGAGGTGTAAGGCAGAAAGTTTCTAGAGAAACGCACCGTTGTGGATTGCCAACCATCTAAATGATGGGGATGGAAATGCTGTCGCGTAGAACGATGGCGGAAAGAGGCGGCAGGGATTAATCCGAACAATTCCTCGGAGCACTCCCCATAGTAGAAGCGATAAAAGATGCATAGCGAGGCTACATCTCTACGCAGCGCCAAGGGGTCTAACCGATTGCAAATATCTTGGCCGTCGACAATTCGAGCGGCGCTCCGTTGGATGCGGTCCAGAGGGAGAAGCTGGTACTGGGTGCCCCTGCCCAAAGATGAGAACAGTATTCCATATACGGCCGGACCTGCGCCTTATAAAGGAGCAGTCGGTGGGCAGCGGAGTGAAATACCACGCCAAGCTTCTTCGAGGCTAACTTAGCCTTACCCTCTAAGTGACCGCGGAACTGGACTTCGCTCGATATGTCGACACCAAGTATTCCAATACTGGAGGAGGCAGTTAAGGGGGTGCTCTCAAAACGAGGACATACGACCATCGCCAGTTTTTTTGCGGTGAAAACGCAGACTTGTGTCTTTGTGGGGTTAAAATGGACCAAATGAAGTCTTCCCCAATCTGAAACCATCTCCAAGGAGGTCTCAATTTCAGACAAAAGTTTATGTCGGCTCTCGATGACTTTTTCCCGATAAATGTTGGCGTGGCCGGTGTATAAAGCATCGCCTGTGCTGTCATCTGCATAACAATGAATGCCACTATCTAGCAACATATCATTGATATGCAGGAGGAACAGAGTAGGCGATAGCACGCAGCCTTGAGGGACACCAGCATTTACAGACAAGGCGTCAGAGCATTCACCGTCAACTACGACCTTTATGCTTCTGTCTGTAAGAAAGCTGGTACCCATTCACATAATTTCTCGGGCAGACCATAGGAAGGGAGCTTCGAAAGAAGCGCTTTGTGCCAGACCCGATCGAAGGCCTTCGCTATGTCCAAACTGACCGCCAAAGCCTCCCCCTTTGTCTCGATCGCCTGTGCCCAACTTTCTTCGGGCATCTTAATTTTTTTTTATGTGGAACATATTACAGTGGTTCATAGTACTATTGTCATATAATTATATTACAAGTGGTAGTTATGGTAGAAATTGTAGCTTTGGTAAGAATAGTAGTTTTGAGTGAAAAGGTACTTTTGACAGCATCGGCGGTTTTGGTAGAAATGGTAGTTAAAAAAAATGGTAGATATGATAGTGTAAGTGCGAATAGTAGTTTTGGTACAAATAGTAGTTTTTATAGGAATAGATTTTTCGGTAGGAATAAGAGATTTGGTAGGAATTATATTTTTGGCATACATGGTAGTATTGGTAGCAATGTAACTTACGATTGCTAAAAAGCTACCATTCGTACCAAAACAAACGTTTCAACCAAAACGACCATCTCTATCAAAAGTACCATGTCTACCAAAGTTACCATTAAATTTCTAAATTATGATGGACCAATCACACCCAAAAACAAAACAAAATAAATCGTGCTTCTCACAGAAATATTCAGCTGGATAACAGAAATAAAACCTATTTTCTTACTTATAAAAAAAGTTGTACATCTATATTTTTAATTTTGATAGGAAAATATTGACAGATAAAATAAAAAAGTGAAGTTAGCGTAAGTTGGTTACTTAAGTTTCTGATTTAATAACGTATTTTTTGTGAGTAGTTGTGTTTTCAATTATAATTATGGTTCTTGGAAGGAAATTGAAAAATGCTCAGAGTAAGTTTGAATAAAGAATATTGGTCAATGGCGGCCCTGTTAGAGATTTGGTACCGGATGGTCCTCCTACTGCTAAAAAAATACGGGTGGAAACGGGTTCAGATTTGATTAATTCTACCATCAACAATTTTGTGTGTCTTTGTGCAAAGCCAATGTTGTGAGAAAATAAGTTTTGTGATATATATATATTTTTAGTAAGAATATCATATTGAAATTAAACTACAGTTTACGGATTTTATCGCGATATATTGGTTTCACTAAGTTATTACATTTGAAACTAATGATCTAGAAACTTTATTTTAATTATAATAATTTAATTTATTACTAGCCGACGTTTATTCTTTTAACTTAGTGAAACCAAAACATCGCGATAAAATCAAATAATGTAATGGATATTCACGTTTAGTACAATAATATTTTAATTAAAGTTTCACTATTATCTATTCATCAAGGTAAATTTAAATGATAGGTCAAATGAATAATTCAATGACGAGATTTGGTCGGTGCACTGAGATACAATTAAAGATTTATTAACAAACCGAAACGAGCGACTCAAACTGGATTAGAGCGGCTTGCAGATGTTGACAGTAAAATATAACGTTTAGCTCCCACCACCCTTCGTTGCCCCGCCGTGTGGTGGCGCTAAGTTTGGTTGTCCACTCCGGAACATTGTCCGTACACCAAACACACAAACGTCCGTACACAAACGTTCGACAACCAACTCTACACATTCCACTTGACTTCTGACCTTTACAATATACGTTTACTATTTGTGAGTAAATATCTAGTTGTTATTGTGAAATGGTTCACCTGATACGCAATTTCCTTATAATGATTCAAATGTAAGATTACTTACAATGTTGTCACTTGTTATGTTTCTTAAAGATGTCACTTAGGTAATATTGTGTTTATATCAGAGGGCCAAACTCGTATTACAATGCGAGTTTGGCCCTCTGATATAAACACATTGACACTATATGTTGAACGAAATGAGATCAGATTTTGAATTGACTCACAATTGCCTAATTAATGACATTATCATCTAATAGCTTGTCGTTATAATAATTGCTCCTTGCTTGTCGTTGACACATATTTTGACATATTGTTCGATTTTCGATCTAGTCACGATATCATTCAAATATAAGTTAATTTAAGAGAATACCGTATACGTCATAAGTATGACACTGACACTATATCGAAACTGTATTTTGAACAAATTTATTTAGGAGACTTGGGCCCCAGAGAAGAGGTAAACAGATAGATAGGCTTATACTTTGTCATCACATTATAAAAATAATTGTATTCATGTGAATAATCTGTAATTTAAAGTTTTCGATTATACTGATCGTCCACCTCCCTAAGGAATAATACCACCCGTCAATACAACATACAGTTTGAACTCAGCTTAGTATACCGTGTATTCGCCATCTTACCTCAACACAGTTATTTAAGATACTGGTGACATAATATAAATATTTGCGGCTGTGCTGCCATTTTGTCAGAGAAGTATTCGAAAACACACCTTTTGCTCAATACTTGAATGAACCATTGTATTTTGATCGGCATTTGCCTGATATAAAACTTACTCACGCTACGCCAACGAGGCAATTTCATCGTATTGCTACTTAATTTAATCCAGTAAAGACTCAATAACCCATACACACATTATGTAATGTAGCAAAGCGGAACGATTGGATGGAATTGACTACTCAAACCCTTATAGCAGCCCTTATCCTGCCATGATAATGTCAATGAATGACCAACATTTATTTCTCTGATTATATCAAAAGAAACTCTCGTAAGGTTTCCTTTTGCGCTGAGACTTTTAAAACTTCTTATTCTTTTTCCATTCAAAGGGATTGAAGAAGTAAAATCCTTGATTCATAAATAAAGTTCAAATGCAACTGATAACAATGTTATTGTTTTAACTATAATCTATATATTAAAAGAATTTGTGTTTTATAATACGAGTCGGCCAGCTCGAACCACCCAACCGATTCGCATGTTTTTTTTTTAAATGAAAGCTCTCGCTGCATAGATTTGTCATCAAGCATTAACAATTACCTAACTTGCACATTTATTAAGTTATATGCAAAAACAGTTTTCTCCCATACATTTTTTACGTTTTCGTAGCCGTAGTCAATGACTTTCTGCTTCTATATATTTGGTTCTCATTATGCCAGGTGTTGCGTTATAGGCCTATAACACGCGCTGAAAAGAGTTCTTTCATTTCATAGTATGTTCATTCAAATTGGGTAAGTTTGAAGGAAGATATGTCCCTTAAAGGGACCCCTCCGCCAACTCTGTACCGAGTTTGGGGCAGGTGGACGGGGTGTGTGGCTCGGCTCTCCCGCCTAAATGTTCGGGGGGGGGGGGGGGGCACTAAAACATACTATAAAAAATATCCACTAAAACACCGCGGTGTTCCTCTATCGACCATCATGACGGGTCGCGGTAACGGTAAGTGAAATTTCCGCCTAAAGTTGGGAAAATCAACCCTAAAGACGGGAAAATTACGTTTTATGTTAGGAAAATTTTTGTGCTTATAAATTACGGACTTTTTTTTATGGAATAGGGGGCAAACGAGCAGACGGATCGCCTGATGTTAAGCGATTACCGCCGCCCATGGACACCCGCAACACCAGAGGAGTCACAAGTGCGTTGCCGGCCTTTTAAAAAGGAATACGCTCTTTTCTTGAAGGTTTGAAGGTCGTATTGGTTCGGAAAAACCGCAGGTGACAGATCATTAGAGGTGTAAGGCAGAAAGTTTCTAGAGAAACGCACCGTTGTGGATTGCCAACCATCTAAATGATGGGGATGGAAATGCTGTCGCGTAGAACGATGGCGGAAAGAGGCGGCAGGGATTAATCCGAACAATTCCTCGGAGCACTCCCCATAGTAGAAGCGATAAAAGATGCATAGCGAGGCTACATCTCTACGCAGCGCCAAGGGGTCTAACCGATTGCAAATATCTTGGCCGTCGACAATTCGAGCGGCGCTCCGTTGGATGCGGTCCAGAGGGAGAAGCTGGTACTGGGTGCCCCTGCCCAAAGATGAGAACAGTATTCCATATACGGCCGGACCTGCGCCTTATAAAGGAGCAGTCGGTGGGCCGCGGAGTGAAATACCACGCCAAGCTTCTTCGAGGCTAACTTAGCCTTACCCTCTAAGTGACCGCGGAACTGGACTTCGCTCGATATGTCGACACCAAGTATTCCAATACTGGAGGAGGCAGTTAAGGGGGTGCTCTCAAAACGAGGACATACGACCATCGCCAGTTTTTTTGCGGTGAAAACGCAGACTTGTGTCTTTGTGGGGTTAAAATGGACCAAATGAAGTCTTCCCCAATCTGAAACCATCTCCAAGGAGGTCTCAATTTCAGACAAAAGTTTATGTCGGCTCTCGATGACTTTTTCCCGATAAATGTTGGCGTGGCCGGTGTATAAAGCATCGCCTGTGCTGTCATCTGCATAACAATGAATGCCACTATCTAGCAACATATCATTGATATGCAGGAGGAACAGAGTAGGCGATAGCACGCAGCCTTGAGGGACACCAGCATTTACAGACAAGGCGTCAGAGCATTCACCGTCAACTACGACCTTTATGCTTCTGTCTGTAAGAAAGCTGGTACCCATTCACATAATTTCTCGGGCAGACCATAGGAAGGGAGCTTCGAAAGAAGCGCTTTGTGCCAGACCCGATCGAAGGCCTTCGCTATGTCCAAACTGACCGCCAAAGCCTCCCCCTTTGTCTCGATCGCCTGTGCCCAACTTTCTTCGGGCATCTTAATTTTTTTTTATGTGGAACATATTACAGTGGTTCATAGTACTATTGTCATATAATTATATTACAAGTGGTAGTTATGGTAGAAATTGTAGCTTTGGTAAGAATAGTAGTTTTGAGTGAAAAGGTACTTTTGACAGCATCGGCGGTTTTGGTAGAAATGGTAGTTAAAAAAAATGGTAGATATGATAGTGTAAGTGCGAATAGTAGTTTTGGTACAAATAGTAGTTTTTATAGGAATAGATTTTTCGGTAGGAATAAGAGATTTGGTAGGAATTATATTTTTGGCATACATGGTAGTATTGGTAGCAATGTAACTTACGATTGCTAAAAAGCTACCATTCGTACCAAAACAAACGTTTCAACCAAAACGACCATCTCTATCAAAAGTACCATGTCTACCAAAGTTACCATTAAATTTCTAAATTATGATGGACTAATCACACCCAAAAACAAAACAAAATAAATCGTGCTTCTCACAGAAATATTCAGCTGGATAACAGAAATAAAACCTATTTTCTTACTTATAAAAAAAGTTGTACATCTATATTTTTAATTTTGATAGGAAAATATTGACAGATAAAATAAAAAAGTGAAGTTAGCGTAAGTTGGTTACTTAAGTTTCTGATTTAATAACGTATTTTTTGTGAGTAGTTGTGTTTTCAATTATAATTATGGTTCTTGGAAGGAAATTGAAAAATGCTCAGAGTAAGTTTGAATAAAGAATATTGGTCAATGGCGGCCCTGTTAGAGATTTGGTACCGGATGGTCCTCCTACTGCTAAAAAAATACGGGTGGAAACGGGTTCAGATTTGATTAATTCTACCATCAACAATTTTGTGTGTCTTTGTGCAAAGCCAATGTTGTGAGAAAATAAGTTTTGTGATATATATATATTTTTAGTAAGAATATCATATTGAAATTAAACTACAGTTTACGGATTTTATCGCGATATATTGGTTTCACTAAGTTATTACATTTGAAACTAATGATCTAGAAACTTTATTTTAATTCATCATCATCAGCCCTTAACAGTCCACTGCTGGACTAGGCCTCTCCTTTGAAAGGAGGAATTGGCCTACTATACCACGCTGGCCAAACGGGTTGGTATAGGGTTTGTATCAAGTTTTCCGTCTCTTACAGTGCTGTTCTCTGCATAATATGCTCCCTCTGTCGGCTCTTACGACACCCTTGGGATGATATGGGGTGGTGACAATCCGTATTCTTAATCCGTCACCACACGGACATTATATAATTTAATAATAAATAATTTAATTTATTACTAGCCGACGTTTATTCTTTTAACTTAGTGAAACCAATACATCGCGATAAAATCCGTAAACTGTAGTTTAATTTCAAGGTGTAACATTCGCGTAAACCCAAGAAGATACTATAAGAATATCATATTTTTACTTATTAGATAAGGCTACAATGTACTCATCATACCTATATGTGAGAGCTTTTTGTATAATATTAAAATATGCTGTGGAGCAGCACGGCTCCTCTAGTTAGTCTGAAGTTTGAATTAATGTTTAATTGGAAAGTCAACACAAATGAACAAGTTCTAGGAAATGTAATGCAAAGACGTAAGTAATAATATTTGTGTCTACGAGATATAGCGTCGTAGCTGCGACGTTGTCTTGCGTAGCAGAGGGTTCGCAGGTCGCTTCAGGCCCATTAACGCGGCGAACTTTGTCTCGGCTGTCAGTCATTATACCAAAGATCAGTCTGAGTTGAACTACTTGAGACAACTGACAGCTCTGTAATAAGTTTGCTACCTAAAACAAAAAGTTTAATTATCACCACAAGCAAACGTTTGCATCTAAAACAAAAATTGTGGACACACCTAAGTCTCGGAGTAACTCAGAACAACTATCAAGCTGTTGAGATGAAACTTAATGCACTATCAAATTCGACGTAAGTAATAAGATAAAATAGTTTTATTTAAATTAACTAAGACTATGTAAAAGACAGTGACAGTATTAAATTATATTAGCTTTATAGAAATGTAATAGGAGCTTGTAAATTAAAACGCTTTAATACTTACCGCACACATTTTGCTTTTGATACTACTAAATCATCATCATCATCATCATATCAGCCAAACGACGTCCACTGCTGGACATAGGCCTCCCCCAAAGTTCTCCACACAGACCGGTCTTGAGCCGCCCGCATCCAACCGCCTCCCGCGATCTTGACGAGATCGTCGGTCCACCTTGCGGGGGGCCTACCTCTGCTGCGTCGTCCGGTACATGGCCGCCACTCCAGAACCTTTCTGCCCCAACGGCCATACTACTAAATGTTCCTAATAAAATATTGTTTAAACAAGGTTACAATGGTTACTATAAGTACTGTGTTACCAATAACACGGTACTTTCGCACTTGAAATTTTTTTGTAAACCCAGTAACGAAAAACCTATTAATGAGCGGCTTTTGCCCACCGCACATTTTGAGTCGGTTATCGGGACAAAAGCCAACCCATTTGCCATTTTGGTATCTAAACTGTATCTAAATCCATTCAACATCACAGAGTGCAAACAGTAAAAAACATCCATACATCTATCCATCATCACAAACTTTCACATTTGGAGTGCCCAAATAAAAAAACTGTCTACGCGTATGAGAAAACTTATATTCGTATTTAAAAAATTAAGACTATCCGCCCATATAGACATTTTACGCACGGTTTATAGCGCTCTATGTGAATCGATACTAAGCTATTGTATCACAGCTTGGGGTGGTGCCGCAAAAACTACTATCATCAATCATCCATGCAGAACAAGCGCAACGGGCAGTACTCAAAGTAATGCTTACAAAACCTTTCAGAACCAAGCAATTGTACGCAGAATGTAAAATACTAACGGTTCGACAAATGAAATGTAAATCTGCCTGTGCGGCAACACACTCACAGTAATTTAAGTACAAGAACTAGAAGAAGACCTGAACCAATATGTCCTAAAATATACACCTACACCACCTTCGCACAACGTCAACTCCAATACTTTAGCGCGTTGTTATACAACAAATTTCCCATGCAAATTCAAGATAAAAGACTATCTGTTCTCTTTAAATTATGACGACACCGAAGAGTTGCTAGAACCATGACACACACACACACACACTATTCAGAGCGAAGCCAAGTCTCTACAAGCACCTCTACGGTCTAGCTGATTGGAAATATTTTGGTAGTCGATGATTCAAATCGCTCTCATTTGAATGCGAATGGTCAAGAGGATGAAGCTGACACTTAGGTGCCCCTGCACAAAGTGAGAACAATATTTTATGAGATATAAATAGTAAATAACTCATAAAGTAGTAGGCTGGTGGTTTGAATCTTTGGCGTGGTAGTATATTCAATCCCGCTATGCCAACGGGTCGTAATTGCAAGGCAAGTAAGCTTATTCATTAATTTAATGAGTAAATGTAATGAATCGATAATTACAACCTTTACAATCCTTTGCGTTTGTGCCGGTTACCATGAAAATTAAAATAATTTGAATAATATCTTCAACATTTCTGAATGGCATTTTCAAGATACTGGCAGTTATAATTAATAGACGAAACTCTTGCCATTAGAAAAGTTTCGATAAAATATTTGAGTTACATAATTAAGCGGAACTAAATGACTAAGTAATATTCTGTGTGACGTGATGAAGAATAACTTAAACGTCTTTATTTTTAATTACCTTAAGACAACATACATAACATATTCTATATATGTAAGCGTAGCGACACATCTGCACAGCCTTTTGCGCGGTTACTTCAGTGACTGAATTATCGGTCCGTAGTATTTGGTTGTCATGGCATAGCGAACGCGCCAAACTTTAGGCATTATGTGACGGTGGCGGCTAATATACGATCGCGCATCATTTCGCGCGAGGCTTCGCTCGACAGAAGGTTGCGCGTCGCGTTCAATGCGACGTAAGTTTGGGTAATGTATCACAGGAGATTGAAAAAAACACTACGAGCGTATTCCACCAATGTTCGACGGGTAACGCTGATGTGTCGCGATACTAAGATTTCTAGAACATTATGTTTGTTTGGTAATGCAGAAGTTATGTTCTTAGTTCTATGACACACAATTAAAAGTTAGTACCAACTGGCACCGCGTGTTTGCACTCCTGGTTAGTAATAGAATAATGCTTCTAGCGTGACTAGATTCTTCGTTTGTAATAAATCGGCACAGTTATGCCACATGCTTGCATAATTTGTGCGTACTATGGGCTATGTACGTACGTAGCCACAGAATACACGTGCATTCTTTAGGTCTACTGATTTATTCATTCCACGGCTATCGCCTCTAGTGCAGCGAATGATGCAATTTCAGGCAAATACATAGCGTACTCGCTAACATAAGTAGGTACTGACAATATTATTTAAATTATAGTTATAGTATCGACATTCTATAGTTGCATTGTAAATAATTTTCTACTTATAGTATCGACATTCTATAGTTGCATTGTAAATAAATGCTGGTAACCTATTTCATCCAATCCATCCATCCATACCCATAAACTCTGCGTTTATAATATTATAATTTATATATTCCATTTGGCATTTTATCCCATGGTATCCAAAAATGAAAAATAGTAAAAAGTGTATGAATGGCATGTGAGTAATAGATCAATGCATGTGTGTCACACCGCACCTTTCATTTAAATACTTTATCTATTCTCGTCGGTATTCTCGCACGGGGTCCATATTGGCTCACCTAAAGTTCTTTACCCGAAATTGTTCTTCCTAACGATTTGTAATCCGAATGATCACTCTTCCTAAAATTCATCCTAAAGTTTTCATTCATACTATTTGTAGTGCAACCGGCGATGTTCATAACACTCATGTTTCTGAAAATTGTAATTAATAATATCATTAATCTAAATATATTTAAACTCCTACTGTTTTTTATCATAACTCTTTTATCCCTAAACATTATTACCATAATATTTTCACTCATACTCAGAAAGAAACATTTACCAAGTGTAATAAAAAATATGTAGTATAGTGGGGTGCATGGGGTTCCCACCAAGGGGTGCATAGGGTTCCCACCAAGGGTGTATAGGGTTCCCACCAGGGGGTGCATAGGGTTCCCACCAAGAACTTGGGGTTCCAAGCCAATCTCACCTGCAAGTGGTGCACCTGCCGATCAACGGACGAGGCTCTGGCAAACAAAATATCCCGATAAGCGGCAATAGGCTCGCCACCTATTACGTGGGACTAAAACACTGGCGAAAAGTGGGCGTTTAATATGCCTCTGCCTACTCCTTCGGGGAAACAGGCGTGAGTCTATGTATATATGTAATAAAAAATATATGAGCCAAACACTTTTAGCCTTAGATTTTGATGTTTTATATGATAGAATCGAGAATATAAACGATTTTCAAAAATAACACTTTTTTGGCAAAACAATTCTAAGTCCTCGCGCCGTAGCGCTCCCAAGGCTACACTCCATCCGAAATTTATAAATCACGACTCATTTACGGTTATGTTTATGGCTTGGGAGTTTATACCTCAGCTTTAACCGTACCTACACCAATAACTATAGGACCTATTCGGTTCTGGCACTTTGCCGGCCGCTGCCGCGGCACGCTCGCTTCGCTCGCTCAGTTCGTGCGTTGTGGTCACAGTTCTAACATAAGATAAACCAATAATTATTAATAAGATAATATTGTTTATTTGTACCATGGTACTATTGTTCTTATATGTTATACATGTTATGCGAAATTAAAGTTATGCAAAATTAATGTATTTATATAATACTGATCATCTATATATATAAAAGAAAGTCGTATTAGTTACATTATTTATAACTCAAGAACGGCTGAACTGATTTGGCTGAAAATTGGTCGGGACGTAGTAGATTAGAACCAGGAAAAACATATAGGATGCAATTATTTGCAAAAAATAGATTGGGAGAGATTGTAGGGTCGAAGTTTGTAGGAACAAATATTGAAAGATACAACGCATGCTCAGGAAAAGTACCAGGGGAGCATAAAGCTAGAGACATTTTTATTTTCTCATTATAGCTTAGGATATTGAATATAACCTTTTTTTTTTATTGTTTTACGAGGTGGAAAATCCCTTCGGATCTCCGACTCTTGGGGGAAATAAGAGCCGGAGTATGTGGTGTTTCCACTAAAAACCACCTCGACTTCCGCCATGTACCCGTGTGTCGGAGGGTGGGGCATCACCAAAGCACTCGTCGCCACCCTCCGACGGGTATTGGCCCGCCAGAAGGTCAAGCGGGCCCCGAACAAAACCCCCTTGGCGACGGATTAAGGTGTTGGACTCCGCCGCCAAAACGCCCAGCGGCCGCAGAGGATAGGGAGGACGGCAACGCAACACCGCATCTCCTCTTCCTCTGCGGCCCCACCACGACACATCGAATGGTGCGCCCCCATTTGGTCGCGGGAGATAGGGCGCGCGGCAACGCGACTGCGAGGGACAGATAGAACTGTCCCTCGCACCCGCACCGTTGGACGCGTCCTGCGCAGGCCCCTCCAAGCCCACGCGGAGCGTCCCCTCCTGGATCCCTCTTAGCTTCACAGCGGGTGACCAATCCACGGTTACTGAGCCCCCCCACCACGACAAGGTGGAGATCCAGGGGGGATATTGAATATACCCTGGTAGGGTAGCATCATTTTAGAGAGGGTCGAAGTTTGTGGGGTGATGTATTAAATTAACAATAAAGAATGAATATTTTTTTTATTTGTATTTCCTATTAAAAAAACCGGTCAAATGCGAGTCGGACTCGCGCACCGCGGGTTACGTACAAACCTGTAGGTATATCACTAAAAGTTCATCAGTCATAGTTATGTTATTTTTATAGCCAAATGAAATCCGTAACATTACATTATGGAAAGCTGGAGGAGCATAAATGAAATAAAAAGGGGTCTTTGTCGTTTGTAATCAGTCATCCTTTATTTTATATTAACGTATATCGCTTATTTTATAATATAATTTAAATACCTATACCAGCCTTGCAGCAGCCTTGCAGCAGCCTTGCAAAAGTCTGCTGATGAATGATGGTAAGATTTTTTATCAAAGTTATTGATTTGCAAAGTTTTTAGTGACTATTAGAAATCTGTTACAAAAATACTTATAAAGTACAAAATAATTAGCAAAAAGGTTTGAAGACTATGTAATTATTTGAAATCTCAATCTCAATCAGCCTATCGCAGTCCACTGCTGGACATTGTCGCACGAGTGATTGATTTCCACGGAGTAGCCGGGATCGATCACTCGCCGAGCAATTAAAGAGAGATAATTAGGTTGACTTACGGGAAATAAATAAAAAATATCACCAGGAAAATTTAAACTCGCGTTATAATTCCAGTTATACACATACAACAAAAGAGACTATTATCCAGGGCGTGAGCGACGTTGTTGGCACTTCACAGGTCTTCAGATGGTGTACTCAGCTTTGGTGGTGTTGACTGTAGCAAAGAAGGGCGAAACCTCGTGTGTCCCTGGTATATATAGGACCGACGTGGAGGGGCGCGAAGGAACGGCCCACTGCTGTGCGTCACTCGTAGCGAGGCTCGCGGCGCCCGGGCGCGACGTGACGTCACACACCCCCCCCGTTAGGCCGGGATTTTCCCTAAGGAAAATTCCCTAGCCCAACGGGCGTAGCAGCCCTGAAGATACTCCCTGAAATTAGAGAAAACAAGGGCATGAGTACCTTGAACAAGTGACAACCCTATACGCTAATTAGGATACCTAAATAATAATGACCCACGCTTGCATTCTTCACGCGTACAACGGCAGTCTGAATTTGAACATAAACATTTATCATTCATAATTCATCACACATACCTACATGTAAATGCCGAGTCCAGTGTAATAGCTTAATATTAAAGATAACAATCTATGGAGAAGCGCTTAGGGTAATTATTAGGTAATAATGATTTGTAGATATAAGAAACTTGATCTAGCCCTACGACTTATAAATCTTGGGTTCGGCCTTTGCCACTAGATAAGTAAACTTTTTGAATATAGTTAGGTATAACAATAGATTTTTCGTAAAGATGAACAAAAATACTATAAGCCGCAGACACGACCGGACCGCTCAATGTCAAAGGAAAGAAATTAATAAATATTTTGCTCTAATTAATAACTACAACACGACCAGTAAACACCTTTTGAATGTAAACAATGGTGAATCATTAGTTAGGCATTTATTTATCGGCGCGTCGCTGAGTGAACGCGCGTGCGTCATAACGACAACTAGGTAGGTACGATCTAAATGGTAGGTACTATTCGACTGTTCCGAGCTCGCGACGCACGGTTAATCACCCTGATAGTTTATAAAGTACCTATAATAACAATTTGATTATGGAATTTATACGGAATTAAGAATAACAACAGAACTTCAGAACAAGGCACGGCGAAAAACAATACGCCAATCAAGATGCATCTCAACAAATAGATTTGCGGAAAGAAAATACACATGCGAGAATCGAACCACAGACCCATCCGACAACAACTTTTTAACCACTGAGCCATAACTGATAGTTAGATAAACAACAGATTCTTTGTAACAATATTACATGTAATAAACTTTATTACAATTTATAACTGAAACATTTATTCATTTTATGTTAGCATGTTTACATAAAGCATTAACACAACACAATGCATTATCTTGTGAGCTTCGACTCGAAAACAAAAGAACCATTGTTGGCCTTCACAAATAATTATGTAGGTAATTATAACTTTGTATAGATATGCGTCTTACATTGTTGTTTTTATACTTTTATTATTCTTTGTAATTAATCAACTTTAAATCCTTGATGTGCCATTCGCCTAAATGTTTTCCGGCCATGTCGTTAAGTTTGTATACTAGAGGTGACTTTTTTGAGGCAATCTTACATTTAATAAATTTAGGCGCCAATTTCTTGCTAAAGTATTTATCCTTGTCACTAAGTAGAAACGTTCTGCGCCAAACTATATCACCGACATTGAATTCTGCCGGTTTCCGGCGAAGATTATAAGATGAACAATTTCGTTGGTGGGCCGACAACAGAGCTGAATGTACCTTCTCGAAAATAGAAGATAAGTAGCCTAAAGTTTCGGCATAGCCGTCCCGTGGTTCAAGCACCATATTGGAATTAAATTCCTTGTCAATATACTGAGAACCACATGTTATGACCTCCCTACCAAAAACAAGGAAATTAGGAGAATAACCAGTAACCTCACTAACTGCGCAGTTAAGGGCGAATTGAACTTTAGTGATTAGAGTGTCCCAGATTCGATGATCAGATTCTATGAAAGTTGAAATAGCTGTCATAATGGTTTTGTTGTAACGTTCAACTGAGTTAACGTGGGGAGTATACAACGGTGTAAAATGCAAATTTAACGGTAAATCATGTGTAAGATCCAATAACGAAAAAATTGATGAATTTATGTCCTGTAGATCTATTCCACACGACAAGATGTTGTCTTTCGCTTTTGAAATATTTTCGGGTGACGCATTAGTTTGGTATCGTTCTGTTAAAAATAATGTAAAGACTTGGTTAGAACTTTGCGAACTTTTGAAACGAGATTTTAGTCCGCATAACTACGATTATCGGCTTATGACGGAGATTCGTCAGCGCTCACAGGGCGAAAACGAATCAATAACTATTTACGTGGCAAAAATGCACGGTCTGTTTTCGCGACTTAGTTCTCCTATCGCTGATTCGGAGAAGCTAGAAATTTTACTAAATAATATTAGACCTTGTTACACTAATTGTCTGCTCACTGCAAAGGTTGTTGATGTTGATAGTCTGGTCGAAGTTTGTCGTCTTTTCGAAAATTACCAAAGTCGCAGTAAGCAATTTTCTGAACCCCCTAAAGTTTCAAAGAATACTGTAGCACCCGATCTAGCGTATAATTATCCGTTTTCTAATTTTTCTTCAAACAAAAATGTTTACAATCATAATCACTTCAATAAATATAACTCTCTCGCTGATACATCGAGATACAAGTCTGTACCACAAGTTAACGCCGTATCGAGTACTTCTAATATAAATAAATTTTTTTTGCGTGCGTTGTAGATGCAATTCGCACTCATTACGTAATTGCCGTCAGCCACACTACCTAATCTGTTTTAAGTGCGGCACAAAGGGTTTCAAGGTGTCAGACTGCCCCAATTGTTAATCTAAGTCAACCCCTACAGTTTCAAAAAACTAGTTAACAAGGATTGTGGAAAATCAAATTATACAACTAATTGTAATAAAACAGAGTGGAATAATTGGTTGGACTTTTTAAAAAAATTCTTTAGTAGCTATCATATTTCCTCAATCCGTAATTCTAAAGTAGAATATTTACCTTACGTTACTCTAAAATTAAACGGAATATCTACCACTGGTCTTTTAGATTCTGGATCTTGCGTTACAATTTTAGGTAATAATTTGCATAACTTATTTTTGAAAGACGATGTTTTGGATAAATCGAAACCTTTAAGGTTAATAACAGCTGGCGGCGAACGATTTGAGTCTTTGGGATAGGTGTTTCTACCCTTTGAGTTTCAGGATAAATTGATTTACTTAGAAGTTCATGTTGTACCTGGGATTCAAAATTCCCTTATCCTTGGCATGGATTTTTGGCGAAGCTTTGGCCTATTTCCTAACAAATTAGAGTCTGTTTTGATTGTGAACAAGTCTGACGCTCAAGTATTGGAGTTGCAGGCAGTTCCCCCTACACATCTTGTTTCTTATGATCATCTTACAGTCGACCAGAGAGCTACCGCTGACAACATTATTTCTAAATTTACCGATATTTCATACGAGAAGCGGGGTCTCGGTTGCACAAATATTATTTCTCATTCAATTGATACAGGTGATTGCCCCCCTATTCGGCAAAGATTTTATCGCATGTCTCCCGATAAACAAAGAATTTTAATAAAGCATCTTGACGACATGCTCTCAGAGGATGTTGTTGAACGATGTGAAAGCCCGTGGTCAAACCCGGTCATTTTGACCCCTAAGAAGAATGGTGAACTGCGTTTCTGTTTGGACAGTCGTAAATTAAATTCCGTTACAAAAAAATATGCTTATAGCTTGCCTTATATTTCGGAAATTTAAGATAATCTGAGAGATACTAAATACTTGTCTAGTTTAGATTTGTCTAAATCTTTTTGGCAAACATTAATTAAAGAAGAGGACCGTTGCAAAACAGCCTTTTATATTCCTACGCGTGGCACATTTCAATTCAAAAGAATGCCCTTCGGTCTTACGAATGCGCCAGCTACTCAACAACGATTAGTTGATATTTTATTTTACGGTCCAGAATTTGAAAATAAGGTTTTCTGTTTTATCGATGACATAATCTGTATAACGTCCAGCTTCAACGAGCATATTAATCTCTTATTACGCATTCTTAATAAACTAAAAAGCGCTAATTTAACAATCAATCTCGAAAAATTTCAATTTTTTAGAGATAAACTAAAATATTTAGGCTATGTTGTCGACTCTAGTGAATTGCATCCCGATCCGGATAAAGTAAATTCAATGAAAAATTATCCCACTCCTTCTAATAGAAAAGACGTACTTCGATTTTTAGGCGCAGCCTCGTGGTACAGGCGTTTTATACCGAATTTTAGCTCTATTGCTGCACCCTTAAATAAGTTAACATCTCAAAGTAAAAACGCACCTCCATTCTGTTGGACGACAGAGGCTAATGAGGCGTTTAATAACCTAAAGAATTGTTTGATTTCCTCCTCGGTGTTGGCTTGTCCTGACTACTCGCAACCGTTTGAAATACACTCAGATGCTAGCGATTTTGGACTTGGCGCGATCCTCTGTCAAAGGTTAAATGGTGAGGAAAGAGTCATAGCGTACTATAGCAAATCACTCACTAAGCAAGAAAAAAATTACAGTGCCACAGAGCGCGAGGCCCTGGCTGTTTTATCTGCTATAGAACACTGGCGTTGTTATGTTGAAAATGGTAAAAAGTTTATTGTTTACACAGATCAAGCTGCTTTGAAATGGTTCTTGACCTTAAATAACCCTACTGGCCGGTTAGCCAGATGGGGAGTTCGCTTATCGTCCTATAATTACGAAATACGTCATCGTCGGGGTTCCGATAACGTTTTACCTGATGGCCCCACGTTGGGCGCCAATGTCGCACGAGTGATTGATTTCCACGGGGTAGCCGGGATCGATCACTCGCCGAGCAATTAAAGAGAGATAATTAGGTTGACTTACGGGAAATAAATAAAAAATATCACCAGGAAAGTTTAAACTCGCGTTATAATTCCAGTTATACACATACAACAAAAGAGACTATTATCCAGGGCGTGAGCGACGTTGTTGGCACTTCACAGGTCTTCAGATGGTGTACTCAGCTTTGGTGGTGTTGACTGGAGCAAAGAAGGGCGAAACCTTGTGTGTCCCTGGTATATATAGGACCGACGTGGAGGGGCGTGAAGGAACGGCCCACTGCTGTGCGTCTAGTGATGTGCCGTTACCATATTACCGTTACCAGTATTTTACTAGATGGTAATATTCCCAGTAAGTTTCTATTGTTACCGGTAATATTCCCAAACCCCGGTAATATTGTTTAATATCGTCTTATTGATTTAAATATTATGCAGTATCCGTTTAAAACGCGTACGCGCAGCTGTTAGTTAACTTTTGCACTTGTACAGTAAGCCACATAAGTGAATACACATTCCCAAGATTTTGAATGGCATTGTCGTCCAAAATAATATCTTATGGCATTTTTCGTCATAGATTGATCTCGTATTTGATCACTACTGGGTAAAAAAGAAAAAGTTTTAATTCATAAAACACTCATAAAAATTGTGTAGCGACTTATGTCGTTGACTGTACAAGTTTTACAATGCACAGCACAGCATTTGTCTTTGCATGCTATAGAGATAGCTATTGTTAAGCCACTTTCACAGACCCCTGAAGAAAAAAAAACCAGCCACAGTAGAAAGACAACCTGCTGTCCTCCCATACATCAAGGGCGTTAACGACAAAATTGGCTTCATCTTGAAGCGAGCTTTAATCAAAACTTATTACAAGTCGCCAACGAAGATATGTCAATTTCTACCAACAGTCAAGTGTTAGTTACCCTTGTAAGAGGCCGGTGTCTACAAAATAGACTGTGAGTGTGGGCTCTCATACATTGGACAAACGAAGATAAGCATAGGCATCCGACTTAAAGAACATATAGCTGACATAAAACATAAACGCTCAACGAAGTCTGCTGTGTGTGAACATGTGGAACAAGGACCCAACCACTACTTGCGATTTGATGAACCACAGATACTTGCAATAGAACACCGTTTTCTTCCAATGATGATACGTGAGGCTATTGAAATTTAAAAACACCCTAATTTCAATAGGGAAGATGGTTGGAATGTTCCTCCAGCTTGGGACCCTGTCATAAGGCTAATGAAACCCAAGAAGGACAAAGTCACCAGAAGACCTGAGGACACTGTGAGCTCATTCTGCGTGAATAGTAACACCAATAGTTGAAAAAAAGTTCGGGTGCTTTGAGATAACTTATACATTCAAGAAATTAAGATAAAAATCACCTCAGTCTGCCGTGAACATGAATCCTGTAAAGAATTCGAAACGTCGGCTAGTAATAAAAATGTCGTTTCTAGATCATATTTCGGTTTAAATGTAATGACTAGTGAAACCAATATAACGCGATAAAATCCGTAAACTGTAGTTTAATTTCAATGTAACATTCATCATTAATACAACAACAATGTAAAATTTGCTTTATAGTCCATAACTGGAAGCTTATCCATGGCCATGAAGACGGCCAAGTTCCATCAAAGAAACCTATAAAAGACAGCTCACAGAGTAATAGAAACAGTATTTTATTGTCATCATCTATAAGTAGTACCATATGATTCGGAGGTGGACTTCTTTCATAATGTATTAGAAACTTCGAGAAATGACACCACCACTCATTCGACAGACAGAGATTCTTTTACTAGTTTCGGTAAGAGGAGGACCAATCGAATTATATTTTCTGATTCGGATAGCTCTGAATAGAAAGTAAAAAAAGGAACATGAGGTTCCTTTTTTTTTACTTCAAAATTGTTTGGTTTGTTCGTTAATTGTTTTGTTTTTTGATCATAAGTTAAATCATTTCAATGAACTATTAAAACCTGTTATTGTATAGTTGATTATAATAATCGTCTAGATTTAAAAAATATACTGTGATTTACTGTGATTATCTCGGAAAATAACTTTGTGACCTCAAAAATGTTACATTAATTATTATTACTGAAACGTTGCGATGTGTCTCGCCAAATTTAATAAATAAAAAATAGTAAAAAGTTTTTTTTACTAAGACCTAAATCCTACCATTTATATAATATTCCCAGACAAAAATTATCAAGAAATTTACTATGTAATACAAACTACTAAGTAATAGTAGCAATGTGAAAATACCTAGAAAGTTACTGTATGGAAAGTTACTCAGTAAGTTTCTGGAAACTTACTCGGTAAGTTACCAGTAATTTTGGGAATATAGTATTTAAAATTAAAATTATCATTACATTTGAACTTGAAGCGATAGAAGTCTTATCGGATTACTCAAAATCACAAATTAAATTAAAATATAAAAGTATTATTACCTATGTTACCCTATATTACTATTTTTGTAGAATGTTACCGGTAGCGTTACTGGGAAAATACTCGACTAGAGTAAGTTACCGGTAACGGCACATCACTGTGTGCGTCACTCGTAGCGAGGCTCGCGGCGCCGGGGCGCGACGTGACGTCACAACATAGGCCTCTCCCAACACGCACTACAGCACACGGTCCTCAGCCTTCCGCATTCTTTATCTGGGCTATAAGACGTTGCTTCGTACCAAATTTCAAGATTTTGAGTTCACGGGAAGTACCCTGTAGGTTTTGATTCCCTTGCGAGTAGTCGCGAGTTTAAAAATATGATTATATTTATCTTTCTTTTGATTGCGTAGACATAGAAGTTTGATTTTGTTACAGCCTAACGGTGTTATATACCTGAGTATTTGATATGAATTTCAATTAATTACCTCTACGCGTTCAAGAGAAAGGGGTAGTAACTTTAAATTTATTAAAAATATTTTTTTATATGCTGTAACAAAAAAAATACGGTTTTCGCAATTTTTCCTTTGTAAGTGATATAAGACGTTGCTTCGTACCAAATTTCAAGATTTTGAGTTCACGGGAAGTACCCTGTAGGTTTTGATTCCCTTGCGAGTAGTCGCTAGTTTGAAAATATGATGATATTGCTCTTTCTTTTGATTGCGTAGACATAGAAGTTTGATTTTGTTACAGCCTAACGGTGTTATATACCTGAGTATTTGATATAAATTTAAATTTAATACCTCTACGCGTTCAAGAGTAAGGGGTAGTAACTTTAAATTTATTAAAAATATTTTTTTATATGCTGTAACTAAAAAAAAACGGTTTTCGCAAATTTTCCTTTATAAGAAATATAGGACGTTGCTTCGTACCAAATTTCAAGATTTTGAGTTCACGGAAAGAACACTGTAGGTTTTGAATCCCTTGCGAGTAGTTGCGAGTTTGAAAATATGCTTATATTGCTCTTTCTTTTGATTGCGTTAACATAGAAGTTTGATTTTGTAGCAGCCTAACGGTGTTATATACTTGAGTATTTCATATGAATTTCAATTTAATACCTCCACGCGTTCAAGAGAAAGGGGTAGTAACTTTAAATTTATTAAAAATATTTTTTTATATGCTGTTACTAAAAATGTACGGTTTTCGCAATATTTCCTTCTTATGTGATATAAGACGTTACTTCGTACCAAATTTCAACATTCTGAGTTCACCGGAAGTACCCTGTAGGTTTTGATTCACTTGCGAGTAGGCGCGAGTTTGAAAATATGCATAAATTGCTCTTTCTTTTGATTGCGTTGACATAGAAGCTTGATTTTGTTGCAGCCTTACTGTGTTATATACTTGAGTATTTGATATGATTTTCAATTTAATACCTCCACGCGTTCAAGAGAAAGGGGTAGTAATTTTAAATTTATTAAAAATATTTTTTAAATTTATTAAAATTATTTTTTCAAAATTTACCGTTTTCGCAATTTTTCCTTTATAAGTGATATAAGACGTTGCTTCGTACCAAATTTCAAGATTCTGAGTTTACGGAAAGTACCCTGTAGGTTTTGATTCCAATGCGAGTTTAAAAATATGCTGCAATTTGCAGCATATACAGCTGTATCTTTTGATTGCGTTGGATTAGAAGTTTGATTTTTTAAAAGCTCTATGGAACCGTAGATTGAAGCATTTAGTATAAATTTCAGTTTGATACCTCCACGCATTCCTGAGAAAAAGGGTCTTGACAGACGGACGGACAACAAAGTGATCCTATAAGGGTTCCGTTTTTTCCTTTCGAGGTACGGAACGCGGAACCCTGAAAATGAACTGAATAAAATCCAAGAACTGCTTATTGATTGCCTCTAAGGCGGAACTGAGTTCGCCGGTTCAGCTAGTTATGAATAAAAATAAATCTAAACAAAAAAGATATGGCTGTGAATAAAAGTGTAAAAGATGGTTATGTTGAGAAAATATAGGAAAACAAATAAAAATATAATAGATGTTTATTGCTATTGACATTATGAAGTTGAATGCTTCGGAATTATGAATATTAGAGACAGAGTAGTTAGGAATTGTGATTGTTAGGATGAAAAATGTTAGGAAGAACATTTTCGGATTTCCAATTATCGGAGTTGAAAATTTAGGTGAACTTTGGCGCACCCTACGCCTCATGGTAAAAGTTTCATCTGCATTGCAAATGACGCCACCATCGATGCAACATTGTTGTAGCAAATGTCACTGGTAACTACATGAACTTTTCTGAACCCACTCAATAAATATGCATGTGATCACTGGAATAAATAACCGATACTGGATTACTGTTACTATTGTTATTTGTTACTAAAAATATACTTTGAAACGAATATCAATTTATTCAGTAGTTTATACTGGATAAATGCTGATGTTTATATGCTTAAGAACCTAAGTATAGTCTTTATATATATATTGCCTGTTATCTTTTCACGGCACAAAAACTGAAGAATTTTTGATGAAATTCTTTGCTGACCATTTTTTTAACCACACATCTGTCCGCGTTTTTGTTTAGTCTCTAAGTGAATGTGTGTGATCTTTCGCTATAGATTTAACACATCATTAATCTAGCGTAAACCCGCGTATTTAGTATTTAGGTGAAGCAGAAGATTTCCGGTAGAATATTCTCAATGGCAACTTTAAGGGTAGAACAGTACCAAGTAAATAACGATACGTTTGTTGCCTAAATGACACCTTGGTAAAACAGGGGAATCGTATGTATATATACGTGTAGAAGGTAAACCGCTACCCGAGGACTCTTATGTGTAGTTTTATTAGAAATTTGCTGAACCTGCGGCTCTGTCTAACCAATTTAAAATATATTGGCTTTGGTTATTCTGAGGACAGTTAGACTTACTTTCACGTTTATAGTATCACTAGTAATGAAAATGTGAGTTTATATTTGCAAGTGAATTCTTTGAAAGAAACACTAGTTATGATGAGGTTTTTTAATTAGAAAGCGTCACTTGTTACAATTATTTTATGGATATGAGTTGTTATAACTAATAGAAACTCATAATATGTAGACATTCAATGTTTTATTTTATCACGAATTTGCTTTTATAGATAATTTAAACGTAATTTAAAAAGTGAATATAACTCTACAGTGAAAATACATTGTCTAAGATCAATAGAAACGCAATAAGCATGGACGGCTTTATAATGCGGTAAATATCATAACTTTGTGCTTTTGCTGTGCGAAGCTAATCAGGTGCTTTACTATATGTATTGTAGTGAAAAGAGGAAAATTATAAAAGGCGTCTTTCTTTTAAAATTAAGCTTTATTGTTTTGTTCTAATTCAAATTCATTTATACATAAAAGTAGGTAACACTTATTATTATAAATTTTTATTGCTTAGTTAACTTCTAAACTTTGTGTGTTTTGTAGTTGGCAAGTAATATGAACATTTTTATTATAATTTTATTAGATATCGCCCGCGCCTCCGGGAATCTTTCTTAGAAATCACAATATATTTTGATGAAAACTGTACCAATATCCGTTACGCAGTTATTGAGTATGCCAGGATGTGGCAGCGGTGTCATTTTATATTATAAACCCTTGTAATATTTTGCACTATAAGTGAAAATTTGTATTACTATTATCGTATTTTTAACATTCATTTATAAAAACAGATGTAAAAGTAAACACTTATGTCGCTTGTTCTCGGTTTCCTTTTTAAAAAACTTTCCATAGCATCGTTTCCCCTCCATGACCCAATTTCATTAAAATATAAAACTCATTCATCTTAATCCGATATAGACAATTAAATATTAAAATTAATCTTACTAACTTTCCAGAAATTAAACAAAGCGACGGTTACGCTACTTTTGTCTTTCTGTATTGGCTATTCAGTGAAGCGCTCATAGCCTATCTTGACTTGCCATTCGAACAGATTGGCAAAGTAATGCAACGTTGCCAAAGGCTACTATTTGGATGGGTGATCGTTTGTTGTGGTACGTTAAGGCGTCGGTTCTGGTTCTTGCCTCAGGGTAAGAATAGTTAGACCATGTTGTAGGCTGTATGGCCGTCAATAAATGCCGACAAAATACGATCACATTAAAAAAAAAGATTAATCTAACTTTCTTTTAGTAAATTTACACAGCGACAATGTTTTCACAGCGAGACTGACTTTTGATTTATAAATCTTCTTAATATCGCAATGAAATAGCTCAAATAGCGTATCTAAAATCCAGATTTGAGAGAATTATCGTTAAAGCGAAAATAACCATGCTCCATCTCGCCCGTATATTAAAATTACTTGCACTAGAATACCTCCTATATTTCGTATTAGTTTTATGATGTTACTCCCTCATCGCATCCTGTGTCTATCAAAAGGGGTGTTTATGCAATTACGAAGCGGATCGACGGCTTGTCTGTAGAGGGTTGAATCAAAATAACCAAGCCAAAAATAACATGGTCGTAATTAAGCGGGGATTTTCATTTAAATTGAACAATAACATTTACAAAGTTATACATGGCAGCTTTAGAAATATTTTTTTTAAACGGATATACAAATGATACATATTTCATAGAGAAAAGTAAGTAAAAAGAAATATTTTCTCCTCCTGTGGCACTACACATCCAGTTTTCATTTTGATTGAATTTTGAAACGCTTAGTGGCAGCGTGCATTAGTACGATGTAATGTACAAATTCTTTAACGTGGCTGTAAAGATGAAAAAGTTGTTGAAAATTCTCCTAGCTTTATCCTCTTTGCCGCCCATTAGTATGCCGAATATTAGTTATCCACAGAGTGACTACCTATCTGACCTTCACAACTCATAGGAAATCAATATGCCATAGTTCATAACGACTGTCTAAGTCCTTCATGGCAGCGAGACCAACGGCTTGATGTCTTCTTCGAGGCTTGGAGCAAGAAAAATTAACAAAATACTCACTTTGAAAAGTCAATGTTGCGTGCCGTGGATTTGAGCCTGATATCCTCTGCATAGTAGTCTGTTATAGCCTATCGCTACCTTTACTTAAAACATTATTCGATACTGAGTGAAGTATTTAATTATGCATCTATGTTTTAAACACATGCACGTGAGCATATTTCCAGTATGTGTTACCAGTTAAACAAACAGACGACTGGTTGGCGCCCCGCGGGAGTGTAAGCGACTGCTACGCCGAAGGTCGCGGGTTCGATTCCAGCTCAAGTCAAACATTTGTGTGCATGAACATGGATATTTTTCTTGGTCTGGGTGTTTCTATGTATAATATGTATGTATTTACAAAAACAAAGTATGTAAGTATGTTTATCCATTGTCGAGTACCCATAGTACAAGCTCTGCTTAGTTTGGGACTAGATGGTGTTGTGTGAATCATCATCAGCCTTTAACAGTCCACTGCTGGACTAGGCCTCTCCTTTAAAAGGAAGAATTGGCCTACTATACCACGCTGGCCAAACGGGTTGGTATAGGGTTTGTATCAAGTTTTCCTTCTCTTACAGCGGTGTTCTCTGTATAATATGCTCCCTCTGTCGGCTCTTACGACACCCATGGGATGATAAGGGGTGGTGACATTCCGTATTCTTAATCCGTCACCACACGGTGAATGTGGTAGAATATTATATTATTATAAAATGTATACCAAAACAGGCACTATGCCAAATATATGATGTCGGACTTAGCTATAGAGGCTATGCCTAATAGTCATACACGCCTCATATATAGCCGTAGAGAGTTATTCAGATTACCATAACTTATTAGATTTGATATCGCTATAGGGTATAGGCTGGAAGTTTAAGGTGCAGATTACACGAACTATTATTAGACATTGCAGCTAGCAATATATGTGCAAAGCATGGTTGGTAGTGGTCTACCAAATTGAGTCAGTATGCACAAGATAACTGTAAATTAAATAAAGAGTGTGAGTCTCTTTTATTAAAGCTTGAGGAAACAAATGAGGAATTAGTTTCTGGTAGGTTGTTATATGAACAACACAAGTGAGTTGCAAGCACAAATATGAAATCTACAAGCTCAACTCACTAGATCTATAATGGAACACCAGAATGAGACTCATGAATACATCTTAAAATATGAAGAAATTTCAAGAGTTGGTCGAGAAAATTTAAAACAACTTATCTCATTATCCAACTCTAATAATTACTGTTCCAGTTGTACAACTAAGTGTGCGACTACACCTGCTGAATCAATAGAATTGAATACACATGGATGTCAGTATAATACACAAAACAAACTGCATCCAGTAAAGACTGACAGTAAGAATGTAATAATTTTTTCAGACCAACTGGGAGTGGGTTTAGGGAGCTTAATTGATCATTACACTGAGCAACCAGTACAGAACTTCTGTTCACTTGGAGCTCAGTCTTGTACCCTAGTTGATAAGATTAAGAATGCCGACTTGAATGCACAAACTACTGTCATCATATTGTATGGTGACAGCTTATTAGTCTCCAAAAACAGTCTCATAGAATTAACAGACTTAATGATAGATGTTAGCTCAAAAATAGGATGTAGCTTTATTATTTGTGCATTGCCTTATTCATATGCTCTCACAGATGACCAAAACAGGCAGATAGGCAAATTAAATCTATTATTGTACAATAGGACATGTCATAGTGACAGTATTTTATTTTTTGACACTAATATTTTTATTAGTAATTTCTTTTTAACAAAAGATACTATGTATCTTTCTTATGTACATAGGCGACAGCTTGCTAAATTATTAGCATTTAATTTATATACTGACAGGAGTACTACTAGAGTACTTAGGAATTTGGTAGATAATAGTTATACCAATAGTAGTATTGACACATCTATTAGTTTAAACTATTAGATGAGACAACAGATAGGCATTCATGTGTTTTAAACTTAGTTCCTCAAAACATACAAGGCCTATCTGGCAAAGAATTAGAAATAGATTTATTTTTAAATAAACATAAGATTGATATCTTATGTCTTACAGAACATTGGTTGCGAGGTGACCAATTAATATTTAACAATCAACATTACTCAGTTATAAGTGCATTCGTAAGAAAGAAGGCTATTCGTGGTGGCTCTCTAATATATGTATGTAATAGTTTGAAATGTAAAGAACGTAAGGATATAGCTAAACTTTCTATCGAGCGCACTGCTGAGATTTCTTGTGTTGAGCTTGAACAACATATTATAGTGTGTGTGTATCGACCACCACAAAGCGACTTTACTCAGTTTGAAAGCATTATTGAGGATGTCTTAAAACACATAATTTCTAGTAGGAAGTCTATAATCGTATGCGGCGATTTTAATGTCAATTTGTTAGAAAAGTACTTACAAGTCACCAATTTGTACTAGGTTAGTTAGCTTATTTAGGTCATTTAATTTAAATGTTTTGTTCTCTGAACCAACCAGAATAACCTCACATTCGTCTACATGCTTAGATAATGTTTTTTGCAATTGTCTTTATTTAAGTAAGGCTGTTTTAACTGACTTGACATCGGATCACTGCGGGCAAAAGGTTGTAATTCCAACTAATACAACCCCTAAAGTACAAGAAATTACATGTAGGCCAATGACCTCTGCTCGCCTAAAACACTTTAGTAATGATGTTGCTGCCAAGATCGCCAGTATTGACTTAACCGTTGATGATCCTGATGAATTATATAAATGCTTATTTAAAATTGTTAATGATGAGTACAATAAAATTTTTAAACTGAAGACGTTTGCAAGGAGCATTAAAGTAATTTTTTGTGATTGGGCAACAGTAGGTATATACAAAAGTAGAGCTAGGTTGTATGATCTATATGGTATGAAGAAATACAATTTTGAATCCTGAATTTATTCAATATGTTAGAAATTATTCAAAGGTTTTTAAGAGGACATGTGCTTTAGCCAAATCCTTATATTTAAGCAATAAAATCAAAGAATCCAAGAACAAAATTAAAACTACTTGGAGCATTATTAACATTGAGACTGGTCGAGCTAAATTGGTAGATAACAATTATGAATTAAAATTTAATGGTGAAATTATTACTAGGAAAACTGATGTTGCTCAGACATTTAACAATTTCTTCATAAACATACCAGTGAACACAACCAGCTGTCTAGATTCATGTCCAAGCAAAGCAGAAATGTTGGTTAGGGGCAATGTGAATGAGTGTGATGTGCTTTTTTATTTTAAATATATTGACACCAATGACATACTGAAGGTATTCAAGACGCTCAATAATAAAAAATCTGTTGACTTATGGGGCATTTCTGTTAAACTTGTGCGACAAATTATTTCTAGCTTAGCTCCATATTTAGCTGCAATATTCAACAGATGCGTAGATACAGGAGTATTTCCTGATCTAATGAAACACAGTAAAGTAATACCATTATTCAAAAAGGGATCAAAGAGCGACCCTAGTAATTTTCGGCCAATTTCTATCTTGCCTGCTATTAGTAAAATCTTTGAAAAGATTATTTTGCATCAACTAGAGAGCCACTTTCACACAAATAATTTATTTCACGGTGAACAGTATGGCTTTACTAAGGGTCGTTCCACCGTTGATGCCGGTGTAACTTTGTTAAAGCATATTTTTAATGCTTGGGAAAACTCGAAGGATGCCATTGGTGTTTTTTGTGACCTATCAAAGGCCTTTGACTGTGTGGAACATAATACGCTTTTACTTAAATTGAAACTTTATGGTATTAGAGATACCGCACTCAATCTTGTTGCCAGCTACCTTAGTGATAAAATTCAGTATGTAGATGTTAATGGGAGTAGGTCTCTAGGTTTGCCAGTAGGAATGGGCATTCCACAGGGCTCTATTCTCAGTCCATTTCTTTTTTATATATTAATGATTTGCCGTTCTTTGTACAAAATTTATGTGATATTGTTTTGTTTGCTGACGATACGTCACTAATTTTTAAAGTTGATCGTAATTTAAGTAACTTTGATACCGTCAATAACACTCTTGCACAAGTATTAGATTGGTTTTCGACGAATAATTTGGTACTCAACTCAAGCAAAACCAAATGTGTTAAATTCTCTTTGCCTAGTGTCAAAAGTGTTCCTACTAATATAATTTTAAATAAGGAAACAATTCAACTAGTCGAATCAACCGTATTCTTAGGTGTAACTTTAGATTGTAAGCTTCAGTGGGGCGCCCAAATATCCTGTCTCGCAGTAAAACTTAGTTCTGCAGCGTTTGCAGTTAGAAAAGTTAGGGAATTCACAGATATAGATACTGCTAGACTAGTTTACTTTAGTTATTTTCACAGCGTAATGTCTTACGGAATAATGTTATGGGGTACAGCTGCTGATATACAGACTATTTTTATCATTCAAAAAAGGGCCATACGTGCAATTTATAAGTTAGGTGCTAGAGATTCTTTACGTGATAAATTTAAAGAAGTAGACATATTGACAGTTGCATCGCAATATATATATGCTAACTTAATGTACATTAAGAAAAACTTAATTCTATACCGCAAAAATAGTGATGTGCACAAAGTGAACACAAGGAATAAGCATAAACTGGTGGGAACTAACTACCGTCTACATAAAGTTCAGAACTCGTTTGCGGGGATCGGTATACGATATAATGAATTTACCCATGCACAAATACAAACGGACAATTAGGAACTTTCTTTTACAAAGGGGTTATTACACTATTAAGGAATTTTTAAATGATAAGACACCGTGGGGATAGGCTTAGGCTTGTTTAACTCACGATTATTTTATTTACATGTTAAGTGGAGGTGCCTCGTGAACACATGATTTTTGCAGGATTTGGATATTTTTATGATTTGTTTAATGTAGTTTAACATTATTTATCCCTGATCATATCATTGTTCACTTGTCACCTTCACAAAATTCTTTCTACATTTGCATTCCTTCACGCGTTCCACTAACTTATGTTAATAATAACGATCTGGAAAATGGAGGTAATTGGCGGTCATGGTCAGTATACCAATAGATTGTTTCTTACTGCTGGTTCGTATACCGTTGTCGTCATGCTCACTAAAATGTCATTTCTTGTGGTGGCGTCGTGTGTCGGGTCATCCCTGTCCCTCTAATATGGCGAGAGGGATGATGGCTGGCACATGCGTCATACTCGTGAACGGGTGCTACTTGCGATGACTAGTCGATGACGGTCTTGCGGGCTGGTATTAGATTTTAATATTTAACTGCATCATTTCCATCATGGTTCTGATCACTTTCGCGGATTGCCTGCATTATTAGATATATATAATGTAAGTGGATGCTCCTGTTTCACCATGTCTATTCTGAAGAGGCTATCCAAAAGTATTATGATTGAGTATTATTATGTACAGTAAATATATACAAGTGATATAGAAGGTGTAACAGTTGCAGCACCTTACAAAATGTAAATTGTGTATTATGCAAAACATGGCGATGAAAAAGAGTGACCGTGAGTTTTATTGCCCGTTCTTTCTCATGGTTCTACCTATTGCTTTGCGAACGTGGCAGTAAATGTAAATGTAGAAGCACACAGTAATAATGTTTTAAATTTGAGTATAAGTAATTATTTTATAAATTTATTATTTTGACGTTCATAAACGTCACATTGTGACCCAAATGAATAAAGGATTTTGAATTTGAATTGGTTATTGTGGCAGTATGCCGGTATATAACTGGTTGCGGTTCCAACAATCTATGCTAAGCTAAGGACGGCTTAGGGTTTTTAATTGAACTTTTACATCGCGTGTTTGTTTAATGAAGCTGTTTGTACGATGGTTGTATTGGTTCGAGTCTGGCTAGCTACGACTGAGGTTCAAGTATATCTCGTGCAGTGTAAATAAATGCAATTTAGAGTAAACTATGGCATCCTATAAACTTGGTATGTCAATCCGTCTTTCGAGACTACGTTCGTTTTAGATAGAAGGTTCAACAAAACTGTTTTAGTACTTTTAACCATCCATCGTCTTAATATATTACACAAAAAAATATACTGTAGGTAAGTGCTGAAGGAACTTAAAATGATTTTTCATAAAACTTGGTTGATTCATACTTAATTTCAATCATAAATTGTGTATGGGTGTAATAGCTTTACTTAATTTTGAAATGTTATTGTTTTTCTGGTTTCTAAAATACTATTTCGATAAATTAACGATGTGATAATTACTCTTTATAAAAATCGAGTAAAATATTCGTCATACATAGAAGTTAGCTTTTCGTAGCAGTTTCCTACGTAGCATGTCTATATTATAATTTCCTTGTAGAATTCAAAAAGGTTTTCTGGCATACGTGGTTCTGTTCTAATGATAAAGAGTGATTAATTTCCACATTGTAGGGTAGAGACAAACTTAGCTTCTCTATATCCTTTTTCTCGTATCGTGGAAGGCAGGGACAACGGAACGCCACTTGCATATACCCTTGATGGTTCGGCGTTACACTGAAACCGAAGGTTCCTAGGCGATTTGGGAAAAAATGGACTGTATTTAAAGGATGGCGAGTTCTGATCGCCTAGGATTGGAGAGGGAGAGAAAGTATGATGTAGAAAGGAACCTCTTACCTTGCACGGCAATCTTCTTCTTCTCAGAAGCGCAGTCTCCTGGTGTTTTCGAGATGAAGCTGCTTGAATCACTACACTACAATATTCGTTTCACTTTCACTCGCGAGCGGGTTTGTTAGGTTTTCTTTGGTTGTAAGCGGTAATAATTATGTATGGCGGTGCGGTGCGGTGCGGTACGGTATGGCGGACACGTTCTCAGCGTCTCGAATCTTCTGTCGCCGTTGATCAGGGCGGCCAATAGCGAGGCGTTTCGGGAGGTGATTTATGAAAAGGATCGCTCGGATTGGCCGAGCAGCGACGAACCATTGACGTTGACGTGATTAGTTATCGATGGAAAGGTAGATGGCGCTACCATATCCCCCCGGCCCTAAAGGGTTGCCTTTAAAAAATAAATAAAATTGAACTTAGCTATGTTGGGTGTACTACCGCAGAACCCATCAATAGGCTAAGACAGCGATATGATAATAAAATTAATCTAAATTAACTTTAGCGAAAACTACAAACGCAATAACAGCGAAAGCATTATCATGTATTATGACGACCAACGTACCCTCCTGTATAGGGGATGCAGGACTATTCCACTTGGATCTAGCCTGAAGCTGGTGTAGATATTCCGCAAGCCAGCGCCGCCAGAACGACTGCACGAGTTTATCCAGCAGAGTATGTCTCTGGAGCAAGCTTGAAGAGTCTGCTTCAGGAGCCGGAAATGACGATAATGGCACTGTGTTCAGAAAATGTGCAGGGCTTAACGCGGATGGTTCTACAGGGTCGCTACTCAATGCCGTGAGCGGACGCGAGTTGATCAGTACCTCGACTTGTGCAAGGACAGTTAAAAGCTCTTCGTAAGAGAGGATCTGTTGACCTATAACTTTGAGGAGATGCGTTTTAATTACTTTGACCATGCTTTCCCAACATCCACCGAAATGTGGTGATGCTGGTGGAATAAACTTCCAGTCAATATGATTTATGGAAAGTTCTTCCTGAAGACGAGTACGATATTCTTCCCTGAGAAACTTATAAAGGTCGCGTAAATAAGAGCTTGCGCCCACGAAACAAGTGCCGTTATCCGTGTACAAACACTGTATAGGGCCGCGCCGTGAGAGGAATCGTTTAAGGGCTGCCAGGAATGACACCGTGCTTAAATCTGTCGCAACTTCAATATGCGTAGCGCGCGTCGTTAAGCATGTAAAAATACATAGCCAGGCTTTACGGCTTTTAACACCTCGACCACGCACTGGCGTATACTGCAGTCGTCCTGCGTAATCACAACTGGTGTGTGTAAACGCTTTAGCAACCTGGTTGACGCGCTGGCTAGGGAGATCGGCCATGGGAGGGAAAGTCGGACGCGGACGAAATTTGAAACAGACGTTACATTTATGTATTCTGTGACGAATTATTCGTCGAGCGGCTAAAATCCAATAATTATGCCTAAGTAAGGACATAAGCAACTCTGGACCGGCATGGAGGTGCTTCTTGTGATAAAAATCAACAAAAAGGTCGACATAATGATCATGTCGCGGCAGAATGCAAGGATGTTTGTAGTTATAAGGTTCATCCGAATTTGACAGACGACCCCCAACGCGTATGACGCCGTGTTCATCGAGAAACGGCTTGAGTCTAAGGATAGCGGGAGAACAAGGTACATTGTCTTTCAAATTTTGAATGTCGTTACTAAAATGAACAGCCTGTACAGCTCGTAGTAACTTACATTCTGCGAATTTGATATCAGTACTTGATACAAAAGTCTCATTAGGTAGGTGCCTAAGAAACCTATAGACATAAACGATGGCGCGGAGTAACTTAGACCACGATGACATGCGTAGTGCGAGTGCATAGATGGGAGTCTCCGCCACCTCAGCAATCACGGGATAAGAAACAGACTTCCGTTTGGGAACATCTTCGTCTTCTGCACCGTGGTCAAAGGGTTGCATGGGCCATTCTGACGGATCATGGGAAATCCAAGAAGGTCCACGATGCCACAATGGATGATGCAGAAGATTAAGTGGAGTGACACCACGAGATAAGCAATCTGCGGGGTTCTCAATACCCGCGACGTGATTGAAACAAGTAGCAGGAACCAGTTCAATCAATTTGCTAACACGGTTGGCGACAAAAGTCTGCCAGCGATGAGGAGAAGAATGAATCCAAGCGAGCACTACTTTGGAGTCGGAACATGCGTAAATTTTATTAATGGGGTAGTGGGGCAAAACTGTGTCTTGAACCTTGCGGAGCAACTGAGACAGCAGAAGGGCCGCGCACAACTCCAGTCCCGCAACCGAAATGGTCTTCAACCAATGGCAACGCATGGCTAAACATGCAGCCGCACAAACGGCTTATCCAGTTTATGCAAATCTACACCGACGGTAACGTGGGTACCATAAAATTATCACAACAACGACTAACAAAGTACCCATCTAATAAGAATAAGGTTAAGCATACAATCATCACTAACGATCACTGACCTAGTTCTACCTACAATAAAATTAAAATCTCTGAAACTGTTTATCGTCACGCACTACGATGATAACTCAATCATTTTCTTCTAAGTCTGATAATCGAGTTTAACAGCTTCTACTAGAAACACTATCACTCCTAAACGTCCTAAGTATAACTCGGGGGCACTTGATAACAATTCCCAGCGTATCACATGAATTTTAAAAACACACAGTAGGTAAATTTCACACGTAAAATCTTAAAATTGAATTTATTTTACTAGTGGTGCCATCTAATAATCGGAGTAAGAAACATTTTAATGTGCCATGTTAAAAATTTATGCACACAAAGAAGCAGTTGTATTTGCAATACCGAGATCATCTGTACAACTCAGAATTACAACGAGTAACAGTGCCACTTTTTACTTAGGCTCTGATCACGTTTAAATGAAAACCGTTACGTATTGTCAACACCACGAGTCGATAAAATAATGGCGCTAGTAATATCTTTTGACTATGGTCAGGTTACAGTAACCAACCAACCACACTCGTCTAGACAGCACTGCAGTTCACACGTCTATTTAAGAAATAAAAGCTACAATCTGTTCTACACAAAATCAGCACAGTCAGAAGCAATAGCTCCGCACAGTCTCACATTATGAGCTTAGTATGTACGATTCGATTAGGTTACCAACTTTAGCGCCGCTGCCCTGCGAAGGACAGTCTAGACCGCAGTTATTGTGGAAGACTACTTTGAACTGTTGTTGAGAACAGACGTATCAAATAGCATTAAGTAGTCATCATTAAATAATTAAACAATTTTAAATAGTGACCTCAATATACGCGTACAACAACATTATGCGAACATAACAAAATTTTACTTGTGTTTAAACAATGTTTCGATTGTAAGTGAAACTGTATGCCAATACAATGGACCACAGTCCTTTCAATCGGAGTGGCAAGACTGCTCGCTCTCCACCTCCAACGCCGATACCTGAACCAGAACCTCAACGTAGAGCACCGACGCGAGGTAGTCATGCCTTTGAAGACATATCTACCCCAGAAATCCAGTCCTGGATGTCTTCCATTGAGCAGTACCTCAACAAAGTATGCTCCGTAGCAGCAGAAGGAAAACTCAACACTGAGCAGAAGATGAAAGTCAGCCATCTCTGTCGAAAAGTGGGCCATAAAGTTTCAATGTTAGCAGTTCAGTACCAGTCCCTGAAGTCAAATGCTATCCAGGCCCATTGTACAATCAAATCTCAACAAGACCAACTCGATTTGTCCCAAAGACTTCAAGATCTGCAACTATCTATACAAGAGACCTCGAAACCCACCACGAGAGCACCGTCTTTTGCTGACATGGTTAAAAAAAGTGCTCACAATTTCATACAGCCAATAAGTTTAAGTTCGGTGGCAATTTATCCGAACGACAAGCTGAAATCTAGTGAAGAAACTAAATCATTAGTTCAAAAAATCATCTGCCCTGAACAAATGCAACTACACGTGAGAGGACTACGCAAAACTAAGAACGGGGGCGTAATAATCAGCACTGAGACCAAAGACGACATAGAGAAAGTTAAACAATCTGTTCAACTTTCAAACGCAGGACTTACAGTAAATGAGCCACATAAACGGAAGCCTAGAGTTGTGATCGTTGGTGTGCCCTCAACTATGAAAGAGACGGATGTTTTCACATGCCTATACCACCAGAATCTAGTAGATAAACTTCAGGACTGCAACCTTGAGACCTTTCTTAGTGAAGTCAAGTTGAGTCACAAATCGGGCCGTAGAGACGCTGATACTTGTAACTATGTTATAGAAGTATCGGCAGCCATACGCAAGGCACTGATTGTCAGAGACAGGATATTAATCAATTGGTCATCTTGCCCAGTGAAGGACTACACCTTAGTTACTCGCGGCTTTAAGTGTCAGCAATATGGTCATGCGGCTAAGTCTTGCAGGGAGTCCCAAAACACATGCGGGCATTGCGGCAGCCAAGGACATACTATAAAAGACTGCCCGAAGAAAACCGAAGACCCAAAATGCGCGACCTGTCTGCAGTTTAAGAAATCTAGCAACCACAACACCGGCGCCAGTGACTGTCTAGCAAGAACAATGGCCGAAAAGAGGTATATGAGCTCAATTGACTATGGTGGTGCCTAAGAGCGTCGTCTATTTTAATAATTTGAATATTCTTATACATTTAAATTTATCATCTTTACTTGTTATTTTATTAAGCCATTCATGTTTCATTTACTAATATTATAAACTTTACAGCAACTCATTACAATATTGACCTACTAAAATAAAACTGTTAAATCATCTAGTTCGATAAAAAGTGTGGGCATTCAAGTTTAAATTATGTAAGTAAAAGTAAATAATAAAGGTCTAAATGCAACTATTATCAACATTGACATCATTCGCGATATTGCTGACTTACAGTTTTGTAATTTACGCTTGTTACTTCAGTAAAATGCTCGACACACAATTATTTTGTACAATACATGACCATCTTAATTATAAGTAGATATTAATTACTAAGTTTTATACTGACCATAATGTTTATTGCTAAATATGTTATATTACTCCTGTATTTAAAAAATCCGCCTGTGATAAAGTTTATAACTAGTACAGGGATATGGTGTTCTTTCCAATCGATTGAAATTCATAGCATTAAGTGTAATATTATATTAGAATACTATTGTTTGAATTTATGCATACTGTATTTCTGTGAATAAAATTTTATTATTATTATTATTATCTCCTTTATTTCCTATTTTTCAAATTAAAATTACATTTTTAAATATATCATTCACTAAAAAAACACATTTAAAAATATAAAATTAACCGTGGGGTCCCACCAGCATCGGGCACAGGGTCCAAGCTGCCAGTGGTTAGGGCTCCAGAGACAGGAACTTCCTAACAATACGTGCCGTGTCGAGAAGAACTGCCTTTTGCATCAGACCCTTGACCCAAGCACCCAACGCGAGCCTCTTAAGGTGACGATCGAGGCTCTTGGCTATTAGACCATTAACCGTCACAACTATCGGCACAATAATTGCCGAGTCCACATCCCACATGTCGACAATCTCGTGAGCCAAGTCCAGATATTTAATCTGTTTGTCTTTCTCGGCTTTCACGAGATTCTCGTCATGGGGAATGGTGACATCAACAATTATTGCGAGGCGCTCTGATCGATCTATCACCACAATGTCAGGTTTGTTGGCTACAACAGTCCTGTCTGTGACGATAGATCGATTCCAGTACAATGTGGCATGGCCATTTTCGAGAACTGGCTCTGCCACATACCTGTAGTACGGTATCTCGATGTCTACAAGTTTGTATTTCAGAGCAAGTTGCTGGTGAATGATTCTGGCTACTTGGTTATGTCTGTGCAAGTACTCGCCGTTAGCAAGACGTGAACAACCGGAAACAATATGCCTGAGGGATTCACCAGGCTGGTGACACGCACGGCAAATATCGGTAGTGCCATCCCTCAGGATATATTTCCGGTAGTTATTCGTCTTGATAACTTCGTCAGCAATTGCACAAACAAACCCTTCGGTTTCCCCAAAGAGGTCACCGAAGCATAGCCAGTTCACCGAGGCTAATAGGTCTACATCGGGTCCATACAGAGCCCGATGGAACCTGCCATGAAGCTCCTTGCTCTGCCATACACGCTTGCGATCATCAGTACTGAGTACTACAGGTATGCGGCAGTTCTCCTTAGCCAACTTGAGCGGGGTGAGTTCATTGTCCACTGCGACAACATCTCGATGCATGTCCACGTTCGCCCGGAGAAAATATTCTCTGAGATTGCACACCTCGCGGTTGTGTAGGGTCTTGACATTCAGAAAGCCACGACCCCCACACTTCCGCGGGATGTACAACCTCATCACGGATGAACGTGGATGATGCATACGATATGCCGTCAACAATGTGCGGACTCTTCTGTCCAGGGCGTCCAATTCAGACTGAGTCCAGTTGAGTATGCCAAAGGAGTATACAAGAAGTGGCATGACTCAACCGTTGCAAGCACGAACCTTGTTGCCACCTGATAAAAGACTTTTCAGTACTTTATTCAGGCGGCCAAAGAAACGCTCTTGCAACGATTGCTTCATGACGGCCTTATTGATACTTAAAGCCTGTGACATACCCAAGTACTTATAGGTATCAGTCAAGAGAAGCGTTCTTAGGTTAATGGAATCTGAGAGTTGGATCCCTTCAGATTCCACCATCCTTCCCTGTTTCACATGAATGACAGCACATTTATCCACACCGAACTCCATATTGATTGACTTACTAAAGTTTTGGGTTACTTTTAGTAAATCTATCAATTGGGCATCAGAGTGGGCAAATAACTTCAGGTCATCCATGAAAAACAGGTGAGATATGACCTGACCACTTCTCTGTAACCTATAGCCTAACCTTGAACTCTCCAGTAAAGTACTGAGAGGGTTCATGGCTAGGCAAAACCAAAGGGGACTCAGACTATCGCCCTGAAAAATTCCCCGCTCAATTTTAATACGTTCGCCGTCCTCCTGGATCCTTCGGCATCCTGGATAGCAAAGAGTCGTATTCCATTGCCCCATACATGACTTTAAGAAGGTGCGTAGAGTTGTATTTACTTTATACAACTCCAACACCCTCAAAAGCCATGTATGCGGCACGGAGTCATACGCTTTCTTATAATCTATCCAACATGCCGCCAGATCCTTTCGGTTACGGCGAACTTGTTGACTAATGGCCATGTCAATGAGGAGGAGCTCCTTAGTACCACGAGCCCCCTTCCTACATCCATTCTGAGAGGCTGACATAATTAAGTTGTCCTCGACATGTTTAGCTATTTCAGCTCTCAGAATAGATGTAAGAAGTTTATAGACGGATGGTAAACACGTAATCGGTCTATAATTGCCGGGCTCGCTAGTACTGCCAGTCTTATGGAGCAGGTAGGTAATTCCAGTCGTCATAAAGGCTAGCAACGATCCAGATTCCAAGGCTGATTGGAATTGAGATACCAAACGTTCATGCAAACTACGTAGCCATTTCAGCCAGAAATTGTGCAGTCCGTCCAATCCTGGAGATTTCCAATTAGATAATGGACGGACTGCTTGTGAAACGTCCTGGCTAGAAATGGCCACGCATTCCATTTCGGGAATATGTTCGCATGCACGTTCGTTACCTCGCATCCAATAACCTTCGTTATGACCAATGGGCATCGACCAGATGCTACGCCAGAACATGCCTGTGGCGTCCGCATCTGGCCGCTGCACATTAGTCACACATTGATCTGGTCGTTTCCAACTTCTATATACCCACCTTTGGTCCCTCTGGAATGCACTATTAATTATGTACCGGTCCACACGTTTCTTAAACCTACGAATTCGGTTTGCCCATGCATAGACTTTCTGTTTTAGGTAGTCAATGCGCTCTGTGACCCGGGCTATAATAATCTTGAGGACTAATGTTAGTCCCCGAAAAAGCCCGTTTCACAAAGCGCATTACCCTAGGGCGTGTATTCCCCTCCCTAAAACAGATCAGCTTGCCAATAAGTGCCCTTGCCTCGGCAATACGCCGCTCAATCCTGCACTGCCACGCCGGTACAGCAGACCTCTGTCGTACAACGGTATCAGTTTCTGGAAACTTAACACCAGCTATACGACAAGCCGCCACGGCGGTACAGTACAAGATTGAATGCGTATCACCGAGATCCTCGCTATTATCTAAATAATTTGATAATAACGAGTCAAGAGCACTTATCAGCGCTATATTTCACCTATGCATAGGCAACCTCGGTAGACGAGGCCTGATACCTAGTGGAGTGTACCGATAGTCCCTAATAGCACATTCCAAAGCGTCCTTTACCTCCTCATTGCACTGGGTACTTACATTATCAGCCATGTCATCCTCCTCCCTGACGGCACTACCGCCTATTGGCGGTGCGGTCAGTGCTGATGTCTGTAGGCTGGACGGGGGTGGCATGGCTCGAAGGTAAGTACTCTGAGTGAATCCTATCAAGCACGGCATTATCCAACTTGCCACTGCGCTGGATAACCCGTACCTGATCCGATAGTCGTTGAGCCGTGACGTTGATGCTTGGTTCCAAGGCCTGAAACAAAGACAGCATGCGACTACGGTATGCAGTGAGGTTAGTGCCTCCCTCTGTCGCCCCAAAATATGCGCGCATGACATGTTCGTTTATTAATGTCGTCCACTTCATGCGCTGCACATTACCACCGGCAGCGAGGACCCTGTTTGGGGCTGGTGGGCCCCGAGGTCCCAAGCACGCTGGTGGCCGGCCTCTCCCACGCCGCCGCGCAGGTGACGGTGTCGACGGCGGAGAGAAATACTCGTCGCTGGAGCTCGACGCAACTGCAGCCGTCGGTGTTGTCGGCGCAGGTTCCGACGGCTGCGAGGCGGAGCTCAGCGACGGGCCCGGAGGTGTTGGTCGTGCTCTCTTGCTCCTGGCTCTCGTCAACATACTAATGTGCTAATAACTTCCATTTTGTTTTCGTAAATATTGTTATTGTTATTGGTTGACGTGTCATATTTTTTGTAACGGCTGTCATCTCTTCACTTTTTCTTTATTTGTTTATTTATGGTGATTTTTACCAAATATTTCCTTCTTTTGCTTGAGTTTAATATACTAATTTAGTTGCGATATATTATTACAATTTGAAAAGAGCGAAATTCGTGAAATATTAATATTTAAAATTCTTTGATGAAAATAAGCACGTTGACATTCGTGGTGTTGCCAGTTATTATTATTATTATTGTTCTAGATTTAGCAGAAAACCAACCAAATCCGAGTTTTGGTTCTAAAACCAATATTACATCTGCACTAGAACAATGACTAGCACGTTTCCCTCAAACGCACTTGCTTGGAATAATGCAAATGGGCCTGTACGCTCAGGCTCGTTACTATTACAGTCCACAAAGTAAGACCGAGACAAGATAATCTATTTGCAAGCAAGCATAATATGATCACAAGGATCGCGAGTGCGAGCCACCCTCGCATGAAGAAATAAAAATAATCGCTTTCTTTTTAACCGGCGTTTCAAACTCAAAACCTCCGTTCGCTATCTACGCTATAGCTCTGCCTCTGTGGTTGTCAGACAATCATACGCTAAGATGAAATATGGCAAAGGTCGCAATATAGTTCAGTACTACCCACATATTTTTTTTTTGTCTTTTTCTTCTTTAAGATATTAAAAAGAAGATTATTCATGAGATCATGCCATTGCCATGGGAAACACGACACCGTAAAAGTCAAACGGGTCCACAACTCAGTGTCGTGTGTAGGAATCGAACCTACAACACTCGGTACGATGTGATGGCGATATCACCACAATGATTATGACATTTCCAAGGTTAAACGCGTTATGTTTTACTACTACCGCCACTAAACAAAATTTGTAGTACCAATAAAAAAAAATCAGTCAAAATACGCTCACCACGGTTGCAGTTGGCAGCTCAGCTGATTCACCAACATAGCAGTGTTAGCAGTCGCCCTCGCTCGCGCTTTGTGGTCGCGCTGGTCCATGATGCCACTTCTGATGACGGCGGATTGCTTGATTCTTGGCCGGTATCAACACTTCACGTCACAGTTTGTTTATAAGTTCACACCAAATCAAATTAAACAAAACTGACTAGTACTGAACACAAAACGAGTGCCATTTTCTAGGTACTTGTTGCCCGCCCGGAGTCTCCAAGAGAAGTAATAGTTGTCGTTGCTCCGTTGAACGTCAACCGTCATCCCGCCTCTTCAACTCTAGCGAACGTCACTAGACTCTGTCGAAGCGCGCCATCTATCCACTTCCGTTTCGTAGTCAATTGACGTCCGTACTGATGACCATTCCGTTATATATATGTCACCAAAAAATAAAAAGATCCGTAAATTTATAAATTTCCTAGAAAAATCATAGAGATAAATTGTATTATTTTACGGCTATATTTTCGTAAATTGATAAACTTACGGAATTCATTCGTAAAAGAATACGTAAGCAATAACCGAACGCCATGTGCGTTCTGATTGGTTGAATAAGTCACGTGTTCCATTTCCTTCCGCACCACCGCCATTCTTCGCCACTTTTACGAATAAACTGGAACTTTAGCGATTTTAATGAGGCTAAGTTGATGGAGCCCTGCTTCGCAGGTCTCCTATTTTTGTGTTCAGGTCACAAGAAAACCTAACATAACCTATTAAGTTGAACTGATGCCGACCTTCATTATCACCGGCCCACTAATCAGAGAGCAGTGTGTGATTTGCCGTATGTTAAAGAAGCGTAAAATTAAAAGCTCTTTTGTGATTGGTCGAACCGTGTAGAATCTTACGAATGGATTTCCGTCAGTTTATACATTTACGACGACACGTCGCAAATTGATAAATTTACCGAAATGTTTGTGTAAAGTAATACGATTTATCTCTCGTTAAGAATCTTACGAAAGTTTATACATTTCCTAGGAAATTTATAAATTTACTATTCTTATTATTTTCTGGTGCCATATAAGTACATTTATATGTATTCATTTTCATAATTAGGGTTCGGATAAATACATTTGTAGCAGGCCAAGTTAAAATAGTCCAAATGCATTTGTGACCCGGAATTCCTTTTGAAATTGGATTTTCTTTCTGACTTATTTCAGCATTTCAAAATGTTGAATAAAAGTCTTCAAAGGCGGAATGAAAATGTCATCACTGATTTAAACAAAAATCCAAATCCATGGTTTTACAAACAAAATGACATGTGGTCGTGGGTTTTAAATCAAAACCACTGCGATTTATTTTCTTTGTCACAGTCTCTTATTGAAAAAGTCGGATGTGATACAAATATTAAGGAATTTATACCTGGTATGAAAATGGTTTTAGAAAAGTTGAAATAATAACTGTATACTTCTCAGTGCAAGAGATATCGAAAAATACTGGGCAAAGGTGGATCTTAAATCCATTTTGCAACTGCAGCCATAAATGAGGCAAAGCTCAAAGAAAATAAGCAGGATTGATCCAGGTTTGAATTTAAGTTTGTAAATTTGATACCTTTTGATTAAAAAGGGAATCAAAGTACCCAAAATTAACAATGCAGGCTTTGCAATGTATGATCCCATTTTCCACTCGTGCGAGTTAACATTTTCATAAATGCAATGGCCCAAATAAAAAGTATAGAAAGAAATCGCTCAAATTTAGGAAATTATTTAATTTTCAACGTAGCAAAAACGGATCCAAGATAGCAAAATTAGGCTAATAAAAAACAAAGGGATCCTGCGTATTAAGCGTCCTCATAATTGTTTTATTATTTTTTGTTATTTTGATACCAATGTTTAAGATGGAAGATATCTTATAAGTTAATTTTATTTTTGCTTATAAAAGTTTTCTTGGTGAATATACTTAATAACTTTATTGTTTTTACAGCATTAGATTTTCTAACCTTTCGCAACTCTCCTAGAGAAGCTTCGGGATCTCCCAAAAGAGGCTACGTGACTCCGCAGAGGGTCGCGACCCACAGGTTGAAATCACTGAGTTAGGAACAGGAGGCATCATCTAGAATCGGGTTATAACTTAAGCGTTGCAAGCAATCAAAATGCAGAAATTAATATAATATATCGTTATTTTCAATAAAATGAAATGAAATAAGTTTCCGTATATAAACGTTATGAGTTGAGTGTCGTATGTTCGCAGCTCGGCAGCGTCCGTCCAGCCTTCTCGCCACGCGCCTTCTTCTCAACAGTATTTATCTTTTCTTCTCATTATGTGATGTGAATAGCAAATGTAGATACTTTTGTACTCCACTACGACTCTCCATTAATACTTGAGATAACATTTTAAATTTTACTCATCCTTTCATATCTGTATCCAATAACACGACGCTTTATGTACAGATGTGTAAAAAGATTTTTGCAAGAAAAACATCGTCGTCACAACAGTCGTCTTTCTCGGTTTGTTTTCCCCCATAATTTAATCCATTAAATATTTGATACTTGTACCATAACGTGACACAAGGGGAATAATAAAAAGTATATCCGTGATAATATTTTATTCGTGTTTTTTTTTGTAATCCTGTTATTACGTGTATGCTAGATAGATACATTAAAATATGTTCATTGTACAAAGTGTCACGTAATAAGTCTTAAGATGGCATTATCCCATTGTTAAGGATCATCAAGTACTATCAAGGACAGAGATAATATCGACGATAGAGATATTACTCGATTATTTTATATTTTTTATTTATAGGCTCACGCCTGTATCCCCGAAGGGGTAGGCAGATGTGTAATATTACACCCAAATTTCGCCATGAATTTTTAGGTCCCACGTAATAGGGGGCGAGCCTATTGCCGTACCGGGCACATTACCAGACTCCGTGCTGCTACTGAGAATTTCCTAACGGAAAAACCCAATAACACTTTGCCCGACCCGGGAATCGAACCCGAGACCTCCCAATCCCACGCGCACATTTATGCCGCGAGACCAACGAGGCAGAATTGTGAGTAATTTGTCGGTGGCGGCGATACAGACACTTGATTGTAAAGGGTCTATCGATCAATACAACGCAAGACATTAACGATTAATATGCATTTAATGATTTAATTGCACTGATGACGTAGTAGTTGAAGCGGTTGGCTCGCCTTTTGACACTGCGCCACATAGGTTTGATGCGGGATGACAGTTTGAGTGGTTAGCAAATTGTGTTTACGAGCCTGAGTGTCCTTTGTGACCGTCAAATGTCCGTAAGATGTGTCCGCACAAAATTAATTATATAGTCCGATTATTAACTAATGGCGTGGAATTTAAAATAAAACTCTTTTAAACAGAAATAACGTTAAGAGTTGACACACAAATTGTTATCGTTTCGTTTCTTTAAATGTGTTTGCTATTTTTAATATACAGGGCATTTTATTACTTGGTTGAGAAATATTAATAGATACTCTTCGGACATCGATAACAAGTAAAAAATCCTCAAACTTCTTTAGGATCACTTATTTGTTTATTACTATTTTTCGTAATAGGTCTCGGGGTTGTAAATGGATAATTTTTATACTTGATATAGCTCGATAATTGAATAGATAGTGGTCCGATGCTTTAGAGGCTGTGGCCTGATCCACGTCCAATTATCTGCGGTTCACTGACACCAAATTCGTCTACCGTAATTTATCCAATCTAATAAAGGGATTATTTACCCTATGGGGGCTGTACCTCAGTAAATATGTTAGATAATTGCAGATGTTGTACATTCAACTACAAAAGTCGCTATACAGCTCAAGTCTTTGCCGAGTCTTTTATGAATTGAAACGCATCGATTATTATTCTTAACTAGATGAGCCCGCGGTTGCACCCGCGTTATCTAGGGCTACTGCCACACTCACGTGGCTCATAGCGTGATGTTATATAGCCTATAGCCTTTCTCCATAAAAGAGTTATCTAACACTGAAAGAATTTTTCAAATCGGACCAGTAGTTCCTGAGATTAGCGCGTTCAAACAAACTCTTCAGCTTTATAATATTAGTAAAGATTAAAAAATAATGTTCTCGGTTAGTATTCTTTGACTAGAAATCCAACAAAATATCAAAATATTGAGAGCAATAATTAATTGGATAGAACCGTTCAAAATTACGTGAATATGTATAGACTTATTTAGCTGGCTGTACATTTACATAAAACGTTCGTAACGTTTAGGACAACTCGTCTCTTATTTAAATACATACGTCGGTAAAAGTGTAAAATCAGCGAGCGGTAGGAACCATAATTTATGTAGATTAAAATTTTCGTAGAAGCACACCCTAAATGTCTAATGGTACGTGGCGGATTATGAAATTGTTGTAGGTATGTGGTGATTCGTTATATTTTTGGGCTTGGGTATAACTGTATAAATCTAATTACAAAAATATTTGACTGACATTATCACAGAGCCTGAAGCTAGGCACACAGGAAATGTGGTCAGTGGATGTTCTAGGGTTGCTATATTTGTTTATTGATGACATCGTTTATGATAAATGAGTAACAACTGTTTCCGAGAAGCTTTTTATCATACTAAATATTTGTTATACAAAAAAATACAAAGTAAACAATTTCACCCGAATTACTATTATTATAATGTTAGTCGACAGCAATGTAAACAAAGAAAATTATTATATATATAGGTAATGAATGGATCAACGCACAGCATAATAGCTCATACAGGGTGCCTTTTATGACGTAGTAGCTGAGAATTTTTGAGACATTGTTAGTAGAAAAATATACTTTTTTATTGCATTTCTACTAATTGTAAAAACAGCACTAGGAAAACACAGCTGGTCCAGATATATAAGCACAACATTTAGCAGTGTGTTAAAATGAGTTGAAAGACATTAAGAAGTAGTGAATGTGCTATCGCCATACGTTCAGTTTTTTATATGGTAATAGGCGGCAAAGGAGCAGACGGATTGCCTGATGGTAAGCAATTACCGCCGCCCAGGGACACAAGCAACACCACAGGAGTCACAAGTGAGTTGCCACCCCTTGGGGTTGGGAAAAGGGATAGGATGAGGAGTGGGATCAGTGAGAAGGGATAGGGGATAGGGCCTCCGGCACTCTCACTCACCGAACGAAACGCAACAGTTTAGGTACTGTTACTTTACGTCGATTTTCTGTGAAAGGGTAGTACTTCCCCGGTCGAGCTGGCCCATTCATGCTGAAATCAGCAAGGCTCTACTACCTTGAAATTGTATTTATACAGTAGCTCTCGCGGGACATGTCCCAATATTTAATATCTCCCTAACGTAGACCAAGAAGGTCGTAAGTATCTAATGCGGTTTCTTATGAAAGTAACTTTTTCACATACGATACCTAGTGGAAATACCAACAGACTGCCATGAAGAGAGTATTGTATTAGAATCAACGGCGTCCACCTGGTGACCTTTCGAAGTTATATGCGTATTTTATAGTGTTAACTGTCACTTGATCCGTGCCTCGGAGTGCACAATAAGCCGTCGGTCCCGGCTGCCATGAAGATCTTTGTCAGTCGTTATAGGGAGCTAGTACCTCTGAATAAACAGACACTAGTCTAAACCATTAATATCCCTTTGGGTTGCGGAGGTCATACAGGCAGTCGCTCTTTGAAAAAGCCTATATTTAGGAGAAGCCGGTTAGGCTAGCAAGCGGAGCCCGGGTAGCAACTGATATAACGCTAGGAGGATGATAACAATGCACAGTACAAGACAGCCTCCGTGGTCCAGTGGATAGTGTATGCGACTGCTGATTGGCGGTCCCGGGTTCGATTCCCGGGTCGGGCAAAAGTGTTACTGGGTTTTTCCGAATTCTCAGTAGCAGCAGCACGGACTCTGGTGATGTGCCCGGTAACGGCAATAGGCTCGCCCCCAATTACGTGGGACCTAAAAATTCATGGCGAAATGTGGGTATAATCTTACACCTCTAATATTGAGGGAAAGTGGTAGCTTTGGAATTAGAGAGTGCGTGACGATGGTAGCTTTGCAATCGGAGAATACGTGACTATGGTTGCTTTGGAATCGGAAAGTGCGTGACGATGGTACCTTTGGAATCGGAGAGTGCGGGACGATGGTAGCTTTGGAATCGGAATGTGCGTGACGATGGTAGCTTTGGAATCGAAAAGTGCGTGGCGATGGTAGCTTTGGAATCGGAAAGTGTGTGATGATGGTAGCTTTGGAATCGGAGAGTGCGTGGCGATGGTACCTTTGGAATCGGAGAGTGCGGAACTATGGTAGCTTTGGAATCGGAAAGTGCGTGACGATGGACGCTTTGGAATCTGAGAGTACGTGACGATGGTAGCTTTGGAATCGGAGTGTGCGTGATGATCTCCAGCCCCCGTCAGTCATGCCTGCGGATGGTAAGCGACAAGGGCCATTCATCGTCCGTCACTAGGCTGAGGAGGCAGCGCCGTGTCCACGTGCGCTTTACGAAGACAAGAAAGAAAACCAATGCGTCTCGGGATCGTGGTAAATACAAAAATTTTGTGACAGTTCGAGGTCTAGAATAGAAATGGTAGGTAGTTCATAAGTTTTATAACAAGTCCTATCCTGAAGAAGCCCAAAGTCTCAAACAATTTGCTACCAATAAAAAAGAAGTGCACTTGTAACATATCACGTATATAACAGGAAATTCACCAATACCGGGCTGATACACTTACATTATGTAACCGACTGCCACGTATAAGATCTCGGGTTCTATTCACGTTTTAGTCAAACGTTTGTGTGCGTGAACAAGGATTTATAAAAAAAAAACAGAATATATGATTGTTTATCGATTGTCTAGTACCCATAGTAGAAGCACTGCTTAGTTTGGGACTACTTGATCTGTGGTTGAATAAATCTTGAAGTGTGTAGTAAAATATTATATTACTAGAGGACGCCCGCAGCTACGCCCGCATTTTATTTTATTTTACCCGTTTTGCCCGATCCCGTGGGAATTTCGGGAAATCCCTTCTTAGTGCGCCCCTACGGTCCCCAAGGAACATACATGCCATGCCATACAAATTTCAGCTTCCTGCGCCCAATAGTTTCGGCTGTAGCGTGTCTGTCAGTCAGTCAGTAACGCAAGGATTTCATATATTAAGATTTCAGCTTCTATAAATACATAATATCGCATGTTGATAACTAAAGTAAAAATTATACTCATTCTAATATTTCATGAATAAATATCGGAAATATATATATATATATATATATATATGTTCGCGCCGTGTGTTGTCTACGTCGCGAACGGACCGCCAACCGGTTCCCAACACTCGTGGCGGCGCGCCGTGCGCCCCACCTTTTTTATTCATTCGCACACCTACTATTGCGCGCGACGTCGTCTATAATTTTAACGCACCTATCATTATATTGTAATGTTTTAATATTGCAAATATTGCAATAAAAGTATTGTGGAAGAGCAGTAGCTGTATTTTTTATTATCAAGACCCCATTACGCATCATATGGTGACCCCGACGTGATCGCAAACACGCCCATACTGCACATCAAGCTGAGCTTCGTGAAGGACAAAGGGTCACGCACTTATATTCATCGTTTCGGACCACGACTTTCGGAGGAGCAAGAGGAAGAAGAATCTCAACGGCTGTGATGATACATGGCTACGGATTTATAAGATTGCATCTGCCGCCGTCAAATAGTTTGGACTCCGTGACCTTGATGCGACCCTTGGACCAGTGACGCAGCTTCCAGCTATCCCTCGCTTCAAGCCAGCCGGTCAGCCTAACGCACCGCAGCACAAGGTTTAGCCAGGGAAGTGCACCATTCCTAATTTTCCTATACCTATTTCTATAATTTTCCCCCTTGTACGTGACTATTAGGGTTGCTCGTTTCTATATTTTATTCTCTCAATTGAATTTTACGTTTTAATCACATTCAAATTGGTGATTTATTCTCTAGAAATTAAACGGGCCACGCCCTGAGTGTTCTTAAATACCTACCTACATTGTTTGCGATTAGCATAAACTAGTATCTACATACATATTTAAATAATTTTTACCTTTATGTTTGCTATTAAATAAATCCCTATAGGTAATTTTATAATAAATTCAAAGCATTTTTACTAATATTATACTATTTTTCTGTGTAGTGCAAACTTACAAGTGCGTACGTCACATCGGCGGCTCGTGCCCGGCCCATTGTTCGATCAGCTGAGCCGAAGTACATCATTTACCGTTACAATACAAGACACCTGGTCGTCGCTTGCGCCGCCGCGCTGTCTAGGAGCATAAGCCGAGCAATTTACGTATTTTTTTGTTAAGTACATTTTTATTTGTTTAATTGTTTGGTGCAATTCTTGTTTCTTTGTTGTAATTGTGCAAGATGACTGAGAAATCGTCACATAATATAATTAGAAGCTCCATTAAAGGACGTGTAACTAAATTTAAAAATTATCTTGATAAATTAAATAATTGTGACGGTCTTTCGTCTGACCAAACAAGTGAACTCACACTGAGGCTGGATCGATTTCGTAATCTTTTTAGCCAATTTGATGAACTACAGACACAAATTGAGATTTCGAATCCTGATTCGATGGACTCTGAAATCGATGTGCGAGAGGAGATTGAACAAGAATTTCTTACTTTAATTGCAATCGCCCAAAGGTTGGTGGATAACTCGAACGACAAGGTTAGTGTGAAATCTGACACACATTCGCATTGTAGTCACCACAATGACATCAATTTTAGATTGCCTATCATTAAAATCGCTAATTTTGATGGTACTTATTTTAAGTGGCTCGAGTTTAGGGATACCTTCAACTCTCTTATTCATTTTAACGATCGTATAAAACCGATCCATAAATTCCATTATTTGAACTCTTATTTAGAGAGTGAGGCATCGCAAGTTATAAGTAATTTGGAAGTTACAGAGACCAATTATTTGGAAGCTTGGCATCTCCTCTGCGAGAGATATAACAATAAAAAACAGTTAGTTAATAATCACCTTAATTCCCTTTTTAACATTCAGCCGATGGGACGAGAATTAGCCAAAGGCCTAAGATATTTAATTGATCATGTGTCCAAAAATTTGCGTGCCTTGAATAGTTTGGGCCAGCCCACAGACAAGTGGGATACTTTAATTATACACATGGTCTCAGCGAAGCTCGACAGTAGCACTAATTTTAAATGGGAGGAATACAAAAATAGTTTTGAGGAGATTCCTTCACTCACTGACTTTTTTAAATTTATAAGGGGTCGCGCCGATATTTTAGAATCGGTCCAGCGAAGTAAGTCGGAGAAGGTCGCTCTCAATGCAAAATATGATTTCTCTAATTCACGAAAGTCACCCGCGAAATCGTTTCAAATTTCAGCCGCTCCCGCCGACGCCGGTGCCTCTGCCATTACTGCCTCGTGTGTCTTCTGTGACGGGGAGCATCGTATCTACGATTGTTCGTCGTTTCTGTCCAAGTCCGTCGATAATAGGATTTCTGAGGCGGTAAAGTTGAAACTTTGTTTAAATTGTTTACGCAAGGGTCACCCTTCCCATCGCTGTAGGTTGGGCCCTTGCTCTAAGTGCAAAAAACGTCATAATACACTGTTGCATAGGGAGTATCCTCAGGCTACAAATCTCTCATTAGATCCGCCACCGAAATCGGAACCTCAGGTTACGACCGGCATGGCGACCTTTAACAATAATCACATTTTACTGTCTACGGCGCTTATAAATGTGTGTAATCCCGATACCGGCGCTTGTTTAACCGTTAGATGTCTTTTAGATAGCGGAAGTCAAACTTCTTTGATCACTTCTAGCTTGAAACAACAGCTGCAGTTGACTTCTCAGCCTAATAACACAAGCGTAGTCGGTGTAGGTAATATTCCAATAACAGGTATGCCTGAGCGTTGTAGTATTGTAATCAAATCAAGATATGACAACAGTCTTAACTTAAATGTATCATGCTTGGTACTACCGTCTATCACCGGCGATATGCCGCACAAATATATTGATGTTTCGCGATTAAAAATTCCCCGTAACATCAAGCTCGCAGATCCCCATTTTAATCAGCCCGCACCTATTAATATTCTAATCGGCGCTGATATTTTTTGGCATTTAATTGGGTCCGAGCAGATTACGTTAGGTAATAATTTACCCATTGTGCGCGAGTCAAGACTTGGCTGGATACTAGCAGGTCCTTTATATGATAAAACTTTTTCTAAACAAAATTCATTTAATTCATTTATTCAATGCAATCATATTTCAACGCATAATAATTTAGATGAGTTAATGACGAAGTTTTGGCAGCTAGAACAGATTCCTCAGTCTACTCAACAGCACACCGACATAAATGCTGAATGTGAACAACATTTTGTCACTCATACATACCGCGACAAGGACGGCCGCTTTTGTGTGCGCCTTCCATTGATAACTGAGCCCGACTGCTTAGGCGACTCGTATCGCTTGGCTAAAAAACGCTTTATTGGTTTAGAAAAGCGATTTAAGAGAAACCCAGAACTTAAAAAAATGTATAAGGAATTCATTGACGAGTATGCCGAGTTAGGCCATCTTTCTGAGTCTAAGTTTCGACGCCCTAGCATTGCATTTTTTGTGCCGCATCACCCAGTACTCAAACCCACTAGTGAGTCAACAAAACTTCGCGTTGTATTCAATGGCAGTGCTTCTACATCGTCTGGTTATTCAATTAATGACCTCCAGATGATTGGACCATGCATACAAGATTCTCTTTTTAACATATTGCTCAGATTTAGGACATATAGATACGTTCTAACTGGTGACGTCACAAAAATGTACAGACAAGTATTAATACAAGAGTGTGACCGTGATTTACAATTAGTCTTATGGCGTAACAATGAGAATGAGCGATTAAAAACATTAAGACTCAATACAGTTACTTATGGCTATTCAAGTGCTAGTTTTTTGAGTACTCGTTGTTTATGGCAGTTGGGTGAGGATTGCGCAGACTTAAACATTAAAAATATTATCCAAAACGATTTTCTGGTCGATGACTTGCTCACGGGAGCGGATTCAGAGTCTAATTTATTATACATAAAAAAATCTATTGAGAAATGTTTGTCAACTGGTTGTTTTCCCTTGCGTAAGTTTCGTTCTAACTCGTCCTTAGTTTTAAACGACAGTCAAAATACTGATACCCAAAGTAGCCTTATACTTAGTTCCTCTTCACACACACTCGGAGTGGGCTGGGATTCTGAAGCTGATGTCATACATTTCCCCACTCAGTATTCGCCAAGAAACGATGGTCCCACTAAACGATCAATTTTGTCCGATTCGTGTAAAATTTTCGATCCCTTAGGTCTCTTAAGCTTGTTAACTATAGTGCCAAAAATATTAATACAAAGGCTATGGCTTGCCAAAATTAACTGGGATCAACCCGTGCCTGAGGATATCAAGAAATCCTGGCAACAGTTTGTATATGGGTTGACATCAATTAAAACGCTCCGTATACCTAGATACGTGCTATGCGACTCAGTTGCTTCTATAGAATTACATTGTTTTTGTGACAGTAGCAACGACGCGTACGCAGCCTGTGTTTACTTAAAGTCGACAAACAATCAAGGCGGCGTCACTGTCCGGCTCCTTTGTGCGAAGGCGCGCGTGAGTCCCGTCGCGCCGACGACCATACCACGACTGGAGCTTTGCGCTGCAGTACTGGGCGCTCAGCTCACTGCCGCGGTCGTCCGCACGCTTCGTTGTAACATAACGCGATCCTACTATTGGACTGATTCATCGATCGTTTTAGCGTGGCTAAACACTAGTCATACTAAATTAAAAACGTTTGTATCTAACAGAGTAGCAACCATTTTAGAGTTAACCGAAGGTTCGGAGTGGCGACACGTCCCCACTGCGCTAAACCCCGCGGATTGTGCTTCTCGCGGTGTTGACGCGCACAAATTAAATAATCTAGATGTTTGGTGGAACGGTCCCTCATTTTTGAACGAATCTAAAAATAATTGGCCTCAATTGAGCACTAACAATATTAAAATTGAAGAAATTCCTGAATTAAAGATTAATTTTACATTAGTTGAGCAGAATCAGACAAGCGTAAATTTAATTGATTTTGATAAATATTCTAAGCTAAAAACCATACAACGTTTTTTTGCATACTTGTTAAGGTTCGTACATAACTGCCGATATCCTGACAACAAATTTTTAGGTGTTTTGCAGCCTGAGGAACTAGAATCATCATTCAAACATTTAATAAAATTATCTCAAGCTGATAGTTTTCCATTAGAATTAAATATTCTTCGCAATAAGCAAAGTCTAAATTCGAAAAATTACCTGCTGCCCTTAAATCCCTTTTTAGATCACGAAGGTATTCTACGCGTGGGTGGTCGGCTTAATTCATCGTTTTATTCTTTCGAAAAGTGCCATCCCATGCTTATACTGTCCAAGCATAGACTCACGCGACTACTTTTTCAGCAGGAGCATCTGCGACTTCTACATGCTGGCCCCCAACTACTACTTGCTTCAATCAGGGAGTTCGTGTGGGCTGTCGGCGGGCGCAACCTAGCGCGTACAGTTTCGCGACAGTGCGTTACGTGCCGTCGTTTCGCTGCTCGCACCGCCACTCCACTCATGGGTGCGCTGCCTTCAGAGCGCGTAACACCTGATTACCCATTTATTAGTGTCGGTGTCGACTTCGCTGGACCATTTTTTATAGTTGATAGGAAGGGTAGGGGATGTAAAATTACCAAATGTTATTTAGCTATTTTTGTTTGTACTAGATTTAAGTGTATTCATTTAGAAGCCGTCAGTCAGCTTTCAAAGGAAGCTTTTATTTTATCCCTACGCCGCTTTATATCCAGACGAGGAAAGCCACGCGAGATCGTCTGTGATAACGGCCGCAATTTTGTTGCAGCTGCCAAAGAAATTAGCGATTTTATAACTACAAATTCTTCTTCTATCACTTCTTTCGCATCCGGTGAGGGTATTAAATTTAAATTCCAGCCGGCTTATGCTCCACATTTCGGCGGTCTATTTGAGGCAGGAGTTAAGTCCGCGAAATTCCATATAAGGCGTATTTTAGGTAATTCTCATCTTACCTTCGAGGAATTAGCAACCTTATTTAGTCAAGTAGAGGCTATCCTGAACAGTCGTCCCTTATGTCCTATCTCATCCTCTCCTCATGACTTCCAACCTTTGACTCCAGGTCACTTCCTCATTGGCCGTGCCTTGATGTCTCTGCCATCGCCTTCCTTGGCGGGCCTTAACGAAGCCAGATTAGATCGGTTTCAGAGACTCGAATCCATGAGGCAGCATTTTTGGAAACGCTGGCAGTTGGAGTACATTGGAGAGCTACAGCAACGGAGCAAGTGGCGCGTTCCTAACAGATGTCTTCAAGTGGGCGACTTGGTCCTCGTCAAGGAAGAGAATGCACCTCCTCTACACTGGCGCCTTGGACGTATTATAAAGCTATTTCCTGGAGCAGACGGGATTTCTCGTGTAGCCGATGTTGCTACGATTACCGGCACTTATAGGCGAGGTATCAAGTACCTCTGCCCTTTACTGGATGAACCAGAAACACCGTTGAAGACCTGAGTCTTCAAGGGCCCCCAGTATGTTCGCGCCGTGTGTTGTCTACGTCGCGAACGGACCGCCAACCGGTTCCCAACACTCGTGGCGGCGCGCCGTGCGCCCCACCTTTTTTATTCATTCGCACACCTACTATTGCGCGCGACGTCGTCTATAATTTTAACGCACCTATCATTATATTGTAATGTTTTAATATTGCAAATATTGCATTAAAAGTATTGTGGAAGAGCAGTAGCTGTATTTTTTATTATCAAGACCCCATTACGCAACAATATATAATATGACGTGCAATGGTGGCAAGAGCTATGAAGAAATAGGTGCCAGTGAACCTTACACATCTTCTACCCTGGTGCGCTGTCCCATCTATTCCCAGGCACGATTTTTCAAAGGTGAGCTTAAAGTACATTTTGGCAAAACTCACAAAAACCAAAGTGTACTTACCGGCACCAATACGTCCAGTACTACACACAGTAATTCCACAGACGTCCCTAAAATTCCTTTTTGGCAATATTTGAGTCAGTTAAAAAATTCCATTCCGGTTCTGAAGAGAATTACCCGTGGTGCGAGGCCTTCAGTGGCTCCAAATCTAGCACAATGCATAGGCCTTGTCATCCGTGAGAATTCTATTACGGCTTGGGAACTGTTACTCACCTTTCCGTATAGAATTCTACTTGCTCAAGAAGACAGGCTTACAAAAAAAAGTTTGACAACAAAAATTAAAGAAAATTGCAATATTTCGACATTAAAATTAAATTACCATCCTGCCAAAGCACACCGCAATAGCAGCATCTACCACCATATAGAGCCTAAACTGAGGGAAGGTGATATCAGGGGAGCGTCCAGGCTTTTGTTCAGTACCGATGTGGTGGCGCCTTGCTCTGCCGACACACTCGCGAGTCTGCAGAGCAAGCATCCAGCGCCAGGGGATAAACTCTCCTTTCCTGATCCACCTAACACTGACTTGGGTTTTCTCAGCATTACAGCCAAGGACGTGGTTGGTGCCGTTGGCTCCTTCTGGAGCGGGTCTGTTGGTGGTCTCGACGGTTTGACACCACAACATTTGAAAGATCTAGTGTGTTCAAGCGCTGGGGCGGCCGGCGACTCGCTTTTGGGTGAGCTAACGGCATTAACTAATCTCATGCTCTCCGGCAATGCGAACGATGCCATCGTCGACGTTTTGTATGGCGCTAATCTGTGCGCCTTACGAAAGCGGGATGGTGGCATTCGTCCCATTGCCGTTGGGTGCACGTACAGGCGTATGGCAGCCAAGATATGCTGTCGCCATTTTAACACCTCCTTATTTTGTAAATTTCAGCCACAACAGCTGGGCTATGGTTCCAGAGGAGGCTGCGAGGCTGCCGTACATGCCTTGTCATCGTACCTTGACTGTAATGGAGGTGAGGTTATCTTGAAGGCTGACTTAAAGAATGCCTTTAACTCAGTCAACAGGGACACTTTGTTGACACAAGTTAAATTGGAAACACCCCAAATTTACAATTATCTTTGGCAATGTTATAGACACCCTTCTTAATTAATATACAAAGAACATCTTTTAGAATCTGCCGTCGGTTGTCAACAAGGTGACCCTCTTGGACCACTAATTTTTAGTTTGGCCATCCATCCAGTTATAACCCAACTAAATTCTAAATTAAACATCTGGTACCTAGATGATGGAACCCTGGGCGGTGACGTAGAGTCTGTGTATCAAGATCTAGCACTTCTGATATCAAAATTTTTATCCATAGGCTTAGAACTGAATACAAACAAATGCGAAATTTTTATTAATGACAGTCTAGATAAATCCTCTATTCTTTCAAAATTTCAGTATTTGGCTCCCAATATCACTCAAGTTGAAAAAAGTTCTCTTCGCCTCCTGGGGTCCCCAATTTTAGACGACGGTTTTGATTCTTTTATACAGGAAAAAATTAAAAAAATTTGTGAAATTTCTGACACGCTGCTCAAAATTAATATACATTCGGCTTTCACTATTATTCGATCTTGTCTTTTTGTCCCTGTAAATTTACGCACGCATTACGGTGCTCACCTTTTTGGAAAAATCCAACTCCACTCATTCAAATTGACAAAATTATACAGAATACCCTGAGTAAAATTTTGAATGTGGCCCTGAACGATCGGGTGTGGCTACAGGTGTCCTTACCTGTGCGCTTGGGCGGCCTCGGCGTTCGCAAAATTACCGACGTAAGCCTGCCAGCGTTCTTGTCATCGGTCCACAGCACTGCAGAATTGACTAGGAAAATTTTAGCTCCCACACTGGTTGATTCTGAAGTGCCGTGTAAGACCGATGCCTTGAACGCTTGGAGAAATGCTTGTCCAGGAACTGAGTTACCCCGAAACTCATCCTCCCAGAGGCAATGGGATGGGCCGCTTTGCAGCGTGGTACGAGAAAACCTTCTCAATACATCATCCAACGCTGCGGAGCGTGCTCGCCTGCTGGCTGTGTGAGAATGGGAATCGGGCCTCTGGCTTCAGGCACTGCCATCGTCCAATATAGGTACCATGTTGGACCATACGACCTTCCGCTTCGCTACTTGCCTCCGTTTAGGTGCGTCATGTGTGTGCATCGTTGTCACTGTGGAGAGGCTGTCGATAGCCTTGGTCACCATGGCCTGTCATGCAGCAGGAGCGCGGGTCGTATTTCTCGACACGCCAACCTCAATGACATACTGCGCCGTGCTCTTGCCACCGCTGGCGTTCCAGCCCAACTTGAACCTCAAGGCTTGGCACGCGACGATGGCAAAAGACCAGACGGGCTGTCGTTACTGCCGTGGAAGCTGGGTAGGCCTTTGAGTAGTGTAATATTGGGGCTTCTGCATCACTCACCTCGCTTCGCTCCGTTCGCAATGCAGAGCGCCCCAAAATCACACTACTGACATGATTGATCGATTAATATAAATGTGATCTGTATCACTCAGAACAAAGTGAGCTGACGCAGACGCTCCCAATAATACCGTTGTTATCTGCGATCCGTCTGATTCACGATATTATATTGTATTTCATTCACCGACATATCATTGTAGTAGGTACCAATGCAATGGGACAACTTACTGTCGTTTCTAGTTTGAGATGCTAATGTATAAACAACATTCTCAAGTTCGACTGCTGTGTTCGGTCGACGCGATCAGTCCGATCGGTTGTTGTGTGTATCATAATCGGGTATGGTGTCGAACTGACATAGCCAAGCAAAAATTTTCGCGCGCACTTAAATAAGTACAATAAACAACAATATCACGTTCGATCACGGCACATCGTTGCATCGAAACGATTTGGTGCACATCTTGTACTAATGAATGCATAGGCCTTCCGTATAATGAGAGGTTAGCTTTCACTAGCAACTATAACTCAATAATAAAGTTGTGGACACTACCACATTGCAACAATATAGCTGAGTGTGCACATATTTTATACAGACTAATGTTATGCCTTGCAATGTTTTCTTTAATACTTTTTCTGTGTCTATGACAAATAAATAGTTTTTCTCTTTCTTTCTTTCTTCGTAAGTAGCCAACAGTATTATGGAGACATAATAATTGATTATAATACAAAAAAATCAAGTGAAAAAAACATAAAAACAAAATCCAAACCGGAACAATACTCATTTGTTCCGTGCGGGAATCGAACCCGCAACACGTTGGTGCATTAGTTGCTGCGTCTATTAAACCTACTATTTACATTGTGATGCCAGTCATACTCTTAGCCAATGCGCCAAACGTGTCGTCAAAGATGTGATAAAATATTGGACCACTTTGTCCTGACACATGACGTGTATAGAATTATCCAAGATAATCAATAACTCAGTACAAATGTTTATTTTTTATAATTACGATAATAAAATCTTCTAATATATAATATATTTAAGTAGTAGACATTTAGGATTCTTGATGGATGATTTATATAACTTAGTCTTAAAACAAATAGCACTTTAAAATACAATAAATGTTAGATTAGGAATCACTTATTTCTTATAAGATTATTTAATTACTCTTTTAATAATAATAATTATATATAAAAAAAATGTCCGTGTGGTGACGGATTAAGAATACGAAATGTCACCACCCCATATCATCCCATGGGTGTCGTAAGAGCCGATAAAGGGAACATAGTATGCAGAGAACAGCACTGTAAGAGAAGGAAAACTTGATACAAACCCTATACCAACCCGTTTGGCCAGCGTGGTATAGTAGGCCAATTCCACCTTTCAAAGGAGAGGCCTAGTCCAGCAGTGGACTGTTAAAGGCTGATGATGATGATGATAAAAAAAATCTGTTTGTTTCATTTCCCAACGTTCAATATTCACCCGGCCTAAATCTGTAAAATTGTAGAACGAGTTCTATAACAAAAATCACTTTGAAATCCATTGTCATATCTTTAAATTAACATTAAAATGAGCAGGATAGCTATATCTAACACAGCGTTTGCGACTTGAGAGTTTAAAGAATAAGGCAACTTGATTTCTCAACATGGCAAATAACTACCAGAGATCTTATTTTTACTGGTTTCTTATATATTTGTATGTATTCCACCAGAGTTAATTCTTTTACGGCTTTCGTCTCAAGTTGTCTCCAAAACTCTAATACGGATAAAGTGCTGTGAAAACACTTTCCATATCTAGAGCATTCGAAAGCATTCACATTGCGAGTTCAGTATGAGAAATTAATAAAATAAAATCGACTTTATGTGCTCAGATGATAGAGATGAAATTCTAATAACAAATATTGTTTCAATTAAATCTTCGAAGTAATTATTGTTGGAAACTAACACTAAGGCTTTAGAATTGAGGTCTCTAAAATAAACATCTGAGATATTAGTCCCTATTTTCATCATTGTTGTGCTGAAGTGCATTTCACAGAACTGTGAGTTTAAATTTGTTTGTGGTGGTTTACAAGTGTCGCAGAAAAAGTATGTGAGTATTATATTTTAATCCATTTTATTCAGACTGTAATAGTTAATTGTTTTACAACTGAAAATACTCAATTAAGTTTCGATAAGATATTATTTTAAGCCTAACACCTTCATCCGCCGCCAAGGGGTTTCTTTCGGGGGCCCGCCGCATTCAATTCCTATGTCGTTTAAAGTTTTTCTTCTGATACTGTTATTCTATTTGATGAGATTTCCAAACATTTCTGTGAAAAGTAACAGCTAACAACACACCAAGCCCTTTGAAGAATATGAGTCCTGTTGTTTCATACTGCTAGGAATGTTGGCAACAAAAAATACTTATTGCATTTTAATAATGTTTTCAGGGCTCATTTGGTAAAGAACGCTTTTTGGGTTGAAGAAGAAGACTCCGTGCCTTCAACATCTCGAGCAACAAAACAAAAAACCGGCGGCATCTCAAAAAACAAGGCTGTGATGTGAAGAGAGATAAAAAGTGTCTCAGAAGAAGAAGGCTTTTGCTTTCTAAAAACCCCATCGCTTCAGAATCAGAGTCTGATAGTGACGGGCTGACAACAAACAGAGTGAAAACGGAATACCGTCGTTTCAGAGTCTGAGGTAAGATTTTTTCAAACAATATGTTAAATTTTAATTTCATTTAAAACATTAATTTTCAGTGTATGATTTTCTCCATCAAATTATACTTATTTGACGACATAAGAGTTTAAATAGATTTTTTCTAATAGCATGGCTATAATTATCTATAGGTAATTATGGTAACGTATGCCATAACTATCTATAATTAATGGTAACGTAGATGAGACAATGTAGAAGTCGCAATATTTATCTATTTTTTTAATACTCTAGCGTTTTATTATTTTTAATTAAGACTATAGAATCTTTCAACACCAAATATATGATAGCAGTTCCAAATACGGATATTTATAACATGTATTTTAAATGCTCTGAAAAATTAATATCTACATGTTTAGAGTTTGAACTTGCCGAAGCTAGTTGGACTATTAATAGTATAAGTAATTTGAAAATAAACTTAAACAAGTACAAGTCCTGTAAGAGCTGGAATATATTTAGAATTGCCTGCGGTTATAAAAAACACTAAGTCATGTTTGAATATACGCAACAATGACAATTTTGTACGCCACCACAAACATTTAAATTCACAGTTTAGTGAAATGCACTTGAGCACAACAATGATGAAATTTCAATACTTTACCTTGGGGCATTATAGTTCAATACTTTTAGTACGTGTAAGATTTACTCTATTTGTTCTACTTAACTAAAATAACATTGTAATATACCTACTTATAGAAGCTAATTACAATTGAATTAAATGTGTAATAAGTATATTATTATAATCAAATAAAAATATGTGTAATAAAGGAATGTAACTAAGTATTGTAATAATCAATAAATGTATACCGTGTATTTTTTTTGTTTTTATTTGTTATGAATTAAGTTAAAAATGTTTTATAAAATAAATGTGTATTCAAATAAAGTTGTTTAAATTCACTTTTCTATACCTAATTTCAATTTTTATTAATTAAAAATTAAACGATAAGAATTCAGCCACAACATTTATTTAACTTTTACATAAATATAAAGCATGCATACAAACATTGACTCATAACAATTACACATTTTTAAACAGATCACATTTATTTATTTTTAGAAATACAACTAAACTTAAATAAAAACATTATCTTAAGACTACTCAGTATCACACAATTTCTTACTTATTTTTTTATTAATATCTCTGTGATATCCATTACATCATCATAAGGCTCCTCAACCACATATTGTGCACTTAAGCAAGCCTTGTTTTTTTTAATTTTTGTCTACATAATCTAATTCACGAATATCTATCTTAATTAGAAGACGTCCTTGCTTAGGACGATTTCTTCGAACAATGTACGAATTTGCCAATGACGTTAATAAACTTTGACGCTTTTTAGACGGTGACAATTTTTTTGACTTTGTAGAAAAGTTTGGTTCAATGTATGTCATGCCATCGTCTTGAGTGGAGAAATATGGGCTAGTACCCTGTAAAAAAATAAATCACACATAAATATATAATAATGTGGACGCGCACAATAAATGTTTATAAACATAAATACATTTTATGTAGTGCTTACCTGATCAGAGGATTTGTTCCGATGCTTTTCAAAACATTCATAATTTCCTTGAGAGTAAAAAAATGCCTTGTTTTTTAACTGTCTACCATTCTCTGTCAAAGCATTGTCCTGCAATATAATAACATAAAAAATATAAATGAAAAGTTCATAACTATATGAATTGAACTATGAGGAATAAAATAATATTTACTAACCTCTTGTATTTCTGTCTGGTCAACTTCGTCCAAAGGACTTGGGATTTGAGAATTAACATTATCAAATACAAATCTGTTAAGTCCTCCAATGTTGAGAATGCTGGGGCTGTATGACATGATTCTGAAAATAAAACTAAAGTAAGATATCTAATTATTCATATAATAATATAATATAATATTGTAATAACTTATAACATTAAAAACGTACTTACCAATAAAACTTGATTTTTCTGCTAGCAACAGGTCCTGTTAAGGCTGACTATGACAGCATAATGAAATAAGGAATGCAATTTTAAATCTGTATGATATTCAATACCAAATGAAATCAATTATTAAAAATATAATTTTGTAATACGAGAATACAAAATTCCTAACTTTCTAGACCTGTACAAACATGTTAAATGCTGTTATTTATACTTTATGATATCTAATTTAGTGTTAAAGGTATAGCTACCTATAAATATGTGTGTTAGACATTCATTACAGTAATTGTCAAAATGAAGTCGATCAAGCAACCCATATCTTTAAAAGTTAATATATAGATTTAAATGAATCTTCTCACCAGATCAGACATAGTCCTTTATTACCGAATACGATTCGATGTATAATGTGCGGTTCATCGAACTGTGGTAAAACAAACGTTATGATTAGTTTGTTGTTACACGAAAATGGTCTAAAAGAAGAAGTAGCAAAAATGCCCCACTACCGACTGCAAAGAAAAGTATCTCAAAAAATCCCTAATAATCAGTATAAAAAAATTATATACTTCCGGTAATCATCTTTACTGGCTAGCACATAAAAAATTGCTCTAAATATTAATTCAGGAGTAGAAAACCTGTATATACTAACTTCTGATTTTAGTTTTAGAATAAGATTAAAAAGCAATTAAACACTGTAATAACTCACGTTTGATAATAGTTATTATACTAGGTTAGTAATAAAGCACATTTACTGAAGAGTTTGGTCAATCAATAAGACTAAATACCTTTCTGCCCCAACGGCCATCGGTTCTTCGAGCTATGTGCCCTGCCCACTGCCACTTCAGCTTGGCTATCTGGAGAGCTATGTCGGCGACTTTGGTTCTACTGCGGATCTCCTCATTTCTGATTCGATTTCGCAGGGAAACTCCAAGCATAGCTCTCTCCATCGCCCTCTGAGTGACCTTGAGCCTTCTGATAAGGCCCATAGTGAGCGACCACGTCTCTGATCCGTAAGTCATCACTGGCAACACACACTGGTCAAAGACTTTCGTCTTGAGACACTGCGGGATATCGGACGAGAAGATATGTCGTAGCTTCCCGAACGCTGCCCAACCGAGTTGGATTCGACGATTGACCTCCTTCTCGAAGTTGGACCTACCTAATTGGACTACTTGTCCCAGGTAGGTATACTTGTCGACAACTTCGAGCGTAGAGTTCCCAACCTGAATAGGAGCAGGTACAACATGGACGTTCGACATGATTTTCGTCTTGTCCATGTTCATCTTAAGACCTACTTGTTGAGAGACTCTACAGAGGCCATCGAGCATTGTGCCTAGGTCTTCCATGGTCTCAGCCATGACTACGATATCGTCTGCAAATCGAAGGTGAGTGATGTACTCGCCGTTGATGTTGATGCCGAGCCCATTCCAGTCCAGAAGCTTGAAAACATCCTCCAGCGCAGTGGTAAACAGTTTCGGGGATATGACATCCCCCTGTCTCACCCCTCGCTGGAGTTGAACAGGTTTCGAACTCTGGTCCTGGAGGCGGACTGACATAGTGGCGTTTTCATACAAACACTTCAGCACTTCGATATATCGGTAGTCAATCCGGCACCGTTGGAGAGTGGCGGCCACGTACCGAACGACGCAGCAGAGGTAGGCCCCCCGCAAGGTGGACCGACGATCTCGTCAAGATCGCAAGAGGCGGTTGGATGCGGGCGGCTCAAGACCGGTCTGTGTGGAGAACCTTGGGGGAGGCCTATGTCCAGCAGTGGACGTCGTTTGGCTGATATGATGAAGACTAAATATGCTTAAACCAAACTTGTTAGCAGATTATGTCGAAGAACATAATCTAAACCAGCAGAGTTCCCTTTGCGAGGTTGGAAGCAACTGGCGAAGAAGTTAATATGATTTTCCGAGACATATGAGGAATTAATTATGATATCAGAGGGTCAGTACGAGTTTGCACTCAATCGTCACGATAGCCTAGTCGTCGGGAACAATTTCCATACATTTTCTAAATGCGCCCCCTAGCGGACTCTATCGATCGCTACTCTCCGTTAGGGGCACTTTTAGAAAATGTGTTCGGGGATACAGACTAGAGTCTATAAAAAATATGTTCATTTGTTTAATCTTTATTCCACATTTTTATGGTCGTTAGAGTAGTAGGTATTGCATGATTGAGAGTAAAATATTTTTAAGATAAGTACTTAATACTGTGCCTGAAACAATATTTGGAGCAATTTCTAAGTATGATTGCCAGTAAGGATGACAATCAGAGGTATGCAATTTATTAATACTCATTTTTATCTATTATTTGAGACAATAATATAAAAGACACATAGAGGTGTCCCTAATCTAGTTTACTACAATGACACAATTGGAGAAGGTGGAAGTAGTGTAACAAATCTATTTGCTAAGTACTTTGCTTCTGTTTATAACAATGAACGTCCCCGTTTTAATTTTGAACCTTCTTACGCCTCATCAAATTACAGTCTTTCCTCCATTAAAATTACAGAAATTGAAATTGAAAATTTGATAAAGCAAATAGATTTAGGGAAGGGAGCTGGACCAGACGGGCTGCCACCAATTTTTATTCGTTTCTGCAAGGATGGCTTGATTAAACCATTAAACTTATTGTTTAAAAAGTCCCTCACAGAAGGAAAGTTTCCCGACTTATGGAAAATATCATACATCGTCCCCATACACAAAAGCGGTAATATGAATGATGTAGCGAATTATAGACCAATATCGATTATATCGCAATTCGCAAAAATTTTTGAAGGTCTCATATATAATGTAGTTTTGTCTCATTTTCGTCACATAATTAGTCCTAAACAACATGGTTTTGTTGCCAATCGTTCAACTATATCAAATTTACTTATTTACTCCACCTCTATATCCGATACGTTGGAGGCCAGGGGACAAATTGATTCTATTTATACTGATTTTGCAAAGGCGTTTGATCGTGTTGATCATTCAATACTTTGCAAGAAGTTAAGTCATGCCGGTATTCATGGATGCCTACTGCGCTGGTTCGAGAGTTATATAGTAAATCGTTCACTCCTGGTTGCTTTGGCAGGTTATGAATCTGCGCCATTTATACCCAGCTCAGGTATCCCACAAGGTTCAAAATTAGGTCCATTGCTGTTCTTAGTATATATAAATGATCTTTTAGATATATTACAACGCAACAGTCTGGCTTATGCAGATGACTTGAAAATTTACTGCCGAATTTAGGAAAACGCGACTGTATGAAGCTTCAGAATGATCTAAATATGTTACAGCAATGGTGTCTAGACAATAATATGTCCCTGAATGTGAAAAAATGTCAGTTCATAACTTTTACTAATAAAACGAACTACATTAAATTTAATTATCACATAGATATGATTCCCTTGAGCAGAGTTACTTCCATTCGTGACTTAGGCGTACTCTTTGATTCATCACTAACGTTTCGAGACCACATAGAAAATCTGGTAAACAAAGCTAAAAAGATGCTCGGTTTTATAATCCGCATGTCTAAACCTTTCCAAAACTACAGTAGCATCATATTGCTGTACAACTCCCTAGTCAGGAGCTCTTTGGAATATTGTTCCACTATATGGTCTCCCTATTACTCTAAGCACATAGATAACGTTGAGTCAGTTCAATGTCGCTTTGTTAGGTATTTATCCATAAAAAATGGTATCCGTAAAACGATTCCACAATACAGCGATAGGTTGAAACATTTTTGTATGTTAAGCTTACAAGAAAGGCGTGTTCATTCTGACTTATTAATACTGCACAAAATCATAAACGGCACTATAGATGCCCCATTAATAGGCAACATAACCTTTAGGATAAATACACGTGTAATGCGTTATCGTCGTACATTTGATATACCTATATCTACTTTAAATACCACTTTCAATAGCCCCCTCACACGCGTGGCAAGGCTGTATAATGAAATGTCTATGTCAGTTGATAGTATTGATGTCTTTTCAATGAAATTTGCATCGTACAGACACGCCATACGAAACAATACAACTGACTCAAATTCTTAAGCACCCTCGAATTTTATTTTTTTCTTGTTTTAGTTGTTTTTTCATTACTTTTAATCAATTCCTTTTTTTTGTGTTTAATTTTAAATTTTAACTCTAGTTTTAATACTGTTATTGGCACTTGTGTAGTCCAAACATTATAGATATCATTGTATTAAGTGTCATGCATATCTGTTATTTGTGTAGTTACATAAATATAGAAAACAGAAAATGTTATTCATCTTAAGAAACCATGTAATTATGCTGTTGATGTGCTTAATATAAATAAATAAATAAATATTTTTCTCAGCTGTCGGACGTGGGGTAATTTTATATGGAAGTTGCAACTTCTCATTTAAAAATCTTTATCTTTATTCCAAAATTTCATTTCAACCAAAGTATCGTTTCTTGAGTGAAGTATTAGGAAGAGTCTCGCAGATTAACTTCTACAAGTTTAGCGATGATAAAGAGGTCATTTCTCCGAGTGAAGCTTTAACAAATTCTGTGTTTATTTTTGATGATGTTGCGTGTGATAATCAAGTAAATATTCGCAATTATTTTTGTATGGGTAGACATAAACAAATAGATTGTTTCTATTTATCTCAAACTTATTCCAAAATTCCAAAACAACTGTTGCGTGACAATGTGAATTTTCTTATTATATTCAAACAAGATGATGTGAATTTAAAACATATTTATGAAGAGCATGTTACTTCTGATTTACAGTGGAAAGAGTTTAGAAATATTTGTCAAACTGTTTGGAGTAAACCTTATAATTTTCTACTTATTAATAAAGAATCGTCATTAAATAATGGAAGGTACAGACAGAATTTTGATATGTTTTTTAAAATTTGGCTGACTGTTTATATGTATATATATAAGAAATTAACATGGCAAATCAAATTCAGTATAATTTGTTCTTTAGCTGAATACAGTTGTTAATAAGTATAACATGGAGAAAAATATTAAAATAGAATTAATGAAGTCTGTAGACTCCATAAAGAATAAAATAAAACAAATAAAAACCAGGAACACTAAACGAACTTATCACTTGAAAAAATGTTAAAACCTGTCACAGATCCCCTTAAAACTCTAGTTGATTCAAATAAAACATTAGAAAAAATACAAAATTTTGAAAATACACACTCTAATTTTGAAGACGTGGAATTAGGTGACATTAATACTAGCTCATCTACTAAGTTTGAAGAATGCTATGACCCAGAACTGAATTCTGTACTGAACGTTAAAAAGCCTCCCCAGATGGAATTACCGGATGATTTAGAAATATCATTAGAGGGTCGTGATATCCATGATATTTATGACCTAAAAATACCATTTGGAATAAGGAGTGAAAACAAAAAAATATTAATGGGTAATTCAATAGCTTCGTTTTCTAAAATAGATAGTGCAAATAATGATAATATCATTTTAATTAAAGTTGGTGACAAAAGCTTCAATTTAACCCCTGGTTTAAAAGAACTTTTACTTCGAAGAAAACCTGATTTGAAACAAATATCGAGCAAAGATAAACTTGTCTATAAAGATATGTTGCATTATACAAATGCACATAAGAGAGATTTCCATCCTAATGGGCTAATTAGAGGCGATAAAGGTATAAAATATCGTGAAATAATCAAACCATTGTTTTCTGAATCGTCAAACAATAATATTGTCACTAAAGCCTTGTATTCATTAGGCAACATTTGTTGATAAACTGTTTATGACGTGTTTATCAGCAAGTTTACCGTAAACACTGTTTCTGAAACATGGCCGTCCACACTTGTCAGTTGTTGCTAGGATGTCGCCCGAAGAGTTAGTGATGTTCTGTGCTGCTTACATAATAATTCATAAGAGTCATCATCTCTACAGCCTCTCACTCCCTACTCACGTCCACTGCTGGACATAGGCCTCTCGTAATTTGCGTCACAATAGTAGTAGCTGGCCAGACGGGTTGGTATAGGGTTTGATGTCGAGTTTTTTGTCCCTACGTGCAAAGATGGTATTTGCATCGTATTATCGCTTTGTCGCCTCTTACGACGCCCACGGGAAGATAGGTGGTAGCGACACTTGTATTCTATGCCGTCAACCACTCGGCCAATGGCGAATTCATAAGAGTACTACTAGAAAATGGTGGCGAAATGTGGGTGTAATATTACACTTCTGCCTACCCCTTCGGGGATATACAGGCGTGAGACTATAAAAAAAAACTACTAGAAAAAAAAAAAGAAAAGGTTGTGGATTCAGAATTATCTCTATGAGCATCGAATCTTGGTTGCTGGACCACACTACTTCCATGTCAATAAACCCGCGCAACACTAGTCCACACATGTTGACTTTTGTTTATAAACAAGATGTTTCGGCTTGCTCTCCATTCGATTGGGGAGCACGGCAACATGTTTCAGAAACAATGTTTCTTCACATTTGTTTATGAATTGTTTATAAACTGTATCCAGAGATGATGAAACACTGATAATAAACTGTTTATAAACAGTGTTTATCAACAAATGTTGCCTAATGAATACAAGGCTTAAAGAACAATGGCAAGTTCCCATACAACACTTTATTTGAAATCGATTCGAAGCGTCTATGTATGAAAAAATGTTAAAAACAAAGGGGTTCTATTACTTAAACATAATCATCAAGAGTTTTTATTTTAGGAGGCCGTAAAAAATGAAATGAACATTGTTTATATTTTAAGGTTATGTTAATAGAAAACAACTTTGTAACTACACAAATGCATTAAATACATTTAGATAAGGGGTGGTGATGTGCAAAAAGCATTGATAGGATATACCTAGACCGATTCAAGATCAGTGTCTAGACTTGATAAGTACCTACCTAATATTAAAAAATCAAAGTTCCATCACGAAATAGGGATGTAGACTATGTAGGATTTATGTAATCTTTTATCTTTCACAATTTTATTGAGTATTAGAGCCCCACCTCATTATGAGGCCATGGCGTCGCCAGCTACCGTACAATTTATATTGAAATGTATGGTACCTAACTCACTTGGCCACGGTTTGGCAGCCATAGGTACATTTCAGTATAAACTGTTTGGATACGCAGCCGGCGACGTCGCCATGGCGTACAAGTGAGGCAGGGTTCTTAAGATTAGACGTCATGGCATGATGTTAGATCTCTCTAATAAATAGGTACAGGTCACTTGCTTTTATAAGGAACTAGCTTCTGCGCGCGTGGAAGTCGAAAATTATCCCACAGGAACTCAATACCAGGATAAAAAGTATACTATATCCTATTCCAGGATATGGTCTATCTGTGCGCCTAGTTTCATTCTAATCGGTTCAGTAGATTTTTCGTGCGTAACAGACAAACAAGTAAACATCGCATTTATAATATTAGTAAGGATAAGGATATGGGATCTCTCTTACAGGCATGACAAACCTTATCTGAAGGTGACAGCTGCAAATGAAATAAAGGAATGTTTTTGTAATCAAATACTTATTTCATAATTGATAAAAAAACAGACAATTTGTATTAGATTGCTTTAAAAGAGACTACAATTAAATATACTGATAAAACTCTTTAGTAATAAAACACTGCAAAAGGATTTATTATTTAATAAATACTAATTAAAGATGAAGGACCTGACGTGCTTCTATTTTCATTTGGATAATATTTATCATGTTCTGTTGTAGTTCGGTCGGGCTATCTTTTAATATTTTGTCACTTTGCCTTCGTACTAATGAACATCCACACAGAAAGCACACATTTCTATGGCCTCGTGGACACGGTCCAGCTTGTTCACCTTCATTAGCATCTTGCTGCAAACTCTGATTTACTCAATCCATAGCGAGTTCCCAACATGCTTCACAAACATAATCATCATCAGTAATCTAAAAATTAAGAAAAGCAATTATTACTACAGGCAAAGAAAACGCATCACACTACATCTAGATAGACTAATGTTACCGAATTTTGTAATATTTTAAACTGCTTTGAAAATTCACTGAAACTTACTAACGCTAAATTGGTAAGTAAGTATAATAATGTTTAAAACTTACGATTTGTGGATAAACCCAGTTGCAGAGCAAAGTACAAACTCTTTTGTTGTGATCTAAGATGCGATATCGCCGGAGAGTATTGACGCAGATGTTACAATTCACGCACAATATGCGTGTAGGTCTGCTACTTCGCATCATAACAAAATCCTTAGGCACAATCGAAGTCCGTGTAGAAAAAGCTATAGGTCCAGATGTTTTGAGCGCAGATAGTCCGTAAGAAAGCACAAGTCGTCGTATGGGGCAGCGAATTAAGTCCAGGGGTAAGCAAGAATCAAAAATAAGGATAATTGAACAAAAAATTGCGAAAACAACGAGAACACTACCAAACAAGCTTTTCGGAAAGAAAAGAACTTTGACAATGTCACAGACTATAGTTTTTCCAGTTATAATATATTAGTCTATGCTATAGTTAGTGCCACGAGAAGATAGACTTTTTGCAAACACACATTCAGGGTTTCACAACCTTTGTTTCTAACAGTTGTTTTTGAGATTTTATGCCTTAGTGAACTTTTATGCTTTTTGAACAGTAGTATTTTTTTGTTTCTATGCTCAATTATGCTACTAAGTATTCGAATTTATATTTTATTATCTATGACTTCTTGTCGTGACTAATGTGTTTCTAATTTTACGAAAATAAACATATTTTATTTTGTGTTTGAGTATTCGAATTTCCCAGAAGTATTTTCATGAATTTGCCGATTTTTTTTAGTTTTTACACGTAAGTAATTCTGTAAATGCAAGACAACAAAAGAGAGCCATTATGTCAATAATAGAGTACAAACATAGTCAATAGCTAAGCTATCGTAAAATATATAAAAAAATACCACTAATTAATAATATTACAGACCACTAGCTAGTACATTACATTAAAATGTCTAGGCATAGAGATTTTACATTGTGTATGAATGAAAAAGTTTGCCATCTGCAATTCTGCACCCGCTTTTCCGAGATGCCGACCGTAGGACGAGCATTGCGACACCAAAAATATTCTTAACATCCAAAAAATATGTTTTATCCTCTGATAAATACCTAAGAATGAAAAAAAAAATAATGGATTAACGCAAAATGTTGACATTCCAGGCGTCTGACATATTCCAGTACCATAAAATACTGTTGGCAGGGCATATATCGATAAAAACCCGATCAATTGACATATTACTTTGCAATTAAACATATTTGTGTACCGTTGCGCTCATTGGATTTGACATTATTTGTTTTTGACAGATCTGTCGCTAAGTTACTTAGTAGAAATTCTTTGTTTCAAAAAGTCTATATTCTCGTGGCACGGTCTATAGGGATCATAGACAAGGGCAAGGAGTAAGGATACTGACAATGTAGACATTTTCACTTACAGTCCGTTCACAGTTATTTTACCTCTGACAAATGTCAGTGTTTGTTTTCTTTATGTTGGAATGGTACTCTGTGATGACAGGTATGTAAAATAGGGTTACCCGTACATAACATTTTACCCAATTTTAGTGGAAACTAGAATGTCCAACTGTAACCACCATTTGATACAGGTTCGGTTTCAGGAGTATTTAGTACAATAAATGCTGGCAAATAGAAAATGAAATGGGTGTCTTAAAAACGATTCCGTTGGTGCACGATGGATAATTGTTCATGCGGGTGGTGAAATAGGGTTTATACCAAACGCTTTATTAATATTTAAATCCCAGTCGAAATCGGGTGACTACCATGAAGACATGAACAAAACAAATTTCATGAAATGGCTTCAGGAAAGACTATTTCCTCATTTGCCGTCTAATAGTGTAGTTGTTATGAATAATGCCCCTTATCACACAGTCAAGTTAAACAAGGTACCAACATTAAGTTCTACTAAAACTGAAATGTAAAACTGGATCACAAATAAGTGGTTATCTTATCTGCCTACCATGATGAAAGCTCAACTGTATGAAATTATAAAAGACCATAAAGAAAATCAAATGCTTGAAGCTCATGGCCACAAAGTGGTTAGATTACCGCCGTACCACTGCAAGCTAAACGCAATTGAATTTATGTGGGCTCTCATTAAAAGGCGAGTCACAAGCAAAAATGTAGGACAAGAGGCAACCAACATTGTGAATTTAGCTGAAGAAGCTTTTCAATCTATCACTGCAGAAGACTGGCAAAAACAATGCAAACATGTGCGCCACATTGAAGACAAGCTTCGTGAAACAGATTATACTATTAATTAGATTTATTTTTATTAAAATCCCATAATATATTAAACATATAAACAATACCATTAAAAATAAAACATAATTTCTTTATATATAAAGATATTTGTATATATTTAAATTTTAGGGTATAACGCGTTTGCGAACGTGTTTTCTTTGAGGTCGAATTCCAAAATCGAATTTCGAAGGAGTTTGTTTTTTTTCACTCGCTTTTTTATATGCATGTGAAAGAGACAGAGCACAGTAAAATTCGAATGTTTCAAATTTATGGCTGAACAATGTCAATTCGTGGCACTGAAGATTGAAAAATTAAAAAGCTACTTTGCCTCACGCTCGAATCAAAACCGCGTTTTGTTCACTGTTGTCTCGTAGCAAAAGCGGTATGTTTGAGCTGCAGTGGTGAAAAATAATAAGTACATTTTTAGCAATACTGTATGTATATTTAAAATGGGAGTATTATATACAAAATATAGCAACACAACGCCCAGGTTGGCCAATCTAACAGCTAGAGGTAAAATAACTGTGAACGGACTATAGTGTTGTCATTAATTATCCCTCAATTGCCTACTGATACCTCTAATTAAATGATATCTCAGAGCAAGTAAAAAAAATATATTTATTTATATCATAAATAAAATCTTCTTTTTATATAACATAATATATATAAAATATTTTTTTAACATTATCGTGAATTGTTTCTAGATGTAGGTTAAAAATATTACTTACCTTTTTTCTATTAAACAAATACGATTGTTTTGTAAATGGTAACTCTGAAAATGACATTAAACAAGCACCGGAAATGAATGTATTCAATAAATAGTTTATCAATTTAGATAATTTAACGTACGCTTTTATACCTGAAACTAAAAACGTACAAAATACGAAATAATTATATTAATAAGTTTTTCATAAGTTACGTTTATAGACGCTTCTAACACTTCACAGGTATAATCCTGCCATTGTTCTTTGGAGGAAGCTTACCAACGTTAAAGAAATACAAAAATAGCACTGACTTGGTATATTGGGACGATCCTAACGAACTGGTTGACAGATTGAAACTATTAATTGCTTCCCGAGATGCCGGTAATACAAATCATGATAATGAAATTTTATCAATAATCGAAGAGTTAAGGACGCGTTTACGCTTGTATCAAAAAACCACATATTTCCGGTACATTTTACGACAATTTTAGATAATAACTAATAAAACTAATGATTACGATAAATTGATTACTTTTTTATCTATAAATCAATTTGAAAATAAATAAAAAATATTTAATTAATATTAATGTAAAATCGATTCGAAACGGCCTCTTAAATCAAAAATAGGCATATACTGCTATTTTTGGGTACAATTTTCTCTCTATTTTTACATTTATTTAGATTTTCAAAGATAGAATAGGGTAGTAAATATAGTCAACTCAAAAACAATTAGATCTTTTTTTTCAAAATATCGTAAATTGACTCAAAAAAAGCAAAAAATCATCTTACATTTTTCTTCTATTTTGCTCGCATACGTGTGTCTTAATATGTGGCAATAAGGTTCGTTTTATTTAGCCACTTTCTTGATTTATATATCCAAATTCTGCAATGAGATCTCAGTCTGCGCTTGAGCGCCGTCGGGAGTGGACTCTATGTCGCTTGTCGCTGCAGCCCGAAGACGAAAAAAGCAATATATGAATACAAAATATTCGCTAAAATCAATTTGATACTTCTCGTATTCTGTGCGAATTACGTACAAGTAAATTTCTTTTGTATAAATGGACATTATTACTTTATTTTCTCCGTTATGTTGAGTCAGTATATATTTCGGTATTTAGATATTATTTTGTTTCTTGCGTTGAAATCTGGTAAGATTATCTGGACTGCTGGTATACCATCCCGTTCAAGTGTTGCGACTGGAACTCATAAAAGAGTAGGCCTAGTTATGCCAGGTTGGGGCTCATTTTATTTGTTTTGGTGAGACCCTACCACTGGTACTAGTGAAGTAACCTTTCAAGGTTATTCGATGAGTCTTGCTGGTACTCATATGTGAGTAAAGCTACACATGCCGAGTTTGGGCTCATTTTGTTTGTACATAAGAGACCCGCGTGGTGGACTATGGCCTTACCCTTCTCATAATGAGAAGAGGCCCGTGCCCAGCAGTGGGACAGTATAAAGGGCTGATGATGATGATGATGATAAGAGACCCTACCACTGGAACTTATGAAGTAATCTTCCAGGGTTATTCGATGACTCTTACTGGTACTCATATGTGAGTAGAGCTAGGCATGCCGAGTTTGGGCTCATTTTGTTTGTACATAAGAGACCCTACCACTGGAACTTATGAAGTAATCTTCCAGGGTAATTCGATGACTCTTACTGGTACTCATATGTGAGTAGAGCTAGGCATGCCGAGTTTGGGCTCATTTTGTTTAGACATAAGAGACCCTACCACTGGAACTTATGAAGTAACCTTCCAGGGTTATTAGATGACTCTTGCTGGTACTCATGTGTGAGTACAGCTAGGCATGCCAAGTTTGGGTTCATTTTGTTTGTACATAAGTGACCATACCACTGGAACTTATGAAGTAACCTTCCAGGGTTATTTGATGACTCTTGCTGGTACTCATATGTGAGTAGAGCTAGGCATGCCGAGTTTGGGCTCATTTTGTTTGTACATAAGAGACCCTACCACTGGAACTTATGAAGTAACCTTCCAGGGTTATTCGATGGCTCTTGCTGGTACTCATATATGAGTAGAGCTAGGCATGTCGAGTTTGGGCTCATTTTGTTTGTACATAAGAGACCCAACCACTGCAACTTATGAAGTAACCTTCCAGGGTTATTCGATGACTATTGCTGGTTCTAGGTCTAAGTGTTGGTCCTTAATAGACTCAAACCAATCGTGCTTGGCGCAATTCTTCAAGAGGCACGGCGGCGCCATACATGTGAGTTGTATTTGGCACCTTATTAAAAAGCCTTTTCTGTGCGATCAATATTTCCAATCCCCAAAGCTTTCCAACTATTTATATAATATGACAAAATTAATATAATTTCAATATTGAATACTTAATCAATATTTAGTAGCGTTCAAATTGGATTTGCGTCAGTTTATAAATAACGCGATTTAGTATACAGGGAATAAATGTTTCGCTGAACTTATTATATTTAGTATTTAGCAAATATTTAACTATTGATGATGATGTTCAAGACGCTGCACTGGAAAGGACGCGGTATTAACATAAACGGCGAGTACCTCTCACACTTAAGATTTGCAGACGATATCGTTATCGTGGCTGCAAGACTTGCAGTATATGCTGAGCAGCCTAGCTGATTCTTCTGCTCGCATCGGTCTCCGGATGAACTTGGATAAAACCAAAATAATGTTCAATGAACATGTCTCTCCGGAACCGATTATCCTAAACGGGGTCCCTCTCGAAGTTGTTCAGGAGTACGTCTACCTTGGGCAAACCTTGCAGTTGGGTAGAAACAACTTCGAGAGGTAGGCTTGCAGAAGAATACAGCTGAAAGGTTACTTCATAAGTTCCAGTGGTAGGGTCACTTATCTACAAACAAAATGACCCCAAACTCGGCATGCCTAGCTTTACTCACATATGAGAACCAGCAAGAGTCATTGAATAACCCTGAAAGGTTACTTCATAAGTTCCAGTGGTAGGGTCTCTTATGTACAAACAAAATGAGCCCAAACTCGGCATGCCTAGCTCTACTCACACATGAGTACTAGCAAGAGTCATTGAATAACCCTGGAAGGTTACTTCATAAGTTCCAGTGGTAGGGTCTCTTATGTACAAACAAAATGAGCCCAAACTCGGCATGCCTAGCTCTACTCACATATGAGTACCAGCAAGAGTCATCTAATAACCCTGGAAGGTTGCTTCATAAGTTCCAGTGGTAGGGTCTCTTATGTACAAACAAAATAAGCAAAAACTCGGCATGCCTAGCTCTACTCACATAAGAGTACCAGTAAGACTCATCGAATAACCTTGGAAGGTTACTTCACTAGTACCAGTGGTAGGGACTCACTAAAACAAATAAAATGAGCCCCAACCTGGCATAACTAAGGGTCTATTCTTTTATGAGTTCCAGTCGCAACACTTGAATGGGATGGTATACCATCAGTCCACATAATCTGACCAGATTTCAACGCAAGAAACAAAATAATATCTAAATACCGAAATATATCCTGAATCAACATAATGGAAAAAATAAAGTAATAATGTCCATTTAAGTATATAAAAATAATAACGACCGGTTGGCGCAGCGGGAGTGTAAGCGACTGCCACGCCGAAGGTCGCGGGTTCGATTCCCGCTCAAGTCAAACATTTGTGTGCGTGAACATGGATGTTTGTCTTGGTCTGGGTGTTTCTATGTATAATATGTATGTATTTACAAAAAAAAAAAGTATATATGTATGTTTATCCATTGTCTAGTACCCATAGTACAAGCTCTGCTTAGTTTGGGACTAGATAGTGTTGTGTGAATGTGGTAGAATATTAAAAAAAAAAAAAAAATTAAGTATATAAAAATAAGAAACTTATTTGTACGTAATTCGCACAGCCAGGCCTATAACACATAGATACATATCACAAAAAATTCTAAGTCTCAAAGTTATTTAGTTGAACTACATTTCCGCAAGTTAACGTACGTAGTACGTACTGTTGCCGCCGTGTCGCTGTAGTGACGCGATTTTGTACCTACTAATTTTGTAAGCGCGTCCTTAAAAGAAGCTGACATAATAAAATAATAAATAGTCCTAATAATATGCTTTTTATTCAGTATTATAGCTGAATTCGAGACAAACATACCTACTGAGTTGTGAACATGAGCAAAGCTGACGTGGTAAACTAAATTCATAAATATGCGAGAGTGAACTATCCGCGAAGAAATGTTGTCATGAGAGATATAGATGACTTGTGGCAAGCAGACTTAATTGATTTGCAATCAATTTCAAAAGAAAATAAAAATTATAGATATATTCTTACCGTTATTGATTCATTTTCGAAATATGCTTGGGCCTTTCCTATGAGAAGTAAAAGCAAAAAGGATGTGTATAACTCTTTCAAAACTTTGTTGGATAAAGGGCGTGTTCCTAAAAATCTGCAAACCGATAATGGAACAGAATTTTATAATAACAAATTTCAGAAGCTTATGAAATCGTATCATATTAACCATTATTCAACCTTCTCAACAAAAAAAGCTTCAATAGTCGAACGATTTATCAGAACATTGAAATCTAAAATCTATAAGGAATTTAGTTTAAAAGGCAATTACAATTGGGTAAATAATACCCTCAATGATGTTATTTACAGATAAAATCACACTCACCATCGCACTATTAATGAAATCCCTGCTAATGTGAACAATATGAATAAAAAACTGATATTAGAAAGGTATTTAAAGTTGCCAAAAAATGATAATTTAAAAAGCAAGTACAAAGTAGGTGATTATGTGCGTATCAGTAAATACAAAGGTACATTTGAAAAAGGTTATACTCCCAACTGGTCAACAGAAATATTTAAAATTCGTAAAATACAAAATACAACTCCTATAGCTTACTTAATTGAAGACACTATCAGAGGTCTGCCTATTTTAGGAGCATTTTATACACAAGAACTACAAAAAACAAAACATCCCAATATATATCTAGTCGAGAAAGTTCTTAGGAGAAAAGGTAACAGGGTTTTAGTAAAATGGTTAGGTTTGTCTTCAGCAGAAAGCAGTTGGATTGATCAATCAAATGTAATATTATAAATAAAATAACGTTAACAAACTCGAATCACATAACTATTTATTAAAGTATTCAAACCGGAATCATCAGTCTTATAATGTGTTTTGGAGAGAGTAGTCTTCTCAATTGGCTTATTAATATTTACCATTTGAATTACACTTACCAGGATATAATTACTGTGGCCCAGGTACTAAATTAATAAAAAGACTAACAAAAGGAGATAACGGCGTAAATAAGTTGGACCAATACTGCAAAGATCACGATATTGCATATCACAAGTCATCAAACTTAAAGGATCGACATAAGGCTGATTTAATTTTGTTAAAAATGGCGAAAGAGCGAGCGGTTGCTTCCGATGCCAGTATAGCTGAAAAACTTGCGGCACGCTTAGTAAGTAAGGCTATGTCAGCAAAAATTAAAACTGGTTCTGGTTTGGACAAAAAGCATTCTCCAAAAATTACACCTGTAAAAGGGTTAAAAAGTAAATTAAAATCTGTTATTGCAAAAGCAAAAAGGCATATCAAAAAATTAAAACCTAAAAGCAAGAAAATGGCAATAGAATTAGCTATTGCCGCTACGCTAAGCTCCCTCGCGTTATTCCTATTCCAAAAACTGGGGGAGTATTACCTTTGATTCCTATTTTTGCGGGATTATCAGCTGCGGGAGCTTTAGCAGGCGGTGCAGCTGGTATTGCTAAAACCATAAATGAATTCAAAATGGCTAAAAAGCTGTATGAAGAATCGAGAAGACATAATGAAAAAATGGAAGCTCTATGTATTGGGAAAGGACTACACCTTAAACCACATAAAGGCGGCCTTGGAATTGTCGTATCAAAAGAAAAAAACTAAGATATCGGCTACCCAAACGGGCCTTAACTAACTTTGACATTTTAAAGTACGGGAATAGAATTCCTTATTTTAGAGGTGTCTTTATGAGAGATGAGCTCCCTAAATGTCCTTATAAAAAAGAATGTGGAGTTATTAATTTGGATAGTTCAAAAAATCCCGGTTCTCATTGGGTAGCCTATGCAAAATATAATGATTATGTTGAGTATTTTGACAGTTATGTAAATCTTAAGCCTCCGAAGGAATTTATAAAATATGTAGGTTCTAACATTCAATATAATTATGAAAATATACAACGTGATCACCCCTTCAATTGTGGACATTTATGTTTAAATTTCTTAAAGAATTTTTGGTATAATCATGAAATAAAATAAACAGGATCATCTAAAAGAGCAATGCAAGCATGTCTACTACGGTTACCATCTCTGGAAATAAATCGGAACTGATTTCGTATTTTCAACCACCTCTTCATTTATCTGATCAGTACGAGTGCGGTTTACTATACTTTTCAGTATTAAAAACAAGACCGAATGTGCCCGTTAATAACAGCAGTTTAACAGCTGTTATCAGAATTGAATGTGATCTTGTACACGGTTTATACTGCAACGGATTACCGACTCATTTTATTCATGAATTTATATCTGATACTGCTCCAAGTCACGGCTACATAGAAATACCTCAGAACGTTATTTCCTTTCCAGTTAACAAAAATATAATTTCATCCATATCTGTTAGGATTGTAGATCAGTTTGGTTACCGTATTGACTTTGGTGAAGAAAATATTCAATTACGTCTTCATTTAAGAAAAGCAAAATGATAGTATATTATAAAAACCCTTCAGTGAAAATAAAACGTCCTATTCCGTCAACGACCATTAAGGTGCACAGACGTAAGAAAAACGTGAAGAAATTGACTAAATCAAATAAAGATTTTCTTAAAGCTTTAGGGTTTAAAGTATGAGTGTCTAGAATTTTGGCTAGAAGGAGCTGGGATCAATTGCAGCAGATTTGTGGAAGCGTGACTCTATTCATCAGCCCTTGTCAGCCACAACAAATCTCAGACACAACTGTACTGTGTTGCACAGCGAATACAAGTAATCTTAATATTAATGTGTTTCACTTACCCGCTATCCTTGCTGATGTCAGGCTTGAGCTAAATTAGACACATTCATACAAGTATATTGGCCAAAATAAATGAATGAAGTATCTTATACTTAGCTATTAAGCTTCAAACGCGACGTTTTCAGGACACGTTGGCACGTGGAAGTCGATACCAGATTCACAATTTTCACAAATATCAATCAATAGTTCACAATCAATTTACCGTTGCCAGCACTAGATCAGGCGGCGTTCAAGCGGTTTACTCTATTTAGTTCAATTAATCAATTCACACGAAATGCAAAAAGGTGTGCTCACAATAACTTTTCACAAAATATTCAATATGTCACAACCGTGCCGGGAGTCAAAAGGCGGCAATTTAATAGATTTCACCACTATTCGCGTAGCTACAATGATGTGCTTTTCAAAAGGCGAACAATTATTTTATTTTACGTACGAGTCGACAACGTGGTAATTTCTCAACGGGGCGAACGGAAGAGACAGTTCAGTGTGACCATTGTCAGAAATTTTCAATAGACTAAACAAAACGTTACTCAATCGATCTAATCGATTTGACTTATAATAAAAACTAATTCTATTTCAAACATCCACCCGCCCCGGACCGGCCTACCGGTCCGCTAATCGGTTGGTAGACGTGACAATGTTGCAACCGCTCTCCTCAGAATCGAACCGTCCACCAAGACCTCAGCAAATCGGGGAACTCCATCAGCCCCAGTTACCAAATGAAGGATGCGCCCCCTGCGCCATCTGAGTGGCGGAAGGTTAGCCTCCTTGATCAAAACGAGGTCACCAATCTTGGGTGGATCGGTCTTGTCGGTCCACTTAACGCGTTGCTGGAGTATGTGCAAATATTCCAAGTTCCAGCGTTTCCAAAAGCTCTGAGTAATCTGGCGTACCAATTCAAAACGCGAGAGACGACCAGGTCTCGTATCAATATAGGGGTACTCAGGCAAGGCGACAAGTGGGCGACCAATCAAAAAATGGCCCGGCGTAAGGGCCTCCAAATCATTCGGATCTGAGGAGATCGGGCACAATGGCCGAGAGTTCAAAACGGCCTCAATCTTACAAAACACAGTTGCGAGTTCCTCAAATGTAAGGACAGACTCACCGATTGTCCTGCGCAAGTGTGTTTTGGCCGATTTTACGGCGGCCTCAAATATACCACCCCAGTGTGGACAATTTGGTGGGGAAAACAACCAATTTATCCCACGTCGGGCAAGCCTATCACCTATATCAGCTTTGTTGGTTTCAAGAAAATTAACAACATCATTCAGATAATTATAAGTGCCCTTGAAGTTAGTGCCGCAGTCAGAACGGATCAAGGAAGGCAGCCCTCTGCGGGATACAAATCTGTCAAATGTGGCTACAAACGCCTCGGTCGTAAGCGAGGAGACCAGTTCTAAGTGTACGGCCTTTGTGGAAAGACAAACAAAAACACACAAGTAGGCCTTGACAGTCTTGCTGTTTCGAAGTGTCGACGTTTTCACCAAAAAAGGACCAGCGAAGTCCGTGCCAACACTGTCAAACGTCCTGCTTTCAGTTACGCGATCTGCCGGTAAGTCCCCCATCAACGGCTGCATGGTAGAAGCCTTGAGCTTATAGCAAGGGATGCAGCGAAAGACTACACTCCGAATAATTCTTCGGGCAGACAAAATCCAAAATTCGCGTTGCAAAATAGCCAACAAAGCATTACAACCAGCATGCGAGTTTTTAAGGTGACGGTCAGTTACCAACAAGCGTACCAAATGACCGTCCTTAGGTAACAAAAGAGGGTGACGAGCCCCGTAAGGGAGGTTGGCGTTCTTGAGACGCCCTCCAACGCGCAAGAGACCCGTTTCGTCCAAAAAGGGGTTCAATTTAGATACAGCTCCCGACAATTTCGATCTCCCTGATTTAAGGATAGCAATCTCCTTTTCAAAATGGGCCAATTGCACAGAACGAACCCAAAAGGTGAGGGACTCCTGTCGTTCCTGTGGTGAGGGAAACGGTGTCAGACGTTTCTGTTGTGGGTGCCTAAAATTAAAAACAAAACGCTTTATCCAGGCAGTAACACCTAACAACTTGTCGAGGGAGCTGTAACGATTCAACAGGAAATCGGGGTCGAAGGCGCATTCTACCTTCTCAAGAGCGAGTGTTCGTAGACCCGGCAAATTAGAAGTATTCAAAACTGGCGTTCGAGGCCAATCAATTTCTGGTCGACTCAACCATTCCGGACCCCACCACAGCGAATGACCTATCAAACTAGGCGTCAAGCATCCGCGCGAGGCACAATCAGCGGGGTTGAGCTCACCTGGCACGTGTCTCCAAACAAGCTTGACTTCGGATTTCTGGATTTGGGAAACGCGATTAGCAACAAATACCTCCAAAGTGTGGACAGAAGCCTTCAACCAACAAAGAACAATTTGGCTGTCTGTCCAGGCGTAGGTCCCATTAATGCAAATGCTTTTACCCAAAGTACTGGACACGTGGTTCAATAAGCGTACAAGTAGAGCTGCTCCCGAGAGCTCCAATTTTGGAATGGTCAGAGATGTCCGAAGGGGTGCAACCTTGCTCTTCGCCATGATTAGGGAAACTTTCACCTGACCTGAGGCACTGACTGTGCGCAAGTACACCACGGCCGCGTGACCACGTTCCGAGGCATCACAAAACCCATGAAGGGTGGCCTTGTACTTCCCGGGAGGAAGGATGGGACGAGGCAAGGAGATCTCGTTGACGGCAGGAAGCGAGGATACAAAAGAGGTCCATTCCTCAACAAGAGTGCCGTGTAGGGGTTCGTCCCAGGTCAATCCTGCTGTCCAAAGCTTCTGCAAGAAGCATTTTGCCCAAAATATAATTGGACAGATCCAACCGTTCGGATCAAAGGTTCTGGCGACAGTAGACAATACGAGACGTTTAGTCCAAGAACACGGCAATTTCAAGTCTACGTTATATGTAAAGATGTCTTGGACTGGTCTGTACTGAACGCCGAGAACAGCCATCATGGCGGAGTTGTCAACAATCTCAAACAAATGTGGATCCTGCTGATGATCCTCTGGCAAGCCTTCCAAAAGCGCTGGTGAGTTGGAAATCCATTTGCGCAACTCATAACCAGCGGAGGCCAAAATACCTATCAATTCATCCCGCAGGAGGATCGCCTCGTCCGCTGTGGAGGCGCCCGAGCAAATGTCATCGACGTAAATATCGTCTTTCAAGATGGCGGAGGCTCTTGGGAAGCGTAAGCCTTCGCGGTCTGCGAGCTCCCAAAGAGAACGTATTGCCAAATAGGGGCTCGACCTTAACCCGTACGTATTGGTATTGAGCTCGTAGACGACCATGGGATCGCGAGGAGACTCTCTCCAAAGGATCAGCTGGAAGCGACGGTCATCAGGATGGATAATCGTCTGCCTGAACATCATTTTTATGTCGGCCACAAAGACAACCTGATGTCGTCGGAAGCTGGTGATGACGTCACAAAGGTCCTTGACCAACTTGGGACCAGAATGCAAGCACTGGTTCAAGGATACGCCTGTTGAAGTCTGCGCAGAACCATCAAAAACTGTGCGCAGCTTGCCAGTCGATGGCTTCAATACCGCATGATGCGGGAGAAAGTAATGCTCCACCGAACGCCAATCCAAACCTGACACTGACATGTGCCCCAATTGTTCATATTCTCTCATGAACTCAATATACTTCTGTCTGAGCTCCGGATCACGGCCCATGCGACGCTCCATAGCCAACAATCTCTTTTCGGCTAAAGGTCGTGACTCACCAAGCGGAGGCCGAACAGACAGGAAGGGTAGCCTCGTAATAATCCGACCAGAACGGAGTCGACCAGTGTTGTTCTGGAAGAACAGCTCGCACTCCTCATGTTCTGGATTCAAACGGGCAACTTGAGGGGGCTCCTCTACCTCCCAAAACCTCTGAACTGCATCAGAGAGAGCAGAGCCTACAGCCAACAAATTATCAAGTTCGGGTGGAGGGGGGTCCCTAGGTACAGGTCCCATCAAAGCAAATCCAAATATGGTCGGGATGGCAGTCAAACCATTTGGCACCAAGACTCGTTTCCCACCAATCAAAATTCCACCGAGGACATCAGAGCCAATCAACAAGTCGATTTGTCCCGGTGTGTCAAATTTGGGGTCTGCCAGTTCCAATCCCGATGTCAAATTCACCACAGCAGCAGGTAGCTGTTTCTGTGGATGCATACCCAAAATATTCTTCAGCACAATAGCCGAGGTTCTAATCCTCGGGTGTGAAGATTCAACAGGGCCAAACAAAACCTTAACTTGCCCTTCAACATTAGAGGCTACGTCACCTATGCCCCGTATACAATTCGAAAAAGAGCCCATATTTAAATTAACCTGCCCTACCAAAAAAGTGGAAACAATGCAACCTTGTGAACCTGTGTCCAATATAGCACGGACAACAACAGAGGTCCCCGTGGGTCCCCAGACCCTAACAGCAACCGTTGGTAGGATAACGGTCTCAATGGGGGAGGTTGGAGTTATAGGGCAGGGGTCAATGACCTATTGTTGCCTGGGCGGCGACCGTTGGCCAGGACCTGGCAAGTCAAAATGAGGGTGCGGCTTGAAGTCCTCAAAAGCGCGATGACTCGATCCGCGCGCCATCTGTGGGGGGTCATAGTGACGCACCCGCCCAAAACGAGGTGGGCGCGAATCAAGGCGGGGACGCTCCGCCAAAGGAGGGGAATACCTGGGGCAGCAGTCATGGTGCTGGTGACGCTGGGCAGCACATTCAGGTGCGCGAGAGAGAGGAGGCGTGCGCACGCTACGGTTCTCCAAGCGGGGTGAGTGGCGATCAATTGAGCGAGGCGACTCTCGGCTACGCGCCGGTGAGCCTCGGCTGCCACCTTTAAAACACCCGCCCGTGCGCGGCGTCGGCTGGTAAGACAAGCGGCCTACCTCTCTGGCATTCATGCAGAGAATGTCCAAATGCTGTCCTCCACAGTGAGGACAGGGGCGAGAGTTTGGGCAGTCTCGCTGGTAGTGGGACCCCAAACAAGAGAAGCAAAGGCGGCGGGCATTCGCGATGCGCCTACGAGAGGCGACATGTAGGTCCAAGAATGCACTACAACTGGCCGTTCTGTGCCCCGTGACCTTGCAGTAGGAGCACTCCGCTGGGCTCTGCGTGACCGCAAAGCGAGGAGGGCGCCGGTCAACATTGGCTCGGGTGTGACCGCGAGCCTGCTCCTTGACCTTGGGCGGCTGCGTCTTAGCCGGCGTATCACCACCGGAGTTGTCCAAGACCCGGCACTCATCCTCCAGGAACCTCTCCAGGTCAGCAAAGGGGGGCAAATGGGTCGCGCTATCCCCACCAAAGCGCTGTTCAAAACGCGACCTCAGGTCGGCAGGCAGCTTCTTCAGCACAATGTGCACCAATAGATAGGACCATTGGTCCACGGGCAGGTCAAGGCACTTAAGTGCGTTGATGGCCACCAAGAGCGGGTTCAAAAGTTGGGTGCGCAACCCAGAGACCCGGGTGAGCGTCGGCAAACCCAAAATCTGCTCAATGTGCGTGTCGGCGAGGCCACGCTTATTATGGTACCTACGGGTAATCAGGTCCCGAGCCGTCTGGTACGCCTCGTCAGACACGGGCAGATGCTGGATGAGGCCCTTAGCCTCCCCATCCAGAACCGACATTAGATAGGCCAACTTTTGTGCCGGCCGAAGGTCAGCCCTATCATTGACTAGGCTGTCGAACAAATTAATGAAGCCCAGGTAGCTTCCTAGGCAGCCATCAAAATGGGGGAGGTCCAAAGTAGGGAGCCTACTCACCAGCCCCGGTGCTGACCTAGGAAGCTCCTGCTTCAGGCCGGGTTGCCCTTCCCTATCGGCAACTAGTTGTCTCGCAGTATTGGAGACAGCATCATACAGGTCTAAGACCTGGGCATAGTCTTCGCTGACCTTATTTCGCTGGTCAGCGGTGAAATCATTGATTGACACTTCAAGACAGCAAGTGCTGAAAGTGCGGAATTGCTGTTCCACACTTGCCAGGCGATCGTCAATCCGCTCGTACCTTTGTAGTAAGGCCTGCTGGCGATCAGGCCGGTTCACTAAGGCACTGGCTGAGGCAAACCAGCGCAAATCTGATGCAATGGCACCAGCAGCCGCACGCAAGTCCTTGATAGCTGACATAATCAAAATTTCAAAAGAGCCCGGACAAGCGTTAAACAATATTAACAATCAAAACTTAATTTTTCTCAATTCTTTGAAACCAACAAAGTATTAGCCTGTTTACTGCAAGTGCAGGCAAGTGACAGGTATCTACTGTCCAACAAAATTAATAGTTTCAATATATATTGACACAAAACAAAGTCAAAGTTATCAAAGTTATCAAAGTTATAACTTATAACAAATTAAAAGTTGAAACTTCAAATTAATTAATGAATTATTTGCAACAGACAGACTGGCTGTGTTATTTGAGATATACAATAGTAAGTAAGCACAGAATAAGTGTTACCTAGCAATATTATCTATATTATAACAAAACAAAGTTTATTAATGTGACCCGCCCAAGTGGCAAGGTCAAGTTGGTTATAATGTTTATGAATATATGCAATAAACTAAATTTACTAAATTTATTGATACATACAGCTGTTATGTATCCAAACAAACTGACTTATTAATGCAACAACAAATTTAAGTTAGATTTTCCAACAATACAAATCAACAATTACTGATTGAGGTTATGTGACAATGTGTTTCAAATTATCTAGGTCGACTTATACAATTAAATATTATGTATTTTAGACAATAACTGACCTGACAAACACTACAATACTGTCTACAAGGTGATAAGATACAAGCTCATACCAATCTGAGTTTATACTCAGTAATGCAACAGCGGCTAAGATACAAATTTACAATATAGGCAGTTAACCACGCTCTTGCTATCAAAAATTTATGTCTAGAATTTTGGCTAGAAGGAGCTGGGATCAATTGCAGCAGATTTGTGGAAGCGTGACTCTATTCATCAGCCCTTGTCAGCCACAACAAATCTCAGACACAACTGTACTGTGTTGCACAGCGAATACAAGTAATCTTAATATTAATGTGTTTCACTTACCCGCTATCCTTGCTGATGTCAGGCTTGAGCTAAATTAGACACATTCATACAAGTATATTGGCCAAAATAAATGAATGAAGTATCTTATACTTAGCTATTAAGCTTCAAACGCGACGTTTTCAGGACACGTTGGCACGTGGAAGTCGATACCAGATTCACAATTTTCACAAATATCAATCAATAGTTCACAATCAATTTACCGTTGCCAGCACTAGATCAGGCGGCGTTCAAGCGGTTTACTCTATTTAGTTCAATTAATCAATTCACACGAAATGCAAAAAGGTGTGCTCACAATAACTTTTCACAAAATATTCAATATGTCACAACCGTGCCGGGAGTCAAAAGGCGGCAATTTAATAGATTTCACCACTATTCGCGTAGCTACAATGATGTGCTTTTCAAAAGGCGAACAATTATTTTATTTTACGTACGAGTCGACAACGTGGTAATTTCTCAACGGGGCGAACGGAAGAGACAGTTCAGTGTGACCATTGTCAGAAATTTTCAATAGACTAAACAAAACGTTACTCAATCGATCTAATCGATTTGACTTATAATAAAAACTAATTCCATTTCAAACAATGAGTATACTACAGATTACCGATTTACTACACTTTGATAGTTCAATCGAAAGTTATGAAATCCATTCATACAATCCCTACAATAACAGTTTTAGAGAAACGATGAAATCAGAATCCCCATACACCAGCAAGATATATACGTGCTACCATCAGCCAGTTCCATCTACATCGAAGGTCAGGCAAAGCTGTTCGGTAAGGATGGGCATCAGATCAAGAAAGCTGTTACGTTTACTAATAACCATGTTATGTACTTGTTCCAAGACATCAGGTACGAAATGAATGGAATTGAAATAGATCGTATAAAAAATTCTGGAATAACATCAACAATAAAGTCATACATCTCATTTAATGAAGCAGAAAGTAAAGTTTCTGCATTATGGGGTTGGAATTTAAACGGATTCCAAAGTGATGGACATTTTAGCATTGTGGTGCCCTTAAATAAGATTTTAGGGTTTGCAGAGGATTACAATAAAATTGTGATAAATTGTAAACACGAACTTATATTGAATAGGAGTAATTCTAACTTAAATAGTATTATTCTTACTGATGAAGTCGTTCAGCTTCAAATAGATATACAGAGAATTCAATGGAGAGTACCACATATAAAAGTTTCCGATCGAGAACGTTTAATACTTTTAAAGCACTTAGAAAGAGATAAACCTATTCAGATGGCCTTTAGAAATTGGGATTTATATGAGTATCCTTTACTACCTAAAACCACAAAGCATTATTGGTCAGTAAAGACTGCTTCTCAATTAGAAAAGCCTCGGTATGTCATTTTTTGCTTGCAAACTAATAGAAAAAATAATAAAACTAAAGACAGTTCGGTATATGATCATTGTGAGGTGACAAATGTTACGCTCTTTTTAAATTCGCAATATTATCCTTATGAGCCTTTATCTTTAAAGTTTTGTAAGAACAAATATAGTATATTATATGAAATGTATGTGAAATTTCGTCAGTCGTATTACAACTCTCCGGTAGAACCGTTGGTTGATCTGCAGGATTTCAAAGAAAAGGGCCCAGTCTTCATCTTAGACTGCTCGAGGCGAAACGATAGTTTAAAAACTGGTCCAGTGGATGTAAGATTGGAATTTGAATGTTCAACACAAATACCAGATAAAACAACTGCATACTGTTTGATTATAAACGACCGACTTGTGGAATACAAACCTCTGAGCAACATCGTGCGTAGATTATCATGACTGCTATTGTAGACATCCAAGGCTTTAAAACAGAAGCAAATGAATTTATAATAAAAGAAATTGCTATATGGTGTAATCAAAGCCTGCAAGTGTTTTTAATCAAACCGCCATTTCCTTTTTACGATTTGACTAAATCGGAAAGACAACAAGTTTGCTGGATTGAGCGAAATAGAAAAATATACTGGAGCGAAGGATTTATACCTTACTCAAATTATCAATATTTAGTTTTAGATATCTTAAAAGATAAGTGTGTTTTCGTTAAAGGTCTTGAAAAAGTGTCATGGTTGAATAATATTTTAAATAGTGTTAATGTAATTAATTTAGAAGATAAAGGTTGTCCTAATTTGTTGAATAATGAGTATCTCGCTCCCTCTCTCTCTCTCTTCCTAGCTATATATCCCACATGGTAGTGGGGTAAGCTTTCTTTATTTTCTTCTCCACTTCGCTCTATCTATGACATCTTGACATCATTGCCCTACCTTGCATTCCCTTCTGTCCTTGAGTACTACATCTCTCAATTAACAAATAAATCTCAGCAATGATGAGTATAATATATTTTATTTTATTTTAAATTATTTCGACATCAGTAGTTGGCGATTTGGCTCGCAATGTCTTTTTTGGTTAAAAGAATGGGTTGAAGGGTTTACTCTTGAACCTAACCACTTATCATCATCACTGAGTAAGTTTAAAATTTGCAAGACATAAATCACGTTACTAATGAATGACCCCTATGTTATTATTTTAAGTGACAAGTCGCAGCGATCGGCATCTTCCAGAGTGCGGTGTAAGAATTTGGACGCTGCATCTGGATGCTGAAAAGCGACCGAGTCGCCGGTCGCCGATGCTAAAAGCAGCTATATGTTTTATGGTTAAAATAAAACCTAATCGCCACCGCAGACTACTGCGGTGGCGATTAGGTTTTATTTTAACCATGTCCAGCAAAGCAGAGCTCCGTCAACTTATCTTATTAGAATTAAGGCATCAATTTTCCTTTATGTTTATTGATGTGGCATCATTGGACATTTTATAACGAAAAGTGCGATTTCTAAGATGCGGAATCTTTCTAATTGCCTGCGACATAATTTTGAAGAAGAAGAAGAAGAAGAAAATGCATTTATTTTTACAACAGTTAAATATTACATGAATGAGACAACTACAAAATAACACAAGCAGGTATGTTATAAAAACGAGGTTACCACTCAGGCTTATGTTGATCATGGCGAAGACCACAAACCAACCCTGATCTTAGGTGGTAACCCCAGGTGACAATCACAGACATCAAACATACATCATAATATTATTATACAAACAGAAAAAACACATAATTAAATTGAAACGTCTTGGCGAACCGGTTTTCAAGCCCTTGTCTCGCCATCTGCATCTCATTTATGCACAGAAAGGCGTCTTGCTTGTTTGATTACGCAACTGCGACTTGCGAGCGAATCACTCGGCCATCATTCAGCCTTCGCGCTGCCCGAGAATGGGCGCCGGGCGATAAAAAAAAAACATTTTAATAATAACAAACTACGGTCATCTGCTCGAAAAATATGTTATTATATATTTAACTAAGACATACAAACTGGAGAACATGTTTATTGCCGTAAAGATCACAACATTCAGTGGAAAACAGGTACGTATTGTAAGTTTTATAATTTTGTAACAATTTATATATCGGCAAACATTGCACTGCCTACGAATACTGACTCACACATAGACAATTAAGCAAATAAGTAACATACACATTACTTCTATTGCTATTATTATTATTATTTTTTCCTACATTTCTTTCAGGTCTTGAAACCTTCATTAGCTCCACCACAGCCCATCCCCCAAGCCCCATGGTAAAGTTACAATTTACAAAAGCATCGCCATCTTGATCCGCAAGCAAGTTACGTTCGCAACCGAACAGAGAAGCGCGCAAGTATAGCTAGAGTATAACTGTCAAGAACGTCAGGCATGCTACCCTGTGGTCATAAACAAAACGTGAGTATTTCGTACTCATTTTTGTGTTTAATTTATTTATACTGATTTTCCTGGTCGCATTTTTGTTCTTGTAACAGATGTTTTTTTAGATGAAATTTAAACGTAATTTTTGTTCTCAGGAACCTTATTGGCGGAGGCAGGTCATTCCAAATATGAGTAGCTGCATACCTATAGCACCCTCTGAAGGCTGCGGTTTTGTACCGAGGGATAGACAGCGGTCTGGCGGTGGAGCGAGTGGAGTAGCTGTAATGATCCTGTCGCCAATTTAGTTTATTGTACAGGTATTTAGGTTCTCCCGTACTCAAAACTCCAAATAATAATGTTGCTATATGAAGTTTGCGCCGCGCTGACATTTTGAGTATTTCATTATTATTTAAGTGAGGTGTGACATGATTTTTCCGGGGTATATCTAAGCAATATCGAGCACACGCATTCTGTACACGCTGTGTTAGATGTGGCGTCCTGGTCAAGATACAGGGACCATACACAGTATCACAATAATTAAATTTCGATAGCACCAGGCTATCCACAAGCCTCTTTCTCAGAGTAAGGCTGAGATATTTTCTTACTCTATAGAGAATTATGAGTCTATAGAAACAGTTTCTCACAATGCCATTGATGTGGTCCTCAAAACGCAGCTCAGGGTCGATCACTAAACCAAGGTCACGCGCCGTTTGTACTTGTTCTATTTCACTACCCATTATCTCGAGCTTGGGTTCAAAAGAGGATATTAAATTAATTTGGTATTTGCTTCCCATAACTAAAAATTTTGATTTATGCGCGTTTAGAACCAATGAGTTATGCTTGGACCACGCCGCTATTCTGTTCAGTTCTGTATTAATAGTGGCTACAGCGGTCGCAGTATTTTGCGGGTTAAATGATAGATATAATTGCGTATCATCCGCGTACATGTGGTACAAGCAGTCTCTGAAATTGTTTGTTATGTCGGCAGTGTATAAAACAAACAGAAGTGGTCCCAAAAGTGATCCCTGGGGAACACCCCGAGGTACCGACCGCGGAGTCGACATCATCACTGGCCCGTCACTTCTGCGTATTTCGACTTGTTGTAACCTGCCTGTTAAATAGCTTTCAAACCATTTGATTGTATGTGACTCAAAACCGTAATACGAAAGCTTAGAAAGCAACAGTGAAATATTTATGCATTCGAGAGCGCGCGAATAATCGAGCAGGGTTAGTATCGTACCCTCCCCACGATCGCGAGCCTCGAGGATATTATCTACGACATCCACTAAAGCTGTTGCTGTACCACGTCCTCTTCTGAACCCAGACTGAAGATCGGGTAGAATACCGCTTTTTTATAAGTAATTCATGACTTGAACATAAATGACCCTCTCCAACACCTTGGACAGACACGGTAGAATGCTTATAGGGCGAAGATCTTTATTATTTTGAGGATTATTATTTTTTGGAATTGGTCTAACAATAGCACTCCGCCATAACCTGTGAAATGAGTGTGAGTTGATGGATTTATTTATGATGTCTGTTATGGCGGTAAGCGATTGTGGCAAGGTCAAGGATATCATCTCTTTAGAGATGTCATCTATTCCCTGCGCATTGGTATTAATGTCTTTAATTATTTTATGAATCGTTTGGCTGTTTGTGGGTTGCAAAGAAAAAGTTGCTGTACTATATCGATTAAACTCGAAATATGTAAGTTGCGAGATGATAACGTCAGGTTCCCCTGGAACATCCAAGAATGCCACATTCAAACCCTCAGGATCCTCAAATTGCCCACCAAGCATGCCATCGTCTGTGCTTGCTGGAAGTACATGTTTTTTTAAATTGTACCATAGTAATTTTGCGTTGTTTTGGTTTTCATTAACATACTTATTGAAAAAAGTCTTTTTTTCGTTGTATAACGCCAGTGGTGTTTGATGTTTAAGATCTTTATAGTATCGCTTGTGTACTTCGAGCTGGGATTGACGATATCTTCTATGAGCTTCTTTCCGTAATTTAAACATCAATCTAATGTTGTCTGTGATCCAAGGTGCTGGTGGACCCTTAAATAAAATGGTTTTATAAAGTGCATGGAGGTTAAATAGGGTATTTATGTAATAGTTAAAATAATCAACCATTTCGTTTACGTCACTTAATTGACCTATTTCCTCCCACGGGATCTCATTCAGATTCTTATTAAAGTACTCTGGTATTATGTCCTTAAACGGTCTGAAAGTAGTACATCTCTTTACAGGGTTTTCTTTTTTAAATAAAACCTCACATGAGACGAAAGAATGATGACCGAGCTCTGGTATATGATCTACAGATACCCCCCGGCACTGTGCGTCCGTGCAGACCACATCAATTAACGTTGCACTGTTACCAACAAAGTGTGTAGCCGTTGTTACTATTTGATTCAAATTACTATAGTTTAAGAATGCGGTAAGTTGCTTTGTTTTATAGTTATTTGTATCAAGTAGGTTAATATTGAAATCTCCTAGTAGTATCATGTGGTCGAATGGCGATAATACACAAATACTCTCCGAAATAGCGTCGAGAAATATGTTGACGTCTAACCATGGTGGCCGGTATGCAGTGCCAATTAATAATGTTGTTTTGGTATTATATCAAATCATAAATATAATGGCACTGAAGGATATCTTATGTCCATGTTTATAAGATATTTACTTTCAGAGTTAATTACGCAGTGAAGGCATTTTTATTAACAGATAGACGTTTTATAAGGCCGCTGAGAATATGAATTGTAGGTTGAATCTCATAAAAGCAGAGATTCTTAATAGACCGCCTTGTTGGTCACGTGGCGTAAGTTATAGCTCTTAATTGTGTCTAATCTTCTCAGATATACTACGCTATTAGTTTGATTCACGGGCCGAACAAACCGGCGCAACCATCTTGACCTGCGTAGAGATGTTGCGTCTCTCTGCGTTCTCTATCGTCTGAATCATGGGGAGTGTTCTGAGGAGTTATTTGGTCTGATACCCGCTACAGAATTTCACAACCGTGCAACTCGCCACAAATTAAAATTACACCCTCACCACCTTGATGAGTGGCATTCTTCTACCGTACGATTCAAACGCCAACTCTTACCTCGTACGACCAAACAGTGGAACTAGCTACCTGCAGCGTTATTTCCAAACCAGTTCGATATTGGAATCTACAAGAAGTGAGCATATTCCTTTTTAAAAGGTAGGCAACGCACTTGTGATCCTTCGAGCATTGCAGGTGTCTATGGGCAGCAGTGATTACTTACCACCAGGTGACCTGCTTGTTCATTTGCTATAAAAAAAAGAAAAAGAAAAAAGCACAAAGTGTTATTGGATTTTCTTTTAGAGAACTATCAATCCTAATTGGAAAAGAAAGGTCATGGAAATTCTATCTGAAGTTTACTGAACTCTTAAAGTTCTGGTCTATTCACGATTAAGGGATAATTATGAAGGCGTATCTTGGTAAGATGTCACATTTTCTAATATTATTTATATGTAAAAAATTAATTTTAATAACATAATTTTAGAAACTAAATACAGATCAGGTATTAACGTGGGCGATTGGCACACAGCTCGGCTGCGGACTTCACACAGCACCACTGTCTCTTTTCATCTTGGATTGGCTAAAATACTTTGTACTGTACAAACTTTGATACGATTTAAGGCTAAGGCATTTATCATCGTTTCCCTTCAGCGACTGCTCTTGACACATTCTATCAATATCATTATGTTGACGTCATCTGTTCCGTTACAATCTTCCCAATATGGTAAAGAAACTCGATTCCCAGTCAAGCGGCTTGCAGAGAAAGAAATTAATGAAAAATATGACGACGAACTGTACATAATATATTGTGAGCAATTCCAACACTATGTTATTATGACTCCTATTTATTACTTTCTTGAGAGACTATGGCACTGGTTTTATGATTTGGTAACACTGTTACCAAATCATAAAACTATTTCAGTATTATATCAAGTGGCGACGACTGTAACCCAGCACAACGACTCCTTAAGAAGTAAAGTAACTCTACTGTGTTGCCTTAAAAACAAATCATGATTGTCCAAGTGCGCTTTTATGTTTGCATGAGTCTCAGAATTAAATTGATAGCTCTTTGTTACCTAATACTCTAAAAGCATTGTTAATGCTTCGATGGATAGTGAAATTCAGTTAGTAAATTAAAGTTTCAATGGAGATTTAATTCGTTAAATTTGAATGCAGTTATCTAAAACTTTGTGTTGAACGTTACCACATTTGCATGCATTAGCATTATTACTGTATCTCGTTTAATTTGGAGTTCATTTGGGACCGGTGGGATAGGTGAAATTCCCAGGACAAACACCGATTTGTTTGTTTGACTCCGTTGTAACGTAATACTCTACGTATTGCGTTATAATATCTCGCAGGTGCTTAACGCCAGCTTAGCCACAGAGCGCTTCGCAATATTACCTTATATGGTCATGTTCAGAGCCAGAGGCTGTCTGTGACTCATAGGTTTATGCCTATATAAGATGGGTGCGCGATCTAAATCGGTCACTTTCGCTAGACATCGGAACGCTGCCGCTATAGCTCGTGATTATTCTACCTTCTACTCAATATCTACTATCCCGCTGGTGGTGAACATATTCTATTTGTCTGTGTGCCTATATGTACTATCTGTAGTATCTGTGTCTTCTAAGCATAACAGCCGATCTAGGGACCGCCTGTTCCTGACCGGTTGTTGTGTATTCTCTATGCTGTTTTCAATTCTCCCTACGGGCCACGATTATTCCTACGGGCTACAATTACAAGCTGCTGGCGCCGTGCCGCTACCAGCCGCCGCCACGCATCAGCTCCTGCCTACGAGCCTCCTACAGCCAGGCCACGGACGCCTGAGCCTCACCGCTCGGCCCACATCGGCTGCACCGCCTAAGCCCCCGCTCAGCCTGAACCTCGACCACCGAGCTGCCTACACAATGCGCACCTTGGCCAGCTCATCGGCGACCCTACGAGCTGCTACCCTGCGAGCGTCGGAGAGCAGCGGAGTCTACATTCCAGCCCTCAGGCCAGTGCTTACCTAGTTCGGTCATACTGTATGTAAGCGGTAGTGAGACATAATAAAGAACCTGTTCAGCCTAGCAGTGTTTCTCTTGAACCCCGACATCCTACCTGAGATCTTTCGTCTCAGTGGCGCCCAACTCTATTTGTCTCACTTCCAATTACTGCAGTTGTTCTTGTTTAGGACTGACCGTCTTTGTAAACGACGAGGTGCAGACATCAGCGAACCGGTACGTACTATTTGCTGTGCGTAACTTGTCTGTGTGTATTACTGTCTATCTTCGATTTCTATTCTTGTATAACTATTACGTGTTCTACTACTATTGCCTAACTTAAATTTCAACTACTAATTCCCTACGTAACAGTTCGCAATTTGAAATAACGGTTTTTCTTTTTGCAAGTCGCTACCTATTGTCTACATTTTTACACCGAATCGTCGTAGTTTCTTTGTAAAGCAGAACTATTGCACACGGAGGGCTGTAATATACTTACGTCTTGCTATCATACCTATCTTACATTGATATCATCATGAGCACTAACCCCATCAAGTACTTCCTACTTGGTAAGAATGAACTAGCCTACGAGGTCGCTATTCGCGGAGAGGAGCCGGCTACCTCTGTTCTAGGTTTACGGAAGCAGCTACCTAAGCTACTCGAGCTGATTCCGAATGACGAAATCCTAGAGTCAGGCCTAGACATAGCAGACGATTTCAAGGGAGCTAGCGTGTCAGTTGCCGATTTAGATTCGCGAATATCTTCCCTTAAGGAACTATACGACCACAACTTGGCGAAGCGAACTACGGCCTTGCACAACCAAGTCTACCACAGATTGGGCAGATTAGATAAATCCGAACCTAAATACGGCAAGAAAATATCCGAGCTGACTGAAAGCTTTTGGATGCTGTCGGCAGAGCTATCTAAGATAGAACACTCGAATGTTCCGTCGGCGGAAGTCGGAGTCACGATGACTTGCACGGTATCTACCCTTGCACAGGCAGCGTTGGCTACGGTAACTGTTCAATGCGAGCATTTCAGGGTTGGTGAACTATCGAAACTCAAATTCGACGGAACAGGCTGCGTTCGCGAATTCCTACAACGCGCGACTGAATTTAGGACGGTTAGAAATCTACCTGCCAATAGATTATTCGATTATGCTGGTTTCGCGGTGTTAAAAATTCCTTTTCTACATGGGACGAACTAGCTAGTAAACTCACAGCTGATTTTACACCGTACGACTATGATTATAAACTTTTAGCCGAGATTCGTTATCGTACTCAAGGGCAAACTGAGGGTATAATCATCTATTTATCAATCATGTTCCAACTTTTTGCGCGATTGTCACTGAACACGGTACTAACCGAACATGAAAAACTAAATATATTGCTTCACAATATTAGACCGTGTTATTCTACTGTACTAGCATCATGTACTACGGCTATAGACACTATAGACACTCTAAAAACACTATGTCTAAACTAAGAGAGGTTCCAGTGTTTAAGTGCACAATTTCACGAACCTAGCCACCCTACGTCTAACACAGTAGCACCTGATTTAGCTTATAGAAATAAAAAGGACACGCACGGTCACTATAATAATTCATAGTACCTACTATAAACCGTCTACACTAAAAAACTACGCTTCCGACGCATCTATAAATGTTGAACCGAACGATACACCTGTGCCTAACCTACAAAACTATAATGTCGACATGATATCTAAATCAGCTGTTCCTACAACATTAACTAATAAGAGGTCTGTGTTCTGCCCGCGATGCCGTTCAACTGATCACTCGCTAGGGACGTGCAACTGTGACCGTTATCCTATATGATTTAAGTGTGTCCTTAGGGATGTCACATTCGTAAATTGCCTAACTGTAAAAATAAATCTTTTTCAAAAAACTAATTTACTCGGTTCGTAGTTCGTCAAATTTTCGTAGTTCGTCTACTCTAAGAAGACTGGAAAAATTGGCTGAACACTCTAAAAGTGTATTTTTCTAGTTATTCTGTGGCTGCGATGCGTGATCAAAAACCTATACTGATTTTTGACCCTATGTTAATGTAACCATTAAGAATCTACCCCTTACCGGTTTTCTTGACTCGGGTTCTGCCGTGAATATATTGGGCAATCATTCCCATATCAAAATTATTTCTAAAACAAATCTCCCTTTGAATAAGTGTGACAACCCTACTTTATTTTTTCGATCGGCGGGTGGTCATCGTTTGACACCGATCGGCTTTATCAACCTACCCACAGAAAATAGTTCGTTAATTTTAGGTATTGACTTCTGGAAAAGATTTAAATTGTTACCAAATAATATTTACTCTGCCTTTTTAGCTAATAATGACACTCGTTGTTATTCTTTGCCTAATAAACCTAATGCTACCGTGTCGTCTATTGATATTAATACTGATAACGACACTACTATATCCTCGGATCAGTGGTATACTACAATCTACAATGGCTGTAAAAACTCACCCTCATCTTTCCCTAATCATTCTATCGAAAATGATATATTATATAGATATATGGTATCGAAATGTACACTGTGGAAAGTATTCGATTGGAAAGAGGTCCTAAATACCTCGGATAAAACTAACGCCATTAAAGAATACCATTCGGCACTCGCTACGGGTCATCTAGGTATTTTTAAAACGTATAAACGTTTAGCGCAGCGTTATTATTAGCCCGGTATGCACGCTAAAATGCAAAGCAAAATGCAAACTTGAAACCAACCCTATACCAACCCGTTTGGCCAGCGTGGTATAGTAGGCCAATACCTCATTTCAAAGGAGAGGCCTAGTCCAGCAGTGGACTGTAAGGGGCTGAAGATGATGATGCACGCTGACGATGTTAAATTTATATCTTCGTGTGATACTTGTGTCGCACATAAACACCAAAACAATGGTACTTTATATACATACACATACAACTTACGTCTTAAACCGGCTGAGTTTAACGTAGGTGATACTGTGTGGAAGAGAAACTTCTATTTTAGTGATAAGGACAAATCATTAAGCAAAAAACTAGCTCCTAAGTTTACCAAGTGTACTATTATTGCTAAAATGTCACCACTAGTATACGAATTAGCAGATTCGTCGGGTAAATCTATTGGCAGTTGGCACATTAAAGATTTAAAACTTATTAACTACACTGATTCCTAACCTTACTAGATTCTTTCATTGTACCTACCCACAGTTTAAGTTTCGTAGTCAGTATCTACTAGCACTGTCTGCAGAAGTTTCAGAGGATTTTTCTTGTCTAGACACGTAAAATCCTGCTGTACAGAGCGGGGTATTGTAACGTAATACTCTACGTATTGCGTTATAATATCTCGCAGGCGTTTAACGCCAGCTTAGCTGCAGAGCGCTTCGCAATATTACCTTATATGGTCATGTTCAGAGCCACAGGCTGTCTGTGACTCATAGGTTTATGCCTATATAAGATGGGTGCACGATCTAAATCGGTCACTTTCGCTAGACATCGGAACGCTGCCGCTACACCTCGTGATTATTCTACCTTCTACTCAATATCTACTATCCCGCTGGGGGTAAGCATATTCTAGTTGTCTGTGTGCCTATATGTTCTGTCTGTAGTATCTGTGTCTCCTCAGCATAACAGCCGATTTAGGGACCACCTGTTCCTGAATAGTTGTTGCGTATTCTCTATGCAGTTTCCAGTTCTGCCTACGGGCCACGATTTTCCCTACGGGTTACAATTACAAGCTGCTGGCGCCGTGCCGCAACCAGCCGCCGCCACGCATCAGCTCCTGCCTACGAGCCTCCTACAGCCAGGGCACAGACGCCTGAGCCTCACCGCTCGGCCCACATCGGCTGCACCGCCTGAGCCCCCGCTCAGCCTGAACCTAGACCACCGAGCTGCCTACACAACGCGTACCTTGGCCAGCTCATCGGCAACCCTACAAGCAGCTACCCTGCGAGCGTCGGAGAGCAGCGGAGTCTACATTCCAGCCCTCCAGCCAGTGCTTACCTAGTTTGGTCATACTGTATGTAAGCGTGTCGCACGAGTGATTGATTTCCACGGGATAGCCGGGATCGATCACTCGCCGAGCAATTAAAGAGAGATAATTAGGTTGTCTTACGGGAAATAAATAAAAAATATCACCAGGAAAGATTAAACTCGCGTTATATTCCAGTTACACAATGGCTTTAATTACACAAAAAAACTGACACTTGAGATTAGCCGACTAGACAATTATCCAGGGCGTGGGTGGTAGGTTGGCACTCCATAGGTCTTCGGATGGGTACTCAGCTTTGTCGTGTTGTCTCCAAGCAGAAAGAGGGCCCAACCACGTGTGTCGCCGGTATATATAGGGCCGGCGAGCGGGAGAGGGCTCCCCACTGCAGTGCGTCACTCGTAGCGAGACTCGCAAGCGCCGGGGCACGGCGTCACACACCCCCCCCGTTAGGCCGGGATTTTCCCTAAGGAAAATTAGCGCTTTTTAGTTTATCAAGAATGCGTAATAAAAGAGTAATATGCTCGTTGAAGCTGGACGTGATACAGATTATGTCATCGATAAAACAGAAAACCTTATTTTCACATTCTGGGCCATAAAATAAAATGTCAACTAATCGTTGTTGAGTAGCTGGCGCATTCGTAAGACCGAAAGGCATTCTTTTGAATTGAAATGTGCCACGCGTGGGAATATAAAAGGCCGTTTTGCAACGGTCCTCTTCTTTAATTAATGTTTGCCAAAAAGATTTAGACAGGTCTAAACTAGACAAGTATTTAGCATCTCTCAGATTATCTAAAATTTCCGAAATATAAGGCAAGCTATAAGCATCTTTTTTTGTAACGGAATTTAATTTACGACTGTCCAAACAGAAACGCAGTTCACCATTCTTCTTTGGTGTCAAAATGACCGGGTTTGACCACGGGCTTTCGGATCGTTCAACAACATCCTCTGAGAGCATGTCGTCAAGATGCTTTATTAAAATTCTTTGTTTATCGGGAGACATGCGATAAAATCTTTGCCGAATAGGGGGACAATCACCTGTATCAATTGAATGAGAAATAATATTTGTGCAACCGAGACCCCGCTTCTCGTATGAAATATCGGTAAATTTAGAAATAATGTTGTCAGCGGTAGCTCTCTGGTCGACTGTAAGATGATCATAAGAAACAAGATGTGTAGGGGGAACTGCCTGCAACTCCTTTACTTGAGCGTCAGACTTGTTCACAATCAAAACAGACTCCAATTTGTTAGGAAATAGGCCAAAGCTTCGCCAAAAATCCATGCCAAGGATAAGGGAATTTTGAATCCCAGGTACAACATGAACTTCTAAGTTAATCAATTTATCCTGAAACTCGAAGGGTAGAAACACCGATCCCAAAGACTCAAATCGTTCGCCGCCAGCTGTTATTAACCTTAAAGGTTTCGATTTATCCAAAACATCGTCTTTCAAAAATAAGTTATGCAAATTATTACCTAAAATTGTAACGCAAGATCCAGAATCTAAAAGACCAGTGGTAGATATTCCGTTTAATTTTAGAGTAACGTAAGGTAAATATTCTACTTTAGAATTACGGATTGAGGAAATATGATAGCTACTAAAGAATTTTTTTAAAAAGTCCAACCAATTATTCCACTCTGTTTTATTACAATTAGTTGTATAATTTGATTTTCCACAATCCTTGTTAACTAGTTTTTTGAAACTGTAGGGGTTGACTTAGATTAACAATTGGGGCAGTCTGACACCTTGAAACCCTTTGTGCCGCACTTAAAACAGATTAGGTAGTGTGGCTGACGGCAATTACGTAATGAGTGCGAATTGCATCTACAACGCACGCAAAAAATTTTATTTATATTAGAAGTACTCGATACGGCGTTAACTTGTGGTACAGACTTGTATCTCGATGTATCAGCGAGAGAGTTATATTTATTGAAGTGATTATGATTGTAAACATTTTTGTTTGAAGAAAAATTAGAAAACGGATAATTATACGCTAGATCGGGTGCTACAGTATTCTTTGAAACTTTAGGGGGTTCAGAAAATTGCTTACTGCGACTTTGGTAATTTTCGAAAAGACGACAAACTTCGACCAGACTATCAACATCAACAACCTTTGCAGTGAGCAGACAATTAGTGTAACAAGGTCTAATATTATTTAGTAAAATTTCTAGCTTCTCCGAATCAGCGATAGGAGAACTAAGTCGCGAAAACAGACCGTGCATTTTTGCCACGTAAATAGTTATTGATTCGTTCTCGCCCTGTGAGCGCTGACGAATCTCCGTCATAAGCCGATAATCGTAGTTATGCGGACTAAAATCTCGTTTCAAAAGTTCGCAAAGTTCTAACCAAGTCTTTGCATTATTTTTAACAGAACGATACCAAACTAATGCGTCACCCGAAAATATTTCAAAAGCGAAAGACAACATCTTGTCATGTGGAATAGATCTACAGGACATAAATTCATCAATTTTTTCAATAAAAGATCTTACACATGATTTACCGTTAAATTTGAATTTACCTAATTATATAATATAATTAAAGCTTACGGTCGTAATTATAGGAAGTGTTTCCCTCTGCTACTGAGCAATCCGACCGCGAACTACGGCTCGTGATTAATTGTAATTTCGCATATAAGTCATTAAATTTATTCCACACAGACTCAATTTTTTTAATATCAAGACTGCCGGTATCCACCCTATTCAGTCGATGAAAACAATGGTGTAGCACGGTTTCGACCTTCTGTTGAAGCTCGGAGGTATAGTTTGCTTCCAACATAGATAAGTGTTTATTTGATCTTAATAACGACTTTTCCACTTCAGCCACATCCTCCTCTGGTGGGAAGGGTGAAGATAATATATCCTCCGAGGGAATTTTAACTGAAAGCTTAGCGATTTGTTTGCGGGGATCGTCAGGCTTTGAAACGCCGCGTATTGTGGTCTCATATTCTAATTCCGCTTTAGTTAATAATGAGAAATTTATAATGTAAGCCATTATTACAAAACAATAATAGAAAATCTAAGTATTTACGCCGGTACTAGAAAAAAAAATTTAATATCGCCAGAAAATCGAATACCGTGCTAAAAAAAGCTGAAATACACTAAATTATACAATGGTGTGATGATTGGTAAAGGATTAAAAAAAAATTCTTAAAGGTCACTCAAAGGTTGAATCACAATATTTTTTTCGCGAACACGAGGCACGTTAGTTCAACGGCTAAGCGGTTAGAACCGGTTGGCGGCTGGGCACGCTGCCCGCGATGAAACGTTATTTTAGACCGACGTTAATTAAATCACCGTTATGTTATTTACACAGTGAAATTGCTTATGGCCAACCAAAATAGATAGAAACTGTACCTGTACGCAATTCACCGCACCAGAATATATGCACACACAGGAGAAAAATATACAAGAGAAAAAGAAATTATTTCACTCACATGTAAAGTGCCAACTTACGTTTTAAAAATATATTTAAAAATTCTATTGGGCGCCAATGTCGCACGAGTGATTGATTTCCACGGGATAGCCGGGATCGATCACTCGCCGAGCAATTAAAGAGAGATAATTAGGTTGTCTTACGGGAAATAAATAAAAAATATCACCAGGAAAGATTAAACTCGCGTTATATTTCAGTTACACAATGGCTTTAATTACACAAAAAAACTGACACTTGAGATTAGCCGACTAGACAATTATCCAGGGCGTGGGTGGTAGGTTGGCACTCCACAGGTCTTCGGATGGGTACTCAGCTTTGTTGTGTTGTCTCCAAGCAGAAAGAGGGCCCAACCACGTGTGTCGCCGGTATATATAGGGCCGGCGAGCGGGAGAGGGCTCCCCACTGCAGTGCGTCACTCGTAGCGAGGCTCGCAAGCGCCGGGGCACGACGTCACAAGCGGTAGTGAGACATAATAAAGAACCTGTTCAGCCTAGCAGTGTTTCTCTTGAACCCCGACATCCTACCTGAGATTCTCCGTCTCACCGTACCTAAGGGAAATTATTTGAAGCAACTTAAATTTATTACAAGCAAAGTTAATAAGTGTTTTTTCTTCGAAAAGCACATTAAAGGAAGAAAAATTACGCTAAAAACACTAATGCACATAGGATACACCGATAGTACTGCATTTATTAAACCATCGCTTTTTCAATTTAGCATTTGCATGATTGAGTTCGTTATCGTAAGCCAGAAACATAATCAACAAGGCAACTGTTGTTCTGATTTCAAACACAGTCGTTTGTTCTGATGAAGTTTACACTACTGCATCGAGCTCCTGGAAATCTAAATGTAACGTTGACAGTAACGTTCAATATTGTGTAACTTGCACCTGCGCCATGATTCATTTGAGTGCATGATCTGATTGTCAAAGAGCGACGGAGCTCGTGTTTCCAAGGATGATGTTTGTGCATAGTCCAAGCTAGCCCACGCAAATAACTGCTTATATGCTTTTGTCTAAATTATTTTTACTTTCTACATATATCTACATATTGACTCTGTATCATAGCATAAGTTAGCAACTATGTTAATGCGGTGGCAAATTGTTCTTGAGGTCTGTTAAAATCCGTAACGATATCGATCGATGTAATGTCGGTAAACTGTGTAAAATAAGGATCAATGAAAGTCTTAGTTAGGCATTTTAAGATTACTAATACTAACATTGAGGTTTCAGTGACACGAGGGCAATAGAGATAATGTTGCGTGTGTCTCACTCGTGATTTGTTAAGCTAGTTTTAAGTTTTATTATTTTCGGATGGCAGCCGCCGAGAGAAGCAGCTGTTGTCGTCGCACGAGGTGTCACCCTTTGCTACCATTAACCCTCCGTCTATTAACTAATGGCTGGCCTTAATTGTGCGCTCGACAAACACCGCCTTGGCTCAGCTTAACTAGGCATGCATTTAGCCTCCTCGGCTCAAGTGACGTCTTTTATTATGGAGAAAAAGTGAAAATAAAACCAACACACCAACAACCAACAACCATATACCTTCCAACGTATGCAAATGGAACATATGAAACCACCAATTATTTAGCATAAATATACCGGCACATAAGAGCGCCACCAGAGAATTAATGGCCTCACTTAATAATACACTGATTTACTAAAGTACTCAAATAGGTTTATAAAAATTCTAATAGTTTGTGGAATAAAGTTAAGTACAAATAAACTACCCTCATGAACCAAAACTTTGCTTCTTTTCCGCGCTACAAATTGCTTTCAAACTTATTCCAACCTTACGAGACTGCACCAAGCTTTTTTAATTTCTTAGAGCGAGGTATTTCTCAGTTATCTCGAAACGGTAATAAACGTTATAAGATATAAAACAAAATCAAATTGCAGTGCAAGTAAAAGATTTAGAAATGTAAATTTAAATAGAAATTATTAATTAAAATTTAGATAGAAATTCAAGCTGTTTCGCAATTAAAACCTTTTCAGCGGGTGCGATGGATATGAATTGTTCACGAGTAGTTCCTTGCTCGCCTCCCACTTTCCCCATTCATTCATTTTTGTGGAGAATTGACAGCTTACAGAAACTTTCTCTGAAATTGAATAAGCTTTGAGTTTGTTCATAATACATGTATCCACTCGGTTTATAATGTGAAGTATATACTATGTATGCCAAGAGATCCATAAGTGTTTCGTCAGCTGTTGATTTGACCTTGTCACTTGTCCGTGAAGGTTGTCAGAGGTGGCAGGCGTCCGGCGCGTGTTGGCCGGCTGACGTGATTAATGAACCTAGTATTATTCGCACCATAGTGATTAATCAATCACACCTAACCTGTTGCTGCGACCGAGCGGCGAGCTCTCACAACTATCATGTAACTATCTCCACTATCTTGTTACTGGCCGTTAGCGCAGTGCCACTAAAAACATAACAATTACACAAATATTAATATAAATTTTAAGTCATACGCGACCTTTTAGAAACAACACAGGAGTTACAAGCGCGTTGCCGCCCCTTGGGGTTTGGAAAAGGGATAGGATGAGCAGTGGGGTGAGCGAGAAGGAATAGGGGATAGGGCCTCCGAAACTCTCACACACCGAACGAAACGCAACAGGTTAGGTACTGTTACTTTACGTCGATTTTCTGTGAGAGGGTAGTACTTCCCCGGTCGAGCCGGCCCATTCATGCTAAAATCAGCAAGGCTCTCCTACCTTAGAAATTTTGAATGTTTAACGGAATAAAACGACGTAAAAGAAAATAAACTGATTTCGATTCACCTACACGACTAAATCACTAAATTAATACGAGTTATAAAATGTAAGTCGATAACAAACGAACTCATTCATTGATTACCTACTGATTATCTGTTTGATTTTACTTATACTTTTACAAAGTTTTAATTCGTAACCTAAAAGAACCTTAATAAACAAATATGTTTATAGCATTAAATAAAAAGCCTACAACACATATATTAGCGACCGATATGATAAAACACGTGAGCTACAGAACTAAAAACTTAATTACAGAATTCCCTTACATGATATAACACTTCCTGGGTTCCCAAGCCTAACGCGACCACGATACCAGAGTTTACACTTCGTGTCTACTTTTGGAAAATGGCTATTTTAATTATATTCAATAAACTTAATTCTAAAGAAGCGTTTGTTTATAACCTTCCTCGGTTTCGGAAGTATTTAATTTGGCGCCGCAAATATGTGCACACACACCGTCAGACTAAGTAGGTGCGTGAAAATGTTCCCAACTTAACTTACGTTACACTCAATTAGATTCTCAATAAATCACAGAATACATGCAGGAATTTTCCCTTTAACGAGTTTTGTTGCTCTTACGGCCGGTTTCTAAATTGAGAATTTCACGTTGAGAACAATTTAAACACTAATTATATACTACTAAATCAATTTTCTGTTTCACAAAAAATTGTTTTGACACATTTTGAGTATTTGTGCTTGTAAAATCTAAAATTTGACACAACATATGATCAACTCATGATCAACTCCATATCAACTCTATATTCGCGTTTCTGAAAACATTTGATATTTGTCAAACCTCACCTAGCACTGATAAATTGAGAAAAAAATAATTATACTACTTTGGTCTTTTAACCCGTGATCACGAGTAATATGACAGCCAGTATGTCAAACTGTACATACTACGGTTGCTAAGCAGCGGTTACATCATAGCGACGTCTACACATAACAAGAAGGTCGTTAAACAGAATTTATAGAAAAAAGGTTCAAAGACTATTCAATATTTGGAAAAAATTGATAACAACATTATTAGGAACAAATCGAAGGGTTAGATAATATAAATAAGAGATTTCCATGTTAAATCAATAGAAATAAAAAAACGCTGTGGCCTCCATGGAGGTATAATTCTATATACCTCCATGGTGCCAGGAATAATAATAATAATAATAATCATTTATTTATTTACCAAACAAATTACAGAAGGAAGGTTATAAACAAACGCTTCTTTAGAATTAAGTTTATTGAATATAATTAAAATAGCCATTTTCCAAAAGCAGACACGAAGTGTAAACTCTGGTATCGTGGTCGCGTTAGGCTTGGGAACCCAGGAAGTGTTATATCATGTAAGGGAATTCTGTAATTAAGTTTTTAGTTCTGTAGCTCACGTGTTTTATCATATCGGTCGCTAATATATGTGTTGTAGGCTCTTTATTTAATGCTATAAACATATTTGTTTATTAAGGTTCTTTTAGGTTACGAATTAAAACTTTGTAAAAGTGTAAGTAAAATCAAAACAGATAATCAGTAGGTAATCAATTAATGAGTTCGTTTGTTATCGACTTATATTTTATAACTCGTATTAATTTAGTGATTTAGTCGTGTAGGTGAGTCGAAATCAGTTTATTTTCTTTTGCGTCGTTTTATTCCGTTAAACATTCAAAATTTCTAAGGTAGGAGAGGCTTGCTGATTTTAGCATGAATGGGCCATATGATCAACTCATGATCAACTCCATATCAACTCTATATTCGCGTTTCTGAAAACATTTGATATTTGTCAAACCTCACCTATCACTGATAAATTGAGAAAAAATTAATTATACTACTTTGGTCTGTTAACCCGTGATCACGAGTAATATGACAGCCAGTATGTCAAACTGTCCACACTACGGTTGCTAAGCAGCGGTTACGTCATAGCGACGTCTACACATAACAAGAAGGTCGTTAAACAGAATTTATAGAAAAAAGATTCAAAGACTATTCAATATTTGGAAAAAATAGATTACAAAATTATTAGGAACAAACCGAAGGGTTAGAAAATATAAATAAGAGATTTCCGTGTTAAATCAATCGAAATAAAAAACGCTGTGGCCTCCATGGAGGTATAATTCTATATACCTCCATGGTGCCATGGAGGTATAATTCTATATACCTCCATGGTGAAATTGAGGTATATAGAATTATACCTCAAATATACCTGGCCACAAATATTTTGTATTAAAAATAAAACAAACTGACTTTGACATAACATACACGTTCCGTTTTCACTAAGATACCGAATTGAACAAATTCAACAAACTCTTCATTAAAATAAAATAATCGTTGAAATAGTTTTAAATACAACTTTATTTCGACTTTTTATTTGTTTCCGTATAAAAATAATTAACTGACAAGTGTGCTTTTTTGTAAAATGTTAATTAATACAAATTTATGGTTAGTACCGGTTTTTTTACTTGTATTGGAACGTACTAGTATTGTTCGGTTTAAGTTATTCATGATTTGAAGAAAACTCAGTTGAAAGTGCTTTGAAAAAATATCACTCTGACCTGTGAAACAGAAAAAACTTAAGTTGACTTCAACTAGTTCAGAATTTTTCAACTGATGAAAGCTGAAATTCTCAATTCAGAAACCGGCCGTTAGTATGTTATTAGGAAAACTTCATTAATTTTAACTACGGAAACATTCTAGATACAACCCCTGTTGCCATTCGTAAATGGGTCGTATCGTCAACTTTTTGTCCTATTTAGAGTACTTTGAGCTTAAAAACCCGCCAAACTAAAGGAACGTGATTGATGGTTAATAGGCAGCTGTGTACATTCCATTACCACACAACGTAGGCTGTTGACAGAGAGATGATACTGGTATTAGGTATATTTGATCCTTCGTTTGTCCAGGTAACGTTGATACAGGTTTAGTACAAAAAGGTTAGATTGGCCCATTTCTGTATTGAGCTACAAATAGAACATGCCTGAAATTAAGTGTCAACAACATCTTAATATATAAAATCCTTGCGTTACTGACTGACTGACAGACACGCTACAGCCGAAATTACTCGGCGCAAGAAGCTGAAATTTGGCATGTATATTTCTTGGGGACCGTAGGAGTGCACTATCGCTTGCACATATGGAAATATGTGCAAGCGAAGCCGCTGGCGTCGGCTAGTTTTCAAATAAAATACAATATTACGTTTTGTTCATCGCATATCTGAAAAACATTAAACAAAATTTTCAGACGGGTATACAAAAGGATACCTACAGAAATATTTCTCTAAATAATTTCTTCATATCATATAGAAAAATTACTTCCAATAAATAGGCTTTTTCACCACCTCTATGCAGGCGTTATCTTTCAAGTAAATTCAACATTAAAACGAAATTAGTATCAATTTATCTGCCAAGTATTCTAATCGGAACTTATTGACAATGGTGAAACTAGACTTAGTAACAGTATGTATATGAGGAAACGCTTGTCTATTAGGTATCTAGAGAGTAAGTACCTATCCTCCTGTATTCAAATTACCTTTTTTAATATACCAAAATTAGATATACCACTTCCTTAGCTCGCTAGCTTCAATGTTCACATATACAAACGTTAAACCACAAATGTACTATCGCTACATACGTGTACTAATAAAGCAGCATCATTATTATCTCCCCACAAAGGTACAAATGAATATCTCATTGTATTTACCGATACAATTGATAATTGTGGGCATTCAATCTTGTTAACACGCCAACGGGATACGAGTTCGGTAAATTAACATCGATTCTGGTCAATAAAGTCAGACCGCAGGCTTACATAATTTGTTATAAAATGTACTGTGATTTTCAATCCACAGCTTAATTAAATAACTCTTCCGTTACTGACTATCTTACAAACAACGCACAGCCGGAACTTCTGGTTGTGAGAAGCTGAAATTGGGCATGTACATACATATGTTACTGGAAGATCGTAGAGGTGCTCCCCTACGATCCTCAAGGAACACACATGCCATGCTAAGGACGAATTTCTCAAAAACACTAATTGAAAAATAAGGTGCGGACAAATTTACATATTTACCACACAAACATTGAGACTGCTTGGGAATCGAACCTACTACCACGGCTTAGCAGCAATGGTCAGTACTCACTTAATTAACAGGCAAGTTAAATAAAGGACTATAAACTGATTCAGTGTTCAGAACAGTAAAAATAATAATAATAATAATAATTGTACGGTTACGTACATTAGAAGATAGTCGGCCGGTTTCTGAATTGAGAATTTCAGCTTTCATCAGTTGAAAATTTCTGAACTAGTTGAAGTCAACTTAAGTTTTTTCTGTTTCACAGGTCAGAGTGAGATTTTTCAAAGCACTTTCAACTGAATATTCTTCAAATCATGAATAACTCAAAGCGAACAACACTAGTACGTTCCGATACAAGTAAAAAACCGGTACTAACCATAAACTCGTATTAATTAACATTTTACAAAGAAGCACACTGATCAGATAATTATTTTTATGCGGAAACAAATGAAAAGTCGAAATAAAGTTGTATTTAAAATTATTTCAACGATTATTTAATTTTAATGAACAGTTTGTTGAATTTGTTCAATTCGGTACCTATAGTGAAAACGGAACGTGTATGTTATGTCAAAGTCAGTTTGTTTTATTTTTAATACAAAATATTTGTGGCCAGGTATATTTGAGTTATAATTCTATATACCTCCATGGTGACCACCATGGAGGTATATAGAATTAAACCTCCATGGAGGCCACATCGAAATTATTTGGATTGATTTAACACGGAAGTCTCTTATTTATATTTTCTATCCCTTCTATTTGTTCCTAATAATGTTGTAATCTATTTGTTCCAAATATTGAATAGTCTTTGAACCTTTTTTCTATAAATTCTTTTTGACGACCTTCTTGTTGTGTAGACGTCAGTATGACATAACCGCTGCTTGGCAACCGTAGTGTGGACAATTTGACATACTGGCTGTCATATTACACGTGATCACGGCTTTTAACCCGCTTTAATTTCGTATATATTCATGATAAGGTGGAAGATAAAAAAAAAACTTTGGACTCCGATATCTCAGAAACCGTCAACATGGGACCTCGTTTATTGTTTTTTAACGTGTGGAAAATGAGTTACCTCACGCCCATCCGACCGGGGAGCGGTTGAAGGGGGTATGTCGGACTCCCACCCCGTGAGCTGGGTTACCGACAACCACACGGTGGCTCCGTAGCTCGACGCCTAGCAGGTACAACGGGAACTGTGGTTTTATTGCTCCGCTGTACCTGTCGCGTCCGTCCCCTTGCTTGGGACGCGTGCCCAGAGAAAGGCGGGGTGTGCAATGCCTTTCACATCAGACTGCGCCACACAGTCCGCTGCCTTCTCGGATCCGCTTGTGGTGGGTCGTTAGAGACTCCCTCTCCAACGCCCGCAGACCTGAGGAAGAGTCGGGTTCAATGGCCGCTGCCGCCGCCTCGACGCCGCCTTCGCGTGCGAGCGGGGTTGCGTCGTTCACGCTCCCGCCCGGACTCCTCTTTCTGGAGCATTACAACTTCATTGCCGCACCTAGGGCTGGTAGGGACAAAACCCTCCCTATGGTAGCGACCAGGGTACACCGCTCGTCCGCCCACGCTGGGCACACCTATATAACTTGGGACCCCTAGTTAACGGGGGAAAATTTGTTGCAAATGACCTCAAATATAACCTCCTTCAAGGAATAGTTCGAATAACCAAACAGCCTGTATATGTAGCATAAAGGCTGTCACAAAGGCCCGTTATTATTGGTCGATAATATCGGATGCGTTATTTGCAAAAATGCGTCCCTTATTGCTTGCACACAACAGCGTTTAATCGCCCTGAAAATTTTACTTGTAAAATCGACCGATAATAACCGAAAATAAGTAAAGGCTCTCCTACGAGCCTTATACGATGTATATAGATAGGAGAGCATTTACTTATTAATACTTATTCGAAAGCTTTGAAGAAAACGCTTTCGCTAAAAGATAAAGCATTCGGTATATATAGGCATGAGTCTTCATCATTATAAGTGCTAACCTACATAAATAAAGGCTGATAATGATGACATAAATAGGGTATATAATAATGTTACTGTAAAAGCCCGAAGTACGGTAAATTTTAAGATTTCCCAAACTTGTATAATTAAATATTTCTCAATTTATGAGTGCTAAGTGAGGTTTGACAAATGTCAAATGTTTTCAGAAACGCGAATATAGAGTTGATATGGAGTTGATCATGAGTTGATCATATGTTGTGTCAAATTTTTGATTTTACAAGCACAAATACTCAAAATGTGTTCAACTATTTTTTGTGAAACAGAAAATTTATTAAGTAGTATATAATTAGTGTTCCAATTGTTCTCAACGCGAAATTCTCAATTCAGAAACCGGCCGAGTGTGTTGTTGTTATGTGAGTGCGGAGAGAAGAAAAAGATCACAAGTAGCACTAAATTGTTACATATTACGCGTAAACGTATACAGGTTAGGCTGTGACAATTCGACTCTCTAATGACCGTTCGTCGCGACAGTACAGTTCGCACTGGTTGTGTTAATTAAATATAATTTACGACGGCTAAGTAAAAGACGCGCGTCAGCAAAATGCAATGTACAGTGTATCGAGACTGTACATCTTGGTAAGCCCAAAAAGAGAAACATTGTATGAAAAAACAACAGTAGAGAGTCGAAAAGCCATAACAAAGCAAGGAATTCATATTAAATTCAATCGAAATTAAACGCGATATTATTAGTTCCTGTAGTGAGGTGAGTTCGGCGGGACGTCTCAGGTTCAACTTACAGGTGATGCGTGTATTCCCGCTTCGGTGATGATGTTGTCGTTGTCCGTTGCCGACTGATTTCCTGAAGTTCTATATCCTCATGTGGTATACCTTCAGACTTCTTGTTCACATGGGGCCGGCAGCGTTTCCTCCCAACGACCACAACGAGAGTTACAACTGCTGACGCCAACAATACATAGCTAATAATATATTGATGAACGTCGTGGCTCGAGATTGTTGTTTGATGTCGGGATTCATTTTCTTGCTGATTTGCAAGTTTATCTTCGATAATTTGTAGATCTGTCGCTGTAGGTTGCAATGTGTTTTGAGCATACTGATATGTAAAGTTGACCACACGGTTGATAGATGTGTCCAAGGCTGGCACGCTGAATTCGTTGTCCATTTTCATGCGACTGTTGTATTGTCGATGAGCGTAAATGGTCAAATCCTTTGATTGTTAGACGCAACCTTGAGGTAATGTTAATATACTCGACGTTGTAATAGTAGATGTTGTGACGTCATCGTTGCATACGATACGTAGTGTGCATGCATCGCAGCATGTTGTTAGCCAGCTGTTTGGCGAGTGTAGTTCCATCCAAACTTCCTTGCAGGTACCGTGTTCGATATCACAAGGCGTGGAATTTTGATGTGACAGCAATTTCGCTTCGCAAGGTGCGTTGTTGCTGTGTAGGTCGTACGTCGGTATATTTTTCTTGCAAAGAAATATGCCGGGTTTGTGTTGTAGGCAGTGCTGCAAGTCGTCTTCGGTAATCGAAATGTATCTGTTTTCCTGCAGATTCACAGCGATGTACTTTGCTGATACACGGATATATGTGAAATTATGACCAATTTTAATAGGCAATGGTATCGCCTTGTAGACAGTATAATCTTCGTCAGCTACAAGTGGAATGCGGGCTTCAAACAGAAGATATCCTTCCGTAACTCGTGCTTTAACTGTGATCAACTTGTAGATATCTTTGATGTTTTCCTTGTAATGTTCCACAGGTAAAGTCACTGTTTTTGGTAGATTGCCCGAGATTTCGTTCAGTTGTTGAGTTAAATGCACAGGAGTAATCAAGTGTACATCCACATGCCCTTGGTATACATTGGTAAGGGTGTTAAACAGCAATTCCTGGAACGTTCGGAGGCTGGTGGTCAGTAAATATGCAGTCAAGGAAGCCGAGTTAATGTATGTAGTAGCCGAAATTATCTCAAGTTCTGATTTCATGGAGGCCATATTTAAGCTTGTTTGGTTGACGAAATCGTTAATAAACTCAGACTGTCGCTGAATATTGTTCTCAGTTTGTTTCAAAACTTGATTTTCGAGCTTCAAAATACTAGTCTGTTTTTTTATGAGATCCAGTAAATAGTTCTCATTGTGTTGAAGCGATTGTATGTCATTTTCATACTTTTCAGCAAAATGCTGATTCAGTATACCAAAAAGACTGTGGGCTATGTATCCAACTCCATCCACTAAACCACGCTTTCTGCGTTTGCTGAGATGTTTGTGAGGATTTTTCAGCATAAAGTTGAAATAATCCATAAGATCCATTTCATGCTGAAGCTGTTGAATCGTTGTCTTGCAGTGGTTTAGTTCTGTTTGTTTGCAGATGTTATCTAAATTTTCAATATATAATTTAAGTCGGTGAGTTCCTTCCCAGTAATTAGTCAGGTTATAGTACATCAACAATATCCACTCGTCATGCATTGTTTGTACTTTACCGACAGTGTCATAATATATCGGGCGCTCGCGTTCCAAACGTGTTATCTGACCATCAGGCGTCGGCGGCGCGGCGTAACTTATACTGTAGGTACCAGTTATGAATGTAAACAAAGTTAATATCGTGAGAAATAACGAAGTAATAGATTTGATGCCCGTTTTATGTCGTTCTTGTTTACTTTTAATTTGTTTTGCACCATCCTGTTCAATGTTGGTTGCCGAATCCAATGGTAATGGTAACAGTTTTACCACGGGGCGTTTTATGATTCCAGCTGCAGTTTTGAGGGTGGTAACCCGCACAAGACCGTCGGAACCTGGGTGTGTCTCCAACACTCGTCCCATAGCCCACTTGCCGGGTGGTAGGTTGTTGTCCTTTATCAAAACAATGTCTCCTTGTTTTATGTTGGTAGTAGGTTTGTTCCACTTACTGCGAGCTTGCAAAGTGGTAAGATAATCATTGGACCAGCTTTTCCAATATTGATGAAATAAATGTTCAGTTAGCTGCCATCTACGTCGTAAATCGATGTTAGTGGTGTCACTATAGTCTGAAAGTGGCAGCGACAGTATCGAGCTTCCTGTTAGGAAATGACCCGGTGTAAGGCAATTGTAGAACTCTTCCGGATCTTCGGTAAGAGGGCACAATGGTCTTGAGTTTAGGTATGCTTCGATCTTGGCCAATAGCGTACTGAACTCCTCAAAAGTAAGTTTCTGGTCGCCTAATACTCGCTGGAGATGATGTTTCATAGACTTTACGGCTGCTTCCCAAAGTCCACCGGCGCTAGGCCAAGCCGGTGCGTTAAAGTGCCATTCGACCTCGAGTTTAGCTAGTTCGCTAAATAATTCTGGTTTCAATATTAGCTTGAATGCTTCAAACTCTTCCTTGAGTATTTTTGATGCACCAATGAAGTTCGTACCGCAGTCTGAGTACATGTGTTTGGGTACACCTCTTCGGGTACACAGTCTTTGGAAGGCGGCAATAAATGTTTCGGTGCTAAGGTCCGAAACAAGCTCAATGTGTACAGCCTTGGTAGCCATACAAATAAATATAGCAATGTACGCCTTTGATGTCTTCACTCCTCTGCCCTTGTTGTGTTTGACCTCCACATAGCCAGAAAAGTCTACACCGGTATGACTAAAAGGTCGGCATGGAGTAATACGTTGACGGGGTAAATCGCCCATCAGTTGGTGTGTATTTGTTTTGTTAAATCGGTGGCAGCGAACGCATTTCCGTAGCTGCGTTTTTACAGCTCTATTTCCACCGACTATCCAATATTGTTGACGTATAAACGTCAAGGTTAAACGAGCCCCTCCATGCAGTGTGCTCGAATGTGCCTGTTCGATCAGCAATTGTGTATATTTGCCGGTATGTGGAATAATAGCTGGATTTTTCATCCCTGGTGACAGACTAGAGTTCTTAAGACGACCGCCAACACGTATGATGCCGTCCTTATCCAAGTAGGGGTTCAGCTTCAAAATCTTGCTCTTTGTTGATACAACTCCGTTAGTAATAAGTTGCTTATATTCCGGATCGAACTGAGTACGCTGCACGTGCATGACGATACTTGTTTTCGCTGCGCCTAGCTCGCTTGTTGTTAGATACGCGGTATTCGGTTTCCTTTTGTTATGCAAGTAGGTAATGAAGCGCTGTATCCATGCGATAACTCGAGTTATAAACATCAATGAACTAAATTTATTTAATAATGTTTCTATAAAATGTTCATTGTGTTTAGATGAGTTTTGTATGCTTTCTACGTGGTTTATACAGCCATAGTTCGTTTCATATGAACTCGAATCGTCCAATATTTCTTGTTTCAGCAAAAAATCAGGGCCTTGCCACCATAAATCGTAGTTTAGTAATTTACTGGGTAGTAGGCCTCTTGTTGCGCAGTCTGCGGGATTTTGTTCAGACTTGACGAACCGCCAGTTTGTTGCAGGGATAACGCGTTTGATTCTCGTAACTCTATTAGCGACGTAGGGCTCCCACCTTGATGCGTCTCCTTTTATCCATGCCAGAACGACTTGGGAGTTACACCAAGTGTGAATAGAGGTTTCGTATTCTGACAAAGCATCTTTAGTCTTGTTCATAAGATTCGCCAATAGCAAAGCACCGCATAGTTCGAGGCGGGGCAGCGTGGTGTTCTGTGCCAGTGGTGCCACCCTTGTTTTTGCCGCGAATAGTGTTGTTGTTGGTAAGCCTTGTTCGTTCCATTTTCGAGTGTAAATTATACACGCGTATGCTTTTTCACTTGCGTCGCAGAATCCCAAAAGTTCTATTCGTTTATGTGTGTCGCCTATCCATCTGTTTATTGTCATATTCTTGACATAATGGACTTCTGTTTTGAGTCTCAGCCATTCAGTTTCAATGTCTTGTGGTACTTCGTCATCCCAGCTAAGTTTTGTCATCCAGAGTTTTTGGAATAACAATTTCGCTGTTATTGTTACTGGCGACAACCATCCCAGGAGATCGTAAAATCTTGAAATATCTGACAGCAGAGATCTCTTCGTTAGTTTCTTAGAGTGTTTGATAGGCCAGTTAAAATGAAAGGTATCGCTCACAGGATGCCAGGCGAGGCCCAGTGCCTTAGACGATTCTTCAACTTTAAAGTCGAATAAACCTTGTGTCGAAATTTGATCTTCGTTTAAATTGTCCAGTAAGGCACGATGGTTGCTTGTCCACTTGCGTAAATTCATTCCGGCTCCTTGTAGTAGTTTTATGAGAGAGTTTTGTAGGTCTTGCGCTTTTAGAATTTGGTTATGGCCACTAATGACGTCATCGACGTAACATTCCGTTTGTAGAGTCTTCGCAGCTGCTGGGTACTTGGGACCGTCATCAATGACTAGCTGTTGTAATGTTCTCATAGCTAGCCAAGGCGCGGACTTCGTTCCATAAGTCACCGTGCAGAGCGTATACTCGCGTAAGGGCTCATCCTGAGAATCTCGCCAGACAATCTTTTGTAGCTGTTGTTGCTCTGATGAAATCCATATGCACCTGTACATTTTTTCAATGTCGGCCGTAAAAGCAAACTTGTACGTTCGCCATTTGAATATAAGGGCCTGGATGTCTTTCTGTAGGTTAAGGCCCTTTTCCCTTAGGCTGTTCAGACTGTAAGAACTAGATGTTTTTTGAGAAGCGTTAAATACTACTCTTAATTTTGTAGTTGTAGTATTTTCACGTAACACACCGTGATGTGGTAAATGGCAAGAATTTGCTGACATCGGAGGCGCCGGTTTCGTGTGGCCAAGGTCCGCATATTCTTGTATAAATTCTCGGTACATATTCAAAAGTTTTGGTGTCTTTTGTAGTCGTTTTTCTAGTTGCATAAACTGGGATATGGCAATGGATTTCGAGTTGCCCAGTTTTTCTTGATAATCAGCACAAAGTGGCATTTTCACAATGTATTTGCCATCTTCCGACCGTCGTACAGTTTCCTTGTAAAATTGTTCACAGCGATCGTGTTTTGTTATGTCAGTAGACATTTGTATATCTTCCGTTTCCCAAATTTTTGTGAGTTGTTCCAGGTCAATCAAGGACACGTTACAGGAAAACGTTTGCATTTTACCGCATACAATCCATCCAATGCGTGTATATTGCGCAACGGGCATCTGGCCCTCTCCTTTCAGGACTCCATCCAGTATAATTTCTGAATATATCTCGGCTCCTAGTAGGACATCGATTTGCCGCGAGATATTAAAGTCAGAGTCTGCTAGTTTCAAATTTTTCAGATGCGGCCATTCACCCTTCTCAAACGTGGATGTGGGTAAGTTGTTGGTGAGCTTTTTCATAATGAGCGCATGCGTTTCAAAGCTGTAGTCAGAGTACAACGATTTGCAGGTAAGTTTCAGTTGTCCCTTACAATGGCCTGACACAGCACCGATGCCTGTTACAGATGCGTGGAACTTGTTACGTGGTAGTCTTAGCATTTGTGCGCCGTTTTCTGTTATAAGGTTCACCTGTGAACCTTGGTCAAGGAGGGCACGTAGTGTTATATACGTGCCATCAACGGATTTCACTTTCAACAGAACTGTTGTCAATAAAACTTCAACATCCCGAGTTCGTAGATGATTTGATGTCCCCTGCTGAGATGACGACGAAGGATGTTGTTCGTAATTGTTGCTTTTATTCGGCAAAGTTGCAATTTTCTTGTCCGAATTATGTAACAAAGTGTGATGTTTTTGATTGCATTCTCGGCAGGTTTTGTTGGATTTGCATTCTTCGCCACCGTGACTGTACAAGCAATTTTTGCACAGCTGCAATTTCATAACCGTGGCGTTACGTTTCACGGCGTCCATTTCCAGAAACTTGTCACATTGCCTAAGAACGTGACTCGCATTACAAAGCGGGCATTTACCATATGCGGCGTAATAATTATGTTTGTTATAATTATAGGTAGCTTTTTTCGCCTGGGTTTGCTTGGTAAATTTGATATTTGACGATTTTTTGGCAGTTGTTGAATTCGCTTTCTTTGTTGACTTCATAGTTTCGTGAGCCATAAATTGCGATTCCAGGAAGGACAAGAAATCTTGCAAGTTTTGCAATTCTCTGTGGTCCTGTAGTTCTTTCATATAGTCACTAAGAGTGGCAGAGTCCAGTTTTTATGACATGATATGAACAATGATCGGATCCCACGTAGATGTATCGATGCCGATGTTAGAGATGCCATTCAAACACTCTGTTATGGTGTCATGCATTCTTTTCAAGTTGTATGCATCGGCTTGTTGTATTACTGGCAGGTTGAGCATAGTATTCATGAAGGAAGAAAATTGTAAGCGACGATTATCGTACCGTTGACTCAAAATATCCCAACAAGAAGTGTAGTTGTCAGCACTTATTGTGAGATGTTGCACTAATCGTTCAGCTTCGGCTCGAAGTTTTGTTTTGAGGTGTTGCATTTTCTGCGCATTATTAATTGACGGATTTTTATGTACGGAAAATTCAGGTATCTCTATTTTCGGTGCCGATTTGCGATAATGCGCTGTTGACCAGATTTTGCTGTTTATTTTCCTTTTAAGTTCATCGTATTTCTGCTCAACTTCCGAGAAGATGTCATAGTATTGTTCATTAGATCCTTTTAAGTGAAAATCTATTTGCCTATGGATTTTATCAATAGGTTCCCACTTTGATTTCAGAGTTGCCATGTGGTCTTCTAGCTCCCACTTCTCTGAAATAGATGCCTGCTCAACTTTAGTCATCGTGCGGTATATCGCGTTAAAGTTACATTGTTGCTTGTTGAGCAGAAGCTGGATGTCATCAGAATTTTCAGATGGTTCACCCATACCTGATGTACCGGACAAGTCGAATTTGATGCTCGTCTTCGCATTCGCCTTGGCCGTCAGTTTGTTAGTTATATCAGTTTTAGTCGCTAAGTAAATCGCCTTAGTTCTTCCGTAGATGTCGTCCACAAAATAACTCAGCGTTTTATCTTCCAGTTCCAGGATTAACAGAGCATGTCTTTTGTCGAACTCCGCCCATAAGCTTTCCAGTGAAGATAAACGTTTGTTTAGGTAATCTACATTTTTACGAGATTCCGAGTCCTTGCGATAGTTCACACACAGGCTCTTGATGTTCTCGAAACATGTAGATTGTAGCTCCAGTTTGTCCATCTTGTTATTTGTTGTTCCAGTGGTTCTGACACGTATTGTTCGGTGACAGAGGAACGATGAGCGTTATTTGTTGTAGAACGCGTTACTTGTTGTTGAAGAAAGCAGTATGCAGTTTCTCCGTAGTCGGTTCTGTATCAGTGTTGTCGTATTCTACTTACGGTATGTGCGCCGTTCTCAATCCAACCGGGGCGACCCGCTTCTGGGAGACCGTTTGGACCGATTCGCTACCGCAAATAGAGACACTAAACACTGAATTTTAGGCACGAAGGACCATTGAATGTACGGTTACGTACATTAGAAGATAGTGTGTTGTTGTTATGTGAGTGCGGAGAGAAGAAAAAGATCACAAGTAGCACTAAATTGTTATATATTACGCGTAAACGTATACAGGTTAGGCTGTGACAATTCGACTCTCTAATGACCGTTCGTCGCGACAGTACAGTTTGCACTGGTTGTGTTAATTAAATATAATTTACGACGGCTAAGTAAAAGACGCGCGTCAGCAAAATGCAATGTACAGTGTATCGAGACTGTACAATAATAATAATATAATATTCTATCACATACACACATCACCATAAGAGAATATCAGCGTCCTGTATGCATCAGCTGTACTGGGCATAATGCTGACTTGGCTACCCTTTTGGTCAGCACTGGGACACATACTCGACATTACTCGATATTTCTTTTTTTCTGATCTGCAAATTCTTCTCTATTTTATTTAATGTGCCTTTATAATCAGTTTTGTTCTTTTAAAATATTGTATGTTGTTCTGTTTTGTGCTGTATCCAAATAAATGTTTCTTTCTTTCTTTCTTTCTTCACCATCTAGTCCCAAACTAAGCAGTGCTTGTACTATGGGTACTAGATAATGGATAAACATACATATATACTTTTTTTTTGTAAATCCATACATATTATACATAGAAACACCCAGACCAAGACAAACATCCATGTTCATGCACACAAATGTTTGACTTGAGCGGGAATCGAACCCGCGACCATCGACGTAGCAGTCGCTTACACTCCCGCTGCGCCAACCGGTCGTCATAATGTACATTAATTTATTTCAACGTAAAATTGGGATTGAAGATAAAAAAACTGTACCAATTATCGGATCTTGTGTTTAGGAATGTTACGGATTTGATAATATTATTTCGCATTACAATGAAAATAGGGTATTTTAGTTTATCCACATGTGTATTGTTTCATTATATCAGCCGAAAGACGACCACTGCTGGACATGGACCAATCCTGAGTCACACGCATTCATCCACTGCCCGCGATCCCAACAATATCGCCAGTCCACCTTGCGGGAGGCCTACCACTGCTACGTCGTCCAGTACGCGGCCGCCACTCCAGAACCTTTATGCTGCCCACTGTCAGGTCTTATTGTATCGTTTACAAGGGATTTTTTTATGTAATAGACGTCAAACGAGCTGTTGAATCGCTTGATGGCAAGCGATTACCGCCGTCCATTGATACATGCAACACTAGAGAAGTCTCAAGTACGTTGTCGCCCTTAGGGATAAGGAATAGAGAAATCAGGGAGCGGTGGGACAGTTTATATACAGGCCTGATGAAGATGATGATTTAAATTCGAAAAGCTTCGGGGTCTTACCTTGCATATTCCGCGAACATAAAATTAGTAAAAGGAATCTGGTTATTAAAGATTTAATGACCATAGAAAATTGTTATAAATCTTGTATTTAGCCCAGCCAATTTATTATCTGTTTTAGCGATTCAATAAACGATAATCCTATGTCATGAAGATTTACAGATTTACGTATTTTTAATTTATCTTCTGTCTTTTAGTACACACTTACTATGTAACCAACTCTGGAATCACAGTTTACAGGCCTTACGTTTGTTTTCTTGAGACAAGGACCGTTACCGACAACTTATCATGCGCACCCCAATTTTAGGCAAATGCCACAAAAAGTGGTCACCCTGCGGACGTCTGTGGCCGTTGCTTCACTTTGCAAATCTATCACGAACGTCAAGCCACGTCAAATGGCATTGAGTGCAATAGATTTACGCTTAGACTGCATAACAGAACTTGTAATGTCTCACAAAGATTCGAACCGCGTTCGGATGGTTGGTTGGCTTGCTTTGAGTTCTGCACTTATCTGACTTTAAAGCCTACTAAGCCCTAAAACGTAATAATATCAGCATTTCAATAACTGAATGAGTTTTATGAGGCTTTTTATAATTAGTTACCCTATCAATTTTATTTTAAACTAGAGGACGCCAACAGCTACACCTGCAATTTTAAATTTACCCTTTTTGGCCTTTCCCGTGGGAATTTCGAGAAATCCCTTCTTATTGCACCCCTACGGTCCCCAAGGAACATACGTGCCAAATTTCAGCTTACTGCGCCAAAACGTTTCGGCTGTAGCGTGTCTGTCAGTCAGTCAGTAACGCAAGGATTTTATATATTAAGATATAAGGTCCATTAAGATAATTTGCAAAATGATTGTCAAGTATAACAATATATTATTATCATCCTTCATACATATTCCAGTGATACGTTTCCATTCCAATTAATAAACATATCTGAAATAATGAACACGAATAGTGCTAGATTATATTGAAGCCTCATTAATTTAAAACATTTCAATTACTGTAATGTCAAGTTTCAATTTAACTATTTTAGGTTATAAATTCATGGAAAGCAAAATTGCACAGTCGGATCTCAAATATTTTATTGGGCTAAGTAGCTAGTAACCCTTCTCTAATTCTTCCAATTCAAAACTTACTGAAGTAGGTAACTTCATCTACACTCTTGATCATACATGGTTGTTATAGTTACTATTTGGTATAAAGAAAGACTGCTTAACTTTTCGGTGTTGCAAGTTTACATAATTACCCATACATCTCGCAAATGTTTCTTTATTTATATTATTTTTATTCCCTTGTGATGTAACGCGTCACCAAGCAATATGTTTTGGAAATTGCAAAGGTAGAACAAGAAAATATTTGTAAAGCCTACTCCAATCGTGATGACATACAGAAAAGCATATAACAGGCGCAGTAGCGTGCCATTGGAGAGAGCCTTTATCCAGCAGTGGACTATGGCGGCCTGATGATGATGATGATGAAATGCATATAATGGAAGCCATGGTATTACATGCTGTCTAAAACAATCGAATGGATACTTTCTTTTCTTTGATATTATTTTCGGTTGCCCCTTTTACGAAGTATGAGCTATATATAGATAGATAGATAGATTATTCTTTATTGTACACCTTACAAAAATTACATTATAAAACAAAACAGAACACAAACAGAATGTACAAATGGCGGCCTTATCGCTGAAAGCGATCTCTTCCAGGCAACCTTAGGATGGACAGATGATAAATAAGCCTTGTGCGATAAATGGTGCAGTTTCAAAGACAACCAGAAAAATATACTTACTAAAATACAAGAAGTTCATAGACATACACAAACATATATAGATACACATATACATATACTTACACACATACAATAATATATACATATTTATATATAATATATATATATATATATATATAATATATACCTACTATAAATACCATGAAAGATGTCAAATGGACGAAAGATAGTGCGTTTTTAACAAACCTTTAAATATACTTAGCGATTTTGCTCTACGAATGTCTAAAGGCAGTGCATTCCACATGCGCACAGCTTGGACAGTAAAAGATTTGTCAAAATAATTAGTGGAATGCATTGGCATCTCCAGCTTCAAGTCCTCAGACGACCTCAAGGACCTTAAATGTGTGTCATGAAGGAACTTAAAACGTTCTTTAAGATAAGAGGGACTATTGGGATTAAACAGGATATTATACAGTAATGTAAGAATGTGAGTATTTCTGCGAAGGCGAATCGGAAGCCACTTGAGCCTGTTGCGGAATTCTGAAATATGATCATATTTGCGTAAACCAAATATAAAACGTATGCAGAAGTTTTGGAGACGCTCAAGTTTGTTTAATTGCTCCTCGGTAGGGTCAAGATAGCTGACATCAGCGTAGTCAAGGATCGGCAGAAGCAAAGACTGTGCAAGCGCAATCTTGGTAGCAGTTGGAAGAAAATTGCGTAACTTTCGTATTGACGCGGCTGAAGCAAACAGTTTTCGACTTGTTTCTTGTATCTGAAGTCGCCAAGACATTGTTTCATCCATATGTATACCCAAATTTTTAACAGTTTTGCTAAATGATAGATATTTACCATTAAAACTTTAGATTTGTGGTAGATCAGACCAGACAATTTTAGCTAACAATCTTGGGCTACCAATAACAATCAGCTGGGTTTTTTCGGGGTTTACGACGAGTCCATATTTCTGAGTCCATTCACAAATTCGCTCGAGGTCCGAGTTAATAGTCTTGCAGGCTTCTGCTAGCTTGTCAAAGGGAGCTTGCGTGTAAATTTGTAAATCATCTGCGTAAAGGTGGTAGGATGAAACTAATTGGTTTGAAATAGCATTTATAAATATTGCGAAGAGTAAAGGGGATAGCACGCCACCCTGTTGTACACCTGCATTCGTGTTTGACCAAGTGGAATAAGTATCTTCAATGCGGATACGTTGCCGGCGACCAAACAGGTAACTTTGAAACCAGTCAATTACCGATGGAGATATGTTAAGAGAGCTGAGGATGCCAAGCATGATGTGCAAATCCACGGTGTTGAACGCATTACTAAAGTCAAGTAACGATAACACCGTTAGATTGCCACTGTCCATTCCTTGCCTAATATTATCTGTAACGCAAACTAAAGCCGTGGTGGTACTGTGTCCAGGTCGGAAACCTGATTGATATGGATTTAGGAGGGAATTTTCACGAAGGAAGGAACTAAGTTGTGTATGGATGAGACGTTCTAGGACTTTTGAAAGGAATGGTAATATGGATATAGGACGGTAATCTGCTAAAGTAGAAGGTTTGGGTTTTTTAGGCAGGGGAATAATCAGTGCTTCTTTCCACGCTGAGGGAAAGATGCCGCAGGAAATCGACTGATTCAAAATGTTGCATAGGACTGGAAGGATTTCGTCAAGGATGGGAAGGATCATTTTGCGGCTTACACAATCATTACCGATTGCATTAGACGTGATTTCCAGAATGCTCTTCTTAACATCACAAGCGGTGAATTGAGAGAAGATAAAAGGAGAATAATCTGGGGTTGGTAAATATGAAAGATGCTGTAGAGTGTTACTTTTGATATTTTCATCAAACTTGGACGAGGAAGAGAAATGTATGTTGAGAGAGTCAATATTGAGATTATTTGGAATGTTTAGGGAATTAGGAATGTTTGGGGTCAAGGTTATAAAAGAGAGGAATTAAAGATAACGTGTTCATTCAAACTGCGTTTATTCGCGACTGGGGTAAACTTAGTCGACGGGCGCAGCCGTCTCTACGTACCTAGTACTTACACATACATACATACAAACCTTACATCCATACACGTACATAATTCACTGTCATACTGTACCTACACCAACCCCCCTCTTAAAAAGAAAAAAAAATAACATCTTACAAGCTAACACGAAATACAAGAACCGTAATACACTGCCCGATTTCATTACTAAGCACTGCACTGCACTTTGCCTACATGTATGAGCTAGCCGCTGGTGCCTGTTGCTGGGGCAACGTCTGGACGGGCACCGTCTGGACAGTTACCGCGCTGGGGTTGCAGCCAGTCTGCTTACGCACCCACGCTTCTGCCGCCCTCTTACAGCGCTGGCAAACCATCCACCCAATGGTGGCGGATAAAATCGCAACCAGAGCTATGATAACCCATACCAGGTTATCTAGTTTTTGGTGAAAATTATTATTGTTCACAGTCTGGGCTATCAAACTATTGCTCGAGTTATGTTCTTCCTTAGTTTGACTTGAACCCATATTGTTTGCTTCTATAATCACAAAATGATGTTCGTATGAGTAAAGAACGTAGAATAATGAAACTGTTTGTGCAAAAGTAAATTATGTTAACGTTTATCAGACTAAAATTATTGCCTAATTCATAAGTGTGCAAAAATAATAGGTATGCATACGTTGTAGTAATGAAATCGTTCGATAAATGGTTACAAAAAGCAAAAATATATGTAAGTACACAAAAACACAAAACAAAAAACAAAGAGAAAACTCATATCTATACAAAATGCAATAAGGTGTATAATGGTGTATACTTAATCTATAAACTAAATTATGTCGCAATAGCGTACATCATAATTATTATAATAACATTATTGAATACAGTAAAACTGAGTACAATATGCAAGTGTCATGTTGCAAACTGCAAGCTATGCAAAACGCAATGGTATTTTGATAACGCGGCCACTTCGCGTTGTTTTATGTTGTAAAACATTGCTAGAAGTGCCCTCGTTATTATTACATTTAAAATTAGTACTTTTGTCTGTTGTATTGTACGTACTACTATCCGCAATATCTAAACTAGAACTATCATTATCGTTATCAATAATATATGCAGGTTTGAGCCTATCTAATGAAACGCAAATGTCCTTATCGCCTATCTTAATAATAAATGTCTTTCCTTGTCGTTTTACGACAGTGTATGGACCGTCATATGGAGGCTGAAGTGACCTTCTTAATACATCATTTCTAACGAAAACGCTTTTGCACGTATTGAGATCACTGGACACAAATAATGATCTAGAATTGCCATGGCTCGCTGGTCGTGGTTTGAATTTATTTATGGCGTCCCTAAGCAACTGTAAATACTCCGAGTCCGACATACAAACTTTCGATTGATCATAAAATTCGCCCGGTAATCGAATTGCCTTACCGTAGGTTAATTCCGCTGCGCTCACTCCACTATCACTCCTGATAGCTGTACGCAAACCTAACAATGCGATCGGAAGCTCGTCTACCCATGACTTGTTGCATTGCAAACGTGCCATGAGAGCCACTTTTAGTGCTCTATGCCAACGTTCAATCATGCCGTTGCTTTGTGGATGATAAGGAGTCGTGCGTAATTTGTAAATGCCCAAATATTTCATGAGGTTGTTAAATAAATCACTCTCAAACTGTCTACCCTGGTCGCTAGTAAGCTTCGAAGGGCATCCAAAGCGAGAAATCCAACACTCAAATACTACCCTAGCTACGGTCTCCGCTGTGATATTTTGGACAGGAACGGCCTCGGGCCAACCCGTGGTACGGTCGATCATCGTTACGCAATATTTATATCCATCTGGCGATATCGTCAAAGGTCCGACTATATCGATGTGCAAATGATGAAATCGGTCAACCCGTTCAATATTACCTACTCCTGATACGGTATGTCTATATATTTTAACTTTTTGGCACACAGGACAAACTCTGGCCCATTTGGAAACATCTCGGTCCATATCTGGCCAAAAGAACTTTTGTTTTACTAATTGTTTAGTACATTTAATACCTGGATGACTGAGGTCATGCACTGATCGAAAAGCTATTTGCCTAAAATGTTCCGTTAAGTAAGGTCTAATTTTATTGTGTGAGACCTCACAATAAACTTGTTTCTCACAGTCCGGTATGGAAAACTGCTTAAACTGCAAGCTGCAGTCCGAAGCCTGTAACGCTCGCTGTAGGTACGCGTCGCTGGATTGCTTTTCCGCTAGCGCCGCATAATCCAGTAGCGTGGGACAATTTATTGTCTCTACGCGAGAAAGAGCATCGGCTACTGTATTTTCCTTTCCGCTTATGTACCTAATATCCGTACTAAACTCACTTATATAGGAAAGTTGACGAATTCGTCTGGGACTTTCCTTATCGCTATTGAGTTTTGTGAATGCGTATATCAGTGGTTTATGATCGGTAAAGATAGTTAATTTTCGACCCTCTACCAAATTTTTAAAATGTTTAATGGCCATAAATATTGCTAACAACTCGCGATCATACGTAGAGTATTTGGTTTCCGTGAGCGTTAATTTCCTAGAAAAATATCCCAGCGGTTCCCAACAGTTATTAACTTGTTGTTGTAGTACTGCCCCCACACTAGTGTTTGAAGCATCACACATTAGAGATAATTCCGCATCAGGCAACGGATAGGATAATGTAATGGCGCTTTTTAAGCTATCCTTACATTTCTCAACCGCCTCGATAGCCTTATCAGTCCACTTTATTAAGGTTTTATCATGCTTTTTGGTGTTATGTAGATACGCATTTAACTCTGCTTGGCAATCAACTGCCTTAGGAATGTGCGAGCGGTAGAAATTAACCATACCGAGAAACCGACGTAATTGTTCGATATTTTCTGGCCTCGGAAAATTTACGATTGCTTCTACCTTATCATCAAGAGGACGAACACCATCCGCTGACACCTCAAATCCTAAGAAATCTAATTTAGATACGCCAAATACACATTTAGAGATGTTAATTGTTACACCGAATTCGTTGAACCTCGAGAAAACGGCCTTCAAATGCTCCTTATGGGCTTCTGCCGAATCGCTAGCAATGCATACGTCATCTATATAATTATATACAAAATCGAAGCCACGCAGCACTACCGTATCCATAAACCTCTGAAACGATTGCGCTGCGTTGCGCAAACCAAACGTCATCCGCGGGAATTCAAATAGCCCAAATGGTGTAATGATTGCGGTTTTCTCGATGTCATCGGGTGCGACGGGTATAAAATGATACGCCCTATTTAGGTCTAACTTGCTAAAAATGGTCTTTTTTCCTGCTAATAGGTATTTAAAATCGTTAATACGCGGTATAGGATAGCGATCCGGTTTTGTTACCGCGTTTAGCCACCTATAGTCACCACATGGCCTTAGTTCCCCATTTTTCTTGGGTACCACATGTAACGGGCTTGCCCAAGGACTTTTGGATGGCCTACAAATACCTAGATCTAGCATGTTTTGAAATTCCGCTTTAACTTTCTTATACCTATCCGGAGGCAGCGGTCTCGCCTTCGCATATACTGGCGGCCCTGAAGTTTCAATGTAATGGCACACTGAATGCTTCGGAATATCTTTGTACGATACAGGCCGTGTAATATCAGGATAACCAGATAAAATATTATGCCACATATTGTTATTAACTAGTGTTTTAATCGTTGACTCATACTCGCCATGGCATACGACTGACGCGATAACGTTTAAACGCGTAACCTGATCTACCAGTCGCCGCGCGCCTATATCAACTAACAATCTATAATGAGATAAAAAGTCTACTCCAATTATAGGTTGCCTAACAGCCGCCACAATGAAAGTCCATCGGAAAGATCTTCTTAAACCAAGGTCTAAAACTAAAGTACGCACACCATATGTTCCTATTTCACTACCATTAGCCGCGTAAAGTTTGTATTTTTCACTCGCGAATTGTTTGCTTTTGGTTAACGAAACCGGTATTACCGACACATCCGCACCAGTGTCTATTAAGAATTTCAACCCACTATTTCGGTCAAGAACACATAGGCGTTTTGCCGCGTTGATACAGACCTCCGCCACAGGTTGTATCACCGTTAGTTTTCCGGCACGGTAACGTTTTTCGGCTCTTTCCAGTTACACGGATCTACGCACTTAGTAGCTTTCGACCGGTACTTAAAATGGTAAAAGCATAACCAATCAGGGTCCTTCCGACTTTTACTCGCGTTCCTATCGCGCGACCTTGAGTTACGATAACCGTTACGTCCACGCGTACCGCGAAATGGTTGCCGCGAGCGACGCAGTTCCGCGACCTCGACGCACAGCTTTTGCACCGCTGCAGCCAAGTCCGAAGTTACGCTGGCATCTTGGGAGGTGGGGGTCGACGTCACCGCCGCTACCTCTGCTGGCCGAGTCGCCTCGATGACCTTGTCTGCAATGACAGCCAAATTGTCCAATTCTTTGACATCTGTGACTGCCAGTACCGCCTGCACCGCTGCCGGAAGGTGGCTATTCCACATAATTTGCAATGTAGGGTCCGGTATCTTCGCCCGTGCCAAGTCCCTCATGCGCCTCAGGAGTTGGGAAGGTTTCTGGTTCCCGAGCTCCATTTCTCCCAAAAGTTTTTGGAACTGGCGTGTCTCCGACTCTTCGAAGACTTGCAGTAGCCTCTCCTTGAGCGTCTCGTATCTACGGTCCTCCGGTGGCGTCAAAAGTAAATCACTGACCTGCTGAATGGCGCTTTTATTCAGCTTGGTCACAACCAAGTTCTGCTTTGCAGCATCGCTGAGCTTCTGGTTCGCCACTACCGCCTCAAATTGAACGAACCACAGTCGCGGCTGGTCCGCCCAAAACTCTCTATACGCGACGATACCGTAATACTAGCGAGTGCGGTCACATTTTCTGGATTTGACTCGAGTCTCGGCTCCGGGGCACGCATCGCAGGTATATTCACACCAGGGGTAGCCATTGTCCGAATACCGAAATTTATAACATGTATTTAATAAACACAGTTTTCAGGGGTCACCACTTTAGGGAATTAGGAATGTTTGGGGTCAAGGTTATAAAAGAGAGGAATTAAAGATAACGTGTTCATTCAAACTGCGTTTATTCGCGACTGGGGTAAACTTAGTCGACGGGCGCAGCCGTCTCTACGTACCTAGTACTTACACATACATACATACAAACCTTACATCCATACACGTACATAATTCACTGTCATACTGTACCTACATTTTTGCTGTGTCTTACCAACACCCAGAGTTTTGAGAAATTTCCAGACCTTTGCTGGATCACCATTTTCAACTGACTTATGGATATGTTGGCGTTGTGCTTTCCTACACACCTTGTTGCAGTGATTTCTGATAGCTACGTATTTAGCTATATATTGGGGGGTAAGGGGAGAATGGGCATAACATCTAGTCCAGCCTAAATGCCAACCTCACCTGCACGTGCTGATAGGCGCCGGCGACCAACTGGTATCCGCGGTGCCCCCTGCCAGATAACAAACGAGGCCCTGGCGACCGAGCATGGGCGGTATAACCCTACCCCTAGTTAGGTAGTTTGTTGCTGGAGGCGACTGGAACGCCAAACATACGCACTGAGGCTCAAGACTAACTACAACCAGAGGAAGGCAGTTGAGGAACTGTATTAACAATGATTACTTGTCAGTCATTACTACAGCCGAACCGACCTTCTGTCCTACTGACAGTAATAAAATACCTGAGCTCTTGGACTTTTTTATCGTTGGAGGCCTCTCACGACATTACTTCAAAATAGACTCATGTCTAGATGGTTCCTCTGATCACACTCCTTTGATACTGACAATCAGTACTAACATCATCATAACAGCCCGAGACCCTCTATAACAAACTCACAGATTGGGAGTCATTTCGCGAATATATCCATGAAAACATCTCGTTGAACGTAGCTCTGAAGACTCCTGACGAATCGGTGCATGTCACGGTCACGCTAAGAAAAGGCAATCGTCCACCTGTTAGCCTTGAGGGATACACACTACCACTGATGTCTATGACTGACAAGGTCAGGTACCTGGGTATGCACCTTGATCGTCGACTAACCTGGAAACAACACATCAAAACCAAAAGAGAGGAAATAAATATTCGCTTTAAAAGCCTACACTGGTTACTGGGTCGACACTAAAAACTGTCAATGGAGAACAAACTCCTTATATACAAGACTGTCCTAAAACCAGTGTGGACATATGGGATTCAGCTCTGGGGCAGCGCTGCCAATAGCAAAGACTCCAAAATGTCATACTCAGAACGATAACAGGAGCACCCTGGTTCATAACAAATAAAGAAATTCACGAAGAATGCAGGATTAGCACAATTAGAAACGAAATTTGTTCTTGGACAAATCCTGGACTTTGATTGTCAAAGTGGCGGGTCCAGGGACATCTTGAAGTATTTTCATCACATGCAGAGGTATAAATGTCTCGTTTCGGGTACAAATAGTATATTATTATGTAGTACAAACCCGGTGTTGAGCTAAATTTTAAATCGGGGACTTGACACACGAATTATTGCAAGCAACTGAGCCTGAAAAGGTTCCGTTACCATATAGTACAAGGGCCGCTCTATTCTGGGAGGGAGCAACCAATAAATAAATCAAATTCTATGCCACCAGTACCAAAGAAAACGATACCTTGTACTGCCAGGCCGACTACAGATGTTAGATTTGATGGATATAATTATTTCACTTCATTTGGCTCCAAGAGTCGATGCAAGCTTTGCGTACAAGGTCAGACCACAGTCACGTGTATGAAATGCGGTTTCAGATTATGCTTACTACCAGATAGAAATTGTTTTAACAATATTATAACACACATACCTAAGAAAATTTTGTTATTTTTGTTACGAAAGAAGTTCTATCTATGTTAGTCAACTTATATTTTAATAAAATATACTGTTTATATGTGAAAAACTGAAAATGCATCTTTTATTCCTTTTTGTTTTAACATATTAATTTTTTGCTTTATTTCTTGTATTGTAATATTTTAATTTCGTTATTCAATTTTATAAAATGTACGTTTTAACTATAACTATGTTATGACATTACTAGAGGACGCCAGCAGCTACGCCTGCATTTTTTTTAAATTTACTCGTTTTGGCCGATCCCGTGGGCATTTCGGGAAATCCTTTCTTAGTGCACCCCTACGGTCCCCAAGAAACATACATGCCAAATTTCAGCTTCCTGCGCCCAATAGTTTCGGCTGTAGCGTGTCTGTCAGTCAGTCAGTAACGCAAGTATTTTATATATTAAGATAATAATAATATGCATGATGTGGTCACCTGTAATTGAGAATGCACCAGGTTTTGTGATTGTTCAATGTTAATAAAATGTATATGTTATTTCTTGTTGGTGATCCAAATAAATAAATAAATAAAATATGATTCTACAGCAAAATTATATCAAACTTGGCAGTGTATCTGTAGAGATACATTGAAATCATTATATATTTTTAAGGCCTCTTGGCAATGTATCCCACAAGATACATGTGGTTTTTTTTAGGCATAAGATTTTTTTTGATAAATATAGGCATCTGTGGGTTATAAACTTTAAATTGTATAACAATTATTTTGATACTCAGTCTCTTTTTGCTCTGCCAAGAAAAGGGTTAAATAGCGTGGCCCAACAGTAGCAACGTGGTACGAACTCATTTCATTGTATTCATCATGAGCTCAGTATTATTAAAAAAAGTATTATTATCCATTATCTAGTATAATAATAATAATAATTTATTATAATTATAATAAATTAGAAAAAATAATTATAATTTAATTTATAATAATAACAATAATAATTATTTATTTATGCTCCAAAATACAAAAAGGTACACAACAATTAGCCTTAAATTAGTTTAATTGGAATAACTAGCCTAATGTCTTATATTTAGTCTTACATAATATCATACATGGTTAAAAAACAATAGTGTACATAAGGCAAAAAAATAAATATCTATTTGCACTATTGGCAAAAAACAAAGATTGCGTTATAATACATTGGCTACCTGCTCGAACTAGGTTATAGGTACCTGTGTTTCGAGCTGACGCTTGATTATTACATAATGATACAATCGACGATAATATTTTGTTGTATGCAAACATTAAAACACAGTATTTAAGTAATAAAACTTATTACGATTTATAGTAAAATTTTATAGACTAATTTATTTAAAAATAATAATACAAATACGAAATACAATTTAAAATTTCAGATCAGTTAGTAATGAAATTTATCAGTGCGTAACCACACGTAAAAATAAAACACAATACGTAAAAATAAGGATAATATTCTGATAATATTGGTGAAGTTCATTTTAAAATGTCTAGTAATTTTTCTGTGTCGTCGTAATTGAGCTTTTGTAAATATTCTAATAATGTTGTACTGCACATTTTATAACTATGACTATATATATTGAGTAATTTATTAAACTTATTATACAAGAACGGGCCTAGAAATGTGTAAAATCTATTAACAAAGACGTGATTCGTGGGAGGTGTTGTACAAACTAGGTCCTTTCTTCTTCTTTCAAAAGGAATAGGAGAAAAAGGGATTTCAGTGTGTTGTTTTAGTATAATATTGAGTATAAATAGTTGGCGCACTGTTAGCACGTTGCATGACAAGTAGAGTTGGTGCGTAGGGAATTTAAAAGGACGAAAAGTAGCAACTTTAACTATTGCTCTTTGTGCTCGTTCTAGCGGCAATAGAACTGATTTAGCCGCGCCACCCCACGTTGTAATGATGCATGGATTTTTTTGGCCTGAAACCAAATTGGTTATCTGAAAGCAGCTTATTATCTTCGAGGTACTTAACCAATCTAATGTTTATTATTTTCTCTAAGATCTTAGAAAGGCCCGTTAAGACTGAGATTGGCCTATAGTTTGATATAAATTTTTTGTCACCGGATTTAAAAATAGGAGTAACTACTGCTTTTTTAAATAAGCGAGGGAAAATTCCTTCGTGTAAACATAAATTAAAAATATGTGTTAACGCCGGCGCAAATATGTGTTTGAATTTTTTGATAATATTGTTTGGTATATTATCCCAGCCAACTGAAAGAAAGAAAGAAAGATAGAAAGAAAGATACATTTATTGCTGCCAATGAAACACAAGTCACAAGAGATACAGTTAAATTCAATCAAGAAAACAGTAAAAGTTCTACGTACCTATACTAGACAAAAAGAAAAACAAATAAAAACAAACAATAGTGTGAAATATCATGTACCTACATATAGAGAATAATTTTACAGCTGATATTGTGTCTCACGAAGCAGCAACCAGGTGCTCATCTCGACATATGCCAGGCCACTAAGGTCTGGCGCCGGTTTTCAGACGAACCCTGTTGTGAAGGCACGGATGACAAGTGGACCCGAGCCGTCCACCATTACATGCTTGTGTAGTGACTGGTGATGTATGCATATGTATATGTATGGATATAACGAGAGCATAAAATACTTAAATACATTAATAAATCATGATTCATATGAACAGTACTTATAAAATAGTAAGATAGATATAAATGAAAGATGTAAACAAAAGTTTGTCTTATATATTTTTATACGTGTTAATAAATAGTTATAAAACTGGCTGACGACACGGCAAGCGGCGAGCGGCGTCAGCCAGAAGATACGCTCCTAGGTATAAATATTTACCTGTTTATGTGACGACAAAAATCAGCCGGGACTTGCGTGGCGGCTCGGCGGGGCCGCCGGACACAACATAACGCGGCGCGCCGTACTCGGAGCGTCACGTGTATAAAAATTAGATAAAACCGTAGATGTTTTATTGATAGTAATAACATATTAATTGGTATATTGTAACTACTGCTCGAACTGCACACACCTCTTTCAAACCACTTATGATACTTATTACTTCATCAACGTCCGTATCCAGCAACACAAACGAATTTAGCGTTGGTGAATGGCTAGTTTGAGACGGAAAGTTAAAGTTCTACCGACGTTAATGAAATAATCGTTTATCATATCAATTGCTGATGTTGGACTTATGTGTGTCGACAGAAGGTCGAGTGGTGCTTCTGAGTTTTTACAAATAAATGTATTTTTCTTTATAAATTATCAGACGAGCTTACTGTTTTTCCCTGCCTTTTGCAATTGATTTTTGTCGTATTGAATTTTTTTTTTTTTTAATTGTTGCAGAAGTTTCTATATCTTTTATATGATACGGAAAGTATTTCATTGTCTGGTGCCAATTTTAGTGTTTGATGGAGTTTATCTCGATGTCTTATGCAACGAACCAAGCCGGGAGTAATCCATGGTTTTATGTTAGTATATTTTCGTGACATATGTATAAATGAAGTATGTTTTGTTACTGCATCTTGTACTGAGCTTATAAAATATTGTAGAGAACGATTCGCATCGTTCGAATTAAAAATTGGTTTAAAATCTATGCTATTTATACTACTTGCGAGGGTTTTCATGTCCACTTTTGCATAGCTGCGTGTGCAGTGGTTCCTGGGCAAATTAATTTTAAGGTTAATAGAATAGCACAGTGATCTGTTAATGATGAATTTGTTATTAATGTTATGGTTGGCTTAGTTGATTTTATAACGAAATGGTCTAAGCATGAGCCACTTTGGTGTGTTGGGTGATAATGTGTTGGTAGCAACCCATGATATGAGCAAATGTTTAAGTAATTATGTGCATGAATGTCGGTTCTTTGAGCCGCGATATTAATATTTATATCACCTGTCAGTATAATGTTCTGAAAATGTGATAACCTTTTTAAATGTGAGTCCAGTGATTCCAAAAATAATTCAATATTTTGCGAAGGGGGCCTATAAATTGCTAAAACTACTGTATTTAAATTGATCTTAACTAACAAGCAATTACTGCCCAGAAATAAAGGTTCCTCTACTGATATATTTAAATTATTTTTAGAGTAGATTACTAGACCATCATTTTGATTTAAATTTATTTCTGTTCTGTGTACACAGTAACCATCAAGAAGTGGAAGAGCAGTTGTTTGGCTTGACAGCCAACATTCTGTTAACACTATAATGTCGCAGCTAACATCGAGATTATGCAATAAAACTTCAAATCCATTTATGTTAATGTTTATGCTGCGAATATTTTGGGTCAGCAAAGTCAGCACCTTTTCACTACTTGGTATAGAATATTTACAAGCCTCGACATCACATATTTTTGTTTCAGACACAGAAAAATTCTCTAGGTCACCGATAAATTGATTAGTCATTATAATAATATGAAATAAACTGTATGCAAGTAGACTATATAAGTTAAATAAGTAAAAGCGCTTACTGAGAACAATAGATGTTGACGCTCTTAGGCGCCCTCATAATCTATGGAGTGTATATATTTGTCCTCAGCATACTTACGTGCTGGACAGTTTAGGTCACCAGTTTGATGGTCGGATTTCCTCTTAAAACGTTTACACGTTGCACAATTAGGAGCGGCCGACTTGTTGCTACATTCTTTGAAGGAATGCCCAAGTTCGCCGCAATGATTGCAAGTGGGGCTGGTTTCTCGGCAATACTTTGCGGCGTGACCGAACTGTTGGCAATTGAAGCATCTCGTGACAATTGTAAAGTCTCGCACCGGGCATGACGTCCAATTAACGAAGACGCGTCCTTGATTAACCAGTGCCTTTCTGATAGAAGGCGCTACTTCCAATACATAGTTACAGGTAGGAAGGTTCTTCTTACCTGATTTATGGCTCAACTTAACTGCGGCTAAGAAGGAATCACGACTAGACTTCGGGAATTTGTCGGCAAGATTTGCTCATAAACGCAGTCGAGGACTTCCTTTTCGCTAAGGGATACGGGTACACCGACGATGGTAATTCTTGGACGACGTTTTGTTGGTTCCTCCACAGTAAGGCCCGATGAGACCAGCTTTTGCGAGTTCTTTAGCTTTTCAATGTCCTGCTTAGTTTCGGTGCTTATAAGGACGCCTCCATTGCGTACTTTCCTCAGTGCACGTTCGTGAAGTTTAAGTTCCTCCGGTGAAATTATCTTTTGGATGAGAGATTTCGTGTCGTCACTAGTTTTCGATTTGTCGCTGGGATAAATTGCAATAGTACTCAGGTTATTAGGACGAACAAACTTATCTGTTCCTTTCTTCACCATATCTGCAAAAGAGTTACTGCTTACGGGTTGTAGTTTATCCTCCACTGTCGCCTTAATTTCCTTGATAGAGCTACTTAGGTCCAGCTGGCTATGTAGGTGTTGAATGTTCGAGTGCGCAAGGATGGTTTTTTGTTTTAACGATTGATATACCACGGCAATATGCGCTGTCGCACCCATAACTTTACGGCACAGACCTGAAACGAGCTCCTTCTGGTTGGAGTTCATTTTTCCTTCGCCAACGACAGTGCACAACTCATTAAGGGAAGTCTCCACCGTATCCAGCCACCTTTCAATCTCTGGCGTAGGCACGACTTCCTGGGGCAGATCATTCTGGATTGGTTTTTTAAGCGGCTTGGGCAGATTTTCTACTACTGGAAGGGAGGGCGGAGTTGGTGTTGACGGAGGACTACGTCCTGTTTTTTGGCTCCGGCCAAACGGGCTAAAACCTGGGTTTGACGAACTAGCTAGTATTGTTTGTGTAGTTAATCAATTTAGATCATATTTGCTGGTTGTTTATTAACACACACGACACAGTTAGGGTCAGACTGCTGACACGACGTCGCGAAATATTATTCGATTTATTTAATTATTTAAAACAAAAAACACGTCTGCATAGTCAAGCGTCTAACAGTGCGTCAAACACTACAGGGTACGGGCCTCTTCTCACGGGAAAATACCGATAAAATGGTTAGGGAAATAGTCTACCACGTTGGCCAAGTACCTTATTGGTTGGCACACTTCAAAAGTCTTTCAAGAACATATTATGAAGAAATCTTAGACGTTGTATTATTATGATGAAAATAACAAGTACCTAATACTTTATTTATAAAAAAACATACATTAAATGTACGATGTTATCGGTAAATGTTTAGCCTGTAGAAATTTCATAACAGGTGGCGAAGAATTGGAATAAATACTTACAACGGACAATTCTATTGGATAAGTCCTTACGAACAAATGTTCGGTGGGCGGTTGGTGAGAACGTTGTTCTACGCCATGTTCCAAAAACCACAGGCGCAGATAGCACAGCCCGTCACACCCACTAACCAGACTGGACGTGATCTAAGAACATTCCAACTACGAAATTATAGTGGCACGAAGAAATGGGAATTGGGCGCAGTAGTCAAACGCTTGGGCCAGTTACATTATGAGGTTTTAACGGATTCTGGTGCGACGTGGAGAAGGCACATAGACCAAATGTTAAACACCTCAATCGACGGAGCTATAATGCAATAATTAAGGGCGGATACCTATTGGATATCTACCTCTTCTTTGGCTAATAGCATAGTGTATGTCACGTCAAAGAAGAATAATTATTTGAGTGTTATGTGTCACTTGTCATTCATTGATAGACTTGAAATAAAATAGTTTACTACATATAACTAATTTCTCGTATTTAATAATTATTTGTCTCTTCCTTGGCTAATAGCATAGTGTATGTCACGTCAAAGAAGAATAATTATTTGATTGTTATGTGTCACTTGTCATTCATTGATAGACTTGAAATAGAATGGTTTACTACATATAACTAATTTCTCGTATTTAATAACGGCGACAATGGAAGAAGATTAGAGTACACTCAAACGTTCAAGAAGTGTTATTAAAGGTCAATTAACAAAACTATCCAACTACTTACAAACCTTGAGAGAAATTTCGGATGTCGGATACAATTCACGTATTAGGTTACTTCAAAAAAATGAGAAAATATTTGACATTTTACAAGATAAAATCGAAATTATCACTCAAAACCCCAAGAAGAGATTGACCTACACTTTGAGGTAACACAAGAAATCACAAACTTAAAGATATTGTTACACAATCTACGGCCACCAAGAACTTCAACAGCATGCACTACTGACTCGGCTCCACTTGCTCCGATAGTGAGCACGAGCACTACAGAGAACAACGCACGGTAACAGGTACCTAAGGTTAACTTTCAAGCATTCCAAGAAAAGGAAAGTTTCAAAAATTTCGGGGAACGACTGAAAACGTATTTACTTATTTTTTAAATGACAAATTGCAATGAGGATCATATGATGACTTGCGTACTACTCAGTTCCTCAAGCCCAGAGTTACCCATTCAGTTAGGTTGTACTTATCGCACAAACCTCACCGGCCTCCATACCTACAATTTGACACCTAATAACATCTTTGCTCAATAATACCCAAAATAAACTAAATGTTTTCTGGCATTAAGTGATAATTCTAATTTGCAAACGATAACTGCAATAGCCCCAAATACGTAAAATAAACAAATGACAATCTGTCTGACAAATCAAATAATTATGCACTTGTTCACATTCTACCCTAAAAATCGTTTTTTGCTACCTGTTGAGTTCAAAACGTTATTGTACTTTATAGATACAAGTGGAGATTAAGATTTATATACCAAATTGAAGGAAAATAACTAAATTATTCATTTACTTACCTTGAATCAAGTAAACATCACATTTTACCACAAACGTAACCACCTATATGTTGCACCCTTTTTTTTTTTTTTTCGAGGTGTAAAATCCCTTCGGATCTCCGGCTCCTGGGGGAAATGCGAGCCGGAGTATGTGGTGTTTCCACTAAAAACCACCTCGACTGCCAACCGAAGACGCCCTACGGGAAGAAGACAGGGTACAGGTGCTGTCCAGTCTTCCTCCCATGGTGCCATGTTCAACTCAACCCATTCCCAGGGAAGGCTATTTCACTCACGGGCCCCTATTGGCAGCTTCCCGAACCGACCTAATCCTAAGCGGCAACTAGAGCTCCCCATGCTCTGGCTGCTCGCGGCCCCGTTGGCGGATCTCGGCGACGTCGCCCTTGTCTTCGGGCAGGATCAGCCCTCTCCCGATCCCGCTCCGCAGCCTTATTTTGGAGCATAACAGCTTCGCAAAAGGAGGCTACTGCGTCCCAGGCCTCTTCGCGTGCCAGCATGGCAGCAATAACTGCTGGAGGGGACAGATCCCGTCCGATCTGGTCGACTAGGACTTCACGCTCGGACAGCCATGCTTGGCAATCCTACAACGTATGCTGGGCGGAGTCCAAGTCGCCTGCACAGTGATGGCATTGTGCCGTTCGTTCGCGTCCGATTCTATTCAGATACTCACCGAAGCATCCGTGTCCGGTGAGTATCTGAGTCAATCGGTAGGCTACGCGTCCGTGTTGCCTCCCAACCCATGCATCTAGGCTTGACAGAATGGCACCGACAGCGCTTTGGCGCACAATCTGCGCTAGTTCCAGCCGCGGGCGCCATTGCTGCAGAGCCTCTCGGTGAGCGTTGCGCCGCATTTCGAGCTCGTCCTGGATGTCCCCGTTCCCTTCCTGACGAGCTGCGCGTGTTTGGTCATAGACCTTCGCGTCCATGTTCGCCAGAATATCAAAGGGCGAGAAGCGTGCCAGAACTGTCGCCGCCTCTGATGAAATTGTGCAGTACCCTCGTACGATCCGAATGGCCGCTACTCGCTGCACGCTATTGAGCGTAGCTCTGCAGCGTGAAGAGGCCGCTAGACGTGTGGCCCATATAGGCGCACCGTAGAGGGCCATGGATCGCACGACCGCACAATAAAGGCGGCGAACTTCTTCCCTGGGTCCTCCTAGGTTCGGCAGCAGTCTTTGAAGTGCCCTCACTGCCTCGCTAACTCGGGGGATCATCCGCTCAAAATGCTCCTTCGCTCCAGCGACTGTCCAGGGTGAGCCCGAGGTATTTAATATACCGACCTACTCGGACCTCCACACCACCCACTCTAATAAGTGAGTTCGATGGAACCGTACTCTGTCTTTTCCTATGGAACCACAGCGCCTCTATCTTATGGGGTGCTACCTGTAGCCCCAGCCTGCGTATCTGTCCGATAACGCAAGATACTCCCAATTTGGCGAGCCGAATAACTTCTTGGAAGCGGTGCCCCGTCGCTAACACCAGAGTGTCGTCCGCATAGCAGACGACACTCACGCCAGTGAGTAGGCTGGTCCTTAAAACAGCATCGTAAGCGAGGTTCCATAGCAGCGGTCCTAGCACTGACCCCTGGGAAACACCACAAGTAACGTCCCTCCGATGTTCTAAGCCATCCCGACCCATATATATAATGGACCTGTCGCTAAGGTACGCCCTGATGATATTACACAAATAGGGAGGCACGTTATGATATAACAGTGTTACCCCAATGCTCTGCCATGGAAGGGAGTTGAAGACGTTGACTATGTCAAGACTGACAGCCAACGCCACTCCCTTGCAACGGACGGCCTCTTTCGACAGGCACCGAAAGCGTTTTATCGCATCCAGCGTCGAACGCCCACGCCGGAAACCGAATTGGCTATCCGATAAGTCGGGGCCTGCACATGACAAATGCTCCGTGATACGGGTGGCGATAAGTCTTTCAAAGAGTTTTGCGGCCTCATCCAGTAGACATATGGGTCGGAACGCCGAGGGAGAGTCAGCGATCCTGCCGGGTTTATTTATGAGGACCAGCTTGGCTTCCTTCCAACTGGTGGGGAATACGCTGTACTGGAGGCAGCTAGTGAACAACCGCCTTAGTCTATCCCCCAAGATGGCCATGGTACATACCCATATCCAGCCTGGGACCCCGTCGGGACCCGGTGCGGTGTTGCGGGCCGCGAGTCGACGCACAGCTCGGTCTAACTCAGCCGCCGTTACCTCGAAGTTGTCGGACCAAATCATGGTCTCCGGTAACGTCAGGGGATCTAAGTGAATCCTGGGAAAGAGGGTTTCTACCACTCTGCCCACGAGTTGCGAGTCCAGAGTCTGTGTCAGCGGTGGGACCCATGGTCTGAGCTTGCCCAGTACAAATTTGTACGAACGACCCCATGGGTCACTGTGCAGCCACTCAATGAGTTCTGTCCAAGATCGAGCCTTGGCATCCGCGATGGCAAAACTGAGAGCTTTCGCAGCAACTCCGTACTCTCGCCTCATTTCAGCAACCTCTTCGGCTGTGGCTCGTCGCCTTCGTCGGGCTCTTAGATATCGGCGGCGGGCCCTCACGCACTCTGTGCGTAATTGCGCTATTTCGGGCGACCACCAATATACCGAGCCCTTTTTCCCCCAGCGGCCGGACCCGTGGCATTGACGCGTCACACACGTCTGTCATGACGCGACGGAACCAGGCTGCCTGCGCTTCGGGATCGGACGAGACCTGTGCTTCCTCTGACCAGTCTGCAGCGGTAGCTGCGGTGACGAGCATGTCTCTGTCTATTTGCTTGAGGGACCAACGTCGTGGAATGCTATCATTGCGGCGGGTCTGGTTAACGCCAGGGCGAAGGATGGAAATATCAAACATGATATGGCGGTGGTCCGACAGAGTGATCACCTCCGCTGCCACCTTCCATCCTGACACCAAGTTGATGGCGTCTGGATTCGCCCATGTCAGGTCGACGATCGACTCCCCCTGCCATCGTACGCAAGTACTGACTGAACCCCGGTTTAAAATGGCGAGGTCCAGTCCCGCCGCCCACTCGTTGAGTGTAACTCCTTTTACGTTGTCTAGGCGATCGCCCCACTCAGTAGAGCGGGCATTGAAATCGCCTAGAACGAGTACCGAATGTGACGGGTAGCCGCACACGCAACTTCTGAGACAGTCCAGATACGCCTCGAAAGCGGGCAGGCCACAATTTGGGGATATGTAGCAGCCCACTATAACCATTGGACCATACTCTACTGCCACAAACCCTAGCCCCCTCTGAAGGAGCGTGCAATGGGGACCATTTTCTCCCCCTACCCAGTAGACGGCAGTGGTGCCATCCTCCGATCCAAACCATCGGAGATGGTCCGGGATGGAGTACGGCTCCGCTATCACCGCTAAGGCAACCGACCACTCCGCGAGTGTCTGCATCAGCAGATCTTGTGCTGCGCGGCAGTGATTTAGGTTGCCCTGTAAGACTCTGTAGGGGAGCGCGAATTTTAGGCCTCCATCACCTCCTCTGCTGGTTGGGTAGCCAGCTGGGACGTCCCTGCCGCCAGCGGTGAGTCTGAGCTCGCCGCAGCTGGGGTTAAAGCGATTATTCGCCCCCTTTTTTGTTTTTCGGCGGGGAGCATTTCTTACTTCCCAGCCATGGTCCGCCAGTCGGCCAAGATCCGAGCAGACTGGGCACCTTGGTGCGGTAGCGGTGCATGCGCGCGCCACGTGGCCTGTGCATCCGCACACGTAGCACCGTGCGCCGCGGTCTGTCTCATTGGGGCACGTTGCCCTTACGTGTCCCATTTCAAGGCACCGGTAGCACTGTAACGGTCGTGCTGCCAGCACCTCTACTCTAGCTGAAGCCCATCCCACTTGAATCCGCTTGGCGACCGCTAACTTGCGAACCACCGCAAGTGGACAGCGAACCCAGGCCGTGCCTAGCCGCGATGGGGAGACACAAATGGCTCCAACCTTTACGTCAGATGGAAGACATCCCTCTACCGCGGCCACAGCTTCAGCGACCTCGGCTGGGGCAATGGACTCGTCTAAGTCCATCACCCGCACCTCGCCTGTTTTGCACGGACGCGCTATAACCGCGCCCGTGCCCGCAAGGACTTGTCGCAGTCGTTCCGCGAGCTCGTCTGCCTTAGCTACGTTACCTTCTCCGGGGACCTGTAAAATTAGAGCCCCGGTGATCGCCCTTTTGACGCGGACGCCACCTACGATGCCGAGGTCAGCTAATTTAATATTCTCCTTGGCGGCCTCCATTAACTTAGCCATCGACGTCTCCGAGCAAGGGAACAAGGTGACCGTAATGGCAGCAGTCGAAGGAGGCCGCGGTACGACTTTTTTCTTTGGCGGCGGTGGGGCAGCGTCACGTCCCGCCACGTGAGCTACCACTGTCGTCGTTTTGGCAGCCCTGGTTTTGGCCTTTCTGCCAACTACTGTGGCCCAAACCTCTGTGGCTGGCACCGCTGGCGAGACTGCCCGTTGCTGCGTAGGTGCGGGGCAATTGGGCACAGAAGCTGGCAGCTCCTTCGTTGCCCGTCGCTTCTTCTTTCGCCTGCGTGTCCCTTTACCGGGTGACGTCACTCCACATGGATTGGTGTGCAGGGCAGACTGAAGGCTCTCGTCGGGAAAACCCTCGCTAGCACCTCGCCCGAACCTCAGCTAGTACGCGGTCCACTTTAGATACTTACTGGTCTCGGGTGGATGCGGGGCTCGATCTTAGTCCCTCATCTATTATGGCCGATGCCGCCAAGCCGGACTCCCCTGCAGGTCTCAACGAAGGCCTTTGAAGGCACTGATGGCCACCGCAGCGGAGCTCTTTCAGTTCCCTAGTCAAGACTGCCACTTGCTCTCCTAAGGCGGCCATCTGGGATCGGAGCTCCCGATTCTCCTGTTCTAATCTCCCTGAGGCTATCGTTTCAGTTCTCCCGTGGAGTTCCGACACTCCGACCTTAGCTACCGTGACTGCCTCTCTTAGGGACATCTTTTTTTGGCCTCTGAGGCCTTTCGTCCCAGATAAAACTTTTTCTACCACCGACAATGCCTCCAGGACCCTGGAGCTCACGTCGGCGGTCGGTTGGTCTCGCAATTCCACCGCAACTTTTTCCGCGCGAGACTGATCATTGCCCGAAGGCACTTTAGGAGCATGCTTGTCTTTACGCTCCGTCTCCGTTCCTGTTGCTGTCCCGCTTCTCCTGCTAACAGTGCTTTTTTGTACCCTTTTGGACCGTGGCAATTTAGTTGGCAGATTTTCATCGGCCGGGACGTTTCGTTTTCTTTTATGTCCTCTTCCCTCCTTAGGGGTCTGGGACGACAACGAGGAGACGGAGATGAATGAACTATCGCTCTCCTCTGATGACGACGCCAAAACAGGTGTTTTGGGGCGCACAATACTGGGCGTGTGCAGGCCCACATCTATAGAACCCGAACTCGGGTATTGGCGCGGTTTGCCCCCCCAGAATACGAGGGGCTGGACACTACGGCTGACGCCGGGGTGTCGAGGGATTCTCCACCCGCTAAGCGGGCGGTACCCTCCTGGGGTAATATCTGCTTTTGATCCGTCGCCATTTTTTTTATTTTGCTCATTAAGGGTGAGCTCCCCTGGTAGCGCCCTAGCGACTGGGTTCCCCCCAGCCACGCACCTCCTCAACGGGGGCCAAAGCTTGAGGTTCGGGTTATTTTTAAAGAGGTTTTCTTCCTCGTAGTCTGTCTTCGCCCTCTTCCAGGAGAAAGACTCCCGATCCTGTCCGTTCAGGGTTGCGGGTCGGGCCAAACGGTTGCCTTTTTAAGGCTGTCGGCCGCCATCGGTATCGTAACCAACCCTACCATAGACATGTGACTAAATTCATTTTGGTGATTTCATTCATTGCTTACGCCCATTCAGGGACAACTCATTTATGCAATAAGGTCGACTACCAATGCCAGTATAAGGAAAATATGAACCTTATTGTCAACCTTGTCGGGTGGTTACAGACGCCATACTAATTTCGCTTCTGCCCTATAAAGGGTTAAAAAGTTATGGATACATCACATTTGGGATAGCATTCGTTGAAAGACGCTATTTATTTTTATTAGGTGTGAAGAATCTTCTATGTGACTAATAATTTGCCATCTGCAATTGTGCCAAAGGACGAGCGTTGCGACCCCATAAATAAATAAAATAAATAAAATAAAATAAAATAAAAATAGCCTTTATTTATCTACTACTACATAAATATTTCAATAATTCTAAGAAATGGTTATTATAGCCTCTACATATTATAAACTAAATTAAAAATTAAATTAAATGGTCTATCTTATTTCTATTGCCTAATCATGCAGGCACTTAACATTTACGGTATAGATTTTAGTTACATATTAATACCTAAAATAAACACCTATTTTATACCTATTATAAATTATTACTAAAAAAATTATTACTAAAAAAATAACCACTACATGTTACTAATTTAAGTTAGTAGTAGTCGCCTCTGTGGCGAAGGCCTCCCCTAAACCCTTCCAAACAACTCTGTCTCGTGCTTTCTGCATCCAGTCCGGTCCTAATGCGTGTTGAAAAGTATCCCTCCATCTTCTATATGGTCGCCCTTTTCTCCTTTTCTTGTCTCTTGGTATCCATTCTGTCAAGCGCTTAGTCCATCTATTGTTGTTCATTCTACAAATATGTCCTGCCCAGTGCCAATTGAGTAGCTTGATTTTTTTGCGTACATCTATTAATTTAGTTTTATTTCTAATGTCCTCGTTACTTATTTTATCTGACAGTTTAATTCCCAGCATACTTCTTTCCATTTTACGTTGGCAGATAGCAAGTTTTTCCTCGTCCTCTTTTCTTAACGACCATGTTTGGCAACCATATGTAAGGCATGGCAATATAGCTACATCGTATAGGTGTTTTTTTATAGTTATATTGATAGTGTGGTTTTTCATTATTTCTTTTAATCCCCAATACTTTCTCCAGGCTAAAGTTATCCTACGTTGTATATCTTTTTCTGTGCTCCGTTCAAATGTTACTAGCTGTCCTAAGTATACGTATTCATTAACATAGTCTATTTTCTCTCTTCCTATTATGATATCTTTAGGGATTCCATTCGTTAGAATTTTGGTTTTACTGGTATTCAATGATAGTCCCACTTTTAAACTTTCCGTCGCTAGTTCCTTAATCATTTTCTCTAATTGTGTCGCGCTTTCCGCGAACACTACAATGTCGTCAGCAAAACGCAAGTGACTCAGCAATTCACCATCCACTTTTACGCCCTCTGAATCCCAATTCAAACGTCTGAATACCGACTCCAGTACCGCTGAAAAAATCTTTGGAGAGAGAGGATCTCCCTGCCTAACGCCTCTCTGTATAGGGAACTCTGTACCTTCTCTCTCTAGTCGTACTTTGGCATAACATTTTGAGTATACGCTTTTTATTATATTCAGATATTGTTGGTCGACACCTTGATCTGCTAATGATGTCCACATACTGTCAAAATGTATGGAATCAAAGGCTTTCATGTAATCTATAAAACACATGTGTATAGTTATTCCATATTCTTTGACCTTTTCAATTAGCTGTGTTATGACTTGTATGTGGTCTAGGGTTGAGTAACCTTTCCTGAAACCGGCTTGCTCACGTGGTTGGTTTTCCTCCAAAATATTTGACAATCTGTTTAATATAATTTTTGAAAAGATTTTATATATATTCGTCATGAGGCTGATTGGTCTGTAATTGCCTAAGTCACTTCTGTCTCCTTTTTTGTGTAGTAAAATTATTGTAGATTGTGACCACTGGTCTGGTGTAGACCCCGTTCTCAGGATGTTATTGAACAGCACTTGGAGAGGCTTCAGAAGTGATAATGAGAATGATTTGAGAACTTCATTGGCAATGTTGTCGCTTCCTGGGGTCTTATCATTTTTTAACGATTTTATGGCATGTTCGATTTCCGACGTTAGAATGTCTAATGCCACTGTGTTCCTGTTTTCTGCCTTGTACACGCTAGGTGGAGTACATGAGGGGTGAGAAGAACAGATGTAAGAATCTGTGGTGTAGAGGTCCTTGTAAAACTGTGTCGCTTCATTTATTATGTCTGGACGTCTCGATTTACCAATCCCTTGTTTGTTTTTTATTGCACCTATCCACTCTGACTTATCACACAGTTCCTTATATGCTTTGCGTAGAGCACCTGCCTTACTTAAGAATCTCTCGAACGTTTCTTGTCTTGTTTTCTTTTTTTGTTGTGTAATATTTCTGTTAATTCGTTTGCTTATGTTGGTGATTTCAGATCTTGTTTCTATTGTCTTTTTCTTCTTATAAAGGTCTTTTCTTTGTTCTAAAAGGATTTTGGTCTCATTGTTGATATACTTATTTACATGTTTCTCTTTTCGCGGTAGTTCTTTAAGAATCTCTTGTAATTCACTTTCTAGCCTATCATATTGATTTTGCACTTCTGTGGATGTATTAATAGCTTTCAAAAATTTATTTTCCCAGTAAAGAGCATCCTTTTGGGACAGGGCTGGTAATTCACGTGAGTAGTTGGCTGGTTTTATACTCTTTCTTGATCGTTTTGTTTCTATAGCTAGTTGACAGCGTATCAACCTGTGATCAGTATAGAAATTAAGATTTTTTATTATATCGAATTTTTTTATATATTTTGGTTGGTTTGTTAATATGTAATCTATTTCATTCAGTTGTTGGCCACTTGGAGACCGCCATGTCCATTTTTTGTGCGGTTTACATGGGAATATACCATTTATGATATAATAACCATTTTCTAGCGCGAATTCCATAAGTTTCTGTCCATTAGGGCTTCTTCTTCCGTGTGTGTACTTGCCTATGTTCCTTTCTTCGCATTTTTGTGCTTTCCCTATTCTCGCGTTGAAATCTCCGAGTAGGATAATATTTTTTGTATGGACCGAGTCTAAGGCAGATTGTAATATTTGATAAAAAAGGGATATGTCTTCGTTTGAGTATGCTTCTGTAGGAGCGTATGCTTGAACAAGGGACAAGCTTGAGTTTTGGGATGTTTGTATTTCTAGTATCGCTACACGATCTGAGAAACTTTTCATACTGACTATTTTGTTTTTCAGGTATTTTTTTACTAAAAAGCCCACTCCATTTCGTCCGTTAGTCCCTGCCGTATGGAATAGGATAAAGTCGGCATATTCTTCTACTGTTTCATTTTCCCTTCTGGTTTCACATAATCCTATTATATCCCAATTTATTGATTTAATAGCGTAGCTCAATTCGTCTATTCTACTATCTGATAGTAAAGTTCTGACATTAATAGTAGCTATATAAAAGTTTGTAGTTCTTAATCTATTGCTTCTTATTTTATTATTATTCCCGCATATTTCGGTATGATTTAAGGGGTAGTGGTCTGACTCCTCCACGGTGACCGGCCGGCTTGGAGAAGGTAGAGAGATTGCAGAGGCGCTAACTATTTCCTTTGGATATCTTCGTTTGGTAGTGCTCGGTTGTTGGGGTTCATCTGTGAAGGACGTAAAAAAGTAGTTATTGACTGTGGTTTGTTTTTCTTTGTGGCTTGTTTTGTTACCTCTTCGTTACGTTTTGGTGTATTTTCATTGTGTATTTCCTCAGGTGAAATGGACATAACACGTTTACTTGTGTTTCTTCCTGTGGGTGTATGAGGCTCTAATTCTCTTGTTCTTAATGTCACAATTTTGTCGTAGCGTAGAACTACTCTTTTGCCTGATTCACGTTCCTTTTGTAGGGTTTCCTGTAACTCTTTTCGTTTTTGAAGCACACTTGGGGGATAATCTTCTTTTAAATAAATATTTGTACTAGCAAGTGATTTTTTCTTTTTAAGTATCTCTATTTTTCTGCTATTCGTTGTTACTGTGACAACAACTGGTCTGACTTTTCCAGAGTACTTTCCCATTCTATATACATTTTCAACTTCCCATTTTTGGCAGGGTATTTCCATATTGTTATTTATTACATCCAATATTATAGATAGTAAACTTTCATATCCTTTTTCTTTTTCTTCGATCCCAAAAAATATGATGTTCTTTTTTCTCAGCCGCTTATCCAAGATTTCAATGGTTTTTTGTTGTTGTTCAATTTTTGTTTCCAAGTATTTTGTTTTACTTTCAATAAGACTGAACTTAACATCGATGTTGTTATTTATAGTTGCCGTAATATTTTGTTCCATTTCCTTCATCTCTTGTTTTTGTTTTGATATATCATCTTGTATATTTTGTAATATTTTTAAAATGTCATCCATTCTAAACGTACTACTACTGCCCTCTCTTTATTGGGTACCGCGATTATTTGCTTGATGTCGTGCGCCTGCGCAAGTATGGTCTGTTGCTTTGTAGCGTAGGTAGCTTCTTTCGTTGCTAGTTTTGCTACTCGTCGCTAGGTGTCACTATAATAAACCGTTGACAATGATGACCGTTTATTATTCCTTTATTCTATTTGAGGTTATGATTTATATGATTTATACGACCCCATAAACTTGCATTTAACTTTGAACTGACCTCTTTTTGACAACTAAAAAATATTTTTTATCCTCTGATTTATGCCCGCTCATCCCAAAAATGTAACATTTCAATAGTATAATGCAAAATTTTGACGTTCCAGGCGGCGTCTGACGTGTTCCAGTACCACAAAACACTGTTGACAGTGCATATATCGATAAAACCCGATCAATTGACATATTAGTTTCCAATGACACATAATTATGTACCGTTGCGTTCATTGGATTTGACATTATTTGTTTTTGATATAACTGTCGCTAAGTCACTTAGTAGAAAGACTTTGTTTACAAAAAGTCAATGTTCTCGTGGCACGAACTATAAGTTGATTTATTGCATCCCACCCCGAGTGGGGAGTCCTCTTCGATGTCATCATGAGATGACATCGAAGAGGCACGATAGCAAACAGCTCTTATGGTGTAACAAAAAAATATGACCAAGTAACGACAATGTCATCGGAAACTCCATTGTTTCACTTACTTTCCTTAATATCATTAAATTATCATGCTTTCATTGCCTAACAGTTTGTCCAACACACACGAATGTTGATGTACCTCATACAAGGCATCTTGTGGTGATGTTATATTCTGTTGTTTTAAATTAATAGGATAGGTACGTTTAAAAAATTACAACGGTATGTAGTTTAGTTTTAAAACATGTTCAAGAAAATATATTTTCTGGAGAGTACTCGCTTGTATTTAGATTGAGATCTTAGAGACGTGTGCACCGCGCTAAAGGCCTGTGCAAACCACGTTTTTTAAACGCGCCGTTGACGCGCGTTGACGACGCGCTTTTATCCTACAGAGCAGTTTGTTGTCGTTTGTATCGATACAAACGCGCCGCACCGGCGCGTCTGTATCGATACACACGCACGTTAGTATTGCGTATGCTCAGATTATTAGAGTGTGTACGATGCTTCGTTTTGCACTGAGCCGGATTTGTATTCGCTTTTCAATTTGTATTTGCTTTAGTGGTCTCACGCAACTGTTCCGCGCGCTCCATCTGATTCTTGTTCTATAATCTGAGAGCGTCTGTATCGCTACACACGCGTGTGTGCATCGCGTTTGTATCGCTACACACGCGCGTTTGAATTTATACAGGTGTGCCTTTGCAGCCTTGTCTACAGGCTGCGTCTGACTTGCGTGCGTATCGCGTCTGTATCGCTACAAACGCGCGTCGACGGCGCGTTTAAAAAACGTGGTTTGCATAGGCCCTAAGAACCGTGGAGCACCTGTCTCTTCGTGTTACACTACTTAATTTAACCTTTACGTTTAAATTTCGCTATTTCTTCGTTCTCGTACGTCTTAAATTCTCTCGGTTTAAAACTGAAATGAAATTGTTTACACTATAGAATTAATAATGCTACAGCTTGCTTCTGCTTCAAAAGATTCTAGAGTAATTAGCAAATAGCTAGTTCTGACATGTACTTGAGAAATATTGTTTGTTTTATTGCAATTTTCATACCGTCGCATGAGATCGGCTTCTACTTACTGTCTCACAGTCATTGTCATTACTTTACCATGCAGCTTCAAAGTATTTTTTTCACAGAATATAATAAGACCCTTGTTGTTAAGGACTAAACAAATAATCAAATAACGGGCTCAGACAATTTACGATATGATTCAATTTGCTGAATGAACGGATAACACATGGCGTCACTACACTGTCGGCGAGCCCTAGGAGAAATTTGTGTCTGTTACATAATTTTTTGTAAACATTTTCGTAGTACAGTGCCTTACCATTATAATGTTCAGGAAATTCGAACCTCAAACGCGATTTAAACCAAATAAGTATACGATAATCTAATACGTAATTTGTATAATGTGGTGAGAGCGTCAAGCTCATGCATTGGCACTTTAATTCCTCCCTAAGCTCTCAGAGTACTTGGCGTGAAGACGACGTCTCACAGAACATTAATATTGTATAGCAGTGGAGCGCTCGGCATTGCTTACCGTATTCTATTACGTCACATCCTATAACAACTATAGTAGATTGTAATAAAGCAGTGCATTAAGACCAAATGAGGCGACCGCCTTTTTAATGAGTTTGAATTCATAGTGTAGTGTTGCTTATAAACATGCAACTAAGAACAGGTAAAAGCTGTGCTTGAGGGACTACAGAAAATAAGAAGTTGGAGTTTAAAGAAGAAGGCAAAAAAGAAGGAAGTTCTGGTCATCGGTGCTTCCACTTATCGAATGTATCGATTTAGTTGTGGGCTTCTACGGCAGCGATAAAGACTAACAGACTGCTACGCAGAGGTAGATTCACTCACTCACGCCTGTATCCCCGAAGGGGCAGGCAGAGGTGTAATATTACACCCACATTTCGCCATAAATTTTTAGGTCCCACGTAATACCGGGCACGTTACCAGATTCTGCTGATACTGAGAATTCGGAAAAACCCAGTGACACTTTTGTACGCAGAGGTCTTAATTTCTTTTTGAATTTAACTGGTGAAGTAAATCATAAAGAGGAATGCTGCATGTCTGAGAGTTCTTGTAAGACTCACGTCTTCTGTCAGCTAGCCAGTCAGTGGACTATAGCAAGTGTAGTTGACTATGGCTTAACCTGTGATTATAATGAGAAGCCATGACAGGCCCAGCAGTTGGACAGATTATAAACAAGGCTGATGATGATTCTTATACATGTATAAGCTTAGTCTTATTTTGTTTAATTCACATCTTTGCCTCTAACATGGCTAAAATGCTTCTCAAACTCACGCTAATCACATTACATGAGTCATTTCGAACAAAAAGGTTTTTCAGACAAAACACGACAACACTCGTGAAATATTTTTGCTGGCGCTGCAACCTAAATCAACTATCATAACAGAATGCTGAGAGGTAATGAGGCGAATACTTAAATAGCGTTCGCTCCTTTACCCCTCATGATAACAGTAACGCTCAACTTGCAAGAGTTTTGATAAACCATTTTCCTCAAACTTATAAGTTAACTTTACTTTATATTTTCGTTTACTCCCGAACGAAGTTGCGGGAAGTAGACTAGATAATCTAAATACAAGCGAGTACTCTCCAGAAAATATATTTTCTTGAACATGTTTTAAAACTAAACTACATACCATTGTACTTTTTTAAACGTACCTATCCTATTAATTTAAAACAACAGAATATAACATCACCACAAGATGCCTTGTATGAGGTACATCAACATTCGTGTGTGTTGGACAAACTGTTTGGCAATGAAAACATGATAATTTAATGATATTAAGGAAAGTTAGTGAAACAATGGAGTTTTTCCGATGATATTTATTTAAAACATTCAACATTTTAATTAACCGACTTGGTATTACATGGATCTCACAACTTTTTACGGTCGCGAGACTTGGTATTTTTGACAAGTGTATTGTTTTTATGGGATCTCATTTCTTTTTGTAGATTGTCTTACTTTAGCCCTTTCCGGTACCTTGTTCTTTTTGTACACCAACAACGAATGTTCTTAATTAAAGCTCTAACTGCAAAGTTTGTTTTGAAATCCTATATATTTTTGTGGGATTAAAAAGCTATTATAGACAATCTAAATACAAGCGAGTACTCTCCAGAAAATATATTTTCTTGAACATGTTTTAAAACTAAACTACATACCGTTGTACTTTTTTAAACGTACCTAGCCTATTAATTTAAAACAACAAAAAATAACAACACCACAAGATGCCTTGTATGAGGTACATCAACTTTCGTGTGTGTGTTGGAAAAACTGTTAGGCAATGAAAACATTATAGTTTAATGATATTAAGGAAAGTAAGTGAAACAATGGAGTTTTCGATGACACTGTCTTAACTTGGTCATATTTTTTTGTTACAGCATAAGAGCTGTTTGCTATCGTGCCCTATGAGATGACGTCGATGAGGACTCCCCACTCGGGGTGGGATGCAATAAATCAACTTATAGTTCGTGCCACGAGAACATTGACTTTTTGTAAACAAAGAATTCCTACAAAGTGACTTAGCGACAGTTCTATCAAAAACAAATAATATCAAATCCAATGAACGCAACGGTACATAGATATGTGTCATTGCTAACTAATATGTCAATTGATCGGGTTTTATCGATATATGCGCTGTCAACAGTATTTTGTGGTACTGGAACACGTCAGACGCCGCCTGGAACGTCAACATTTTGCATTATACTATTGAAATGTTACAAAAAGTAGTAGTCGATGCAGCGTACTATCGATTTGGTTTACTGTCGATGTCGCATACTGTCATTTTAGTGTACTAACGATGAAGCGTACCAACGATTTGGGGTACTGTCGATGTAGCGTACCATCGATTTGGGGTACTGTCGATACATTAGCCCGTCGACGGAACGTTTTCGGTACAGCGACCATCGATGTAGTGACTGACGATATTATGAACTAGACCCGTTTGAAATATAACGTATATTGAAGCCCTGAATGTGTGTTTACAAAAATTCTATCTTCTCGTGGCACCAACTATCGATACATAATATTAATTAAATTGCTTAAACATATCCAGACGAATGCGTAATAATACCATTAAAATGTGCATCCAAAGAACTATTGATTATGAAATGATGCCATCGTATACGAAATATAAATCAAAACAAGGGCTTTTTGTTTCAAATGAAAATTAATTAAATCTGCAAGTGGATTGATTTATTGACGACGCTCGCAAATAATCAATTAATTCAAATCTGCAAATTGAATCATGTACCCAGTCAGGAGCTCAATGCATGAGGGTTATGGGTGCTTTTGTATTTAATCATTTTAATGAATGCACTAAGCGCTTTCAATAATATTATGGTAATGATTTTTATTGAAGCTCTAAACAGTAAAAGTCAGTGGTGATGGTGTTCTATTTTTATTTATATCTCAATATAATGTGAGACCAATGGGAGAGTGAAATAAAATAACTCATTAAGTTGTCCTAGTTTCAAAACTAGGGCACCATAATAATATGTAATGTATGTTTTATGTTGGTCGCATTAAAAATGATTATTACTCTTTTAAATAATTTCGGTCGATCATGGTATTACTATATTTATCACGTTCACGATATGGCCTTTCACATGGCACATCGTTCGCATAATATATTATTTTGACTACCCTGTATATGTCAGCGGATAACAACAAGAACCGTAAATTTATAAATTTCCTAGAAAATGTATAAACTTTCGTAGGATTCTAAATGAGAGATAAATTGTATTATTTTACACCCATATTATCGTAAATTGATAAACTTACCGAATTCATTCGTAAAATAATACGTAAGAAATAACCGAATGCCATGAGCGTTCTGATTGGTTGAATAAGTCACGTGTTCCATTTCAGTCCGCGCCACCGCCATTCTTCACCACTTTTACGGATAAACCGGAACTTTAGCGTTGTTAATAAGGGTAAGTTGACGAAGCCCTGCTTCGCAGGGCTCCTATTTTTAAGTTCAAGGTCACAAGGAGACCTAACATAACCTATTAATTTGACCTGATGCCGACCTTCATTATCACTGACCAACCAATCAGAGGGCAGTGTATGATTTGCCGTATTTGAAAGAAGCGTAAAATTAAAAGCTCTTCTGTGATTGGTCGAACCGTGAAAATCTTACGAATGGATTTCCGTCAGCTGTGATTGGTCGAACCGTGAAAATATTACAAATGGATTTCCGTCAGTTTATACATTTACAACGAGACGTCGCAAATTGATGAATTTACGGAAATGTTTGCGTAAAGTAATACAATTATCTCTCGCTTAGAATCCTACGAAAGTTTATAAATTTTCTAGGAAATTTGTAAATTTACGTTTCTTATTATTTTCCGGTGACATATTATGCACTATTTAATTACCTGGTGTTATTTTAAAGGCCTTTTTAGATGGCGTTTTTTAGAATTTAGAAGTTCCTATTTAATTTGAGTTTTTTTAATAATAATATGTTAAAATAGAATAGATTTCAAATAGTACATACATGACTTAGGATTTCTTTTTTGTTGGTTACCGGACAAGATATTTAGATCAGCATCAATTATACACCACTATTTTTTAATTAGTACAAAAAATTTAACAGGGCACTAAGTATCTTTAACTGATCATAATTATGTAGTTGAAAAATAAAAACACTAAGTCCCAAAACTGTCTCAAAACTGTCCACAAAAATACGTGATAATTGGTAAATGCAATACTAATACTATGACCGACCCGTGTACTATCATACCATTGATAAATTACCTGCCCCTCTGCGCCTGCGCCACGCCCCGACGATGCGACAAACAGTACTAAATTACTAGCGAAAGTCAGCGTATCTAATTTCGTTGCAAAACTTAATTGTTTGTCTACGTTTGCCCGACGCGATGGCCTATCATATCAGTTCATATCACGGGAGTATGTAGCTATGCTTCGTGCGTACTTTTTGAGTGGAAAAATCGCGAGTGCATCTGTGTACCCATGGACATCGTATTGTGAGTGTACAAAAGTGACCGGGTCAGTGTCAAACAATTAAAACAGTGCATATTGGATGCTTTTGACAACGGTGGTGGACATTTCGAAGGACAATGGAAATACTTGTAAGTTTAGTAAATAATACGTACTTAAGTAAATAATAATTTGATGCAGGCGCCTCAAAATCGGTCTGTGTTCTCCACACACCTTGAGGAAGGCCTATGTCCAACAGTGGACGTCTCTAGGCTGACATGATGACGATAAAATAATTTGTAAATAGCAGATGATTCTAACTTCATAAATACGCCAAAATTACTCTTTTCTTTTAGTCCACACTTCTTTAGAACACCATCTTTTATTTTGATATTTGTTTGCTTTCTAATTACATACCTCCGTTTAATTAATATATATAATATTAATTTAATTACTTGTTAAACGATAAATTTTACCGGTCCTACGCCCGAATGAAGTATGAAGGAGAGGGTAGAACTAACAAAATTAAAAAATAACTACCTACATTTATTATTTTTCTTCATTTTATTTTCTATTGCTACCTACATCATAAGTGCGACAGAGAGAATGCGAATGAGCAGGATGGAATATTATCAATGAATTAGTGAATGGATTGTAAAATATGACTATGATTTAAGTGAGATTTTCTACAATAAACAAATGATAATAACTTTGCTCTTTATTGATATTATGAAATTCTTACGTCACATATATGATAATAATATCTTCGCTAATCTGTCCTTAAAGTTTTTGTACTAATTAAAAAATAGCGGTGTATAAATAAGTCGCTTTTTCGTATTTTTATCTTCGAATTGATCCTCAATCCTCAATATAAATATGTCGTTGTTATAATAGGTACACTTTCTGTTATAAAGGCTTTTAGACAAGCAAACGTACAATATTAGCATAGATTACACAAATTACGGTTTTCTGTCACATAACGTATTCATTACTATTTACATCGAGTAAATTAGAAAATTAAACTCACGGCTTGGCCACGGGGACCGGCGACGCGACCTGCGACACGACCGGCGACGCGACAATTCGCGCGACGCGAAAAACATGCCACGGGCACACGCGTTCGCCGTCGCGACCAGTGTAGACCAGGAGCGAGACAACATTAGCTGAGATCTTTTTATGAAATTTAGTTCGACATTGTACGGACTTTGGTGGCAATATCACGTTTGTTTCAACCCGGCAATCGAACCCGAGACCTGATGATCCGCTTACACTACCGCAAGATCACAGAGGCAGACTTGATATTGTGTAGCTAACCACGGTATTGACAACTATAGGTACTGTATTTTATCCTTATACAAACGGTCGGAACGCGATTTATACCTACGAGCGTCAGGCTCGGTACCCACCTAACCTACTGCATACCAAACTCAAGGCGTGAGGCGCTTCGGTATACATTCTGTAGGTACCTACTGAATGTGTACTGAGCCGACGCTTGTAGGTATTGTAACTCAAGTTTTGAGTTAAAATACGGAAAAGCTTATGTAGGTAGGTGTGATCTAACTAACTAGGTATATGCACTTCTAAAAACTTACTTAGGTATTTTGCAATCACAGACAGACACTTCAACTTTATTTATACTGTATACATTTATGTAGATATAGATAACATCCAGACGTTCCAAATAGCTAGCCTAACTAAAAATTCTAAGAATAATATCATGCTCGCGGAGAAATAAACTAAAAATTTTATATTGACTCAACTCCGGCGCTAGTCGCCGCGACTACCGCTCGACGCCGTGGCGTGCGCCGTACTAATTCATATATTTGTTTTGGTCGCGCGACACGCCGCTGTACCGCTCGGTGCTATTCGCCGGTCGCGTCGCCGGTCGCCGCTGCGCGTGGCATGCTTAGAACATTTCTATACATTTGATTCAGTCGCAAGTTGCGTCGCCGGTCGCGTCGCGCGAATTTTTGCTGGAGCGAATTGTCCGTGGCCAGGCCGTTAAACTAATTGGTGAGATCAATCTTACAAGTACCTGGTAGGTATAAATCACTCTTATCATTTAATTATCAACTATTAAGGATGGTATTCGCTTTGAGGAATTTTGATGAAACAGATTTTAAGTATTCCGTAGTAAACTATACTTCATTTGTAGCATTATTCGTCCATCTATTGAAACGCGATTTATACCGCAGACTATATGCACTAAAAACGGAATTTGGCAATGTTACAAAACTGTAGAACAGAATACTAAAAAGGTTTTAAAAATGTTTATTATACTCTATTACATTGTGTGGGGTGTCGAGAGATGGATCATCTAAAACTATTACGATTTTCGTGGATTTTTTCTATTCTGGGATCAGCTACCGAAATATTCAGTATGAGTTGTATAAGTATCATAGTCATCCTACCAACTTGACTGCATGTTTTTTTTTTTAATATATAGTAATAGGTGGCATACGAGCAGACGCATCGCCTGATGGTAAGCAATTACCGCCACCCATGGACACAAGCAACACCACAGGAGTCACAAGCGCGTTGCCGCCACTTGGGTTGGGAAAAGGGATAGGATTAGGAGTGGGATGAGGGAGAAGGAACAGGGGACAGGGCCGCCGGCACTCTCACTCACCGAACGAAACGCAACAGTTTAGGTACTGTTACTCTACGTCGATTTTCTGTGAGAGGGTTGTACTTCCCCGGTCAAGCTGGCCCATTCCTGCTGAAATCAGCAAGGCTCTACTACTACTACACAAGTATTACTGGCATGAAGCGCCTAGACTCCAGATGCGTGTCTAGACTATATATGACTAAGGTTTATAATGTCTGCTGTTACTTTGACTTAGTCTCAAGGATTTGAAGATACTCCGCCACTTTTCGTATCTAGTTTTGGAACATTCAATCGAACATTACCTCAATCATTAATTCTCAACTTTTTAAAACCTTTACAGAATATGACCTTTTTTCACTGAGCGACAGCTGTCTGAGCACCGCAATCAAAAGGAATATGCATATTCTAAGGTTAAGAACAGTGATGGTATATTGAAGGGTACCAGTGCCTGTTAGCTCTAAGCCATCGGCTGGCGTCCTTGCCCCCCCCCCTAGGCGATCGGCTGGCGACGCCCTTGCTTGCTATATTCAACAAATTCGGTTTTATTTGATTCTAATGCCATTACGGCTCCACTGACACGCTGCGTAAACTCGATGATTGCTGGAATATCTGCAACATTAATTCGGACCATCAAAACTTTAATGAACTCATTGATTTTGCTGGAATAGCTGCCGCAATTTTCATCGCTGTTAACGATCCTCGAGTGTAATAATTGTCGCCATAATCGTTAACGGGGGATATTGACGTTAGTGACTAGTTTGTAATACGTACAATTATCTGACGATTTCCGGAGAAAAATTAAGTTTTTCTGGAAATCCGTTCGTGCAGTTCGAGGAAGAACTCAATCCTCAGAATACACATCGATCAGAGACTAGAATGGAAGGATAGTGAATGGTGAATCGTGCGTGCTGAAGAGATGGAAAGAGTATTTTGAAGGGTTATTTGAAAGAATGGCGATAGAGAAACCGATAGCAATGATGAAAGCGTTATTGGCGTGGATGAGATCGTGAAGGCACTGGGAAGTATGAAAGTAGGTAAGGCTGCAGGATATGATATGATTACAGTCGAAATGCTGATGGCTGGACAGGGCATCATAGTTGGTCAGTTGCAGCGGTTATATAACTTGTGCTGGAGCACCGGCCGAGTACCTAATGACTGGGCCACAGCTGTAGTTGTGCCTCTTTATAAAGGAAAAGGCTCGCAACAAGACTGAAAAAACTATAGAGGCATTAGCCTTCTCAGAATTGTTGGCAAATTGTATGCAAAGGTACTGATTGAAAGTGTTATAAAAGTAACCGACAAGAAAATATGGGATGTACTAGCGGGTTTTCGAAAGGGTATGGGATGTACGGATCAGGTTTTTTCCTTGCAAAGCATAGCCGAAAAGTTTTTGGCCAAAGGTCAAAAGGTCTATTGCGCATTCGTGGATTTGGAAAAGGCTTACGATAAAGTGGTGAGGAATGAAATGTGGTCGGTGCTGTCAATGAATGGGGTGGACAGCAGCCTCATTCGAGCTCTGAAATCCCTTTATGAGGATTTTAGAGCTTGTGTGAGGATAAACGGGGCATACACTGACTGGTTTACCATCGAGAAAGGTTTTAGACAGGGATGTGTAGCGTCGCCGTGGCTGTTTAACCTCTTCATGGACAGTTGTTTGCAAGATTTAAAACATAGTGACTTAAGGATGAATGGGTTACTCGTCAAATGCCTCCTTTATGCTGATGACCAGGTAATACTTGCATCTTCAGCGGAGGAGTTGCAGGCGATGGTAACAATCACGCATGGTGCGTTAGAGAGGAAAGGAATGAAAGTGAATGTAAGTAAAACGAAAGTTATGGTTTTTGAAAAGGAGGAATGCGTTACGGCTTGTAATGTTTTGATCGATGGACAGCGAGTGGAACAAGTGAATGAGTTTGTTAACTTAGGTACGTTGTTTACAAGAGATGGTAAGAATGAAGAATATATTGAAAGAAGAAGTTTTGGGATGTGCCTGTTTAGTGTACCCCAAGGTCCCCAAGCAACAAACATTTCTAAAATTCAGGTTTTTGCGCCTAAAAAGTTTTAGCTTTTTTATACATACAGATAGCATTTTTTTTATAACTCTATGATCCCAATAAGTGCAAAAATATTGTCGTCTTAACCCTTTGCAAATGACTTTTAATCGGTTATTAGGTAATCCTAATCATTAGTTTCCAGCATACGTGAAGCAAACTTCGGTAGTGCTAAGATACATATAAAGCTAGGAGCATAAAAGATATTTACAACCCTCTATTAGAGAGTTTAAATAAACATTGCTTCTGGTGTTTCAGATGCTTATCTAGTAGTGTTTAATACAACACAATTATAGTTTGCTCAAAACTACATTATGGTTGTTGCTTGTATTCATAAATGTTATTTGTATATCGACATAAAAGTAGAACGGTACACTTAAAATGATTATTTTATATGAATTTAGAGTAAGCTCAATAAAATTAATTTATTTGGTAATTAACCTCCGGAACAAATATATTGAAATGTAATTGTAACAACAAACGTCAGGGATTATTTTAAGCACTCATTAATTAATAAAATGGATTGGCATATTACATACGACTCGTTCACTCGCAACTCCGAGATCCATGAGTACTTGGCGATGAAAACTGTAACAGAAGAAGCTGAAATATACTCAAAAAAGTATTCAAACTGACTGAAAAATCATCCTAACCCATTGACTAGTACTCTATTGCTGAGAAATCCTATAAATCATCTGAAGAGAGCCAATGTGCTGTTTGATTGAGGAGAGTTAAGGCAGTGGCCATAACCCACCGTAAAAAACAACATCAGTCTATAGATTATAATCAGATTGGTAGAAGACCAATCTGATTATAATCTATAGACTGATTGCAGATACTACGAGAAAAAAAAATACATACCATCAAAATATAGTGTATTTGTTTACATATCTGTCAAGTTGATTTTACGATGTCGAATGTAAGCATGTTATGATATTCTTTATAATTATAAATCATTTAAAGGAAGTAGGCAACACTCGATCGAAAGATCAACCTATATTCCCAATCGACTTCAAAAAGGAGAATCATCTTTTTACTGTCTGAGTTAATAGATTATGATGATAATTGTTTGATTTGAATGCTAAAGCTTCTGGAATGGTTCCATTAAAATTGCTTTGACCAGTCGGTGTTAGGTTATCCTTAGTAATGGGTTTTTTGGAACACCCATATATTTTTAAGAGTTTTTGAAGTCGTTTTTTTTCACGTAGGTAGTTTTATCCATAATGCTGAATAATATAATTATGAGATAAGTTATCTAGCAGATAATAGTACTACTACTACTCTTTGATGAGGTCTCGTTGCGTTGTATGTTGTTACCGATATGATACTAACATTTTATATATTCCCATTTTTGTATCCGATTGAAGTCCTGTTTTCGCTATAATCAGGGTCTAATCGTATTTCCAAAATTGTTTGATGATGTTGCACCGCGTGCTTAGATTTTAAAAGACAATTCACAACACTTTCAATAAATGCATAAAATATACATATCTAGCTGACCCGGCGAACTTGCGGTACGAAGTTTACATAAAAAAATACTTATTTGCATTTTTTTATAAAATATTTTGATAAAAGCCTTCTCCTGTCAATAAAGAACACATAACAGAAAGATTTATCCAATTTGGTACAGCAGTTTAGAAGTTATGCGAGTACAACATTTCAGTAATTCATTTTTTGTAAAGAATGTTTTAAACTATGTACTAGATTCTAAAACTAACGCAATAATACAACTGGAATCGGCATAGCTTTAGTATGACCAGTAAAATAACATACCTAACTGATTTTGAACCACGCACCACAGGCATTGAATCAATATTCTCATATACCACACAAAAGCACAGGTTGCCACGACCGTTTTACGCATTAAACATGGGATTCTCATTATTCTATGATATTTTCATGAAATAGTGGTAATTCACGTGTTCTGTGATCAGTCATCTCAAGCAAGCAGGTTGATTCATACAGTTGAGGTGACTGCCCAGCAATACCCCGCATTATGTAGGTTCGATCTCCACGCGAAACTTTTATCTTATTTTATCTTTATTGAGTGTTTGTAAACACAATTTTATTCCTAGTGCGGGAGTTGGTTTCAAGCTTGGAAATGAAATAAATAATTAAATAATAAAATCACTATTAAGCCAATTCTTGTTCATATGCGCACAATTGAGGCACGCTTATTTCAACAATAACTCTGCTGAATTCGTTATTGCTTGGCCTATAATATAGAAAAACTAACAGCTAACTTCATTGACGTACCCTGCCTATCTCTTGGGACTTACAAGCGCGTTCGCTATTTACTATTGGTATATAACTTGAAATATCCTCCGTGCTCAAAAACTCTTTATAACTCTCAACAAACTTAATCAAAAGAAAATACAACTTATAACAAATGCTGAAAATGGAAGCCTTTAGTGTTTAACGAAGCCTGCTCCATAAAAACAGGATCAGTTACACTGAATAAAAGAGTCAAAAGTATTGAGGTTGCAAAACTAGCAGAATAATGTCATAGCTATTGTATTTCGTTTCAATAGGAAAAGTATCTATACAAAAGTTGACAAAGCGCTCAGAAATGGAGCATTACCGAATAATATCTTTCATTGACTGCACGGTTGGCGTAGTGGTTTAAGCGGCCGCCTCGCCGCTTGACACTGCGCCGAGTGTTGTGGGTTCGATCCCCACACGAGGCAACACTTTGTGTAATTCACAAATTGTTGTTTCGAGTCTGGGTGTTCATTGTGTCCGTTAGTTGTATAATAATAATAATAATAATAATATTTATTGGTCTCAAACATATACATGGTTTTGCTTACATATCACTAATACAGAAATATTTGAACTTTCAATTTAAAATACTGTATGTTTGTAAAGTGTCCCCCGCGACACAGGATTTAGTCCTAATGCGGGAGTTGTCTTTAAATATATATATATATATATATATCGCCAGTACACTGTTGAATGCTATAATGAAAACTGTCGTATTGGGCTCGCAGCGTATGTGAATGTTCGTAATTTTCTCTGGGCAAACTTATTGGAATTGAAACCGGGCTTGCAAACATTTCTCGGTAGGTAGTACTTAATCTGGAATTGTGATAATTATAATAATAATAACAACACAAGTACAATGAGGAGATGATAATGATATTATGTTGACAAGAGCTAGGGCAGCAGCTGCACGCAATACATCCCCGAACTCGTCGCTCAGCTCCGCCTCGCAGCCGCCGGCACCTACAACAGAGTTGCCGGTAATCATAGAGGCGTCGAGCTCGTCAAGCGACGAGTATTTCTCCCCGCCGACGTCACCAACACCCGTACGCCACCGTGGGAGAGGCCGGCCACCGCTACGCTTGGGACCCCGAGATCCACCGGTCTCGAACAGGGCCCCCGCTCCCGGTGGTAATGTGCACCGCATGAAATGGACTACAACCATGAATGAAAACGTCATGCGGGCATATTTTGTGGCTACAGAGGGAGGTACCAACCTTACGGCGTATCGTGACCGCATGCTGCCTTCGAACCAGCTGTCAACGTTTCGGCACAGCGACTGTCGGATCAAGTGCGGGCTATCCAGCGCTGCCGCCTGCTGGATGACGACGCACTTGAGAGGCTACGATCTGACTTACTACGTAACCCTCCTATCCCTTCTTCTACGAGTAGTGATTTACAAGTTGCAAATATTGTCAGACCGCAAAGGACTGTTGAAGAGGTGCATTGTAGGGATACACAAGTAAGTACCCAGTACATAGATGAATTAAGGAGTACTTTGGAGTGCACTATTCGGGAGTATCGTTTTGTGAATACCGCAGATAGGCCTCGCTTACCGCGTTTGCCCACAAACAAGAAAAATATAGCGCTGGTGTGTGCCCTGGATTCACTATTGTCCACGTACTTAGACAATAGTAAAGATCTTAGCGATACCCACTCGATTCTGTACTGTGCGGCTGTTACAGCGTGTCGAGTGGCAGGTATTAAAATACCATATGGTAATAATACTGCCCCTCGAACTAATGCTGTACTGGCCTGGCAGTGCAGGATTGAGCGTCGTATCGCTGAGGCCAGGGCGCTCATCGGAAAGCTAATTTGCTTCAGGTCGGGCAATACAAGACCGAGAGTGATGCGTTTTGTGATTCGGGCGTTCTTAGGTACGGGCCTTAGTCGCCAAGAATACGAATCACGAGTCACAGAACGCATCGACTACCTGAAGCAAAAAGTTTGTGCGTGGGCAAGCCGTTTAAGACGGTACAAAAGGCGTGTGGACCGATACACCCAGAATAGGGTATTCCAAAAAGATGAAAGGTGGGTGTATAGAAGTTGGGAGCGGACTGATCCAAGTGTGGATGATGGGCGTCTGCCGGATGCTGAGGCAACGAACGCTTTCTGGCGCAGCATTTGGTCGATGCCCATCAGCCACACTGAGGGTGATTGGTTTGGGGATGTTAAGCGAGCATGTGAGGGAATACCCCAAATGCAGAGCGTAGCCATTGAAATAATGGATATAGCTTGTGCAGTCCGTTCATTATCTAACTGGAAATCAGCGGGACCGGACGGACTGCACAACTTCTGGTTGAAATGGCTACGTAGTGCCCATGCTCGGTTGGCATCCCAATTCCAGGCATCTTTGGAATCGGGCTCGATCCCAACTTTTATGACAACTGGTATCACTCACCTGCTCTTTAAGTCAGGCTGTACCACGGACCCCAAAAATTATAGACCGATAACGTGTCTACCGACTATGTATAAACTTCTTACATCTATTTTGAGGACGAAGATGTTATCACATATAAGAAATAATAACATTATGTCAGTGGCTCAAAATGGATGTAAGAATGGGGCCCGTGGTACAAAAGAGCTACTCCTATTTGACATGGCCATAAGCCAGCAGGTGCGTCGCAATCGAAGGGATCTGGCGACATGCTGGATAGATTACAAGAAGGCCTACGACTCCGTGCCACATACGTGGCTCTTGAGGGTGCTGGAGTTATATAAAGTCGATATAACTCTATGCACCTTCTTGAAAGTATGTATGTGGCAGTGGAGTATGGCCCTTCACTATCCAGAGTGTCGGCAGATTCGCAATTGCGGTGCTCCTCTAAAGATCGAACGGGGTATATTCCAAGGTGACAGTTTAAGTCCCTTATGGTTTTGTCTAGCTCTGAATCCTCTCAGCACTCTGCTAGAGGGGTCTGGGCTAGGCTATCGGTTACAGCATAGAGGTCAAGTTATATCCCACCTTTTTTATATGGATGACTATTTGCCCCACCACTTTCCAATTGACAGCGTTACTAAAAGTAACTGAAACTTTTAGTAATTCTATCAAGATGGAATTTGGTGTGGATAAGTGTGCGGTCATGTATGTAAAACGAGGTGGTATTGTGGAATCTGATGGAATAGAGCTTTCAGATTCGACAAAAATTAGATCTCTATCTGCAACCGAGACTTACAAGTATCTGGGTATGTCGCAGGCCTTAGGTATTGCTGAGACTGCCATGAAACAATCATTGCGGGAGCGCTTCTTTGGCCGCTTCAAGAAAATACTGAAAAGTTTTTTATCAGGCGGCAACAGGGTGCGTGCCTATAATGGTTGGGCCATGCCAGTCTTAGCGTACTCCTTCGGCATACTCAGATGGACTCAATTAGAACTGGACGCCTTGGACAGAAAAGTCCGTTGTCTATTGACTGAATATCGAATGCATCACCCGCGGTCGTCAGTAATGAGGTTGTACATCCCGCGGAAATGTGGTGGTCGTGGTTTCTTAAGTGCTAAGGACCTCCACAACCGCGAGGTGTACAATCTTAGAGAATATTTTCTCAAGACGTACACGGGTGTGCATCGTGATATTGTTGCTGTAGACAACGGGCTTACCCCGTTGGGTCTGGCAAAAGAGAGCTGGCGCGAACCTGTTGTACTAAGTATTGAGGAGCGCAGTGATGTATGGAAGGGCAAGGAGTTGCATGGACGTTTTTATCGGGCCTTACATAGGCCTGATGTAGACTTCATGTCATCAGTTGCTTGGCTACGGTTCGGTGATCTATTTGCAGAGGGTATTCTCTCGTTTTCCATAAATTCATTTGCACTAATATTGTTTGCCATAATCATCCCCGATCATAATATTTACTTGCACTATTATCATTTATACTAATAACGTTTGCCTTAACAACTCAACAGTGATAACCTTTATTTGCCATAAAATGACTTTCTATAACAACATATATCATAATAATTAGTTTCCATAAGTAACACATCTCATAATCGACTCTTGACATAATCAAAATTTGATATAATTATGAAAATAATATATAATATTGTTAGGTCGAAATTAATTATCGTTAACACCCTGACTCAGTGCAATCCGACTCGGATAGGTTAGGATAGGATTCTCTTTTGACCCTTAACCCAAAAATAGGAGCCCTGCGAAGCAGGGCTCCGTCAACTTAGTCCACATTCTTCACACTAGTTTAATAAACTGAAGTTGAATTAATTATCGTTAACACCCCGACTCAGTGCAATCTGACTCGGATAGGTTAGGCTAGGGTTCTCTTTTGACCCTTAACCCAAAAATAGGAGCCCTAAGTTGACGGAGCCCTGCTTCGCAAGGGCTCCGTCAACTTAGTCCACATTCTTCACACTAGTTTAATAAACTGAAGTTGTTCAACTTCAGTTTATTCTCTATTTTCTTCTTAGATTATTGAAAACGAAAATTATAGCAAATACATTTATGGATTTAAATTATTATGACACTTGATCGATTATGACCAATGGAATTAGTGAAAGTCATTTTATGTCATTTCACGATTATGACAACTGAAGCATTATTTCTAATGAAATTATGGCAAATACCAGTATGGCATATGAAATTATGGCATTTTAAATTATGGCAAACAATAGTAAACCTTTGCAGAGACCGAAGGTTTTGTCTGTGCAATTATGGACGAAGTTGTCATGACGAACAACTACCGTAAGTATATTCTGAAGGATGGAACCGTTGACATATGTCGGGCGTGTCACCAGCCTGGGGAATCTCTCAGACATATAGTTTCCGGTTGTTCTCGTCTTGCCAACGGTGACTACTTGCACAGACACAATCAAGTAGCCAGGATCGTCCATCAGCAGCTTGCCTTAAAATACAGCCTTGTACCCTTTGAAGTACCGTACTAGAGGTATGTGCCCGATCCAGTTCTCGAAAATGGTCGTGCCACTATGTACTGGGATCGATCTATCATCACCGATAGGACTATCGTGGCTTACAAGCCCGATATCGTGGTGATAGATCGATCAGAACGCCTTGCAATGATCGTTGATGTCACTATTCCCCATGACGAGAATCTCGTGAAGGCCGAAAAAGACAAGGAAATCACGTATTTGGACCTGGCTCACGAGATTGTCGACATGTGGGATGTGGACTCGGCGATCATTGTACCGATAGTCGTGTCAGTTAATGGTCTCATTGCCAAGAGCCTCGACCACCATCTCAAGAGGCGCTCGTTAGGCGGCTGGATCAAGTCCTCCATACAGAAGGCAGTATTGTTGGACACGACGCGCATAGTTCGGAGGTTCCTCTCTCTGGAGCCCTAACCACCGGTAGCTTGAACCCTGTGCCCGGTACCGGTGGGTCTCCGTGGTCCTATTTTATATGGTTAAATTTTATTTGTATTTTTATTAGAGTGATTTAATTATGTAAAATAAGACGATGAGATAAAATTAGTGAATAAAGAGGAATAATAATAATAATTATTAAGTATGTGAAATGTGACGGTGGTGAGAAGAATATTTAATAAACGACATAATAATAACCTGGCAACACCGTAAAGTCAACAACCAAATTTTCTTGCATATTTTAATTTTAATTTATATTACAGTTTTACGATACAATTTATATATTTATACCACAACAAGAAGTTATAATACCTATAATATACGGATTTACATATAAAGCCATAAAATTTAAGAAATAATATTATAGATAAATATACTGAAGATGACACCATATGTCAAAATGAAAAGCACAAACAATAACAAATATAAAGGCAAGGAAATGTAATATAAATGTTGACCAGAGCCAGGAAAGCAGCTGCAGCACGCTTAACACCTCCGGACTCGTCCCTCAGCTCCGCCTCACAGCCGCCGGCACCACCAACAGCAACGCCGGTGTGTGTTGAGGCGTCGAGCGCATCTAGCGACGAGTTTTTCTCCCCGCTGTCGTCGCCACCACCTGTCCGCCGGCGAGGGAGAGGCCGGCCACCAGTATCAAACGTTATAAAAAACGTATAGGCAGATATTCTCAGAATCGCACATTCCAAAAGGATGAAAGGTGGGTGTATAGAAATTGGGAGCGTCCCGGTCTAGGTGTGGATGATGGAGGTCTACCAGATGATGAAACTACAAATACGTTCTGGAGTAGCATCTGGTTGACCCCCGTTAGCCATACGAAGGGTGGTTGGTTTAGGGATGTCGAGCGATCATGTGCAGCAATCCCTAATATGGATGCCGTAGCTATTACAGCTACAGATGTTGGTTGTGCAGTCCGTCCGTTACCAAACTGGAAAGCGGCAGGTCCGGACGGATTGCACAACTTTTGGTTGAAGTGGCTGCGTAGTGCACATGCTCGTTTTGCGTCCCAGTTCCAATCATCTCTAGAATCAGGGACGCTGCCAATTTTCTTAACAACTGGCATTACCCACCTGCTCTTCAAAACAGGAAGTACCACGGATCCAAAAAAATATAGACCTGCAACCTGCCTACCGACGGTCTATAAACTTTTTACATCCATTTTGAGAACCAAACTGGCCAAACATATATATACTAACAAAATCATGTCCAGTTCTCAAAATGGATGTAAAGGTGGGTCACGTGGTACTAAAGAGCTACTCCTTATAGACATGACCATTAGCCAACAGGTTCGCCGTAGCCGAAAGGATCTAGCGACATGCTGGATAGATTATAAGAAGGCCTACGACTCTGTGCCACATACATGGCTCTTGAGAGTGCTAGAGTTGTACAAAGTGGATCCAACTCTATGCACTTTCCTGAAGACGTGTATGGGGCAGTGGAGTACGGTTCTTCGCTATCCAGGATGTCGACGGACTCTCGGATGCGGCGATCCTATGAAGATCCAACGAGGAATCTTCCAAGGTGACAGTTTGAGTCCCTTATAGTTTTGTCTAGCACTGAATCTTCTTAGCACTTTGCTCGAGAATTCAGGGCTAGGCTATCGGTTGCACAGCAGAGGTCAAGTAATATCTCACCTTCTTTTCATAGATGACTTAAAACTATTTGCCTCTGACCTGACTGACCTCCAGTTGACAGAGTTAATAAAGGTAACTGAAAACTTTAGTAAAATTATCAAGATGGAGTTCGGTGTCGATAAATGTGCGGTCTTGCATGTAAAGAAGGGCAGGGTTGTGGAATCTGATGGTATAGAACTTTTAGATTTCACACAACTTAGATCTCTATCTGCAACCGAAACCTACAAATATCTAGGTATGTCGCAGGCACTAGGTATTGCTGAGGCTGGCATGAAACAGGCGTTGCAGGAGCGCTTCTTTGGCCGTCTGAGAAAAATCTTAAATAGTTTTTTATCAGGCGGTAACAAGGTGCGCGCCTGTAACGGTTGGGCCATGCCAGTCTTAATGTTCTCCTTTCTTATGACATCGGCACAGATTGTTTTGCTTTCTCATAGGCCTCTCCCAGGCTTTTCCAATGAATACGGTCGTCACATAATCTAGTCCATATAACGCCTGCTGTTTCCTTCAAATCGTCGCTCCATCTTCGACATGGCCTTCCTCGTTATCTTTTTCCTTCTCTAGGATACCATTCCGTTACTATCTTTGCCCATTTTCATTGTTTACTACGCATCAGATGTCCTGCCCATTGCCATTTAAGTTTTTTAATGGTATACGATACGTCCGCGATATTTGTCTTTCTTCTTATTTCACTTAGGTTTTTCTTGTCCCTTCTTTTAATGTTTAATCAAAATCATTTATTCATCTAGGTCACAAGGTGACGCTTATGAACGTCAATTTTAAAATTAAATTACTTAATGCTTCTACATTTACATTTACTGCCTCGTTCGCAAAGCAATAGGTAGAGCCACGAGAAAGAACGGGCAATAAAACTCGAGGCCACTCTTTTAAATCGCCAATATTATGGTACATATTTTCATTTTTGTAAGGAGCTGCAACTGTTACACATTGTACTAAATTACTTGTAAATAGTACTTAGTTACAGACATAATACTTAAGGAATTAATGTCGTTACTAAATGATGTGTTTTAGTTAGCCTTCCAATGCGAATATTGTGTAACAGGAGCATCCACTTACGACTTATAATGTATAGAACTCGTGACCATGTTCAGAACTATGGTGGAAATGTATGTTACAGAAGTGACGGTATATGAATACACAAAATTACAAAAACTTTAATTCATCGACCATGATAACGAGTTATCTTCATCTTACAGTACAGTAAATTTTAAAAAATTAGTAGAACAACAATGCAAATGTAGATGTAGTAAGTAGAATGACCTAAATATGATAAACGAATAATAATTTAAAAGAACTAGAAATGTTATATAATGATAAACTGAAAAATGCAAAGTATCTATATAAATTCTAAATAAGTAGTAGATCATGAGTTGTCTAGTGTAAGTGACCATCTATCCTTGTCACTGAAATAATCATTAATAGTATAATAACCTTTCTTAATAAGGCAGTCTTTTATTTTAGCTTTAAATGTTCTAAATGGTAATTCTAAAAGACTAATTGGTATTTTATTGTATATATGAATACCTAGCCCTACAAAATAATTATTAACTTTATGTAAACGATGAAAAGGGGCATATAACCTATGCTTGTTTCGAGTATTTATATTATGTATATCGCTTTTTGAGGTAAATAAACTTATATTTTGCCTAATGTACAAAATATTAGCAAATAAAAATTGCGAGGCTACTGTAAGAATTCCTATAGACTTAAAGCGTTCCCTAAGAGTATCTTTTGCACCTAACATGTATATTGCTCGTACCGCTCGTTTCTGTAGAACGAAGATATTCTGAATATCCGCTGCTTTGCCCCATAATAAAATACCGTAGGACATAACACTGTGAAAATAGCTAAAATATACTAAACGAGCCGTGTCGATGTCAGTAAGTTGCCTAACTTTTCTGACGGCATACGCAGCAGAGCTGAGCTTTCCTGCTAGACATGCTATATGTGCACCCCATTGTAACTTATTATCTAATGTAATACCTAAGAACACTGTAGAGTCAACTGTGTCAAGTTCCTCCCTATCTAGCATAATATTAGGTCCTAGTTGTCTAACGTTAAGTAAAGCAAATTTAACGCATTTAGTTTTCCTAGAATTAAGTACTAGATTGTTTGCTGTAAACCATCGTGTAACTTGTAATAGTGCATTATTTACATCATCAAATTGATTTCTATTCCTATCTACTTTAAAAATAAGTGACAGAAGATAATAGACAAGACAAGACATAAGAGTTTTTTAAATAAAAAGGTAAGTCATTAATATATACTAGAAATAGAAAAGGACCTAAAATTGAGCCTTGTGGAACGCCTAGCTGTATAGGTAATTTAGAGGATGTAGTCCCATTTATATTGACACACTGAAATCTTTGCCGCAGGTACGAATCGACAACACTAAGTGCGGTTTTCTCTACGCCGTAGAGGCGGAGCTTACGCAGTAGTGTGTCGTGCTGAACGCAGTCAAATCCAATAGCATTCTTTGATGACTCCCAAGCACTATAAACGTGTTTTATGAGAGCAACACCCGCATCAGTAGTGGATCTACCTTTAGTAAACCCGTATTGATCTTAATATACTTCTCTCCATATCATGTTGGCATGTTTTTAATTTGTTGATGTTGTCTTTAGTCAGCGCCTATGTTTGACACCCATACGTCATGGCTGGCAGGACGCGAGAGTTATAGACTCTACTTTTAAGTTTGAGTGGTACTGACGGGTTTTTCATAATCTCATTTAAAGACCAATATCTTTGCCATGCTACATTTGTTCTGTTTTGCATTTCTTTGGACGTAAGATTTATGGGGGAGATTATCTGGCCTAGGTAGGTGTATTCGTCGACGTATTCTATTGTGATATTGTTCACTTCAATCGTTGGTTTTGAACGGTTCGTCATCAGCTTGGTTTTTGTTACGTTCATTTGAAGGCCTACTTCTTCGCTTTTAGTACCTAACTAGTTCCTTGAGCATAATTTTTAGTTGATTTGGGTCGGCAGCGATTATTATAAGGTCGTCAGCAAATCGAAGATGATTGAGGATTCTTCCATTTATCCTAATTCCGTATGTAGTCCAGTCTAAATTGCGAAAAACATGTTCAAGCGTCGCGGAGAAAAGTTTGAGTGATAGAGGATCTCCCTGTCTTACACCTTTCTTAATTTGAAATGGTTCTCCTGTTCTTTCCGTTTTAATTTTTGCTGTCATATTCTCGTAAATGTTTGCAATTAATCTTATATACTTCTTTTCCACTCCTTGATAAGCTAGTGCTTCCCAGATCTTTCCATGTTTGAAAGAGTCGAACGCCTTATTGTAGTCGACAAACGCTAAATAGTAAGGTAGGCCATACTCGTTGTATTTTTCTATGATCTGTTTTATAGTATGTATGTGGTCTGTTGTTGAAAACCCGCTTCGAAAACCAGCTGGCTCTATTGGTTGATTCTCGTCTATGACATTTTTGATTCTATTCAGGATAATTTTTGAAAATATTTTGCATAAATTTGGCATGAGGCTAATGGGTCTGTAATTTCCAATATGATCTCTTTTCCCTTTTTTATGCAATAAGATTATTGTTGATGTTTTCCACTGAGCGGGTATTTGTTCTTTTACCAGTATTTCATTAAATACATTTACTAGGGTATCCAATATCGCATTCGTTGATCCTTTTATAAGTTCGTTTGAAATCGTGTCTTCTCCAGGTGATTTCCTGTTTTTTTGTGTCTGAATCGATTTTAGTATTTCGCTTTTCATTATAGGCGGAATATTTTCTTCCGGTTCTGTAAAGGAGATACATTTTATTGGTGATATGTTTCGTCGTTATATACACTGGCGAGCAAAAAAATCGACTCACTTCATACTTTTGCACTCAAAGTGATCTAGTTTTAAAATTAAGAACTAAATCTTAACTTAGGTCTTAAATTCTTTAAGTTCTAGAACGGGGGTTGGCTTTAAAATGAGTCCAAATAATCTTAACTTGTACTCATTTTCTTGAACAATAAATGTTTTTTAAACTTTGCGAGTACTAAAACTTGAAAAATTAAGGGTAAATATTTAAAATAAAAGACATCATAACATTTTAAATAAACTTTATTACATAATGATTACCACTTTAATAACGAATGCTACCCCCTCTTGCTCTGATGACAGCTTCTAAACGGTTCCTCAGTGACCCAATGAGGTGCTGCACTCTGTCTTGTGGTATACTCTCCCATTCCACGGTCAGAGCCGCTTGCAGGTCAGCTCTTGTACCTGGTGCAGGATAACTAGCCCGGATTCTTCTCTTTAGGTCATCCCATAAATGTTCAATAGGATTCAAGTCCGGACTACGAGCTGGCCAGTCCATAGCAGCGATACCCACTTCTCGTAGGTACTGCCGCACGACATTTGCGCTGCGTGGACGGGCATTATCATGCATCAGGATGAAGTTTTCTCCAATAAAACCAGCGTATGGGATGACGTGGTCTTCCAAGATATCTTCAATATACCGATGTGCGGTCAACCCCCCCCCCCTACATGGCGGCCAGTTTCAATGAAAACCAGTACAGTTTTTGCTTCCATTGATATGCCAGCCCACACCATGCAGGAACCTCCTCCGTTCGCAACAGTTTCTGCTATGCAGTATTGTGCGTATCGCTCCCCCGGCCTTCTGTACATCCTTCTCTTTCTATCGCTACCATGTAGGCATACTCTGCTTTCATCCGAGAAGAGAACAGAGCGCCATTGATCCTCAGTCCAATCGACGCGTTCTCTTGCAAAACGTAGCCGGGCTGCTCGATGACCTGCAGTCAATTTGGGACCCGTTGCTGGTCTTCTTGGAGTGAGAGTAGCTGCCTTGAGTCTTCTTCTCTCTGTCCAAGAACTTACAGCTACCCCACTTGTTTCTCGGAGCTCCTGTTGAACTTGGACCCCAGTGAGAGAACGACTCCTCAGCGAAGTACGGACGATAAAGCAATCGTCTGCCTCCGAAGTGGACCGATTTCTACCGGAACCTCTTCGTCGGTGAAAGCTGTAGCGGTAGCTACATACAACTGAGGCCATCTAGCGAGCGACGACGAAGTCTCAATAACAACAACATGGCGAGATCTATCGGACACAATGCGACGGATATCAAGGTGCTGAATCGCACATGCAGAGTTCGCGCGCCGAGTTGTATATATACAACATCTGAAATACGTCCGTCGGACTGACAGTCCACCAGGCACGATCACCCAGCCTGGTTAGAGGATCCTCCCTCTAGTTGGAGGAACACCACACCTCTATCCTCCACAAAAGCCACCAGTCTCCCGGTGCCTTCGGTATATTCTTGATACCACTGACTGGCTCATCTGCAAAGTACGAGCCACTTGACGTTGACTCAGGCCCTGTTGCAATAGGATAACTGCTTGAGCCGCTGCTTCCGCTGTTGTATCCATTTCCGGGAAATTTTCTTGCTTGGAGATTGACGAGATGTGTACCTGTTGACGTTTCACGGTCAATTGATAAGGGTAAAGGGTTACGTCACCTTTTATACACCCTAAGGTCGCGCAATGCTAACTGAGTTAATGAGTACGAAATCATACAGTTACTGTTCCTCGACTGTTTGACAATGTCTAAAAGTTAACACTGTAGTAATTGTTGTATCCAATTTTTGAATTCTTGTAGTCCTTTCCATGCTTTTTCACTCCTCCAGTGGATTCAATGTGAGACATTATAGTTTCTGTTTTTGTCTTTTCGTTATGTTTTCGGATAGATTCATTTATTTGTTTACTAATTGTTGCTATTTCTTGTCTATTTATTGGTTTTTGCTGTCTCATTTCGTCTCTTTTCTTAATCAAGTGTTGCGCTTCACGCCCAATTTTATCTTTTTTGATTTTGTTTGTTTTGTCATTAACTAATCTTAATATATAAAATCCTTTCGTTACTGTCTGACTGACAGACACGCTACAGCCAATACTATTGGCCGCAGGAAGCTGAAATTTGGCATGCATGTTCCTTGGGGACCGTAGGGGTGCACTAAGAAGGGATTTCCCGAAATTCCCACGGGATCGGTCAAAACAGATAAATTTAAAAAAATGTGCAGGCGTAGCTGCTGGCGTCCTCTAGTATATCATATTTTTCTGGTACGTTTTGAACTCTATTTACTTTTTTCTCTAATTTTATTTTTAAAGTTTCCAAGAGAAGTTCTGGCATATGTGTATGTATTCTTTGTCCACCTGTTTTTATTTGCATTCTTGAATTTTTTGTATAAGAAGATTTAATTTTTGCCCGTACCATTCTGTGGTCGGTGTTGTAATTTAATTGTTTTATGATATTGACATCCAAAAATATATTAGGTTTATTTGTAAGTATAAAGTCTTTTTCATTTGTAATCATTCCATTCGGTGAAATCCACGTCCATTTATGGTTATGTTTTCTATTATAAAAGCTATTCATAATGCATAAATTAAACTCTTGAACAAAATTAATTATCCTTTCTCCATTATTGTTACGTTTTCCAAATGTATGTGGCCCTAGAAATCTATTTTCATTGTTATTGCGTTTACCGATTGGACCATTCAGGTCTCCCATTATTATTATTATCTTATGCATATTTTCCATAGCTATCTTTAGTTTATGGTAAAATTCATCCTTAGTTTCCTGTTTTGCGTTTTCTGTTGGAGCATACACTTGCACTATAGAGATAGGTTGTTTATAGCTGGAAAGGTTAATGTTAAGGACTGCTATCCTGTCTGATACTGCAATCAATTCTTGTATGTCGTTTTTCAGATATTTTTTTATTAAGAAGCCAATTCCATATAAACCAGATGTTTCATTCTTAAAGTATAATAGGTATTTATTGTATTCTTCAATCTTTTCGTCCGATCTTCGAATCTCACTTAGACCAACTATGTCCCACTTTATGTTTTCTAATGCATGTTCTAGTTCGTATAATCTTTCTTGGGTTTTAAGAGTTCTTGTATTCAGAGTTCTTATGTAAATACTTGAATTGTTTTTCTTCCTCGACTTATTTTCTACGTCTGTATTCTTCTTTGAGTGCAAGACTGGGAGGGTTTGGTATCTGACCCCACGGTGACCAGCCGGATTGGGGAGTATTGTACTTATGTGGTTTTGTTTATTTTCCGTTATCTATTCCTAGGTTAGGTATTCCTTCCGTTGCTGATATCTGCTGTTTCCTGTGCCGATGTCTGCGTTAGCGTTTTATCAGTACGAGAGTTAGATCTAGATCGCATATATGTGAAAGCATCGACTTTATGTAACTTTGCTGGGGCTATTATATCATTCCCGCTATCTTGCTGAGAAAGTGATTGTGGTGATACTGAGCTGTCTCTCTTCCTGTTCTCTGTTTCCTTTGATTTAATAATAACTTTGTTGTTTCTTATGAAAGCTATATTGCCATTTTCTCTTTCTTGTTTAACTTGTTGTTGAAGTTCTCTGCGTTTTTACAAAGTTTGTTTAGAGAAATTTTCAGTAATGTAGGTAGTTTCAGGCATTTTCTTTTTGTTTTTAAGTATTTCAATTTTCTTGTTATAAGTAGTAAGAGAAAGAAGTATTGGTTTGAAGTATTTCCTGGATTAAGTGGCCCGATTCTATGTATTTTGTTGATTTCAAAATCCTCGATTTCCACACTTAGTCCCCTTATTAATTGTATAATTTATGTATAAAGCTCAGTATAGTTTTTCTCAGTTTCTTTAAAACCGTGAATCAAAATATTGTTCTTCCTATTCATATTTTCTAGCGTATTTATTTTCTTATTGAGAGTTTCTATTTCTAATTTATGATTTTTAGTTTCATCTATTATTGGTTTAATTTTTCCATATTTTTTTTCCATAATCCTTTCAGTTATAACATCCGTTATTATAATTGTTTGTTTCGCCATTTCTTGTTTCATCATTTCAAATAATGTTGACATTTCCTCAGACATTTTAGAAGTCATTGTTGCAATGCAGTAACAAAACGTATTTCGGAACGGAATCTAAACTGTACCTCATCTGTGGTTTTATTACGTTTTGTTATGTTGGCATTACTGTCAGGTGTGAATGACAGTGAATGGTTTAAATGATGTAGATAATGTCAAGTGAATGGTTGACAGCACAATCAATGACTTTGATATAATACTAACTTCGTGTTGTTTATATTATAACCTCTAAATCAAATTAAGACTTACAGTATATTTTCTTCTAGTGTCTGTTTGATGTAAAATTGTGTGGAGTGGTCTAAATCCTCTATTGTAAGTTGTTTGTGATCTTGACTAAGGTGTTTCTTCACTTTTACTATTTATTTTTTTAAATTTCGCGAGCGTATTGACAATATGTGCTAACGTCCAGTACACCGGAAACGGAAAAAAAAGAATTGTGATAAAAGAAGTCAATTACAATTTAAAATTATAAATTAATATCAAATACAATATGAATTATGAGCAAAACCTATTCGGGAATGCGAACAGTAACGCTATGTTTAACTAATTCATAAGGCATAGCAGTTTTACTGAGTAAGTATTTATTCGATACGACAGATTATTTACGAATCATCATCCTCCTAGCGTTATCCGAGTTTCAACCTAGGGTCCGCTTACTAGTCCAGCTGAATTTGGCTGAAAATTAGCTTTTCCACAGAGCGAGTGCTTGACCTCCGCAACCCGAAGCGATATTCTATGGCTTAGACCAAAGAGTATACAAATACTACGTAAGAGTTTAGACTAGTGTCAGCTCATTTAGAAGGTACTGACTAGAGAGGTTGACGTTTAGACTAGAGAGAACATGCTCGCCATATTTCCTTATACCAAACGTGCAACATGTAATGTCAGTTGGTCTTAGTTGGTTAATCATAACGTCAAATTACGCATCTCATTTAAAGAGGCATGGACTCCTTACAGACTCATATCTTTCACTGCATTCTCTAAATAGCCGTGCTGTCAAATCCCATCATTAAGGAGGGATGGAATTTGACAGTGAAAGGAGATATCGATGTTTTTTGAATGAGGGATAAATACGAAAAACAAACTATCGGACATGAATGTAAAATTGCAGCTAGAAGCGACAGAGCGCCGGGGTTGCTAAAGGTGAACGCAGACTTGGCCGCACCGCAGTCTCCGCAGTCCCCGCAGTCATTGCTTTTTGTTCATCGATGTTTTTGAATGAGGGATAAATACGGAAACAAACTATCGGACATGAATGTAAAACTGAATCGTACCCGCTTCGGCGTGGCAGTCGGTTGCACTCACGCCAACTGGGTTGTCAAAGTAGTTCACTGCTGTACTAATATTTACATAAAGGCGAATCATTTGTGCTGGCGGATCACAAATCGGATTACATACAACTCTAAAAAAATCGAGCAGTGTCCAACGTAAACGATAGCAAGCAAAGTGATATGATGCGACGCACACAAATTGCTAAAAACTGCCGCATTAGCCAATCTGGTATAATTCGTACAATACATAATCTAAGTGACAGTTTCTTAGCATCTCATCGCAACGCATCGCTCTTTAGTTTATGAATACTTTTTGTCAATAGATTTTATGGCTAAAACGAACAATTAAACACGCATTGATCTATTACTTACAACCAGATAAGCAAACAGCGCTGAAATGTGTTGCCGTTTGTTATAGGTCTGGACCTAATACTGTTACAACATTGTTATTGTGTCAAATTTGCCGCACAGGAAAATAATACGAACTTGAAATGGGCAAATGCGTTGTGAAATCTTGAAATTCTCGTAAAGAAAATAATTTTATATCATCATTATTTTTCACAATATTTGGTTGAAAATGACGAAGAAAATGGCAAATGATCGTTTTTATTTACAATGATACCAAGTTATAAAATTTTGGAACTCCCACTTTTGTGGGAGTTTTACTCCAGGATATTATGTGAAGCGGGAAGTATAACAATTTCAACCGTTAGGATGGATAAAGATTATCGGCTACTTGGAAACCAGTCATCAGCAAATGTGAACACTGCCGCAGTGACAAAACTCAACAGTGTCTAGACGTCATTAGTGTAGTGTGTCGAAAGACTGACATTGCGAACTTAAATAAAAACCAAGTGAGGGTAGATGCCGATACCCGCACTTCCACAAGACGGCGCTGAGCTGTCATCAGTCTCTCGAAGAAACAATTATGTATTTATACCTTAAATAAGAAGTTTTCGCAATTAAAACCCGTTTAATTATTTTGTATTACTGATTATTTAATTACAACAATGTTTTATGTGGATTTTTCATTTTGCTTTTATTTTCTATGAAAATGTCTAAAAACCCCTTTACAATAGCACGTATATGAATACGTGCTATTGTATAGCCCGGAGTGCGAAAAGTCCCAAGGTTTATATTGAGTGGTAGAACTACGCTGATTACAGCTGGTCCAACTGGGGTAGTACCACCCTCTCACAGAAAATATATGTAAAGTAACAATATGTATGCTGTTAGGTTTCGTTCAGACAATAGGGGAAGGGTATTCGAGTGAAGGCGGCCAAGAAACCTTTTTCTTCGCCTAAGTATTTAAGAACCGGCAACGCGTAAGTGATGGCTCGTTTGGCATCACTGGCATCTAAGGGCCACTATTGGTCGCTTAGACTTAGGCTTCCAGTTATAATAAATTTATGATAAAACTTACCGATTTGCTGAAAATCGCGATGAACCTGTGTTTGAGATCTTTGACATCGAGTATTTTTTTTCCAGTGGTCGGATCATGTTGAACCAATTTTCAGCTGACTATTACCACTTTCCTTAATACTACAACTATGTAGTACTTCTATGTAATAATAAATACACTGGGTCCATAGGGTTCCCATCAAGAACTTAGGGTCCCAAGTCAACCTCACCTGCAAGTGGTGCATCTGCCGATCAACGGACGAGGCTCTGGCAAACAAAATATCCCGATGAGTGGCAATAGGCTCGCCACCTATTACGTGTGATCAAAACACTGGCGAAACGTGGGCTTTTAATATGACTCTGCCTACCCCTTCGGGGATACAGGTATGAAACGTGAGTCTATGTATGTGTAAATACACTTGAGAACATGAAGCTCAATAATTAGGTATATAAAGTAATTATATTTTAGTTAGTACATAGTTCAATACTGGATTTATTGAAACTGCTTATAAACATATAAGTAGCAACCAGGGAACAAATGAACATTCCCACATATTAATATACATACAATAAATTATTCATACCCATAAACACAACCTTCTGTTAAGTAATACTAATAATAAAAAAATGGGAAAATATTTTTAAACTGGAGAACACCGCATTTCTCGATGAAAGGTCAATTGTCATCAGTTTTGAATTGACATTATGGAACTTTCTTTTAACGAGTGTAAAAGAGATGAATATAGGTTTTTTCTAAGATGCTTATTGATTTCAAAGCTACGTCTTCTATCTCGGCTGGTCACCACGCTATTTTGAACGTCAATTGTAGGAGTTTGCTACTCTAGTGTTAATGTTACCTCGATGTAAACACGTGAATTATTTTAGTACTGTCTGTCTGGCAAGTCTTTGCAAAGCACTGTCACAAGCGTCGACAGCAAAAACTACAATTTCAATATTTTAGTTGTTTACTTCTACGGCTTAAATATATCGACACATACTAAAGTTAGACATTTGACGAAAAATATTTATCGATAAATCATCACTGTTACGAGCAACACTCGGTTTCCTAACTCTATGTTTTGTCTACTGTTTGGCTACCACGAGGCTGCTATAAGAGCGTGCTGCTTAACCTATCGACAGCTCTTTCTATCATACTGCATTTGCCATTAGAAAGAAGATATCAATCATAGCAACCGCTGTTGTTATTTAGTGTTACTTTTATGACTTAAGGTTATATTTCTTTGGTACTGACGCCCTATAACGACTGTCAAAGATCTTCATGACAACCGGGACCAACGGCTTAACGTGCTCTCCGAGGCACGAGGCAAGCGATAATTTTAGTAACAATTCAATACGCACATAACTACGAAAAGTGAGGTATTCCTAAAAGCGCAACTATTTTTGAGCGCAACTAAAAAAGCGCAACTACTTTATTCCACAAAGCACAACCACGTCGAAAAATAGTGAAGGGGCATAATAGATTCATAAAGGACTATTTACTCGATAGGTTTTTTGAATCATCTGCCCATTTTTTATTTATTATATTATGGTGATCGTTTTCAAAGGTACCAGGATAACAGAAATGAACAGAGGTAAGAATCTGGTAACAAAGTTATCAATCAGTAAAATGTTTTGAAAAGTACCAGGGTAACATAAATGAACAGAAGTTAGTAGCCTAATAAAAAACCTGATTTTAGGGTCATTGATCAGAAATAAGGCACTGCATGGTATAGGTAAAACTCAGGCGCACAGCTCTGCCCTGTGGTCACTGCTCCCCGCACCGCACCCCGTTCCCCGCTGCATTGTATTATTTTTATATCCATCAAATGTCATATTAAGATGGCTTGTGTTATCAAGTATCGATATTTTACGTTTGTTATTAACCAGCACTATTGCACCTTGATATTTAGTTGCGCTTTGTGGAGTAAAGTAGTTGCGCTTTTTTAGTTGCGCTCAAAAATAGTTGCGCTTTTAGGAATATCTGCTTTGTTGAGAACGAATTTTCTCTATTTTTGATGGAATGGCGTCGAACATTGCCGTAGCTTCGTCGGTCAAGCTTTAATCGAAGGGATAGGAGTCAGGAATGTTTCGAGTACTACGCGAACATCAGATAAAACATTTTCCCATTTCAAATACTCACTCATTATGTCGAGAAGCGACAGTATCGATCAATATTGGGGACGGGCTTTTATCGGCTCTATCTATAGTAACCTATATTTTTCTCATTCTCGTTATCAGTACTTATCCTTCGGTCTTGGATTACTAATGAATGCTTTTTGTTATTGTATTTTGATTTCACAACAATTTATATTTATTTCCTTTTTTAAATACCATGTAGGTACTATGAATCTTGTAAAGCAAGGGACTTTGCAAAATTACTAGTAACTTACTCTCTTTCCCTACCTCTAGTTTACTAGTAGGTAGTAAGTACACAAAGATCACCCAGATTCGAAACAATAATTGGTGAAGCCTACTTAATATGGGAATTGAGTTCACAAAACACCACTGCACTTCGCTCGCGGCTCTGCCCGTGAAGGAGTTAGTCATCGTGGAAAAAAGCCTATGTCACTCTCCTGTCTCCTAACAATCAATCGATAATATTGCACCATTGTGACATGAGAAAAGGACAAACAAACACACTTTTGTATTTATAATGCGTATTTCGAATTCGAATTCCGATATCCCGCAGTGTCTCAAGACCAAGTCTTTGACCAGTGTGTGTTGCCAGTGATGACGTACGGATCAGATACGTGGTCGCTCACTATGGGCCTTATCGGAAGGCTCAAGGTCACTCAGAGGGCGATGGAGAGAGCTATGCTTGGAGTTTCCCTGCGAGATCGAATCAGAAATGAGGCGATCCGCAGTAGAACCAAAGTCGCCGACATAGCTCTCCGGATAGCCAAGCTGAAGTGGCAGTGGGCAAGGCACATAGCTCGAAGAACCGATAGCCCTTGGGGCAGAAAGGTTCTGGAGTGGTGGCCACGTACCGGACGACGCAGCAGAGGTAGGCCCCCCGCAAGGTGGACCGACGATCTCGTCAAGATCGCGGGAGGCGGTTGGATGCGGGCGGCTCAAGACCGGTCTGTGGGGAGAACCTTGGGGGAGGCCTATGTCCAGCAGTGGACGTCGTTTGGCTGATATGATGATGATGATGATGAAGAGAATATTGGTATGAAACGCACATCAAGGTAACCACGTAAAGCCATTGGGACGCTGTTATCGACCGTTTACTTAATGAATGCCTTTTAATTAAACAGGTCAAGCAACTGTTGGGTGACACCGTCCTCAGGGGAGAAGAATTAAAGAAATACGTTAATTCATTACACACAAAGAGCACTGTGTACAAAAGGCAACGAGCCAATCTCTCAACGTTTAAGGTAAGCGGTCTATTGTTCTTAAATCTGGTTTATTTTGTACTAGCTAAGCCTAAGGATACACTCGCGTTATTTAGGGTTACAGGTCCGCAACCACGGCTCATAGCATGATGTTATATAGCCTATATCCTTGGTAAATAGGGATATCCGACACAAGAACACCCAATTGAAGCGAACCGGTAGTTCCTGAGATTAGCACGTTCAATCAAACATTACAGCAAACTCTTGAACTTTGTGATATTAGTATATATCGTACTCTTTTTTAATTATTTGTTTGTTTGCTACTAGGTTGAAGGGAGCATCTTGGCAAGGACGATACATTTACAGATACATTAGTGCAGCCGATCCAACTGTTGAGATGGCTCTAGTAAACCACAAGAAACTGAAAATAGAGGACGAGGAAAATATGGAAAAGAGTCTGGACAAAACTGCAGATTTGGCTAAAAAGTCCCTCCATGATTCATCGCAGGTGAACTGAACAATCTACTTTAGTGCTTTCTTGCTTTTGGGTTACATATATTGATTTGTTAGGACGAATTTTAGGTTTATATGCAAGAAAGGACTTTTGCTATATTACAACCTGAATTTAGAAGGTGGTACCTACTTTGTACTAAAATAAAAGAGATCACATTTATTTTTCTATGTATGTAGAATTGTAGACGGTGATACTCAACTAATATGTAGCTAATATTAATTTATTAAATTGCTGGTAAACAATATTTTTTGAGGTTGCCTAAGTGAAATCAATTCAACAATAAATTGTTATCGCGATTGGCAGATAGAAACACTGCTATTACTAAGTGTCATACAATATTATATAGCGGGTCTTAGTCGCGATAATTTATTTATTTCAAGGCATAAATACCTCTGTTATTATCCTACGTTTTTACCGGCTTGCATCAGTTGTGGTCGCGGAGGGACTGAGACCCGCTAAATAATATTGTATGATGTATACAAATCGCAAAAGTTAAAAATCGATTATTACTAACTGTATCTTGGTAATGGTAGTCACCAGCTGATCTGAATTAAAAATACCATTGATTATTTTAGTTGGCATTGCATAGTACATTCAAGTTCGTCATAAAAAATAAATAAATAGTATGACGAACATTTGTTATTACATTCGCAACTCGTAGCGCAGACAGCTCCAAAGCTGTCTCAAATACGACAGGAAATACAGCCACTCGCAGACAATATAAAGCCTGTAAAAGAAGAATTCCTGGCCATTCAACAACAATATGAACAGGAAAAAGAATTTACGAGGCAAAATCCATCAACATTACGTCACAAATGGAGCCTCTCAAGAACCTCGTAAAAGAGTTGACTGACCGTATGAATAGCGAGCAGGACGAATGGAAACGGAAACTTACGCCAAAAATCACAAAGGCTGAAACTTTGCAAGAAGTCGTAATGTTTGAAATGAAAAATTCTATGCAGTCGCCGAGGAAACCCTCAAAGATGGAAGCCTTGAAACAAAAGGTCTCTGACATGGAACATATCGTTAAGCGCTTAGAAGAGGTATGGTTTCTTTTTTTACAACACAAACAGTATACTTTTACTACAATTGTAAGGAATGCAATCTTTACCTTTAGTATATTTTTAATGCTGTCCCTGAACTATAAAAGATTAATATTCGTGTTAACTTCTTCAGATGTGCTGTCCTTACCTTACAAAGATTTTAGCTGTGTTTTTGACGTGGCTCCATATTAGGAATCTAATGATGGCATCCATGACCTCTCAGTCGCGAGTTCGATGTCTTCACTAGTCACTAGGATATCATCGGTTATTAAAATACTCGTTTAATGTTCTATATCAAGGCTTTTTTAAGCAAAGCTTTTTGTTTTTTGGCTGTCGTTTCTATTTCCGGAGAGACAACTCATAAATCATAATAAGTTCAGATAAAATAAAATAAAACAAATCACTTTAGAATCTTGATCTAGAAGATAATTTAATTTTAAGTAAAAGATAAAATAAAATAAAACAAATCACTTTAGAATCTAGATCTAGAAGATAATTTAATTTAATTTTAAGTAAAAGTAGGCAAGCGCGAAAACATTATGGATGGTAACTTTTTAATTTTATTTGTGCTAAAAACAAAACGCTTTGTTATTTTAAATCATGATATGAAGACCTTAGATCAAAATAAGCTTATCAAAGAGCCGAATAAAGTTTTAGAAACTGTAATTACGAGTCTTACGAAGTATTAAAACCTCAATCTTGAATATAATAATCGTGGCGTGAAATAGAATTGTAAAAACGTTTTTGTTAACCTAGGAGCAACGAACTATAAGTTCTCGGCAAGGCGCAGTGGAGGAACAAACGAAGTTCTGGGAGAATATTCTGCAGTTGCTTTGATGCAAGATGCGAGCGCGGAACGAGCCCGCTACTCGCCAAGGACTACTCGACAAATGGTCACCCTTACTTAAATTGGCTTATTATTTCGCTTTTAGCGATAAGGCCGCCCATTGTGCATTTTATTTGTAAACTGTTTCGTTTTCTCTTCTAACAGTTCTAACTCTGTAATGTGTCTTGTGGTGTACAATAAAGTACGAGTGTCGTAGAATACGCTTCAGTTCAGGCTGATAGAGCAGATATGTCTTTGGTCTTTGTGACTGATGCGCCTGTGAACGCGTAAGGCCGACTCTTGTGCCGTGATTTCACAAAACTATTGCAAAAAAAATATCATGAATTAATTATGGATATTTATTATATACAACCCTTCCGTACTGTTAAAAACTTGATGGTGACATTAGGGCTATGTACGCATTGTTCAGTGTCAATAAAATGGATCTCTGACAATATTGGCTGGTTTGTACTTGGCTAACTCTATATTGTCGTATCTTGCATAACTGTAAAGGAGCAAATAAAAAGAATCCTTTGGGTAAAAAATAGTAAGATAATCGCAGATCTTCCGTGTGGTGACGGATTAAGAATACGGAATGTCACCACCCCACATCATCCCATGGGTGTCGTAAGAGCCGACAGAGAGAGCATATTATGCAGAGAACAGCACTGTAAAAAAAGGAAAATTTGATACAAACCCTATAGTAGGCAAATTCCTCCTTTCAAAGTTGAGGCCTGTCCAGCAGTGGACTATTAAAGGCTGATGATGATGATTCGCAAATAAGGAAGAGGCGTCATACGACCACTCATCTAGGCATTTTTGGATTTTATATCACTCATGATGGGCCTATCGTTGTATTTCAAAAGGACGTCCATACTTGATACATTCTTGAAATTCTCAAACACCATCTACTGTTTCAAATTTGAAACCCTACAAACACTTCACAACGAAATGTATTAATTTGATACGTATGCGAAGGGATCAATAAACAAGTTAGAAAAAAGACATGAAATGAAGAAAATAAAACAAGTCCAACTAAAAGAGCTCGTAACTTTCGCTATAAATTTTCTTCGTATTTCGGAGCTCATTAGATAATCCAAATGTATAGCTGTAGAACATAAATAAGTTTAGACAGTAATAATATGATATCACTGTTCAGATTGCTGCTCGTGTTAGGCAAGGATCTTTACATATCATTTGAATATTAAATATTATGTTTTTTTTATTATTCAAAACCTACAGCAAAATGTGTAACTCCCGTAATAAAATCACCTGGGTCTCAAATCGCAATCTTAGAATGCAACTTTTAGTTTGCTGACATGTTGATTTTAAACTATACTAGCTGACCCGGCAAACGTTGTTTTGCAAATTTTTTTTTTTTTTGAAATATAGATGTTGGCCGATTCTCATAGATACCGGATAAGCACAAAAAATTTCATCAAAATCGGTCAAGCCGTTTCGGAGGAGTATGGCAACGAAAACTGTGACACGAGAATTTTATATATTAGATTTTGATATAAATTTAACGATGTCTGTTGCATTCCGAGTAAAATAAGCCATAAGTAAAATTCAACACCAAGTCGGTATTAAGTGCAGGTAATAATTCTATGAGCACGCTTAGCTGTCAATATTATTAGCATAATACTCTTTAATATTAAACACGATCACTCCAAACTAATATAAATATTCTTATAAACCTGACCTAGACATTAATCGTAGCTGAATATAATGCGGAGCGGAGTCGCCCTTTAACGTCCTGAAGTTCAAAGGCCTGATATAAAAATTAAATTATTGAATAGTCGATGCCGGATACAAGAGGGATCGAAGTTGGAGGCTTCGTTCGCATATCCAATGCTCGTATATCAAATGTTCGTTAGTGGTGATGGATGGCTCTTCGCCAGACCGTGCGTCACCTAGCGTCTGTCACCGACCTAAATTGGCCAATCGCTCAGTCGTCTCAATCTCGTAATACATCGTGTCACATAATACAGAACATTCTATCATTTTTATCACGCCTTCATCTTTCTTATCTTAATGTGGAGGCTAATAAATCTTTGGACCCATTTGGACCGCACATATTCTTTAACCCTAGCCTAAGAGGTCGGATCTTTTATAATTCAGTTGGTTTCGTGTGCCACTTTTGAAGTTATAAACAAGTCTTATGTTGCTTTTATCCTTTAGTGTCAAATGAAGCCTAAGATATTATATGCCCTCAACGGTCTGTTAGCTTATCGTGAACCAAGCTTATCGGATAAACTTTACTACGGCTTCATGTGTTCTCTAAAGCGCAAAACATTACTCAGAACTTGCGACCATTCAAACTTGTCTCGCCGCAAGTCCACAATGGTCAAACTCCGCAATAGCATTTGGTCAGTTAACTAAATAAGTCAAACTAACTAGATATTTGTTTCACATACATGAATTGAGGCCTGTTTCCCATTGGGATATGTAGAGTCAATAGAACGCCATTTGATTCTATCCTTAATTCTTACAAATGTCACGCTGTTCCACTACATTAAGCGCCCATAGCGAGATCTTGCTTGCCGTTTCTAACAGATCAGCAAAGTTTAGCAACGCTTGCATAGATCGCCACTTGGATGGGTGACCGTATGTGGCATTTACATCTGAGCGCTACCGTGCTTCGGAGGGCACGTACACCCTGTCGGTCCCGGTTCTTGTCTAAGGATAAGGATCATTAGACAATGTCGGAGGCTTTGGGCGGTCTGAAAACTCTGACACCAGAGTTGGCCACACACACGAAAAGCAATACAAACTACATAAGGGAGTAACCCTTATACATACTCGTCGGTTGTATCAAAAATATAAATTAGATAAATAGGTACATTTGAATCGTAGCTAAGTATTTCAAGGGTATTGTTAACACTTAACTATAAATATAGCTGGTACCACAGCTCTCTAACAACCGTTTTACAAGAGAATACTTAACGTTGCGAAACAGACCGTGTTCTATGAACTAGGTAAGCTGTCGTGAAGTGGGCTCATTCAAATTCCAAGTATCAAGGAAACGAGACAGAATTTAATGTCGCCACTCTGTGACAAGCGCTTGAAGTTGGCGCGTAATCGTGGTAAAAGTAATACGTTGTAGTGAAATACCTCTGTGGGCATTAGGTACAGCTCTGTGCTGATGAATGGCACCAGTCACATCCCTCCGTTAAAGGGTGCGCAGGAACGAATGGATGTGCTAGGAAACTATCCTCTAATATAATCACTTTGTTTTTCTTGCCTCGCTCAGCTCGGGTCAAATTATTGAAAAATTGTGTTTGGACTATGTATGACACACAAAGTTCGAAACGGAACAAATAGATACCCGAAAGTCAAAGCTATAAAATTATAAAGTCTTCAATGGATATTGGAACAGGCTACAAGTAGTTAATTATAAATATTTAATGTAGATTTTCATGTTCAGTAGTATCTATAGAATTTTATTAATTTCGTTACCAACCTCTATCACTACCTAAAAAAAGTATTATATTCTACAAGCTCGCACACTCAGTTAGTTCGCATGGTTAATCAGACTGCATATTCTGTTACGCCACATCGTTCAGTCTTTACAAAGCCTACTAGCAATATTAAAAAAGATACTTTCTAAGCTACCTTTTTTACCACTGCTAAGACTTTAAGGTTATGAAATGTGTATTGACAAAGATTGATTACGAAATGAATATATCGTCGACCTTTTATAGCATTAAGTCTTAAATGACCCACCATGAAAATAAAGTAGAATTATTCGAGAGTAGGTACTATTATATAGTCTTACTTGGCTTACTAGCCGTGACCTGCGGTTTCACCCGTCATACGTCCATTGAATTGTGGCATCGCTCTCCTCTGCTATTAAAATCATCCTCATGTTGTTTATTTTCTTTCAGCTCCAAATAGAAGCGAGTGCAAAATAGCCTGTAGCCTCCACCATAAAAGTGGATATCAATTAAAACAATGTTTAGACGGAAATTCCCGTGGGAGTTTAAACAAACTAACTGTTCAGCTTTATAATATTAGGAGGTTTAAATATGTAAATGTAACCTTTGTAAGGCTGTACTGCGTTACAATGTGATGCTTAGTTTGCTCAGAATCAAAATATTTTAATATAATATAACGGACTAATTTGTAAAATAAAGTAAGAGATACACATGGTCATCGTCCGTTTCTAGCAAATGTCTAATAGATCTGAGGTACCTATCTCGACTTTTTTCCTCGCTGTGGAAATGCATTTACGCATACCCCGCGCAAGATAAAAAGCGGGGGGTATGTGGGACTCGATGGCTGGAGTGCAAGGTTGTAACCCACTTAAACCAAAGCGCATAATTCCACGCCATTTTGAGGGTGCCAGGGGGTCTCGTTATCATTCTACCCTGGCACCCCCGCGTATAGCCCGAATGCCACAAACTCCTTGGCGGCGGATGAAGGTGTTGGGCTCCACCGCCAAAACACCCAGTGGCCGCAGAGCACTGAATCTCCTCTTCCTCTGCGTCCCAACCCCAACGCAACAAATCGTGCGCCCCCATTTGGGCGGGAGATAGGACGCACGGCAACGCAACACCGACATGCGTCACCTGCCCCGATCGCGCGCAACTGCGGAGGACAGTCAAAACTGTCCCCCGCACCCGCAGTCTTGGACACATCCTGCGTAGGCCTCACCCAAGCTCACGTGGAGCTGGACGCTCCACGTGAGCTTGGGTGAGGCCTGCGCAGGATCCCGCTTAGCTTCAGCGTGGGTGTCCAAGCCACGGTTACTGAGCCCCCCCTCCACGACACGGTGGAGATACCACAGAGGGGTACTTATCTAGCCTGTTTTTTTGTTCACTGCGATGGAAACTCTCCTTATGAGCCACCTCAACTCGACGCCAACCCGGCCAGAGTGTGATCGATCGGGCTTGGGACTGGCGGAGGAGGTGTGTGAAGGCTCTCCCCTAAAGGCGGGACATATCCACTAAAACCATCGCGGTGTCCCTACGGGTACCGTGTAGTGGCGGGATCACGCGATTCGCGGATAGCATACTTTGCCGTGACCCCGCCCGGGATTGGCCCGCCGTTGGTGTTGGCGGGCCCCGTCTCGTTAGGACTTGGGAGGCGGCACGGACACAACGCCACCTCCTTGCCTTTTAGCGGACGGGGAGCAGCCCCAGCGCTCTCCGCCCACAGGCACTAAAATGGCTGCAGAGGATAGGGAGGGTGGCAACCTAACAACACCGCATCTCCTCTTCCTCTGCGGCCCCACCGTGACGCAACAAATGGGGCGCCCTCATTTGGTCGCAGGAGATAGGGCGCGTGGCAAAGCAAAACCGACACGCCTCACCTCCCGCGACCGCGCCCGACTGCGAGGGAGAAAAAGAACTGTCCCCCGCACCCGCACCTTTGGAAGCATCCCGCGCAGGCCTCCATCAAGCCTACGCGGAGCGTCCGCTCCCGGGATCTCGCTTAGCTTCACCGTGGGTGCCCTAACCACGGTTACTGAGCCGCCTACCAAGACAAGGTGGAGATCCCACAGGAGGGGTTAAAAGTAGGTATTTTATCAAAAGTTTTAAGTAGCTGATTGTAGTGAGGTGCATCCATTAAGTGTCTGCTTCATACATTTTCTTCTACATTTAGCTTTGAAATCTAAACCGCAGTCTCGATTTATTCCTTAAATCCACTGACGAAAATTGGCTTGAAATGGAAGATCTCAATATTCTTCAGAATATTCGAAGTTTGTACCTTCTGTACTTACATAACAATCTAGAAGGTTTATATTCTAAACCCCTGTAAAAAATATTACCTACTTATTAAAAAGCTAGTATTAAAAACGTTAATAATAGGGAAGTTTCCTGCAAGTGAAATAAATTATACAAGTATTTTTATCTAGTAAAACATGTAAAAATAATAGTAGTTTCATTCATCAATTAATGTTAAAACTTTATTTAACATTTGTATCGTTAATTTATTGATAATAAGTATACTACTTGACAGCCATACACTATGACGTCGCTACGTCATATTTCATACAAAACCCTTGGCAAAGGTAGTTTTTGACATTTCATTAAAGGTGCTTGATTTGATTAGGTAGTTGGAAACAACCCTATTCTTCGTATTGTCAAGAGCCAAAAAATATGGACCATACTAACTTATATTTCTTTTATTTATTTATTTACATCATACACTTACGTACATCCATCATTACAGTAACAAATACTAATACGATAGAGAAGTTACACAATTTACTTAATATTCTAACACAAAAAATATATAAATATATCATTACTAGCTACCCAGTAAGTTGCCTTTGTGAAATCGTTCATCGAACATAGAAACAAGTCGGTGCGCTCAGCGCAGTTGTTAAGGGTGCGCAACGCTCTCGTTAGCGGCGCTTGTTGCAGCAAGTTTGTCCGCGCAGTTGGTACTGCCAGTAGCCGCGGGCGCCGCCGTCGTCCCACAAAGTCATCCGGAATGCTAAACCTAAGCTCACTAAGTATTGTCGGATTATGAATTTTCCCTCGTAATACTTTAAATAAATACGTAGCAAGAGCCACATCCCGCCTCACCTCCAACTTATAATACCCTACCATGCCAAGTAAAAATAATCTTGGATAGATTAAAGGTTATGCTGGGTAAACTCCATATAATTTGAGGTACAAAAATCTAACAAATTTGTTCTGAATTCTCTCCAACATTGCTTTATACTTGGCTTCATTCGGATTCCAAATACATGCATTACATTCTAGGTAACTTTTTACTAATGCTTCATACAAAGATCTTATGGCGCCAATATTAGTGAAGTCATTCGCCTGTCGCAATAAAAACCCAAGATTTCGATAAGCCTTTTGTCCTATATTATTATGCACAATATGATAATGAAAATTTAGGTTTGCGCTGAAGCGAACACCAAGATCCTTTATCTCCGTGACTCGCTGTAACAACTGCCCTTCCATCTGGTACGGATAGTAAATTGAGCTGCGCGCTCTTGTGTATGACAGTAGTGAAGACTTGTCTATATTAAAATATAGTTTATTTTCCTTACTCCACCTGTTAACATTGTCGATGTCTTGTTGAAGCAAACAATGATCACCAACTTCTTTTACTATTAAGCTAAGCTTAATATTATCGGCAAATAGAAGACATGTAGCCTGTTCTATAACTTTCGGTAGGTCGTTGATCATTATAATGAAAAGAAAAGGTCCCAAATTACTCCCCTGACTCACTCCTAACCATGTGTTGTAGGGTTTAGAGTGACAATGACATCCGTTACAGTCGACAAACTGACGCCGATTACGTAGATAGATGGAGAAAAAAAATAACGTATGGGGTGTAAACCCTATGGAAGCTAGTTTCTGAAGTAGAACATTATTGTCGATTGTATCGAATGCTTGTCTGAAGTCCAGATAGGCAACATCCACCTGTAGTCCACTATCAACTGCTGGTGTCATCATTGTCATTTGATGCAGCAAATTACCCGTTGTTCCCCTTCCCGGCCGGAAGCGGTGTTGTGCATCAGATACATGTGAGCTGACTTGTGTATATAAACATTGATGGATAGTCGTCTCAAACACTTTAGCAGGCGCGCTAAAAAATCGCTACTGGTCTGTAACTGCTTGCTTCCTTACCACCTTTACCTTTTGGAACCGTTACTACTCGCGTTACTTTTCAACGATCTGGAAATTTAGCGGACGTAATAAAAATCCTACTAATAATATAAATGCGAAAGTTTGTGAAGATGTATGTATAGATGTTTGTTACTCTTTCACGCAAAAACTACTGAACGGATTTGGATGGAACTTTACAGTAATATAGTTTATACATCAGAATAACACGTAGGCTACAATTAATAAAGATTTTGTGTAATTTTGCCATAATATAATGAAAAGTATCAACTAAGTCGGCAAAAAATCTGAGCTCTGAGAGCTATCTTCGCGTGCGTTGCCTAAACCGTTGAAGTTACATGAAGGTAATGTAAAGTGATATTGTATATCTTAAAAAGTTCAAAACAAAAGTCCGAAGCAGCGTAATATCTACCTTTTAAGTAGGAGCCGCTTTAAACTAAAACTTGATCCGTAAAAATAACTAAATTTGATACTTTTTTACAACGCTCATTCTGGAGTACTTATCAAGTTGTTTTTAAAATCGATAGATTTGTTGCCTTCAGTGTTTAATGTAGATGAACTTTGTCTTTTACAGTTAGTAGTTTAGACGAATAGTTTTAAAGTTATCACGATATGATTGACCTAAGCGCAGCGTTATTAAAAGCGCTTACTTTGAGTTGGCGCGGTTATGCGCAGCGGGGCGGAGGAGCGGTCTGATATATTATGTACTTTGTGGTAATGTTTTCAGTTTTTATTTCTGCTGCTGTTATATAGAAGGCAGCGATAGCCGAGTGGATATACCAACTGACTGCCATGCAGAGGGTATCAGGTTCGAATCCACGGCGCGCACCAATGACTTTTCGGAGTTATGTGCGTATTGAATTGTTAATTATCGCTTGTCCCGTGCCTCGGAGAGCACGTTAAGCCGTCGGTCCCGGTTGTCATGAAGATCTTTGACAGTCGTTACAGGGAGTCAGTACCTTCTAAATAAACTGACATTAGTCTAAACCATGGAATATCGCTATCCTTTCGGGTTGCGGAGGTCAGACAGGCAGTCGCTCCGTGGAAAAGCTGATATTCAGCCAAATCCGGTTAGATTAGAAAGCGGACCCCAGACTGAAACTGGGATAACGCTAAGAGAAAGAAGAAGATTTCTGCTGCTGTTATATTTAGTAGGTACCTATATAAGCTCTTCAATAACTTCAATAATATACCTACATACTAATGTTGACCTGAAGTTTGGCGATTATGAAAACTAAAGTAATTTTTAGGCATTATCGGTTTATATGTATGCTACACGGCTCATTTGTAGAGTTTGTGATTGAATTTGATATGGATAGTCTGAAACCTGGGGAAGTACATCGGCTACTCTTTATTAGAATTACATGCGGGCGAAGCCGCGGGCGAAAGCTAGTATTAAATAAATGCAACAATGGTTCAACTAAGACTACTCGACAGTCCGTATAAAAGGTGGAATGCCATCTGGCCTCACTGACCGTTTGGCTGGAAGTCGAGCGAGCGCGCGCCACACATCTGAAAGCTCGAGGCGGCCGAGGTGCGCCCACGCACCGCTCGGCGGCACCGCAGCGCACGTCGCGCCGCGCCGCTATATCGAGCGCCGCCAGCTTTGAGCTATATACTGAGTGAAAATATCGTGCGAACTCCTCAGCACACTCTATATCTGTCAGAACACATCCATTTTTTATCAACATTTCCTGGTTAGAGTTACCTCTTTTTGATCTAACATAGTTCCAGAAAGCTTTTGGATCAGACGCTAGATGACTTTGTACGCGGTCCCGATAGCGGTCATGTGCTAACTTAGTCTCCGCCTTAACTCTCGCCCGGCATCGAGAAAACGTATCGTAATCATTACGCGACTTTGTTCTTTTAAACAGCTTATGTAAATTGTATTTTAGTTTTATATTTTTTATAATATCTGGTGTATACCATACGGGGTAATTACGTGACATATTTTTATTTTTTTTCTTCTTAACAGGAATACAGACATAAAATATTTCGGTCACTTTCTGATAAAAAAAGTCTAATGCTAAATCAGGCTCTTGAATACTATAAATTTCATCCCAATCTATTATTTTAATTAAATTATACATGTGGTTAAAATTGGCTTTGTTAAAGTTCCACTGTTTAAACGGTGAGTCTTGGCAATCCTCTGTAATGCTCGTAGGTGTGTGTATGGCAGGCGGGGCTGCGACGTCGACGGCGACCGCGAGCGGCGGGTGGTACGCGTCTACCGGTTGAAAACCGGGCACAGCCGAGTACAATTGGGCAAACCCTCTTCGTCTGCACAAACTGTTACGCCCTTACGCCCACTTAAAACCAAGTCTAATTGTCTGTCGTTGCAATCAAGTACCTTATTGTACTGAACGACTTCACAAAAGGCCACAAAAAACTAAATTTTTATTTTTTTATGGAATAGGGGGCAAACGAGCAGACGGATCGCCTGATGTTAAGCGATTACCGCCGCCCATGGACACCCGTAACACCAGAGGAGGCACAAGTGCGTTGCCGGCCTTTTAAAAAGGAATACGCTCTTTTTTTGAAGGTTTGAAGGTCGTATTGGTTCGGAAAAACCGCAGGTGACAGATCATTCCACAGTTTAGAGGTGCGAGGCAGAAAGTTTCTAGAGAAACGCACCGTTGGTTACCGGGCGTTGGTACTTCTTAAATTTAATAAATATTATCTGAGCAATAAAATATTTATTTGAAAGGGCTATTAGCGAAATTCAAATAGTTACTTTAGTAATCGCAACTTAAGACAAGAGAATAGAATAGTTCGTAAATATACAATGATATTCATCATCGTATTTTCAAGCTTTCTCAACATTAGTCTTATAAAGCAACCTTAAAAATGTATAAAAACCTAATTATAAAAGATTGAAACGCCATAGCTTTACATATCGTTTTCGAAGTTTTAGACCCAAAAAATATCAAGCAGGAAAGAAATCTTTCAGTTCCACTGAGTGTCTTATAGAGATACTCATTAGAATTATAATTTGTGATTTTGGCGGCCAAAAGGAAAAATGTAAAGAATTCGCTAAAATATCAACCTAATACTTTTCCAATTTATATACTTAGTCAGATTTTGTATAAACCAGACTATTGTTAAATATTTAGTAGAGTTACAATTAACTGAATCTGAAATCTTAGTATACAGACACTACAAACAATATTATCAAAATAACGCTTTAGTTTCAAAGGTCAAATGTCCATTAGCTTGCTTCTAAACAAACTGTAATTTAGTTGCTAATTTTATTTAATACATTTTTATGTTAAAGACTTGTTAAATCTATGTATACGCATCACTTCAGTTTTAATTTTAAAATAATTTTAAAATGCTCACACAGCATTTTATCAAATTCAGTTAAGACATTTGTCTTAACTGAATTTGATAAAATGCTGTGTGAGCATTTTGAGTGGGTCGTCGGATGGGATCTTTTTGAACTGACTGTTTAAGTTTTATCGAGAGCTATTAATTCACTAAAATCAGGTGTTTGCTAGTTATAACTAGCAAAACACCACACTAATATAATATGTGTATGTTTAAGATATTTTCTTTGTTGGAGATGTGTAATAAATAAAAGAAAAGTGCACAAAGATTTATTACTTACTTCCTTTGCAATGACTTCATTATTCGAACAATAAAGCATACTTGTTTAAGGGTAGTATTTAACTCTTCCTCAATATATCTATGATGTCTGCCAAACAATATTCCTTTATTTCACCAAAAATACTAATTGCACACCAAAATATACTCACTAAAATATTTCATAAAGAACACCTGTTTATTGACCGTTGCAAATCTCTAATTATAAAAGTAATCCTTTCAATGAATAAGAAGCAATTCATATTTTAGGATTACTCAACAACCAAATACTTCAATAATCTGAGTTGACGGCGCCCTGCTTCGCAGGGCTCCTATTTTGGGTGCAGGGTCACAAGAGAACCTAACATAACCTATTAAGTTTTCTGAGTGGATAAGTTTCCTAAGCGGACGAGACTTTTCATATTAAATGATATTTTTAGAACGATCGGCATATTTGGTGTGCAATTAGTATTTTAGTGAAAGAATAGTTTTTTAGCGTAACGCACTTCAGTGTGTGTTACTTAAGATTTTTGATGCACTGTTAAAAATATCCCCTTGTTTAAAACAACAATCATAAATTTAATTCTGCCTTTTATTTACTTGGACTGATATTTTAATTTTGGATAAGTCTGTGGCGCTGTACAAAGGAATAAGCGTAAACTTCATGTAACTTGAGACTACTTTGGTCCAACCCTTTGACGCTCCTGTTATAAATTATATGGTCTTCTACTGAAATGAATTTATCTCTGTATCCTGAAATTATTTTCCAAAGGTATGTTCTAAAAGTACTTACAGTCAAAAGACCGCACGCAAAATACACGCCAAGACGTGGAGTTTCGGAAACAGCCCGTGCCATCAAGCATACAGTCAAAAGTATAGTCTTTTAAGGAACAAGATTTATTGTACAAATGTATCGATATAATTATCTGTTTGTTTGCATAATTAAGGTGGTCGTACGAAAGATGGTAAAATGCATAAAAAGTAAATTAAGCAAGCGTGTCAGATTTTCTAAGGGGATGTTAAGTGAACCTAAAAAGAATTCAAATTTTTCCTAAAGGCTCTCATTGAATAATCTGACGATTTGGATGTGACGTAAACTCGTGCTCACAATGCGAACGTGCAAAAAAAGTCGCCATTTTGAGATACTCAAGCGCGTTAGATTAATATGCTTCATCCTAACGTCCTAGACGTGCTTTCTCATAATCTGACGATTATCTGGAGGAATTAGTGCAACAAACTTTTTTTAAAGTTTTAAAAATCAATAGCTGTTCCCTCACCGATGAAAAGGTATACATTAGATATTTAACTACATTTTTATCATTTTATCATCTTAGCTTTGCAACCCAATAGGTGACGCTCGAGTAAATCCCAATATAGCATCGTGGGCATATGCACTAATAGGCGTTGCTCTTTTATTTTACCAAAATTGTTAGTAAATATGTTATATTCTCCATTATTCCTTCGTTATTATTAGCACAATATGTGATAATTACTACATCAAAATGACAAGTAACATGTACATAAGTAAGTACTTAACCTATGTAGTTAAACAGGATTAAGACCACGTAAACTTTTTACAAACATGTCTATATAGTTCATCATAAGTTTTATTTTGAACGGAGCGGGAACACCTTTTGGTATAAGAGTTGATTAGAGAATGCCCGCAGTTACGCTCGCATATTTTTTAATTTAGTCGTTTTTGTCAAATCCGTGGGATTTTCCTTCTTAGTGCACCCTATGGTCCCCAAGGAACATATGTACATGTTAATTCTCAGCTTACTGCTGCTTATGATTTCGGCTGTAGCTTGTCTGTCAGTCAGTCAGAAACGCAAGAATGATACAGAAGATTATCACGCTCAGTCTTGGATTGAAACCCATAGCGCGTACCACAACTCACTGACCGTTTGAAGAAAAGTTATGCTTCAAGTCTAGCTGTTCTTTGTATCCATTGCTTTAATACTCTTCAGTATTAAAACTCAAAGGAATCATCTCAAGTGCGATAGTCGTAGTGATTTTGTTAAGAAAAATGTCACCGAAGCCATTTTCTATTACCGTCGTGATTGGTGGCCTTTTTGATATTACTTCGTTGAATCTACATCTTGTGACTGATTTGGAGGTCAGGTGGCAGTCACTCTATCTCTCTCTCTGTGGTCGGTCCCTCATGACTGAGGATCGTGGTCATCGGCAGATGTGGATGGTTTGCACCTGGTTTCGATGATCTGCCTCCACCGGTGCCTGTTCATGGCGTCTCGGGCGACAGCGCAAAACATGGTTGATGATGAGCCTCTCACTTGATCGCTCCATCTGGTTGGGGACCTTCCCCGGGCTTGTTTACCCTCCGTGTTCCCAACAACGATCAGCTTTTCAAGGCTCTCTTCACCCCTCCTCATTATGTGGCCAAAGTATGTCAATATGCGCTGCTGGCAGATGGTGGAAAGGCGTGTTTGGACACGAAGCTGCGAAAGGATCGATGCATTGATGCGCTTTGCGGTCCAGGGTATCCTCAGCATGCGTCTCCAGCACCACATCTCGAATGCATCAATCCTTTGCCGTTCTCTGGCTCGTATTGTCCATGTTTCCACACCATACAGGAATATGGGCAATACTAGAGCGCGTATTAGAAGGGTCTTGGTGATGTTGGTAATATCCCTCTTCTTCCAGATGACATTGAGTCGGGTCATCGCGTCCTTAGCCATACCAATACGCCTCTTTATCTCCGGTACGCAGCTGCCATCGTTGTAGACTAGTGCGCCCAAGTATGTACAGTGGTCAACGATGTCAACCCCTGGGATGATATTAGTTGATCTGGGGAGTTTTTCGGCACCATTAACTTCGTCTTGCTTCTGTTTGCTGCGAGGCCCATGCAGTTGCTCTCGGTCTCGAGTCTCTGAAACAGCTCCTGCATGTCTTCCATAGACGTCGCTAAAAGGACCGTGTCATCGGCATATCTGAGGTTCGATATGCGCTTTCCTCCTATAGGAAATCCCTTGTCCCAGTTTTCGAGTACTTTGCGGATGATGTACTCCCCGTATATATTGAACAGGGCCGGGGATAGGATGCAGCCCTGTCGCACTCCCATTTTGGTTTCGAACACATTAGAACAATCGGTGCCGATTCTGACAAAGGAGCGGTTCTCAACATATAATTGTTGGATCAAGACAATTAAATGCTCCGGAGCTCCCATCTCGCTTAACACACTCCACAACTTATCCCATTGCACGCAATCAAAAGCTTTTGTGTAATCTATGAAACATAAGACTACTGGACAGTTGAACTCCCTGCTCTTTTCAATAACTTGGCGGTAGGATAGTGCTAGGACGATGATAATGATGAAACGAAGAACACATAGATTGGTATCAACATAGATTGTGGAGCCGGCCCCTAACAACTGCACCATTTGCACCTTCTCCACAGTCAAGCAACTATGTAATATATACACAACAACTTCAAGCAACATTATCGTTTTAATTTCCAGCCGTTCAAAGGAACCGCTTTGAGCTTTATCGCTGTTTAATTACTTACCGTTTGTAAAAACAATGGCATCAACTATAGAAAGCCATTAAGAATTTAAATATAGAACTTACTACTTGACTTACTTGACTTAAGGTCCTATGTCCCCTAGATGGGGCAGAGGGCATCCACAGTGCTCCACCATTCCGTTCGGTCTTGAGCTTCTCGCTTTATTTCGCTTCAAGTCTTGCCTATGCTTAGCGATTCTGCGATGATTGAACGCCGCCAGGTCTGTTTGGGGCGGCCACGTTTTCGCTTTCCTTGGGGATTCCAGTCTAAGGCTTGTCTTGGTACATGTTCAGGATCCCTTTGGAGCGTGTGGCCGATCCACTTCCACTTGCGGCGTTTTATCTGGTGGTCGATCGGAGTCTCACCGCAGCGTTCCCACAGCTCTACGTTAGACATTTTCTCGGGCCAGTAAACACCGAGAATACGGCGAAGGCAGCGGTTGACGACGACCTGAAGACGACGCTAGATGTCTTTTGTGACCTTCCACGTCTCGCATCCGTACAGCAACACGGTTTTCACGTTTGACCGGAATATCTTGAGTTTAACTCTCCTAGTCAATTGCCGCGATTGCCATACAGGACGCAGCCGCGCGAAGGTTGCTCTCGCATTGGCGAGTCTAGAGGTGATTTCCTCCTCGGTTCCTCCAGTTTCTGACACTACGCTACCGAGATATTTGAATTTCTGGACCCTTTCCACAACCTCTGTGCCTATGAGCAAGGGCAATGAGCTTGTTGCGTCGCACCTCATTTCCTGTGTCTTCTTGGTGTTGATTTTCTTGATTTTCAGTCCCCTCTCCACTGCTTCTCGTCGTAGGTCGTCCAGTTTGGCTTGCATGTCGGCGCGTGTGTGACTCAGCAGACATAGGTCATCGGCATAGTCCAGGTCTTCCAAGACGCTGGACAGTCCCCGCTTTATGCCGCGGTACTTTCTGTGTGTAGCTTTTTGCATGACGCCATCGAGGACGACAAGGAAGAGGAGAGGTGAAAGGAGACACCCTTGGCGCACACCCGCGTGAACTCGTATGTCTTCCGAAACGAGGCCGTCGTGAGTCACTCTGCAAGAGTTCTTCCCGTAGATAGCCTTAATTAGGTTCGTAATCTTCTCGGGGACTTCTAGCTCACGTAGCCGGTCCCATAAAAGTCCACCTCAGCGTATCGAAGGCTTTTTCAAAGTCCACGAAGGTCCAATAAATTTCCCTCTGCCATTCTGATGCCTGTTCGAGAATAATGAGCAAGGTATTGATCTGGTCCGTGCACGATCTGTTGGGTCGGAAACTAGCCTGCTCTTTGCGAAGTAGAGGTTCAACGGCCCCCGATAACCTGTCTAGGATAATTTTGCATAGCACCTTAGACGGGATCGAGAGCAAGGTAATGCCTCTCCAGTTGCCGCATTCGCTAAGGTCTCCTTTTTTAGGCACAGTGATTAGGAGGCCTTTGTTCCAGTCGTCGGGTAGCTCCTCGGTTGACCAGATGTTCCGCAATAGGGGTATCAGCACGTTCGCGGCGGCAGGAACGTCCGCTTTAAGCATCTCTGCCGTGATGAGGTCGATTCCAAGAGCTTTGCCATTCTTGAGCGATCGGATGGCTTTTATTACTTCCTCTTCAGTAGGCGGAGAAACATCAATATCGAGGCTTTGTGTTGGCAGACTTTCGGGTGTGGTCAGAGTGACAGGATCGTTCGGAACGCAGAAGATTTCTTCAAAGTGCTCCCGCCAGCGTTGGAGCTGTCCCTCCGACGTCACGATCGGCTGGTCTCTTTTGTCCTTCAAGGGCTTCTTTTTCCTCTGTATGTAATTTCCGCTCAATGTATTCGTTGCCTTGTACATTTCCCGGAGATTACCGGTATCGGCAGCGCGTTGGGCGTAATCCGCAATCCATCGACATCGGCATCGACTCCATCGTGTGAGGTCCAGGTGTATTTATGGTGATCTCGGTGGATGAATAGAGTGCCTCCGATGGTGAGATCGTTGTCTTTGCAGAACTCCAAGAATCGCTCCCCATTTTCGTAGCGTACTTCCAGCCCGTATCTGCCCATGTGTCTTTGACGACCGTTGTTATCTGTGCCAACCTTGGCATTCAGGTCCCCCATGACGATTACTATATCCTGGTTGCGGATGTTCTTCATAGCCAAGTTGAGTGCACTATAGAAATCGTCTTTGTCTTCCTCTGATGCCAGGTTTGTGGGTGCGTAGCACTGAACGACGGTAATCTTGCGGGCCTTGCTGTTAAACCGGGCTGTGATGATTCTCTCTGAGATGGGTTTCCAGTCCAGAAGACTCTTCTTCACATCCCCAAAAAGAAGGAATCCAACGCCGTTTTCACGAACGTCTTCTTCATTCTCCTTCCCGGAGTAAAGCAGTGTAAGACCCCTAGACGTTCTCAGTTCTCCGAATCCGTTTCTGCGCACTTCACTGAGACCGAGTATTTGCAGTTTGTATCTTAGCATTTCTGCTTCTGCTTGGGCTAGTCGGCTATCTTCGCTCAGCGTTCGCACGTTCCAGCAAGCAATTCGTGTCCGTATTTTCATGCCAAAGGTCGTCGTAGTATGATCGGTCCGGTTTTGCTCTGTTTCAGTTTCTTTAATCGTATGGTTTCGGGTAAGCGAGGGATTAGCCCACTATACCCTAGCCCACTGGTGAGGCTGTCACCTTAGAGCCTGGAGGCATGCTCGGTTTTATTTCGGGTTTCCTCCCTAGTGAGTAGGTTCTTTTTTGAGGCGCAGAAGATTCGCCTTTCGCCCTGCACCCTCAGCTTAGCTGCACCTCGAGGTGGCGGCCGCGTGTCTGCGCGGTTGCAGCAGTTCCCGGGAGGGACGGCGGGGACGTGGGTGACTCGGACTGGCCAGGACTCTGCTTTAAGTAGGTGTTCCGCCATTAACACAGCAGGAAGTTTCTTGGCATTTTGTAGGTAATGCTGTCCTCACTAACAGCTATTCCCACCAAGACCAGACCCTGACTTCCCCCCCCCGTCGCTCTATAGTAAGTTAATATTCTGCCAAATCTGTAAGATTAGAAAGCGATGCGATGGGCTCCAAGATGAAACCTTGGATGCGACTAGGATAGTGCTAGGATGATGATAATGATGAAACGAAGAACACCTAGATTGGTACAACATAGAGTGTGGAGACGGCCCCGTAACAACTGCACCATTTGCACCTTCTCCACAGTCAAGCAACTATGTAACATACACAACAACTTCAAGCAACACTATCGTTTTAATTTCCAGCCGTTCAAAGGAACCGCTTTGAGCTTTATCGCTGTTTAATTACTTACCGTTTGTAAAAACAATGGCATCAACAATAGAAAGCCATTAAGAATTTAAATATAGAACTTAATACGTTTTGTTTAATAAAAAAGTTTTACGTAATTCCCTCGACACAGGATTTTGTACAGAAACTACGTATGTGAGTTATTATTAGCAGCTAATGTGCTTGGCCATAGTAGAGCGAGCGGGCCGCGCACGGGCCGCGCGCGTCTTGACGTGTCCGCAGTAAAGCGCGCGACGCGTTCGCGGGTGCGGTGTATATTGCAGTATTTGTCAAATACAATACGGATGAAGAAGAATTATTGTTCCTAGAAAATTCTTACTCGAAATAGACGTTGAAAATAATGTTTAACACACTGTAAAAGTTCGTGGTGCGGTGTACATTGCAGTATTGGTCAAATACAATAAGGATGAAGAAGAATTATTGTTTCTAGAAAATTCTTACTAGAAATAGACGTTGAAAATAATGTTTAAAACACAGTAAAAGTTCGGACGTTTCTTTAAATATTAAAATAACTTCATGGTCATGAAATTGTAATATTATTTAATTTCACAGTCTTGAGATAAAATTTTTGTTTTTCTATTGCTTATGTTTTGACATCCATTGTGTGGGTCGTGATGATTTGCGCTTATAAAGGTTTCAACATTCAAATTGATAACAAATCAGACGGTGTTATGATGCTTAAGAGCACAGTAAGCTCAGAAAAGTTTGAGATCCGCACGCTACGCGTTGTTTCTCGCTTGCCGCCCACACATTCATTGTGGACACTTGTATGAAAGTTTGAGTTGCCCGCGAGCTCCCCGCGCTACACCGCCTGCGCCGTTCGCTGCGCCCGCTCGCCCACTGCGGACACTCCTATAGAATTTCATATGTTACAGTTCCCCGCGTCGCGTCCGCACCTACGCCCGCCTTTCACTCTCGCCGAGCACTATAAGCTCGTTAAAGCGTTAGTGTTTACACCAGAAAAGTCCTAAGATATTACGAATCTAATCTAATAATATGAAAAGCCTGTTCTTACAGAGCGTCATTTAATGCGTTTCTTGGTAACGCCAAAAGCTTTAAAAACTTCACCTAACATACAGATTCGGGTTACGATTTCTCTTCACATTTCAAGGACAGTACGCTAATTTTATTTTTAGATTTATCGTTGTTCGAGAATATAAAGTAAAGTAGGAACACCGCAATCTACTTTAGTATAAAAGTAGGAATCAGTATAAATGGTTCTAAAACAATTTTCCGAAAGAGCCACCAGAATTCTCTCTCAATAAATACAACTTGTCCAATACATTATAATATTATGTAGCACAACGTACGGTGCAAAATAAATAATTCCGTATTATTGACTGGTACACCGATTAAACACATTCTGTTAATTACAGTAAACGTAATTTGTGCTGTACATAAACCATGTTTATTAATTGTTATACAATTTATAAATGAAAATAATAGCACATTTGGAATAAACGTACTTGATTTGGTGATATTCAGGTACTTGCTAACGTGATATTCACTTTAGCTTTTGCGTGCGGCTTCACCTGCCCAATATTTAATTTTGGTGACCAAATCTTTAATCTTTACCCTGTAGGGGAGAAATGTACTTATGAATTATTTCATAGCATGCATATGTGCATACCAATTAAAACGAACCTACTGTACTTACAAAGTTCATGTTCATGTTAATGTGCTTAAATGAACGGATGACGGGCGACAGAGAATTATGGAAACGGAGCACACACTGCGCCGATCCCAAATATATTGGGACCAGAGCAGGAAGATGATGATGGACTTAGTTGCAATTAAACCTGCTTACTTATTATTGTAATTGTATTCTCATATCTACCTATATTTATATTATTGCATCTTAATGCAATACTTAAAACCTTTTTTTTATATATAAAAATAAGACTATATTGTTAAAGGCAAATTGACTATTTAACCTATGTATAATGAAAAGGCATCATGCGGCCGCGTTAGCTTTAAGTAATTAACAGCTCATTAGTTCGACTCCTAAGTCAAACAATTGTCAGCAAAAGTGATTCTGTTAATCGCCTACTATTCCTTCCGTACGGAAAATACCCAAGCTTATTTTGCCTTTATGTGTATGGGTAATTCTGGTTTACCTAACATTTGGGAGTAGCAAACATTGGTCACAATATGCAAATATATTCAAAACATATTTTTCGTCTAGTTTTTTAAAATTGGTAAGTTTGCAGCTTCTAATATTCTGGTATATTTAAAAAAATACTATGTTGCCACCTCAGCTTGCGCACTAATATATCCTGTGTTATATAAAAAAATGTGAGGTAGATGTGGCCAATAAGACCTAGCTAAGCGGGAATTGAAATAAATGAAGAACCATTTAAATGTATCAACAAATTTTAATGTAAATTAATGATTTATACCAATTACTATGTATTGTAAGTGAAAAACGGCAACTACTGCCATAAACTAAGTGTTAATTAATCATTAAAAAATCACTGTCTTTAGACCTTATTAAATGACGGTAGTATAATAAGGCCTAAAATGTAAGTAACAAAATAATACAAAATAAACTACTACTAAAATAATAGTAAAGCTCATAATGACAGCAAAGAAGTAACAATATTTTTTTTTCAAAATCATTATCGTCCTCCTCTGACAAACCGCGTATTGAAATAGGCCACATTGTACTACTCGGACTGTCGCAACCAGGTCTTCATCAGACAACACATACACAGCTCGCTGGGGAGTCATAGTGATTATAAGTAGTCTCTAAATGCAATAAATCAGTAAGAAACAGTTAAAATTGCATTTCTAAAGGCATTCAATAAACATATTCTCTTGATAACGCCATAGAAGAGGGTGATAAGGCCTATGGTTTAATTTTAAAGGCCTTATTAACCACCGACTACTTTGTAAAGAAAATTTTAATAATATAATTGTTCGGTCTAATTGATACCATTCGTACCATGCAGGCCTCTAAAGCATGAACTAATAGAAAAATAAACTGCAAAATAATGTAATATTTTAAAAATTACCTACGTAAACAAACAATTAATTGAAAAAGAAAGGTTAAAACAATGTCAAAATATATAAAGATACAAAAATAATTATTAAATGAATTAACATGTTGTAAATAAACAGACAAAAATCAATATTATAATTTGAGCTGAGCGTCCATCAACCACGACGAATGACGCAGCACCGGTGGCAGCACGAGGGAAAGCGCGACGTGACAAGTTTAGATCGCCATCTGCGATGGTTAGCTACCTATGACTGTGAATTCGGTCGGTTGGGATTATTTTTAGTTGCTTTTCTAGTACGTACTTAAGGCCTTATTACCCGTCTGGCCTTATTAGCCACACCTACAATTTTTTTGTATCATGTGGGAATCGAAACCACTCGGTGCAGTTGTATACGGCGCAGCGAATGCATAAATTACTTCACTTTACTTTCATTCAGCTGTATATTTTATTATCAAACTAATCTTACCAAAATAGGTCGTGTCAACTCTTTGACCTAAGTTTGCAACACTAAGATGAATTTGTTCCCTACTTACTCGTACTTAAACAAAGAAGCGTAGCTACAAAAATCGGGTCACCTCAACTGAGATTGTATATCAGTAAGTTTTACTTTAAAAATCGTTGGACCAATCTGATTAAAACTTCTTGTGAGCTTACAACTTTTAGAATGACAGTCTTAGAGATAGATACGAAGTAGATATTAGTTGAGCAAGCGATAGTTCTCAATGTTAACAAAGTTTTTAAGCCGAGCGCGGTGAGCAGAAAAGATGCATTTGATTCGTTTTCTTAATCTTTAACAAAAGAGCTGTAATTTACACAGTCCCTATCTTTTAAGTAAAATATTTTTTTATGTCTGCATTTTACTCTCAATCTTGCTACTGCAGTTTAACTAAGTATTATTACATACATACATACATAGTCTCACGCCTATAACCCCGAAGAGGTAGGCAGAGGTGTATTTCTACACCCACTTTTCGCCAGATATACTTTAGTCCCACGTAATAAGGGGCGAGCCTATTGCCGTACCGGGCACATTTCCAGACTCCGCGCTGCTACTGAGAATTTCGTGACAGAAAAACACAATAACGCTGCCCGACCAAGGAATCGAACCCAGGACCTCCCGATCCCACACGCACATTTATGCCGCGAGACCAACGAGGCAGTCGTATAAGGTTTGATGTCGAGTTTTCCATTTCTACGCAAAGATGGTATTTTTTTATTTTATTTATTTATTTATTTGTCTCCAACAATACAAATATCTTTACAGGTGAACCCAAAGCGATATTGTACTACAGTCTAAAAACATTTTACAATTAATACATTTTCGCAAGCAATTTGGTCAATTACTACAGTAACAAATCTGGTACAGTGCTATCCTTGTGAATTCACACAGACTACAACAGAATATGTCCAGGTCATTAGCTATGAAGTTGAGGGTGCGGAGCGCAGCCGTCAGCGGCGCCTCGTGCAGCAGGTTAGTGCACGCGCTCGGCACCGCCAACAGGCGCGGCCGGCGGCGGCGTCGCACGTACCCGTCCGGCACCGACAGATATAACCTCCCCAATATATCCGCGTGATGTATCCTGCCTCTGATTATCTTGTGGATATATGTTACCAGTGCGAGTTGCCTCCTGACCCTCAGTTCATTATATCCCACCATACCCAGAACAAACAAAGTAGGATACATCAGCGGATAAAACGGATAAACACCATATTGCTTCATGTACATAAAACGAAGAAATTTATTTCGTACACGCTCCAACATGAGAATATAATATTTAGCTTCATGTGGAGCCCAGATAACTGCATTACATTCGAGCTGGCTTCTTTCTAAGGCGTTGTATAACGCTACTATAGCCTTAATATTTGTGAACCCCTTCACTGTTCTTAGCAAAAAACCCAGCTTTCTGTACCCTTTTTTACAAACCCTCAGTATGTGATCACGAAACGTGAGCTCAGTGTTAAAAGTAACTCCTAAGTCCTTAACTTCCTTGACCCTTGTCATTTCCAACCCATCCACTGTATATTTGTTGCAAATAGGTGTGCGAGCCCGTGAAAATGTGATTGTTACACATTTTGCTGAGTAGATTACTTGTTGTACTCTTGGCTGGCCGAAACCCGTGCTGTACCTCTGCGAGTAGCGAGTTCACTTGTGGATATATATTACTATAAATCGCCGATTCGAGTACCTTCGGGTGTGGACAAGACCGCGACTGGCCTGTATTCCTCCACTTTGGTCCCCGTGCCTCCCTTCGGTACCGGTATGACACGAGTAATCTTCCACCTCTCGGGAAACACAGCGGTCTTAAGGCAAAGATTGAAAATATGTAACAGCGGTTGTTCCAACACCCTCCTACAGTCCCTAAAAATGTACGGTGGTATACCATCCGGTCCCGTTGAAGATTTCGGCTTAAGCTATTGAAGCGCGCACCTAACATCATTCAAGGTCAAGCCGTCTACGTGGACCCGAGCCGCTCCGTTCCCACTTCCTGCTTCTAATACTGCTGCGTCTACATTTAATATAGGATTTTCCTTATTATACACGGATTTGAAATATTCACCGAATTCACATGCTGCCTGTTCAGATGTTAAGGCCTCCCCATTCTTTAATATCTTTTTTACAAATCTACTACCCCCTTTGGATTTTACATAATTCCAGAATGATTTCGGGTCCTGCAACATGTTACTTTGAACACGGTGGTAGCGCCATCTACCTTCCTATCCATAACTAATCGCATCAACATCAATCGTTCCACGTTCTAGTGCGAGCGATATCATATTTCCGTCCCGCTCTATCCCACTCCCTGGAAGAGGCACTGCCTTCCGCCTGATTCGTCGACGCGATCGTGGACGCGAGTGAGAGTCTAGAACATTCCGCTCGCTAAGAACGCCGTCTCGTTCGTACCGCGCCGCACCGTTGTATGTGATTTACCGCTTCCACCAAGGAAAACCCGCTCGTAAGTGAAGTGAAAACAAGCAGCTGCATCACGAAACCACCTGGAGACTGCCCTTCGGAAACGAAGAAGGTTGTATAAGGTAAGTGCCCTCCATCCTTGAAATATCCTATACCCACTCACAATCACCTCTTCCCTTATTCCTTTCTAGGCGACCCAGAACTCGCCCTAATACAGTCCATTCCATTAATCCTTCCCAAGTCGCCTAGAACCCTACGGTTTCGGTGTAAGCCGAACCACACGGTCACGATGTTTTTCTTTCGCTGCATAAATTTTAGATTTGCATCGTGTTATCCCTTAGTCGCCTCATACGACACCCACGGGAAGATAGGGGGTGGTGACACTTGTATTCTATGCCGTCAACCACACAGTATTATTACTAAGTATTAATAGTATAGATTTTCTATAATAAAATATTACAAACATAAAACGAAAATATGTAATATGTGGCTTTATAAGAAGAACCTGACCGTGTCAAATTTTACCTTAAAACCTTCATAATTATAGCTATCATAAAGCATGTTTATTCTGCACCTCAGCCAGTATGAACAACTACGTATTCTCTGGTAACAAATAGGGAAGTTTCCTGCAAGTGAAATAAATTATACAAGTATTTTTATCTAGTGAAGATGTCAAAATAATGGTAGTTTCATTCATCAATTAATGTTTAAACTGGTGTCCGATCATTTGACAAAAAACAGATGAAAATTTTCATTTGACAAATAACATTTGACAAAATTATTCTTGATAAATTTATTATTTTACAAATTATTGTTTAATAAACTACTCATTAGTTAAATATATTTACTATAAAAAAGTTATTATGCTAAAACATTAATTTACAAATTGATTATTTTCTTTAAACATGTTATTTGGCAAAACAACGTAAACCATAAACAACATTTGACAAAATGCCTTGCTTGGTAAATATTTTAGTAACCAAAATCTACGTTAAAACCATAATCTTTGTGTAGGGTCAACTGAAACAATGGCTAGTTAGGTTAGAACTGCGACCCGAACCGAGAACCGAATTCTACTTATTTCGCTTAATTCAGACAGTATGTATTTTTTTAAAAGACTTAAGTTTCTTTGGAATTAGTATTAATACAAAATTATTACTTGCCTATAAATAATCTGTCCAAGATGAAAATTGCAACCATGCAATTAAATATTTTCAAAATTTCGCTTAAGTATTGGTTAGAAATTAGTTATTTTTAAAAACCAATAATTTATCTTCTAACTTTTTGTACAATCACCAATTTGGCAAACGAATTATTTAGTAAAATGATTATTTTTAAAATAATTATTTAACATTTGAATTAGTTTCCAAGTAAAAAATTTGCGAAACCTGTATTAAGTCAAATGATTGTTTTTAAAGTAATATGTTTGCGAAATGAAAGTTTGTCAAATGATTAGTTTTTCAAACGTTGTTTGTAAAATGATCTTTTGTCATACGGTTTTTGTCAAACAATAGTAAACCGTTTAAACTTTATTTAACAATTTTAACGACAATTTATTGATAATAAGTATTCTTTTTGATAGCAAAAAACTATGACGTCACTAGGTCTTATTTCATACAAACGCCGTAGCAAAGGTCGTTTTTGACATTTCATTAAAAGTGCTTGATTTGAATAGTTGGAAACAACCCTATTCTACTAGCGTAGTGCTTTCTTTCATGAAGATGCTGCGTTCACGCCTCTAGCGTTAGTCAACGATGTAGGGACCCGCACGCTCGACATACCCTCTAGTAAAATAAGAAACAAACGCAAAATCGAGTAACATATTACAACTGGTAATATCTAACCACTCACATTCATATATATATATCTATACACGCACATCAAAAACCAGTAGATAAACAAGATTTGTTCAGATTGCTTAAACTAGGGTGCTTAAGCTAGGGTGCATAGGGTTCCCACCAAGAACTTAGGGTCCCAAGCCAACCTCAACTGCAAGTGGTGCACCTGCCGATCAACGGACGAGGCTCTGGCAAACAAAATATCCCGATAAGTGGCAATAGGCTCGCCACCTATTACGTGGGATCAAAACACGGTGAAAAGTGGGCGTTTAATATGCCTCTGCCTACCTCTTCGGGGAAACAGGCGTGAGTCTATGTATTTATGTTATGCTTAAGGCGCTGTTATACCTCAGAAGCCGTGAAACACCTAATTTTTCGTCGCGCATCTAGCCATAACGGTACATATTACAAACTAGCAAAAATTAGAACTTAAAGTCAAAAATATGAACAAAAGACTTTTGAAAGAATTTTTCATGTACGTAAAATAGAATCACGGTAAAAAAATCACAAAATCGAGGCAGAAAATAATCTTTCGTCTCACTGTTTGCAATATTTTGATCGTAAGCTGTCATATTTTTTTTGATAATATTGTAGGAAATCTAATGAACTAAAGAATTACCCTATTTATTTTCATATTATACGTGTATATTTTGTAAAATTAAATAAAATCTGCCAAACGTCTATGATTTTGACGCTCGGTTGATCCCATCAATATCAAACGCTTCAGCAATTTAAACCTTATTAGCATAAGCGGTGTACTGAGTGTCAGTTGCTAGTTTACGCCCCGCCCAGACCTCATCATTCGGCTATGAGCCCTGTGAGAGATAGGTCATGTCGCTTGCGTCTCCGCTGCACGAAATTTTACGTAAACCTGTTTGTTATTATAATACGCCGATTTGAGTTCGTAATTTCATGTTTTATGTTATAGACTGAATACTTTGAATCAAATAGGCTTTTCATGTAACTATGGGCACACATAATTAGGACCTAAGTTTATACTCTTGTTGCGTTTAATGTGTTATTGTTTCTGTGCTTATAAATATATAATTAGAAGAATAAAATATGGACAATTAGAGAAATGAAGTTCTACGAAGGATTTGTACAAGAAAGCGTCGTAATAAAATAGAAATTCATCCATGGCCAAGTGATTATGAAATATGTAACATTTTTACACAAATTATTTTCATAAGAGTCTTTTGTGACTAACTATGTTACTTATATAATATCGATTATGCATAATATAAATTATATAAATTATTCTCACAATAAATAGCTGCCACAGTTTTCAATTTTTGAAAGAGTAATAACATAAAATTGAATTATTTTATGTACATATATTTCAAATTCATTAGCTTGTCAGAGCGCCTGGAGCGCTAAGATGCCGCCACGGCGAACAATAATGATGACAGCGCTAATATGGCGCTCCGCAATCCGCACACAAGCGGTAACGAATGTTGTATTAAGTATTGTGTTTTGAACATAAACTTTTTTAGGTACATCGGGTAAAACTTTGATTATTCATAAACTATTAGGTATGTCTCAGTACATCTAATATCTTTTTAATTTCTAAAATCAATCATTTATAAGTAAGAAGGTAACTTCTCTGTTTGCTATAACACAAGATATAGTATTTTTTTAATAATAAAGTACGTAACTAATTATCATTATTGTAATTACAGTGAAGTTAAAGATAACAGTTCTGCAACGTCTTACACACATTTGACTTCAGTCATTCCTAACACGATCTGTTCAAGAGCTAGCCAAGAAATGCCAAACAATTTTTTTAACAAATTTGACTCAAATTCCGTAGTGATCAGCAAAAATTACAAGAGGGATAGCAGTGACTGGTTCGAATTGCGTAAGAATATGTTGACAGATTGAAATTTTGGTACAGTGGTAAAAAGAAGAGATAACAGCAGTAAAGCCAACATAGTAAAAAATGTTTTGTACAAATAAAATATTTGCAATGTAAAATCAGTTGCGCATGGAATCTAAAATGAACAACTGGCTTTGCAACAACTGGCGAAGCAAGAAAATGTAACAATCGAGCCTTGTGGATTATCCGTTTATTTGTGCCACGCCAGATGGATTAATAGGTCCAAACACGATTGTGGAAATTTAATGTTCTATAGTTGCCTATAAGAATGGCCTGGAATAGTATAAGAGCAAATAAAATACAAATATGGAAACATGATAAAAAAGTGAACTGACTACTCTAAACAAATATTGTAATTGTTATTACCAAATTCAGGGGCAACGCCACGTTACACGCAAACAAAAGTGTTTATTTGCTGTGTGGAGTGGCGAAAGTATACCACTAAAAATAGAAATTATAGAAAGAGATGATGTTTTCTGGGAGAAGCTTGTGGCGTTTTATATGAATTGGCAGTTGCCTGAAATTGTTGATTCTCGTCAAGCTCAAGCTCATTGCGAGATCACGGAGAGGAAAATGTTTCATCAGTGCTTGAAATTTCTACAATACCAAGCCGTAAAAGGAAAGTAAATGAAACTGTGCCTCGTGAATAACAGCAAATAATAAGTATTGAAGCCTTATCACCTCACACACTGCCTTTAACATTCGATGAGAATAAAGAAAACCTGCCAGGTTGTAGCAGACAGCTAACTTTTGATGAGCTGTAAACTCTGTATTTCGTTAATAAATTATAAATGAATATAAATAAATATCTTTTAATATTTATTTTCTTTGAAAAAACACATATTTGAAGCGAAAGATTTTTTTTATATTTTTCCATACAAATATGTATGACGAGAGCTAACGAAAAAGCAGTAACTCAAATTCTAATTCTATAATTTTCTAAGCGACATAGCACAATCTCATGAATAAGGTATATCCACATATATTTTAGATATTTCATTTTGAAAAATAATAATGGGTTGGGTTTCGAAACGAGTCGCCTGAATTTGAGGGTATTGGTAGTGTAGGGGGCTTAAGGTAGTTCGTTTTAATCCCCTAAAAGTAATTTTGGCTGCCGGAGTTGCGTCTAAATATTTTTAAACAATTTCCAAAATTTCATAAATACTTCGGCAATTATGCAAAACGGAATATAGTTTTTATACTTTAGTACAGTTTTACAAATGTAATTTTTAGGTTTTATGTGAAAAACGTGAAACGAAACGCAAAACTGCCATCTTGGAAAGATCATATTGACAGCTAATGTCAAATTTGTGCGTCATTGCTTTCGAGTGCCTTGGGTTAGGTGCGACTGTAATAAGTAAATAAATAGGTTATGTTAGGTTCTCTGTTGACCCTTAATCCGAAAATAGGAGCCCTTCGCAGGGCTCCGACAACCTTAGTTTATTAAACTAGTGTGATGAATGTGGAAGTTGGCAGTGCCATACACACCGATGTTTCGAGATTTTTTTTTTCAGAGGAAACCAAGTATTTCCTGCAAGTGAAAATTGTGAGGGGGGTTTCAAGACCTCCCCTGCTCCCTCTCCAATCACTTACAACCCCTCAAAACGGCGACGTATTTCGAAACCTTTGCCATAATAATTATACCTATAATAACAATAAACATCCATAAATAAATAAAAGAAATCAACTTTTACTAAACTTCAATTATCTCGTAACTCGCTTTAGTTGAGATACGGCTTTTGCGCTGAGTAGAGCAGTATTGTGTTTTTAGGGTACCGTAGCCAAAAATTGTAAAAACGGAACCCTTATAGATTCGCAATGTCTGTCTATCTGTCCGCCCGTATGTCACAGCCAATTTATTGCAAAACAGATTTGAAAACTGGCAGGAATGGAATAAGATGTAGGTATTCTATGAACTGCTTCACTATTTTTATACAAAAACAAAACAAACATAATAATGGCCTCTCCATACATGGAACTGACTTAATTATTTTTATCATCTTACGGCACGTAGGTATTTACCTTCTTTCGTCAACATTTAATACCTATAACGTCTAATGTAAACCAGTTTTGCTCATGGCTGCACTGAGAACAAAAATTGCGCTATGCCTTTAGTGTACAAACAGATTGATGTATGTAATATAAATTCTAATATCATTATCTCAATTCAATATGCTAAAACGTTTTGCTTGCGATTTTGAAATATTGGAATACGGATGTCGCCAGAATACGGCCGCACGCGACGAGAATGAAGGGGGGCGCCCCGCAGTAGACGGAGCTAAGCTCCCTTCACCTCCCCTGCTTCACCCCCTCATTTACCAAAACAGTCGCTTAGGACAGCGCCTTAAACTGCAATTACGACTATAACTACGCTGATTAACTAAAGCAACATCACAAAGCATGCATAAGCGCGAGACTAAACTTTATTAAAGTTTATTACCGTCCGAATATTATTAAACTCAACCCCAGCATTAAGGTGTCTATCAAGACTTAAGCATTCACTTGTAGCAAAACCTCGAGCATTCGCCATTTTAAAATTGTGTTGAACTGCACAAAGAGCAGAGCTAAACATCGCTACGAACACTTTCATGATCTTTCAAGCAAACGGTCTAATTCGGTAAAAAAATCGAAGCTTATTATTTATCTTCGCTAGAATGCTCGCCAAAACTCTAGAATAGAACGCCCTCTGAAACATTCACTTTGGTTTACCGGAGTGTAACATTAGCAGGAATGTTCCAATGAATTGTGAATTACTAGTAAAATCTCAAATGTGTCAGCACCTTTACAAGGGGAAACCGTCGGTGAAATAAGTATTTTCACAAAATAACTACTAACATATTTTAAGGGAAACTAAACGTTGAGTATCGTTTGTTTTTAAAATGCTAACCTGACACTAGGGATTTCTGTTAGCTCTTTTGTGTTATACACTTGGCATTCTTCATGCTCGTCTTGTCAATCTTCTCTTTCAGATTCTCTCATTCAGTTAGCGAATGTATTCTGAAACCTTTTAAAAGAATTTACGTCGTCTGTCTTTTAAATCGTCGTTTATTTCATTGTAATGCAGAAGAAGTAATACTAATAACGCACGTTTCACTCATTCAAACTTTATACATGTAACTGCTCTAAGATATCTCGTAATAATAATAGAGGTGAAATATCTCGCATTTGATATCTATTTTACGCGATCTTACATAAATAATATAACGTGTATAAATCGAGGAAGTTTGAAAATATAAAACGTCAGTATTGTCACAATAAGTTTCAGCGCATCATAACGCTCTTTCATATCACTATACTACCCAGAATACTAGCATTCTATTCTACCAAGAAAAGCAAAACACATCAGACATTTGCGCAAATTCTTAAAGAGCAAGAATAAGAGTTTGGCATTAAAAAGTGAATTACTTTTTTTCATTTTGGTGTTGAACACAACAAAGCGGGTGGCAAATGGCGCGTTACTTCGTTAATTGTAGGTAATTGACGGGTGCAAATGAGCCTTCGCAGCCGCCGTCGCCAACCGACGAACACAATAGAGCGACCGAGGGGCCGAGAGACCGGCGGTCGCGTCGTCTCACTCATTACGATCCAACGAGTCTTTATGCGCTGCACAGCGGCACCGTTATGTAGATTAGATATTTGAGATTATTGCCAACATACTTCTTAGGTACATGGAGTTTAAGGCTTGTTAATAAAGGTGGTCGCCTAGTCGCCCCGTCCTTATATTGCTCCTGAGTGAGTGATGAAACTTTTGGAATAGATAATTATGTGTAAGTGAGAAATAATTTCTTCCCCGCTTAATCAACATGCTTTTGTAAGATGAAATTTGAGATAACGATCACCGAGTTCCGGACTCTATCTATACGTACAGTTCACGTTCTCAATGTCATTTGATTAGAGGTACGAGAAAACCAGGATCAGATTCCTAAGTTAACCCTCGCGTATAGTAACAGACTAATGCTTTTACATAAAAACGTTTCAAATTCAATACTATCTCAAAACTAACGTGGTAAGGCAACCTTATAAAACTCAGCATTCTTAATAAAGGTCACGCTGTTAACGACCCGTAACAGTTTTAGGCCGTTTTCACCCATTACGATAGACCGCCATCCATTCCAAGCCTATCCTGTTTCCAGGCCATCCTGTTCAAATGTAGGTAGCGCTCAAAACGTGACTTGACTTGCCATATTCAATAGATTGGATAAATTAAGTAATATTAGCATAGCACATTTCTTGGATAGGTGTTCGTTTGTTGGGACCTATACCTATGTACATATATCAGAGGACTAAGTATAGTATGTTTCGGAGACATGTATGACATGTTACCGTTTTCTGTCTGAGGCCAGGAATAGTTAGGTTCTATCATAGACCTACAGTCAGTTTATAAACGCTGTCACCGGAATTAGCCATAAACACACACGATAGCAGAGAAAGAGCTATGTACATTTCTAATTTAACTACGTTCAATATTTTCCGAGAATAAATTATGACATTTCTGCGAAGTAAAAGACACATCATAAAAATAAAATGAAGCGATATGAAAAGTTTTATACAGTCATTCAGTTTTCTTAAGTACACATTACGATGGTGGACAGCCTCTATGGGAAAGTCAATATCGTATGAATAGCAAGGCCGCAACCTCAAATTTACTCGTAAGTTTCTTTATCGACCTTCCCATATCAAGCAAGGTGAGGCTTCAAGCGGAAATAATAGCAGCATACACGCAACCCTCGCATTTAAGAACCTCACAGCCCTCCTGAAATCAGGAAGCGATGATGGACTACACAAATCTTGGTAATATTCGTCCTCCAAACATAAAAACTACCCGTGAAATACGATACTCAAATTATACGCGAAAAACGCTTAAGAATATTAACTTCAATAAACTATGTAATTTTATTAAGCATCCTAGATCATGTAAAGAGAAAGTATTGTTAAATCTTTTAAATTATTGGATATAAACCATCGAAATCATAACCCAGAAATAACATTTTTGTGTTGCTCTGAAGCTGAGATTCGACCAATTTATCAAAAAATTTGAAACCTTTATTGACAACACTTTATTTAGGCAAGGAATTATTTTGACATTTTGTACTACTTTTCTACGTAGTAAAACTAATTGACCTTGAATTTGAAACTTAGGTCACAAATTCGACTGTTGCGCCCCAATTAAAAGCTAAAACTTCGGTTTCAAAAGCTTTTAAGAATTTCATCTTTTGGTCCCTTTCTCTTTTTATCAAAGACAAATAAATACAAGCGATATTTTTTATTTTACTAGATAGCTACTCATTTAAATTTAAATTCAAATAAACGTCGTCGGTTTCGCCCACGCTTTCGACCGCTGTCGTCATAGCCCCTTATTTGATGTACCTAAGTAAAAACTGTAGTAATAAAATTAGCCATTTTAATAAATTATAAGAATTTGAACAAATCGATTCGCCCGCGCCCGCGGCTCCATCCGCGTGGGCGTCGATTACCGCAGTAAAAAGAAGCTTATGTGACTCTCTAGTCTGCTAACTATCTCGACACACAAATTCATACCCTGACATTAATATCATACATTGACTGACTATATTGTATCATACACTGACTTCAAAATCTTTTCATTTCATCCCAATTCTTTTACGTCGCAACGGAGTGCCGTTGCGACATAAAAGAAGGACAGACAAGAAACCCACTTTCACATTTATAGAAGGTATAATATGAACATGGATTGCGCAGATAGTAAAACGATTTCGATAAGTCTTCAATCAAATAATTATCTATAGAAGGAGGCGCTTGGTCGCATCTTTACTATATGCGCTGGTCACGGAACAGAAAAACCGAAAACGTGTGCGCTGGTATTGCAACCTGTAAAAGATTATTATTTATTTATTATAATTTTTCAGACTCCTAATTACTGATCTTGATGTAAACACATACTTCTAAATCTATTTTTAGTCCATTAAAATGTTTTTTTTTGCAATTAGCGTGCATTTGCTACAGCCCTTTTCCTACGGCCGCCATCTTGAAAAGAGTGTAGAAAAACGAATGTAATTTGCAACAAATTTTCTTCTCTATGTATTGTAGTTTGTACGTCGTCAGTAACGAAAAATATATTTAATTTGTTTTAACTTCCTCCGCAGCCTCTTAGACTACACCAAAGTCCTATTTTCACTCATTACAACGACCATGAACACAGGGGTTGGCAACATATGGACAAAACTCTAAACAATCTCTGAAGTTATTATTCCGCCCAGGCAAAGGAAACTGCAATATTCTGCAGCACCACAATGTTCTGCAGAAGTGTAGCAAAATAATTGGAGAAATCAATGGAAATTATAATTTACCGGAAAACATCGTTTTTTCTATAGTTCTTTATCAATAATTGAATACCGAAGATTGATTAGATCACAAGCTGCAGCCTCGCTCATAACAATACTAAAGATACAGTTTCTTATTCCATTGCTTATATATGTTTGCTTCAACTTGTACTAGTTTTTGTCGTGTGTCTTAAAAAAATATGTACTCGTACACAGTTACTTCAGGTGCCATGTTTGCGCCAAACTTTGTATAATGTTCCCTATTAGGCAATATTGCGTCCCCTGCCTCTGAATTAACGATATCTTATGTATGTCTCATCTACCAACACTACTTTTCGCTAATGCCATCTATACATCCGTGTAATACCAATAAATTGGTCGATTCATATGTGAAGATAAATCAAAATATAAAAGACTAGAGGACGCCAGCAGCTACGCCAGCAGCTACGCCTGCATTTTTTTTTAAATTTCCCCGTTTTGGCCGATCCCGTGGGAACTTCGGGAAATCCCTTCTTAGTGCACCCCTACGGTCCCCAAGGAACATACATGCCAAATTTCAGCTTCCTGCGCCCAATAGTTTCGGCTGTAGCGTGTCTGTCAGTCAGTCAGTAACGCAAGGATTTTATATATTAAGATATAAAACTCGTGCGACTGGGAAATGCGTGATACGATTTTGATGACCATTGTTATCCCCAAGTGTAGCGTATGTTTCCGTGACATTACCCTGAAATAAGGGAACGATAATTAATATAGCTTACTTTTATGAAATCATGTTTTGCTCGATAAATTAAAATAAATGTTAGGAGGCGAAAGAACATAATAGAAATTACTTCCATTGTTATTGAAATTTCTAGGTAGAGTATAACGGGTACAAAAGAATATGTTACTGTAATTTCCCCTGAATTTTATATCAAATAGTCAAATCTACTGTTCCTTAAAGCAGAGAAAAAAAAGAAAAAAAAAGGTATACAATACCTGTAAGCTGCAACAAAATCAAACTTCTATGTCAACGCAATAAAAAGAAACAGCAATTTAAGCCGCATATTTTCTCGCGACTACTCGCAAGGGAATCATAACCTACTCGTGAACTCAGAATCTTGAAATATGTCCGAAGCAATGTCTTATAGCACAGATAATGGAAAAATTGCGAAAACCGTAAGTTTTTAGTTAAAATACATCATATAAAAAAATATTTATACTAATTTTAAAGTAACTACCCCTTTCCTCATGAATGCATAAAGTTATTAAATTAAAATTTATATCAAATATTCGAGTCTATAATACCTTTAAGCTGTAACAAAATCAACTTCAGTCTCAACGTAATAAAAAAAAACAGCAATTTTACTATATTTTCAAACTCTGAACAACTACTGGCAAGGGAATCAAAATCTACAAGGTACTTCCCGTGAACTTAGAATCTTGAAATTTGTTACGAGGCAACTTTTTATAGAACAAGGAAAAATTCCAAAAATGAAAAATTTCGTTACAGCATATAATGAAAACATTACAAGATTAGAGAACATTACACAAGTTACTACCTCTTTCCTCAAGAACGCGTAAAGTTATTGAGTTGAAATTCATATCAAATACTCAGGCCTATAAATCCGATAAGCTGTAATAAAATCAAACTTCTATGTCAACGCAATCAACAGAAACAGCAATTTAAGCATATTTTCAAACTCGCAACTACTTGCAAGGGAATCAAAACCTAGGGTACTTTCCGTGAACTCAGAATCTTGCAATTTGGCACGAAGCAACGTCTTATAACACAAATAAAGGAAAAATTGTGAAAAGCGTAAATTTTTATTTACATCATATAATTAAAATATTTTTAAAAGGTACGACCCCTTTCCTCATGAGCCCATAGAGGTAAAAAATTGAAATTCATATCAAATGCTCAAGTCAAAACTAAAGGGTACTTCCAGTCAATCATGTGTCAGCCTAGTTATCCACACAGACCGATTTTGAGCCGTTTGCATCCAACCGCTTCCCGCGATCTTAACCAGATCGTCGGTCCACCTTGTGAGAGGCCTACCCCTGCTGCGTCGTCCGGTACGTGGTCGTCACTCCAGAACCCGCCTGCTCCAACAGCCATCGGTTCTTCGCGCTATGTTTACTGCCCAATGCCACTTCAGCCTGGCTATTCGGAGAGCTATGTTGGTGACTTTGGTTCTCCTGCGGATCTGCTAATTTCTGATTCGATCTCCCAGGGAAACTCCGAGCATAGCTCTCTCCATCGCCCTCTGAGTGACGCTGACTTTTCGGATAGGGCCCATAGTTAGCGACCACGTCTCAGCGCCGTAGATCATCTCTGGCAACACACACTGGTCAAAGACTTTCGTCTAGAGACACTGCGGGTTATCGGACGTGAAGATATGCCGTACCTTCTCGAACGTCGCCCAACCGAGTTGGATTCGTGAAAGGCCTCTTTCTCGAAGTTGGTCCAGTCGATCTAGAATCTTGAAATTTGGCATGTAGCAACGTTTTAAAGCACATAGGAAAAATTTCGAAAACCTTAAATATTTTGTTACTTACATCACATATATTTTTAAATAATTAAATATCCCTACAGGTTTGTACGGAACCTTCGGTGCGCGAGTCCGACTCGCACTTGACTGTTTTTTTTTTCAATTAATCCAACTAATTAATTGCCTAGCAGGAATTGTAACAATTGCATTTGTGCTACTATCGCCTGTTGCCTGTATGAGTGGTACAAAGCTTTCATTTTGCGTTATTAGAGAATTCATTCTGTATGTAATCTTGATACGGGAGCTTCAAGAAATGTTACCAATCCACCTAGCCACCTGAACGGGTGACCCTCATAAACTCTTAGGTCGGCAAACCAAGTCACGCTATGAGTGCTATTTTATGTAGGTACAATAAAAGCGTTGCTAGTACATCAAGCGTAGTACCTAATGCCGACCTCTATATATACTGTATCTACTAGCCCTGCCAAAATAGAAAAAAATAAGAACGCAATTTCCGCACTAGATAAAAATATTGTTTGACCCACAGACGGTGGCGTGGCGCCGATGCGACGTCCAGTGGTCACATTCTTTAGTTTTTCAGTCAACTTGATTAATTAAATAAAGATATAAAATTCGAATTTCCCTAGAAATGTTTCGAACGCTGTACCTACCTACGTCAAGAAATATCAACCACTTCCTTCGGGAAAATACTACAACACAAATTGTGTGTACACATTTAGATTTTTGTTGTATCGCGGCTTAAGCGATTGTGTATATCTAAATAAGAGGATAGAAATATTACACAATCAGTATGAAAATAAACGTTGTACCTACATAAAAAGGTAGTTATTTTCGCGCTTTTGATTTCATTATATTAGCTTATCTGGATTTGTTATAGATATTATTTGATTGTTGTTGTTCCATAAAACTTCCAAAAATCTTTTTTATTTATGAGCATCGTTAATAACAGCTTAAACCTTATACAGTACAGCATTTAACTAGCCAGTTATCATCATTAAGGGTCACTTTTCATCGGCGCGTTACCGTTGCTCCTTTATTAGAGTAACACAATATAGGGATCTAGTTTCTTTAAAGGAGCGGCGCGGCGCTTACCCATACAACTTGGTCGTTCAACCCTAGGATAGCTTATTAGTATTACAGAGATTTACGCCATAATCGAACAATCATCTATTGTAGGCACGTTTTAAAAGTGTCCAGACACGTATGGTTTATCTTAGGCCAGGCACCGCGATGTTTTAGTATTTCTTTGTCAACAACAGTCGATTTTAAAAACCTTAAGTTGATTGTATTGTGATTTGTAACCCTTGATTAAAAGATGGGTACTGAGTTTTATATTTTTAAATTTATCAGTGCCTTGTATTCACCATCCATCAAAATATATCAAGGTACAAAATCTAGAAACGTCAGCCACTACAATTGCATTAACACATTATCTTCAATGTCAAAATACTAATATCCCAGCTACAATTGTTATCAATGCGATTATGCACTACTAGCTTGATTAACTTTACGCTTTAACCACTATATCGTTTGCAAACACAATGTCAGCAGTAGTTCTAAAAATACAAAAAAAGCTAGTACTTACTTACATTCATAAATGTAGACATTGGCCTGCTAATGGTACTACGTCCTTGCATTGCGAACATGGTACTAAAGATCTATGTGAGTTCGTTACGTAATGTATCTGTAAATTTCAATTCACGCAGTAGACGTTAAATCAATTAATGATTTTACCACCACTTTTACCGCGGTATGACAATGCAATATATCTTCAGATACAATGTTTTACCGTTCACTTAAAGAACTTAATTATCTCCTAAAAATGGATAAACCCTATACCTAAGAACAAAAAATACGTACCTAGGTAAGTTACAATTTGTACACTTAATATATACATTAGTATAATCCGATGCATTTTAGATACAGCGTTTGTCACGGTACCCCTCCCGATCAAAACATGAGACCGGCAAAACATAATTCTGTCATTGTACACATCTAAATACAAGTACCTATAGTACGATGCATTTCAGATAGTGCTTTGTCACGGTAGACCTCCCAATTGAAACACAAAAGCCGCAAAACACACCTTAAAACTCGTACACGTGTGAACAAAAGTGTGGTATGATACATATTCATAGCTGACAGAACGTAAGAGCTGAATGTAATCTTAGTGACGCGCTCACTGCGCTGAGAACCGTGGAGCATTTGTCTCTTCGTGTTACACTACTTAGTGCCATTACGTTTAAATTCCGCTATTTCTTCGCTCTCGTACGTCTTGAATTCTCTCGCGTTAAAACTGAAATGAAAATGTTTACATCATAGTATTAATAAAACTGCAGCTTTATTCTGCTTCAAAGTATACTAGAATTATTAGTAAATACTTCGTTCTGACAAGTACTTGAGAAATCTTGTTCTATTGCAGTCTTTATGCCGTTGTCGGAGATCAACTTCTACTGCCTCGCTTATAGGTACATTCATTACTAAAACTTCTCTTCAAAAATACTATGCAGCTTCATAGTATTTTTGAAGAGAATAGAATATAAAACCTTTGTTGTTAGGGACTTTACAAATTTTAAATAACGGGCACATAATTAGAATATGTTCCCAGACGCAGCACAACTTGTCTTGTTCAATTTGGAGAATGAACGCACAAAGCTTGCGTCAAAGCACCGTCGGCGAGCCCTAGAGTATATTTGTGTCCGTTGCGTAAATTTTTGTAAACATTTTCATAGTACAGTGTGATGTCGTTATAATGTTCTGGAAATTCGAACCTCAAACGCGACTTAAACCAAGTAAGTACCCGATAATCTAATACGTAATTTGTATAATGTGGTAAGAGCGTCAAGCTCATTCATTGACACGTTTATACCTCCTCAAGCTGTATCGAGAATACTTGGGGTGAAGGCGACGCCTCACAGAACATTAATTTTGTATGGCTGTGGAGCGCTCGGCATTGCTTACTGTATTCTATTACGTCACATCCTATAACAATAATGTAATGATATAGTCGTAGGTCCGTGGGCTCTGATAGAGATTAGAGACTAACAAACTGCGTAATAACGCAGAAATCTCGAGTCAAACCCGCGGCACAGACCTCTGTCAGTTTGAAGTCAAGTGGTGACGAGAAACATCGTGACGAAGTGACTGAAACTTTTCCATAAAGCTCTAACTAAAATACTACACCAGTTGCATAATCTGAGTCCTTTTCAAGCAGAACGGTTTCTCAGAGCAAACTCGACCACACTCGTAAAATATTTTTGCTTGTGCTGCAACGTAAATCAACTATCATAACAGTATGCTGAGAGGGAATGAGGCGAATACTTAAATAGCGTTTGCTCCATTACCCCTCACGATAACAGTAACGCTCAATTTACAAGAGTTTTGATAAACCATTTTCCTCAAACTTATAAGTAAACTTTACATTATATTTTCGTTTACTCCCGAGCGGCGTTACGGGAAGTAGACTAGATAATCTAAATACAAACGAGCACACTGGAGCAAAAATATTTATTTGAACATGTTTTAAAACTAAAACTAGAAAATAGGAAATTGCTACCTACATACCATACTACTGTACTTACAAAACTGAAAACAATCTGTTCAGATCGATAATATAAATGACAGGAAAGAACTCCAGCCCGTTCAATCAACCCATCTCTTAAACAAATACGGTGTTCCCCAAGGGAGTGTCCTAGGACTTTTATTGTTTTTAATTTATATAAATGACCTCCCTGAAATGACTAAAAATCCGTGTATCTTATTTGCTGATGACTTTACTCTTATAATGACATGTGATAAAAAACTGACATTGACAAATTTTCTATTGACATTAATAATACTACCAATATAATATTCAAGTTAATATTAATAAAACAAAGATCATACAATTCAGTATATGCGGTGGACCACAATTAGATTTGAACATTAAACATAAAGATGAACAAATACAAGAAAACGAGGATACCTCATTTCTAGGAATTGTTATAGATAAACATCTGAACTGGAAATCCCATGTCGAAAAAGTTTGCAGTAAAAATATGATATGTATATGTCCTATATAAACTCAATAAGACGTCAACTGAAAATACGGTACTAACAACATACCATGGGTATGTATCCTCCGTACTGGCCTACGGTCTTATCATCTGGGGCAACTCAACAGAAGTCCAAAAAGCATTCCTAGCTTAAAAAAAAATGCATGGGAGCCATAGCAGGGATACTGCCATGGGAGTCGTGCAAACCTTTATTAAAATAAATTAATAGTTTAGAAAACACTAGAAAAACACGCTTTTATAAATGCACGTAAAAACCAAAAATGAATTATGGATCGTTCAAGTTGTCTCTATTTCTTGGCTGAAGTGTAAACTATGTGCTTTTGATTATAATATTTGATTGTAAAAGCGTGGGGCGCTGGAACAGAAAAGACGTTCTTGCTTAACTTGTTCAAAAATCAAGTAAACAGATGTTACAAGAAGTAGGTTCCACAGATTGGCGCTCTTACTGGAGTTGCAGCACGAGTAATAAATGGCTCTACATTAAACAGTCTGTTCAAAGTACCAGTTTGTCGAACTCAGACCAAACATGCGCCATCAGCGAGGAAGACGACATTCACCGACATTTTTAACGCCTCTTCTTTCAGGAATCTTAATATATAAAATCCTTGCGTTACTGACTGACTGACAGACACGCTACAGCCGAAACTATTGAGCGCAGGAAGCTGAAATTTGGCATGTATGTTCCTTGGAGAACGTAGGGGTGCACTAAGAAGGGATTTCCCGAAATTCCCACGGGATCGGCCAAAAAGGGTAAATTTATAAAAAATGCAGGCGTAGCTGCTGGCGTCCTCTAGTTAAGTATATAAGGGTAATGCGGCAACAGTGGCAAAATGTAGAGTTCTTGTTCGTGGACGAGATATCTTTGGTTCCCTTTGGTAACCCTTTGGGGCCATAAATGCTATGCTCTTGTGAGACCTCATGCAGCTTCCGCCAGGAAGGTAGTATTAGTATTTGTTTACAATAAAGTCTTTCCTGTTCCAGCGCCCCACGCTTTTACAATCAAATATTATAATTAAAAGCACATAGTTTACACTTCAGCCAAGAAATAGAGACAACTTGAACGATCCATGATTTATTTTTGGTTTTTACGTGCATTTATAAAAGCGTGTTTTTCTAGTGTTTTTTAAACTATTAATTTATTTTATACTTTTTGGTCTTTGATAACGAAATATTTTTAACATTTATACATTTATTTGAAGTAGGCGAATGAGCCCGCATCCTCTCCATCTCCGCCTGTGCATCTGTATTACATGGTGTTTTATCTGTCAGCTTATAACAATCTAGCTCTTCAATCAGGAGACCACTAAGTGGTTTCACTCCACTCAGGGTTACATACGCCTGTCCAGCTGCAAAAGTACGAACCCTAACTACACCACTGCGTGGTCTACAATATATAATTGGTTTGTTATAACCTTGAAACCTGATCGTGTCCAAAGTCCATTACATGACCTTTCTCACAAGTGCAAACACGACTATGATACGATATTCCATCATGGAATGCCAGTGCCTATCTTCCGGCTTCATCATCAGACCTTGAAACCTAATTGTAGTCAAAAATCATTACAAGACTTTTATAAGAAATCCAAAACAGCTATGATACATTTTTCTATCATGAAGTTCCAGGTCATATCTTCCGGCTCCATCATAAGATCAGTTCGACAGTACCATATTATTAAATTATCATCAGAACTACATGCAGCTGCCAATTTTCAGTACGCTACGACCCTTGGAAGATGGTTAAATTAGTTACCTAAGATTCCATTACATAGTTACATACACGACGACCTAATAAAAGCGTCTTAAAAATATCGTATATTAACGCTTACAAGTATGTACATCCGTGAGACAGCAAAGTTTGTAAAATTACACCCTCATATTATGTTTAGAAAAGCTGAAGATTTATATGCTCGAAATACTAGGAATCCAGACAGAATAGTGATGCCTAAAGTACAAAGAACAACGTTGTATTTAAAAAAACTGTGCTGTGATTTCTGGGCGTATCTATAATGCCATACCAGAGGATATAAAGAAAATGCCATGTACCCTTTTCTGTAAAAAGTTAAAATTATGGTTATTAGAAAAAACTTTTTACACAATAATTATTATATTGCGTACAATATTTACAATTTAAAAATGACATTTCCTTAATAATTGATATAATTTAGTAATTATTCTACTTAGTATTAAGGACTTAAAATAGTTTCATGTCGTAATTGACAAAATACAATAACAACAAAGCCCCTAAACTTTATTCATACTTGATCTGTATGTACTGACATTTTATGCAAATAAGTTTCATTTCATTTCAGGCGGGCCCCGACCCTCTTGGCGGCATTTGAAGGTGTTGGGCTCCGCCGCCAAAACACCTAGTGGCCGCAGAGGATAGGGAGGACGGCAACGCAACACCGCATCTCCTCTTCCTCTGCGGCCCCACCGCGACGCGACAATGGTGCGCCCCATTTGGTCGCGGGAGATAGGGCGCGCGGCAACGCAACACCGACACGCCTCTCCTCCCGCGACCGCGCCCGACTGCGAGTGACAGAAGAACTGTCCCAATTGTTCTGAGCCTGCATTATAAAATTGCTTAAACATATCCAGACGAATTCGTAATAAAACGATTAAATTTTGCATCAAGGTAATTAATTATTTTGAAATGATGTGATGGCATTCGAAATATAAAACAAAGCAACAGCTTTTTGTTTCAAATAAAAATTAATTAAATCTGCAAGTGGACTGATATATTGACGGCGCTCGCAAAATAATCAATTAACTGAATCATGTACCCCAGGAGCTCGATGCACGAGCGATATGGGTGTTTTGTATTTAATCATTTTATTGAATGCACTTAGCGCTTTCAATATTGTTTTGTAATCATTATTTTTGAAGGTTTTAAAGCTGAAAATATTAGAATCTAGTTTTGTTGTCGTAATATTTTTGGTTATATCACCAAAAAATAACCAATGGGACATTAAATAAAATAAAATGATGGATAAAAATTGGCATTATAACACAATAAGATGTCCTAGTTTCCAAACTAGGGCACCATAATAATTATGGTTTGTGTATACTCGCCCCCGTGGCATCTCCACCTTGTCGTGGTGGGGGGGCTCAGTAACCGTGGATTGGAACCCCGCGGTGAAGCTAAGAGGGATCCCTGGAGTGGACGCTCCGCGTGGGCTTGGCAGTGGGCCTGCGCAGGATGCCTCCAACGGTGCGGGTGCGGGGGACAGTTCTGTCTGTCCTTCGCAGTCGGGCGCGGTCGCGGGAGGAGAGTCGTGTCGGTGTTGCGTTGCCGCGCGCCCTATCTCCCGCGACCAAATGGGGGCGCACCATTGGATGCGTCGCGGTGGGGCCGCAGAGGAAGAGGAGATGCGGTGTTGCGTTGTCGTCCTCCCTATCCTGTGCGGCCGCTGGCTGTTTTGGCGGCGGAGCCCAACACCTTAATCCGCCGCCAAGGGGGTTTTGTTCGGGGCCCGCCTGAGCATCTGGCGGGCCGATACCCGTCGGGGGGTTGCGACGTATGCTTGTGCGAAACCCGACCCTCCGACACACGGGTACATGAGGCACACGGGTTGGTTTTTAGTCAGTAAGAGTCTGATAGCGCTAAGTGCATTCAATAAAATGATTAAATACAAAACACCCATATCGCTCGTGCATCGAGCTCCTGACGGGATACATGATTCAATTAAGTGATTATTATTTGCGAGCGCCGTCAATATATCAGTCCACTTGCAGATTTCATAAATTTTTATTTGAAACAAAAAGCTCTTGTTTTGTTTTATATTTCGAATGCCATCGCATCATTTCAAAATAATTAATTACCTTGATGCAAAATTTAATCGTTTTATTACGAATTCGTCTAGATATGTTTAAGCAATTTTATAATGCAGGCTCAGAACAATTGGGACAGTTCTGTCTGTCCTTCGCAGTCGGGCGCGGTCGCGGGAGGAGAGGCGTGTCGGTGTTGCGCTGCCGCGCGCCCTATCTCCCGCGACCAAATGGGGGCGCACCATTCAATACGTCGCGGTGGGGCCGCAGAGGAAGAGGAGATGCGGTGTTGCGTTGCCGTCCTCCCTATCCTCTGCGGCCGCTGGGTGTTTTGGCGGCGGAGCCCAACACCTTAATCCGCCACCAAGGGGGTTTTGTTCGGGGCCCGCCTGACCATCTGGCGGGCCGATACCCGTCGGGGGGTTGCGACGTATGCTTGTTGGGTTGGCACGGGTTGGTTTTTAGTCAGTAAGAGTCTGACAGTCCCCTTCCCTCTCCCAGAGGGACTCCATGAAGATTTTCCAAGCCGAAAAAAAAAAACGTTTGTGTATAGTCATGTAAGTCGCATTAAAAATTATTATTGCTGTTTTAAATAATTTCGGTCGGTCATGTTATTACAATATTTATCAAGTTCAGATATGGCCTTCCGCATGGGACATCGTTCGCATAAATTATTATTGCTGACTAACTTTTGTCAACGACTCCCGTCGTGTGCATAGTCCATCTTGTAAATTATCTAATTACCTGGGGAAATTTTGGAAAGGCCTTTTAAATGGCGTCTAGTAGAATTTAGAAGTTTGTATTTAGTTTAAGTTTTAATAATATTTTTTTTAAATAGAATAGATTTCAAATAGTACATACCTACATGATTTGAGATCTCTTTCCTGTTGGTTTCGGGACATGGTATTTAGATCACCATCAATTAAAAATATAAATTAGTCTTTTTTTCATCGTTGTTATAATCCACCTCCTATTATTCACGCCGGTTTCCTGTCAAATAACGTACCTATACATTAGTATTTACATCGAGTTAATTAGATAATTAAAGTTAAACATAATTGTGACATCAATCTTACAAGTATCCGGTAAATATAAATCACTCTCATCATTTCATCATCACCTATTAAGGATGGTATTCACTTTGAGGAATTTTAACGTAACAGATTTTAAGGCTTTCGTAGTAAACTATACTACTTACGTAGCAATATTCGTCCATCCATTTAAACGCGATTTATATCGCAAACTATAGTACTAAAAACGGAACTTGGCAATGTTACAAAACTGAAGACCGAAATACTGAAAAGGTTTAAAAAATTTAATGTGAAAGCATTTTTATCGTCTTTTACATTGTGTGGGGTCGCGTCAGATAGATCAACCATAACTATTACGGTTTTCCTAGACTTTCTATTCTGGGATCAGCTACCGAAATATTCAGTATGAGTTGTATACGTATCATAGTCATCCTACCAACTTGACTGCACGTATTACTGGCATGAAGCGCCTGGACTCCAGACGCGTGTCTAGACTATATATGACTAAGTTTTATAATGTCTGCTGTTACTTGACTTAGTCTCCAGGATTCAAAGTTACTCCGCCACTTTTTTAATTTAGTTTTGGAACATTTAATTGAATATTACCTCAATCAATAATTTTCAAACTTTTTAAAACTTTGACAGAATATTACCTTTTTTTGCCGAGTGACTGCTGTCTGAGCTCCGCAATTTAAAGGAATATGAATATTCTAAGGTTAAGAACAGTGATGCTATATTGAAGGCCTGTTAAATAAATTTGTGAAACATTACCTCATTACCTCTGTTGCTATATTCAACAAATCCGGTTTTATTTCATTCTAATTCCATTATGTCTCCACTGACACGCTGCGTAAACTCGATGATTGCTGGAATATCTGCAACATTACTTCGGACTATCGAAACTTTAATGAACTCATCATTTTGCTAGAATAGCTGCCGCAATTATCATCGCTGTTAACGATCCTCCAGTGTAATAAATGTCGCCATAATCGTTAACCTGGGATATTGACGTTAGTGACTCTAGTTTGTAATACATCCTAGTTACTACAATTTAGTGAACTAAGGCAAAATTTTATAACTAACTAGAGATTGCCGCTGCTGTGCTCTTACATTGTTTTTACCCGTATCTGCCCGATCCCGTGGAAATTTTAGAAATCGCTTCTTAGTGCACCCCTACGATCCCCAAGGAACAAACCTGCCATTTTTTGCCAATTTCAGCTTCTTGCGCACATCAGTTCTGGCTGTGCGCTGCCTGTCAGTCAGACACTAACGCAATAATTTTATATATACAGACAGAGACAAATCACTATCAACCTAAGGGGTGCGAAAATATATTCGTCTTAACCCTTTTCAAATGATGTAATAGGTAATCACGTGGTTTCAATATATGTGAAGAAAGCTGCGGTATTGCTGAAATATAGAATATAAGCCTACGAGTATTTAAAACAAAGTGTACAAAGATATTTATGGTCCTATATTAGAATGCTTGAAACAACCGTTGCTTCAGGTGTCTCAGATACTTATGTAGTATTGTTTCACAAAACATATACTTATAGGCTTAAAACCACATTTGTAGATGTAGTTTGTATTAATAAATGTATCCGCATTTTTACAAAAACGTAGAACAATGATTATTTTCTATGAATTTATAGTAAGCTCAATAAAATTAATTTATTTGGTAGGTAATTAACCTACGGGACAACTATGTTGAAATGAAAGTGTAACACATTACAAACAAATTAATGTCAGTAGGTAAGCATAGGTTAAATAGTGCATAATTTCTTTAACATACAATTATAAGCACACATAGAGTAATAGTGGATTGGCAATATGGATTCAATAAATAAATAGATGTTTTTTTTATTAATATTAAGTCAATTCATGTTCATCTGTGCACATTTGAGGAACGCGGGTTTCAAAAATAACTCTGAGTTAGTTATTCGTTGTCCTATTATATAGAAAAACTAACAGCTAACTTCATTGACGTACGACGCCATTTACTATTGCTTTATAACTTGAAATATCCTCCGTGCTCAAAAACTCTTTATAACTCTCAAAAAACTTAATAAAAAGTAAATACAACTTGTTACAAAAGCTGAAAATGGAAGCCTTTAGAGTTTAACAAAGCCTGCTCCATGAAAACGGAATCAGTTACACTGAATAAAAGAGTCAGCAGTATTGATGTTGCAAAACTAGCAGAATAATGTCATAGCTATTGTATTTCGTTTCAATAGGAGAAGTATCTATACAAAAGTTGACAAAGTTCTCGGAAATGGAGCCATTACCGAATAATGTCGCCAGTATACTGTTGAATACTACCTATTATGAATACTGCCGTATTGGGCGAACAGCGTAAGTGAATGTACGTAACTTTCTCTTGGACAAACCGTTATTGGAATTGCTGACGGCTTGCGAACAGTTCTCGTTATCTGGAATTGTGCCCAAAGAAAGTCAAATATAAAATAACCAATTATGAAACATAGCCACTTGGGCATTGTATAGAAATGTAGCGCTAATTTACTTTATAATCCATAACAGTTTTCCTCACTAGAACCTTTTTATTCGTTACGAGGGATTATTTACGACTAAGTATTTTATTTTATATTTCATAAAGTATATCATTTTAAAAGTGGGGATTTCTACTAATAATATTGGAACTAAAGTAACGATCTAACGGTCAGTTCTAATAATCCGAAACATGTAATGCGGTTGTCGTTTTATTAAATTATTGAACCTTTGGAGGTTCCCTATCCTCTTGGGTCAAATGACGAAAGGTCGTAACATAATAATTTTATCTATTTATACGCCACATTAATTTTTTAAAGTAAACAAAAACTAATTTCAATGACGCGGTCTTAGTAATTTACCTATATAATATTACCTCATCATCCGCTATGTACAAAATAATAGTAATAAGCTGGGTATGTCTTTGTGAGCGATTCAATAAAACACGTAATTTATTTCAAACAAAGCTTTAAGGGTGTTCTAATCCGGGTATAATTCTCCCAGGAAGAAACATTGCACTCGTTTATCGTCAGTGTTGGAAAGGTCTTGTATCTTCAACACACAATACTAACACACTTACGTAACTTAAATGAAATATTGTACTTCACGGTAACACGGCTTATTTCAAGAAAATGAAAACTCAAAGTATTAAAGTTAGTGCGCACGTAAATTATTATTAATATACGTAACTTGTTTTTAAACGACTTTACTGTGGTTATGGGTTACGTTGCCACGATATAGACTAACTGTTAGAATCATAAGGCAATTCAACTAGTAACTACTTATGAAACACATAATTGTTTATTTATTTGTAAAGAACAAAGTCACCCATTGCCCACATTGCATTCAGACTTTTATTCCAGACGTCTCATTTTTGTTACAATAGAGATTGTAGAACATTCCAATTATTATTTTCAATTGACCATAAAAGTTGGTATAAATCAGTTTAAAGCGAAGAATCATAATAATACTTATCTCTAGAAAAAATTATGTATTGAGGTCGTAAGACGTATAGTGGCAGCGATAGCCTAGTGGAGATATCAACAGACTGCCATGCAGAGGGATTTTTTCCGTGGATTCGAACCCGGTAGTTCGAATCCACGGCGCGGACCAATGACTTTTCAGAGTTATGTCCGTATTTAATTGTTATTCATTGCTTGTTCCGAGCCTCGGAGATCACGTTAGGCAGGTTGTCATAAAGATCTTTGACAGTCGTTACAGGGTCAGTACTTCGTAAATAAACGGACCCTAGTCTAAACCATGGAATATCGCTATCCCTTCGGGTTGCTGAGGTCAGAGAGGCATTCGCTCTGTGGAAAAGCTAATATTCAGCCAAATCCGGTTAGACTAGTAAGCGGACCCCAGATTGAATCTGGGATAACGCTAAGAGGATGATGAGGTCCTGAGACGTAACTCAACTTAGTTGTTTAGTTATTGGTGTGCAGTTACATCTAGAGTGTGTTTATTTCGTTGTTTTTTCGCCTGTGGTTTGACTAAAGAAGTATAACTTAAATTGTAAAAAAGACACATGGGTGTGGCTTTCAGGCGTTCTGGACTTAAAGCGATATCAAATATCAATATCTGACTTAGTTATCGATGAACTTCAAAAGATTTTTCTGAGATAGATTATTTTCTATATTTTAGCTTTATTATGTTATTAACGTCATAAAACTTCTCCATCGAGCCGTCTGCAAAGATAAAACAAACTCAAATAAAAGACGCAATACTTCTACCACAACATATTTCGCTCAATCTCACAAAATCAATACGTCCCGCTCCCCGAACTAACTTTTTACAGCGGCTCTTCAAACCAACAAAAAATGTCTCAAAAGTACTGAAATAAAGCTCTTAGTAGGTTTATACAACAATGTTATGGATATAGCTCGGTATAAAGCGATAGTACTAAACAAATAGTTGCAATATCTTAATATATAAAATCCTTGCGTTACTGACTGACTGACAGACACGCTACAGCCGAAACTATTGGGCGCAGGAAGCTGAAATTTGGCATGTTAGTTCCTTGGAGACCGTAGGGGTGCACTAAGAAGGAATTTCCCGAAATTCCCACGGGATTGGCCAAAACGGGTAAATTTAAAAAAAATGCAGGCGCAGCTGCTGGCGTCCTCTAGTATCTTATAAAACTATAATGAAATACAATAGCATTGGGTATTGTCGTAGTTGTCATTCCTGTGGGTGGCTTGTGGAGTTTATCCAGGAAATCACGACAAATTGAAAATATAGCTAGGTACTTGCAGAATAGAAAAAAAAACACGATTCAAGACTGATTGCATATGCACTTTTAATTTGTTTAGGTGTAGTTTGAAAGGTGATTAGAGCGATGTCTAAGCCCTTGAAGTTAGTAGTAGAAAACTGGGCGGTGTCAGCCGGACGCGGGAGTGGGTGATTGTGGTCCTTACAGGTCCTTTTATGTGGTGGCTTGCGTCTGTCTGAGTGAGTGTGAATATTCCGCAAACATTATTGCAGTGCCGTTGGTTTAGTACTTAGTTGCGTTGTGACAGTATGCACATTAAACTCTATTTTCCAGGTTTCTCCATTTTCTTTGCGCTACTTGCAGTTAATATTTTTCTCACTAAACTTGTTATACTTCCATGAGAATATCGATTATTTGTAACCACCTGTGAGGCTTATATAAATGTAACAATCAGAAGGAAACACTGGCTCTAAGATACAGGTACATACCTAGTTTAGAAGTCAGGGTCTTAAGCTTGTAAATATATACCATATGCCATAATTACATATATTTGTACTACTTAGGGTTAGTCTTATGGTGTCAATTAAAATGTCTTTTTGGCATCTACTTCCTCTCAACTTTGTTGGAACAAATCCCGAGCCACATAAATAACTAAATTCTGCAGAAAGTATTGAAAAAAAGTTAAGTTTTTATTTTTAGTATATATTTTATGAAGCCTGAGAATCTTGAAATACTGACTTTATCGTCGGATTGCACTACTAGGTCACCATTTCGTATAGCCGCTTTAAAATACAAATCCCCAAAGAAACATAGTCCCGATTAAATTGGGTTTAATCATAACCGCACATGAGACAGTGTTAAATTTGATGATTTTTCCTAGCTGCGTTTCAAACCCACAATTCATAAGCCAACATATGAGAAACGTGCTTGTCAGATTGTTTTAAAAATGTTAAATGTGTGATATTTCGCAACGCCAAAACTCTTGGCGTTGCGAAATGCGGCGTGTAATTTTAGAACCGAGGTAGTAGGGACTTACTCTAAGCCAAATATACTACGTTGTACTAACACATAACTTTCAATGTAAAACACAAACATCCAAAGTTAAATTTAATGGGAGCATAGCTATGTGTGAATATTTAAATAAACTTAGCCCTACTATTACTTACATGGCGCATATTACACATTATCTTGGTTACATATTATCTTAGTATCATGCCAGTACATATATTAATTTATATAGGTACACTGAATGCACACAAGTGAACTTAATAATGTCTCGAGCTTTTTTTTTCTGGTCTACCTAAGAACAAAGTAGGTATTATTATATTACTACTTAGCTACGAGCTACCGCTAAAGCGGGACGTAATTGCATAGTTTTTACACATACGTATATAAAATAATTTTGTTTATAAAGATTAACCATTGTTGCGAGTTCAAAAATAGCTCAGATCTGGCAGATAAATGTTATGCATCACTTCGTAAGATAATCCTATTTCCCAACAATCACATAATATCAAGGAAGTAAGTTTAATACTTCCGTATGGTCGGTAAGCTACCTCTAGGATTTCTTTCGAAAATTACATATAAATTTTATGAAGCGTCAAGACTCTTCAACCGGTCAACCCACCCTTACTTTGCATTACATTAACAAGTATAGGGCCTATCAACATTTATTTCTTATCATTTATACGAAACGTTTAAAAGATACCTCCGTCCCCATTTGTGTCATCTGAGTCGGAAAGACCTTCGTATAATAACTATAAACATCAATATTTTCGTATAAGACGTTAGCGCTCAATATCACAAAAGAAACCTCTTTTTATATCAATACAATAGTAACGTTATGGATATCTCATATAATAGACGTAACTAGATATTCACGCAGCAATAAAAAACAAATCACTAGCCTTCATAAACTAGAAAGTTTAGTATTGGTCGTGTTATTATCAAATTGTGTTGGCATCATCTCTTTGTCTGGATTCGTCTAGTAATTCTTATCGTGTCTCTCACAAACAATGCTTTACATTGATTGTGAACATCATTGTTTGTGGCGATAATGTAATGGATATTCACGTTTAGTACAATAATATTTTAATTAAAGTTTCACTATTATCTATTCATCAAGGTAAATTTAAATGATAGGTCAAATGAATAATGTAATGATGAGATTTGGTCGTTGCACTGAGATACAATTAAAGATTTATTCACAAACCGAAACGAGCGACTCAAACTGGATTAGAGCGGTTTGCAGATGTTGACAGTAAAATATAACGTTTAGCTCCCACCACCCTTCGTTGCCCTGCCGTGTGGTGGCGCTAAGTTTGGTTGTCCACTCCGGAACATTGTCTGTACACCGCACAAACGTTCGACAACCAACTCTACACATTCCACTTGACTTCTGACCTTTACAATATACGTTTACTATTTGTGAGTAAATATCTAGTTGTTATTGTGAAATGGTTCACCTGATACGCAATTTTCTTGTAGTGATTCAAATGTAAGATTACTTACAATGTTGTCACTTGTTATGTTTCTAAAAGATGTCACTTAGGTAACATTGTGTATATATCAGAGGGCCAAACTCGTATTGTATATGACATTGACACTATATTTTGAACGAAATGAGATCAGATTTTGAATTGACTCACAATTGGTATTCTGCCTAATTAATGACATTATCATCTAATAGCTTGTCGTTATAATAATTGCTCCTTGCTTGTCGTTGACACATATTTTGACACATTGTTCAATTTTCGATCTAATCACGATATCATTCAAATATCAGTTAATTTAAGAGAATACCGTATACGTCATAAGTATGACACTGACACTATATCGAAACTGTATTTTGAACAAATTTATTTAGGAGAATTGGGCCCCAGAGAAGAGGTAAACAGATAGATAGGCTTATACTTTGTCATCACATTATAAAAATAATTGTATTCATGTGAATAATCTGTAATTTAAAGTTTTTGATTATACTGATCGTCCACCTCCCTAACGAATAATATCACCCATCAATACAACATACAGTTTGAACTCAGCTTAGTGTACCGTGTATTCGCCATCTTACCTCAACACAGTTATTTAAGATACTAGTGACATAATATAAATATTTGCGGCTGTGCTGCCATTTTGTAAGAGAAGTATTCGAAAACCACCTTTTGCTCAATACTTGAATGAACCGTTGTATCTTGATCGGCATTTGCCTGATATAAAACTTACTCACGCTACGCCAACGAGGCCATTTCATCGTATTGCTACTTAATTTAATCCAGTAAAGACTCAATAACCCATACAGACATTATGTAATGTAGCAAAGTAGAACGATTGGCTGGAATTGACTACGCAAACCTTTATAGCAGCCCTTTTCCTGCCATGATAATGTCAATGAACGACCAACATTTATTTCTCTGATTATATCAAGAGAAACTTTCGTAAGGTTTCCTCGCTGAGACTTTTAAAACTTCTTATTATTTTTCCATTCAAAGGGATTGAGAAATAAAGCTCTTGATTCATGAATAAAGTTCAAGTGCAACTGTTAACAATGTTATTGTTTTATCTATAATTAGTCGTAAGTTTGAATTAATGTTTAATTGGAAAGTCAACACAAAGGAACAAGTTCTAGGAAATGTAATGCAGAGACGTAAGTAATAATATTTGTGTCTACGAGATATAGCGTCGTAGCTGCTACGTTTAGCTTCAGGCCCATCAACGCGGCGAACTTTGTCTCGGCTGTCAGTCATTACACCAAAGAGCCAAAGATCAGTCTGAGTTGAACTACTTGAGACAAATGACAGTCTGTAATGAGTTTGCTACCTAAAACAAAAAGTTTAATTATCACCACAAGCAAACGTTTGTATCTAAAACAAAAATTGTGGACACACCTAAGTCTCTGAGTAACTCAGTACAACTATCAAGCTGTTGAGATGAAACTTAATGCACTATCAAATTCGACGTTAGTAATAAGGTAAAATGGCTTTATTCAAATTAACTAAGACTATGTAAAAGACAGTGACAGTATTAAATTATATTAGCTTTGTAGAAATGTAATAGGAGCTTGTATAATTAAAACGCTTTAATACTTACCGCACACATTTTGCTTTTGATACTACTAAATGTACCTAATAAAATATTGTTTAAACAAGGTTACAATGGTTACTATAAGTACTGTGTTACCAATAACACGGTACTTTCACACTTGAAATTTTTTTGTAAACCCAGTAATGAAAAACCTATTAATGAGCGGCTTTTGCCCACCGCACATTTTGAGTCGGTTATCGGGACAAAAGCCAACCCATTTGCCATTTTGGTATCTAAACTGTATCTAAATCCATTCAACATCACAGAGTGCAAACAGTAAAAAAATCCATACATCTATCCATCATCACAAACTTTCACATTTGGAGTGCCCAAATAAAAAAACTGTCTACGCGTATGAGAAAACTTATATTCGTATTTAAAAAATTAAGACTATCCGCCCATATAGACATTTTACGCACGGTTTATAGGGCTCTATGTGAATCGATACTAAGCTATTGTATCACAGCTTGGGGTGGTGCCACAAAAACTACTATCATCCATCATCCATGCAGAACAAGCGCAACGGGCAGTACTCAAAGTAATGCTTACAAAACCTTTCAGATACCCCACGAAGCAATTGTACGCAGAATGTAAAATACTAACGGTTCGACAAATGAAATGTAAATCTGCCTGTGCGGCAACACACTCACAGAAATTTAAGTACAAGAACTAGAAGAAGACCTGAACCAATATGTCCTAAAATATACACCAACACCACCTTCGCACAACGTCAACTCCAATACTTTAGTGCGTTGTTATACAACAAATTTCACATGCAAATTCAAGATAAAAGACTATCTGCTCTCTTTAAATTATGACGACACCGAAGAGTTGCTAGAACCATGACACACACACACACACACACACACACACACACACAATATTCAGAGCGAAGCCAAGTCTCTACAAGCACCTCTACGGTCTAGCTGATTGGAAATATTTTGGTAGTCGATGATTTGAATCGCTCTCATTTGAATGCGAATGGTCAAGAGGATGAAGCTGACACTTGGGTGCCCCTGCACAAAGTGAGAACAGTATTTTATGAGATATCGATTCGGGTCCTCATAAAGTAGTAGGCCGGTGGTTTGAATCTTTGGCGTGGTAGTATATTCACTCCCACTATGCCAACGGGTCGTAATTGCAAGGTAAGTAAGCTTATTCATTAATTTTTATGAGTAAATGTAATGAATCGATACTTACAACCTTTACAATCCTTTGCGTTTGTGCCGGTTACCATGAAAATTAAAATAATTTGAATAATATCTTCAACATTTCTGAATGGCATTTGCAAGATATTGGCAGTTATAATTAATAGAAGAAACTCTTGCCATTAGAAAAGTTTCGATAAAATACTTAAGTTAATTAATTAAGCGGAACTTAATGACTAAGTAATATTCTGTGTGACGTGATGAAGAATAACTTAAACGTCTTTATTTTTAATTACCTTAAGAGAATTTACGTAACATATTCTATATAAGTAAGCGTAGCGACACATCTGCACAGCCTTTCGCGCGGATACTTCAGTGACCGAATTATCGGTCCGTAGTATTTGGTTGTCATGGCATAGCGAACGCGCCAAACTTTTGGCATTATGTGACGGTGGCGGCTAATATACGATCGCGCATCATTTCGCGCGATGCTTCGCTCGACAGAAGGTTGCGCGTCGCGTTCAATGCGACGTAAGTGTGGGTAATGTATCACAGGAGATTGAAAATAACACTACGAACGCCATTCCACCAATGTTCGACGGGTAACGCTGATGTGTCGCGATACTAAGATTTCTAGAACATTATGTTTGTTTGGTAATGCAGAAGTTATGTTCTTAGTTCTATGACACACAATTAAAAGTTAGTACCAACTGGCACCGCGTGTTTGCACTCCCGGTTAGCAATAGAATAATGCTTCTAGCGTGACTAGATTCTTCGTTTGTAATAAATCGGCACAGTTATGCAACATGCTTGCATTATTTGTGCGTACTATGGGCTATGTACGTACGTAGCCACAGAATACACGTGCATTCTTTAGGTCTACTGATTTATTCATTCCACGGCTATCGCCTCTAGTGCAGCGAATGATGCAATTTCAGGCAAATACATAGCGCACTCGCTAAAATAAGTATGTACTGACAATATTATTTAAATTATAGTTATAGTATCGGCATATAGAATGCCGATACTATAACTATTGCATTGTAAATAATTTTCTACTTATAGTATCGACATTCTATAGTTGCATTGTAAATAAATGCTGGTAACCTATTTCATCCAATCCATCCAGCCATACCCATAAACTCTGCGTTTATAATATTATAATTTATATATTCCATTTGGCATTTTATCCCATGGTATCCAAAAATTAAAAATAGTAAAAAGTGTATGAATGGCATGTGAGTAATAGATCAATGCATGTGTGTCACACCGCACCTTTCATTTAAATACTTTATCTATTCTCGTCGGTATTCTTGCACCGGGTCCATATTGGCTCACCTAAAGTTATTTACCCGAAATTGTTCTTTCTAACGATTTGTAATCCGAATGATCACTCTTCCTAAAATTCATCCTAAAGTTTTCATTCATACTATTTGTAGTGCAACCGGCAATGTTCGTAACACTCATGTTTCTGAAAATTGTAATTAATAATATCATTAATCTAAATACACCACTATTTTTTAATTAGTACAAAAAAATTGACAGGGCACTAAGTATCTTTAAATGATCATATTTATGTAGTTGAAAAATAAAAACACTAAGTCCCAAAACTGTCCACAAAAATACGTGATAATTGGTAAATGCAATACTAATACTATGACCGACCCGTGTACTATCATAGTAAAATTAACCATTGATAAATTACCCCCCCCCCGCCCCTCTGCACCTGCGCCACGCCCCGACGATGCGACAAACAGTACTAAATTGTTAGCTAAAGTGAGCGTATCTAATTTCGTTGCAAAAGATAATTGTTTGTCTACGTTTGCCCGACGCGATGGCCTATCATATCAGTTCATATCACGGGAGTATGTACGAGGGGAGTTCAATGTATTCTCGGTATCGAGGTGATATACTAATGATAAGGGTAATTTAATTATCTCATTAGTTAATGACACTCTTTGAGGGTATAAATACAAAATTTCATTTAATTGCCACCGTTAGTATTCAAGATATCATTGCGAAAAGACAACTGTGATGACTGATTCGACAATGATGAAAAAAATCGAGCATCGTGCAGTGATAAAATTCCTCACAAAACAAGGAAAAACTCAAAACATTATCCATGAAGAAATGGTGGCTGTTTACCAAGATTCTGCGCCTTCATTATCTACAATTCAGAAGTGGTCAAGTGAATTCAAACGGGGTAGAGAGAGCATTGAAGACGACCCCCGCGCTGGTGGGCCAATTTGTGCCGCTACTGAAGAAAACGTCAAATTAGTCGAAAAACTTGTACTTGAAGATGCCCGTGTAAGAGTGAAAACATTAGCAGAAATGACTAAGATATCCGTGGGTACCATTCACACAATCCTTCATGAGCGCCTGAATTTGTCAAAGGTCAGTGCAAGATGGGTGCCGCGAATGCTCACCGCGCTACAGAAACAAGTGCGAGTTGACTGTTGTAAGGAGTTTTTGGACCTCTGTGGTGAAAATCCGCAAAGTATTTTCGATCGGATTGTTACTGGTGATGAAACGTGGGTTCATCACTATGACCCTGAGAGCAAGCAAGAGTCTATGCAGTGGCACGAAAAGGGATCAGACCCGCCGAAGAAGTTCAAAGTCGCTCCGTCCGCAGGAAAGCTCATGGCCACGGTGTTTTGGGATTCTAAGGGAATCTTGCTAATCGAGTACACAAAAAAAGGTCAAAGTATTACTGCTGCATCATACGCAACCACCCTGCGTAATTCAAAGGAGGCAATTAAAGAAAAAAGACGTGGCAAATTAACCGCAGGTGTGTTGCTGCTTCACGACAACGCGCCGGTTCACAAGGCGCGCCTTGCCCAGGCTGCTGTGCGGGAGTACGGATTTGAAGAAATCAATCATCCACCCTACAGTCCGGACCTGGCCCCTAGTGATTATTATCTATTCCCTAATCTTAAAAAAGACCTTCGTGGAAAGCATTTTTCGGACGATGAAGAGTTGAAGGGAGCAATAAACGAACTTTTTTCGGGCCATGAAGAAAAATATTTTTCAGAGGGAATTGAAAAGTTACTTTCACGAACAAATAAATGTATTGAGATGTTAGGGAAGTATATTGAAAAATAAAATTTATTCAGAATTTTCCGCCTTTTCCTTCATACCTATACCGAGAATACATTGAACTCCCCTCGTAGCTATGCTTCGGGCGTACTTTTTGAGTGGAAAAATCGCGAATGCAGCTGTGTACCCATGGACATCGTATTGTGAGTGTACAAAAGTGACCGGGTCAGTGTCAAACAATTAAAACAGTGCATATTGGATGCTTTTGACAACGGTGGTGGACATATCGAAGGACAATGGAAATACTTGTAAGTTTAGTAAATAATACGTACTTAAGTAAATAATAATTTGATGCGGGTGGCTCAAAATCGGTCTGTGTTCTCCACACACCTTGAGGAAGGCCTATGTCCAACAGTGGACGTCTCCAGGCTGACATAATAATGATAAAATAATTTGTAAATAGCAGATGATTCTAACTTCATAAATACGCCAAAATTACTCTTTTCTTTTAGTCCACACTTCTTTAGAACACCATCTTTTATTTTGATATTTGTTTGCTTTCTAATTACATACCTTCGTATTTAATTACTTGTTAAACGATAAATTTTACCGGTCCTAAGCCCGAATGAAGTATGAAGGAGAGGGTAGAATTAACAAAATTAAAAAATAACTACCCACATTTATTATTTTCCTTCATTTTATTTTCTATGGCTACCTACATCATAAGTGCGACAGAGAGAATGTGAATGAGCAGGATGGAATATTATCAATGAATTAGTGAATGGATTGTAAAATATGACTATGATTTAAGTGAGATTTTCTACAATAAACAAATGATAATAACTTTGCTCTTTATTGATATTATGAAATTCTTACGTCACATATATGATAATAATATCTTCGCTAATCTGTCCTTAAAGTTTTTGTACTAATTAAAAAATTGTGGTGTATATTTAAACTCGTACTGTCTTTTATCATAACGCTTTTATCCCTAAACATTATTACCATAATATTTTCACTCATACTCAGAAAGAAACATTTACCAAGTGTAATAAAAAATATGTAGTATAGTGGGGTGCATAGGGTTCCCACCAAGGGGTGCATAGGGTTCCCACCAAGGGTGTATAGGGTTCCCACCAGGGGTGCATAGGGTTCCCACCAAGAACTTGGGGTCCCAAGCCAACCTCACCTGCAAGTGGTGCACCTGCCGATCAACGGACGAGGCTCTGGCAAACAAAATATCCCGATAAGCGGCAATAGGCTCGCCACCTATTACGTGGGACTAAAACACTGCCGAAAAGTGGGCGTTTAATATGCCTCTGCCTACCCCTTCGGGGAAACAGGCGTGAGTCCATGTATGTATGTATGTATGTAATAAAAAATATATGACACTTTTACCAAGACACTTTTAGCCTTAGATTTTGGTGTTTTATACGATAGAATCGAGAATATAAAAGATTTTCAAAAATAACACTTTTTTGGCAAAAAAAATCTTAGTCCTCGCGCCGTAGCACTCCCAAGGCTACACTCCATCCGAAATTTATAAATCACGACTCATTTACGGTTATGTTTATGGCTTGGGAGTATATACCTCAGCTTTAACCGTACCTACACCAATAACTATAGGACCTATTCGGTTCTGGCACTTCGCCGGCCGCTGCCGCGGCACGCTCGCTTCGCTCGCTCAGTTCGTGCGTTGTGGTCACAGTTCAAACATAACATAAACCAATAATTATTAATAAGATAATATTGTTTATTTGTACCATGGTACTATTATTCTTATATGTTATACATGTTATGAGAAATTAAAGTTACGCAAAATTAATGTATATAATACTGATTATCTATGTATATAATTATATAAAAGAAAGTCACATTAGTTACATTATTTATAACTCAAGAACGACTGAACCGATTTGGCTGAAAATTGTTCGGGACGTAGTAGATTAGAACCAGGAAAAACATATAGGAATTATTTGCAAAAAAATAGACTGGGAGGGATTGTAAAAAACAAAAAGTACCAGGGGAGCATAAAGCTAGAGACATTTTTATTTTCTTTTATTAAAATATCTGAAGCTTTAAAATATCTCATTACAGCTTAGGATATTAAAAAGTACCAGGGTAGCATCATTTTAGAGAGGGTCGAAGTTTGTGGGGTAATGTATTAAATTAAGAATAAAGAATGAATATTTTTTTTATTTGTATTTCCTATTAAAAAAAAACCGGCCAAGTGCGTATCGGGCCACGCACAATGTAGGGTTCCGTAGTTGCCCATAATGACTTGCTGCAAAGGGTATTAATGTACAACTAATCCGACTGTTTATTTTGCTGAAAAAATAATTTTAATAATACTATTATAAGAACCTAAGTTTTGTTTAGAAAAATACTAGGTATGTATCCAGTTATGTATTGTAAACATAAAATGAAGTTTTCAATATATACTACTACTATACATACGTAGTACCGTAGTACATTACATACCAAAGTACGTATATTTTTAAGATTAAGCCAGCGCGCCCAATGTAATCTCACAGAAATAGGTATTTATAAGTAAACCGACGATTACTCGTAAACTAGTGATATCTACTTAGCCGTGATAGTTTTCCTTTTAAATTCGTTATATGTACTACATTTGTGATTTTTTTCACCTCTTCCAAATTAATAGTTTAGCCAGCAGAGGGGGACGACGACACTTGAGTCTAACAATTTTTTTCACTTCAAAGTTTGATATTTGACAAACCAATCACTTGATCGAAAAATGATTTGAGCAAACTAATAATTTTTTTTTAAACTCATCTAAACTTATCCAATGATACCCCACATGATGGGGTACTCAACCAAAAAAAAAAATCAATCCCACTATATATGTAGGGGAGATACCCTTAAAAAAATATTTTCCTAAATGGTCTTCTACAGTTTTGTTGCAATATCTTATGTCTATATTCATGTCAAATATCAGCTTTCTAGCACCAAGCTTCTTTGAGCTAGGCTGCGGACGGACAGACGCACGGACATGACGAAACTATAAGGGTTCCTTTTGGACTACGGAACCCTAAAAATGAACTGAATAAAATCCAAGATCTGCTTATTGATTGCCTCTAAGGCGGAACTGAGTTCGCCGGTTCAGCTAGTTATGAATAAAAAGAAATCTAAAAAAAAAAGATATGACTGTGAATAATAGTGTAAAAGAATGTTGAGAAAATATAGGAAAACGAATAAAAATATAATAGATGTTTATTGCTATTGACATTATGAAGTTGAATGCTTCGGAATTATGAATATTAGAGACACTGTAGTTAGGAATTGAGATTGTTAGGATGAAAAATGTTAGGAAGAACATTTTCGGATTTCCAATTATCGGAGTTGAAAATTTAGGTGAACTTTGGCGCACCCTCCACCTCATGGAAAAGTTTCATCTGCATTGCAAATGACGCCGCCATCGATGCAACACCGTTGTAGCAAATGTCACTGGTAACTACATGAACTTTTCTGAACCCACTCTATAAATATGCATGTGATCACTAGAATAAATAACCGATACTGGATTACTGTTACTATTGTTATTTGTTACCAAAAATATACTTTGAAACGAATATCAATTTATTCAGTAGCTTATACTGGATAAATGCTGATGTTTATATGCTTAAGAACCTTAGTGTAGTCTTTATATATATATTGCCTGTTATCTTTTTACGGCACAAAAACTGAAGAATTTTTGATGAAATTCTTTGCTGATCATTTTTTTTAACCACATATCTGTCCGCGTTTTTGTTTAGTCAGTAAGTGAATGTGTGTGATCTTTCGCTATAGATTTAACACATCATAAATCTAGCGTAAACCCGCGCATTTGGTATTTAGGTGAAGCAGAAGATTGCCGGTAGAATATTCTCAATGGCAACTTTAAGGGTAGAACAGTATCCAGTAAATAACGATACGTTTGTCGCCTAAATGACACCTTGATAAAACAGGGGAATCTTATGTATATATACGTGTAGTAAACCGCTACCCGAGGACTCTAATGTGTAGTTTTATTAGAAATTTGCTGAATCTGCGGCTCTGCCTAACCAACTTAAAATATATTGGCTTTGGTTATTCTGAGGACAGTTAGACTTACTTTCACGTTTATAGTATCACTAGTAAAAAAAATGTGAGTTTATATTTGTTTGTTTATATGTGTTTTTTCCCAACAAACATTTATGACGTTGAGTAGACGTTTTGGTGGCAACTTAATGTTATTTAGTATAATCGTATAAACGTCATAAGGACGTTTACTAAACGTCAAAAGGGCCCATTTTATTCAACTTAAGGCGCTAAGAGTTTCGTGTAACTGTCATATCGTGGGTATAATGGAAGAACTAAATAACTCAGATTTTGGCCTAATTTACCTTTTACCATTTTCGTTAACCCCAAAATGTGCCGCATCTTTTGGTCTAACAAACATTTTTATATCTTAACCCAATCGAAAAATAAAGCAATTTTTGTGTTTCAATTGTAGAAATAGATATGTATAAATGAACATTAAATAGAAGTAGAAAAAATGGCTAACTCTATAAATAAATGAACAACTGTGAGTTCTGATCACTTGAGTATGAAATTAATTAGCTAAATTGAGATATTTAGTTCTTCCCCGCACGAAAATATTTTAATGCAACTAGGCAAGTTGAAGGAAAACTAAACTACTTGAGTTCTTTAATTCGGGTATTAATGAGCCTTATTTTGTTTTTAAATACGTATTTTTATTCATTTCTTCTTCGAGAAAATATAAATTTATAAGAGATTCTAATCAAATAAATGTCAATAAGTGAAATTATTTAATATTTCTATTTATAGTATTCGCACGTAAGCAAAGTTATCGTGCAATTCAGTAGTACAAATTAGCGCGAATTAATATAAACCTATAGATCAACCATTCTCAAACGCGCGGAACGCCAGGGCTTCACGAAGTATCTCTAGAGGCTCCACAACAATTTCGCTTCAATAAAAATAAAATTACTTAAATATAACTAAATCACTAGGTAGCAGAAAACAGCAAAATGATCGATTTAGATTCTAAACTCACTGCAACTTAAACTAGTAGTACGTGCTATATGCTATGTTTTTACCGGCAATTTATTACAATCGGATAATTATAGTATAAAGAGATATAGGTACTATTATAAGACATATTATGTTACTAAAATAGGCAGCGATAGCCTAGTGGAGATATCAACAGACTGCCATTCACAGGGCTCGGATTGGAATTCTAGGCAGCAAATTTTCGAAGTAATGTGTATAAATTGTTAATTATGACTTGCTTCGTGCCACAGAGAGCAGCTCTTTATTTATTTTATTTTTTTAATGTATTAAATCATTAACATTTTTTAAATTGTGTCTGATATAGCACATTTATGTTGGCAAGACATGATATAAATTGAGATACAACAAACACAACAAAATAATACAATTAACAATCAATACTATAGATACTATTAAGAATCACAAATTGCATTAATTGCAATTAAGTAATAGATGCAATAATTATTAATGTTACAAATTGAAATATATAATATCTATGTCAGTGTAAGTACAAGATAAAATATCTTTTTTAATAATAACGAGCAAATTAAATCTAAGAATATAATGTCAATTCAATAAAATATCGTTAATAAATAAGTCTAAGAATATAATATTATGTCAATTCAACAAAATGACATTAATAAATAAGTCTGAGAATATAACATGTCAATTCAATAAAATATCATTAATAGAATATAAACACCTCGCTATCAAAATTTTCTTTAATTTTATTTGAAATTCACTTTTATATAGTAACAGTTTAAGCTCGACTGGTAACCTATTAAAGAGTTTAAGAGCCATTTAAGACTGGGTGGCGTGGATACCCCTCCCTACTTTTTTCTGACGTCAAGATTTGATGTCTTCCAGCCACCGGTGCAGGCTAGGTTTCTTAAAGGCTTTAGTACCGTGGGCCAAATCCTTACAGAGCATACTTTTTCATAGGTTATTTAGAAATCCGAAGAGTACAACCAGCCGCTGTGGCTGGCTTTTGTGGATTACGAAAATGCCTTCAACTCCATTGAAATCGGGCTGGCCTGCAATGCACTGCCTACACTACATGTCTCTCAGAGTGCTATGAAAAGGACAATGCTAGGGATTTTCCTTTATGATGGATAATTTCCGGCACGAGATTATCCGGCAGAAGACCAAAGTAACTGACATAGTTCAGAGTTATAGCAAATTGAATGGGGTAACTTATGATCTGTCGATTAAAAAGCAGGTTCTTAAATTAAGGCCATGCCTCGGCAAGCGTAGTGTTGGCCACCAGAATGGGTCTTGTGGCATACCCTGGGGAGGCTCACCTCTAGGAGTGATAGGCTGATGAAATGAGTTAAATGAGAAGAAGTAGTTAATGTATAATTGTTTGACCTTTATACGCCCCTTTCATATTATGAAAGTCTAAAGGTGAGAAAACACCTCGCGAGGTAGCGAGCAAGGCGTGACGTGGCAAACCGATACTCCGAAGAGGTAAACAGAACTTGTAATTATTACACCCATATTTGGCCGTAATCATGCATTTTTAGGTCCTACGTAAAACGAGGGTCTATTGATGTTGCCGAGCACATTGCCAGACTTCATTCTACTATTGAGAATTCGGAAAAATCTGTTACCTACACTCTTGCTTAACCCGAGAATCGAACCCAAGACCTCTCGATCAACAGACGCATAACCTATGCGGATTTACTGTGCCATGCAGGCAATCAGCGACAAAATAAATATACAATATACAAAGATTTATGACAGTAATATAGTCTTTTTCTGCAAATTTCGACCTTTTCGCACAACTTCTACCTTCAATTTGTCTATTTATGAAGCGTAGTATGCTGCAGTAGTTAGTAGTTATCCCTTTCGATTTCTCTCTATGAACATCTCAAAAACAGTCAGCATCACTTTTCCAGCCGAAAAAACGGCCTTCGTCCTTTGAAGTCGGTTCCTCCTTAGAAATGTACTGTTTGGAATGTATTATTGATTTGGGCGTATAATGGTGTATCCAGGTTTCATCTATAGTCATTAATTGTACCAAAAATTGGATTTATTAGGCCTAAACTACGCAAACAGAGCTTTAAAAAAATGTTCATTCGAACGCGGTTTTGGTCTTAATGCGGCACCCATCGCGCTGGGAGCTTGCTCATGCTTAAATCTTGATATAATGTGCAACTAATACATTTTTTGGTAATTTTCATAGCCTCTGCTATCTCTCTTAATCAATTCAGCGGTCGTCTAGTACCATTTGGTGCAATTTAGCGAGGTTATCGTCAGTGGTTGTTCCCTCGCTCTTACGACCAGGTTTAAATTCAGCTGCCCAACATTTTCATTGTGGTAAATGTTGGAGTAGAGAGTCAGCAATAGCCTAGTGGAGGTACCAATGGCAGTACATGCAGAGAGTATCGGGTTTGAATCCACGGCACGTACCAATGACTTTTCAAAGTTGAGTATTAAATTGTTAATTATCGCTTGCAACGTGCCTCAGAGCACGTTAAACCGTCGGTCCTGGCTGTTATGAAGATCTTTGACAGTCGTAAGGGGGAGTCAGTACCCTCTAATAAACTGGTACTGGTCAAAACCATGGAATATCGCTACCCCTTTGGCTTGCGGAGGTCAAACGGCAGTCGCTCTGTGGAAAAGTTGATAATCTGTCATATCTGGTTAGACCAATAAGTGGACCTCGGGCTCTAAGTTGTGTTAGTCTTGGATGCAACCGGGATACCGCTAGGCCGATGATGATGGAGCAGAGAGTCCCCATAAACAGAGTTTTATTCTAATTTAAATGGCGTCGGCGTATTGCCTTCTAAAAACAAGAATTTAATGACACCTCGATACAAAATTTTCCATTTTCATAAAAAACACTCACATCGACTCAATCCTATGGCTGTCAAACAGCAACTACTGGTACAAAATAGCTGAAATATTGGAGGGTAACTGCCACAAGAAGGACATCCACAACACTTTTTTGACGAGTGCTGCTTCCTTCAGGTTGCGGTCGGAAACTTTTCAGACCACCCTAGTATGTTTTAATGCAAAGGAAAGATATTTTTGTTTTAGTTGGTTTTAGAAGATTTATAATAAGTTATTTATTTAATTTCATTACATAATTATAATACTTTGTTGCCATACCTTATTCTGTTAATAATGTAATTTTACGTTTATTTTTTTAAATAAGTATACAATGTGACTACATCCTATCCAGGTTTTTTATTTCATGTGAGATCAATAATCAGTGAATAAATTTCACAAATAAACTTTCACTAAGAATGCCTTTTTTTTGGTGTCGGGTTGGAAAATCCTCATGGAGCCCCTTCGCCCTGGGGGGGAAGGACGAAGGCGACTGTCAGACTCTTACTGACTAAAAACCAACCCGTGCTCCTCATGTACCCATGTGTCGGAGGGTAGGGTTTCACCGAAGCATTCCTCGCTACCCCCCGACGGGTATTGGCCCGCCAGATGATCAGGCGGGCCCCGAACGAAACCCCCTTGGCGGCGGATGAAGGTGTTGGGCTCCGCCGCCAAAACACCCAGCGACCGCAGAGGATAGGGAGGACGGCAACGCAACACCGCATCTCCTCTTCCTCTGCAGCCCCATCGCGACGCAACGATGGTGACCCGCGACCAAATGGGGGCGCCATTTGGTCGCGGGAGATAGGGCGCGCGGCAACGCAACACCGACACGCCTCTCCTCCCGCAACCGCACCCGACTGCGAGGGACAGACAGAACTGTCCCCCGCACCCGCACCCTAGGACGCATCCTACGCAGGCCTCACGCTAGCCCACGTGGAGCGTCCCCTCCCGGGATCCCGCTTAGCTTCACAGTGGGAGAAAATCAAATCCACGATTACTAAGCCCCCCCCACCACGACAAGGTGGAGATCCCACTAAGAATGCCTAACTTTTATGTTTAAATATTTCTTTAGGTTCAAAACTCAATAAGTGTATTTAGTTAACCTAAGTTTATGTATTCACATTCTTTTCATGTGTAGGAAAACTGAATAACTACAATATAGATTTAGCTAACTACGGTATGTTTGCAATATCTTGGTTTGGCAAAATTGGATAACTTGGTATTTTTTTTTTTTTTTTTTTGGTTCATGATAAAAGTTAGTTTTATCAAGCATAGAATCGACAGCAAACATGCTTAAAGCATATAAAATCATCGACGGTAAAATTGTTCTCCATTTCTTAGTGATGTAAATAAAAGTGTCAAAAAAACAGTAAATCGCGATTATCTCGAAACTTGAAATTTTTAGTTATTCAGTTCTTCCATTATACCCACGAATTATAAATACCTAATTAGTCGCATAGTCGTCATATAGACGTCAGCGATTTCACTACATGTCATGTAATAATAGATGTCGCGGCATGTATTCGACTTCATGTCGCACAATATGACTTTTATTCAATGAAATTGTTGTATTATTGTCATGAGAGAGATAATGCAACTTATTTTGATCTAATATTATGACACATTATATATATCACGTTAATTTAATGTGGCAGTGTTTTTGACAACTGAGTTAATATTTTACTTTGTAATTCGAAGTGATAAAACCATTTCCTCATTTGCAAACCATTGTGCAATCAAGTTTACTGATAAATGTGAGAAAAGTACGGAACAAAATTTTTATGCGCTTTTAAATTCTAATGTTTTCACATATTTTATGAATAAATGTATTAAGTAACAGCGTTATATGATAACTATATGACTTCCTGACCTATATACTGCGTGTTAATTATAAATGTGTACGCCATGACAGTTGATTTAGGGATCAATAATAAAATTATAAACGACTAGATAACATAGTTCAATGAATTTATATTTTAAGAACAATTTTAATACTTTACTACTTTTTTCGATCCATGTTGTACCAAACAGTAAATAAATACCTATGATAAATTTGATTTCAAATAGTAGAAGTTGTATACAAGGTTATTATAAACTTTTAATATGATTATTGATTAAATAGCGATCGTATTATCGTGTTTGTGATACTTGAAGATGTATACAGGTTGCACTCGTAATACATATTCGACTTATATATAATAGTTACAAATACTACGTGTAAACAATTATTATCCGTGTAGCAGATGTTTAAAAGTTAATTATATGACAAAATTGACAGTATTATGACGTTTATACTACGAAGACGTTTACACGACGAAAAGTTATTTATGTAACTTTTATAGACGTCGTCGTAGATGCTATTATATGACAGTTGTAAAAAAAGTCGAAAGAACGTTTACATCACATTATTTTACGACAAAAAATGTATATTCGGACACATAATGCACCTGTTCATGACGAAGAGTTAAAAAAAATACTGTAATATAATTTTAATAGGACCCAAGATCATAAAAAGGTTTGATTATATGACAAAAATGTTTGTTGGGTTGTGACGTCATCACCAGCTTCTGACGACATCAGGTTGTCTTTGTGGCCGATATAAAAATGATGTTTAGACAGACGATTATCCACCCTGATGACAGTCATTTCCAGCTGATCCTTTGGAGAGAAAATCCTCGGAATCCCATGGTCGTCTACGAGCTCAATACCAATAAGTACGGGTTAAGGTCGAGCCCCTACTTGGCAATACGATCTCCTTGGGAGCTCGCAGACCGCGAAGGCTTACGTTTCCCACGAGCCTCTGCCATCCTGAAGGACGATATTTACGTGGATGACATTTGTTCGGGCGCCTCTACAGCGCACGAGGCGATCCTCTTGCGAGACGAATTGATAGGTATCTTGGCCTCCGCTGGTTATGAGTTGCGCAAATGGATTTTCAACTCACCAGCGCTTTTGGAAGGCTTGCCAGAGGATCATCAGCAGGATCCACATTTGTTTGAAATGGTTGACAATCCCACCATGATGGCTATTCTCGGCGTTCAGTACAGACCAGTCCAAGTTATCTTTACGTATAACGTAGACTTAAAATTGCCTTGTTCTTGGACTAAACTTCTCGTGTTGTCTACTGTCGCCAGAACCTTTGATCCAAACGGTTGGATTTGCCTGTCATATTTTGGGAAAAATGCTTCTTGCAGAAGCTTTGGACAGTAGGATTGACTTGGGACGAACCTCTACGCAGTACTCATGTAGAGGAATGGATCTCCTTTGTATCCTCACTTCCTGCCGTCAATGAGATCTCTTTGCCTCGTCCCATCTTTCCACCTGGGAAGTACAAGGCAACCCTTCACGGGTTTTGTGATGATTCGGAACGTGATCACGCGGCCGTGGTGTACTTGCGCACAGTCAGTGTTTTAGGTCAGATGAGGGTTTCCCTGATCATGGCGAAGACCAAGGTTGCACCCCTTCGAACATCTCTGACCATTCCGAAATTAGAGCTCTCGGGAGCAGCAGTACTCGTGCGATTGTTGAATCACGTCTCTAGTACTTTGGGTAAAACCATTTATATTAATGGGACCTACGCCTGGACAGACAGCCAAATTGTTCTTTGTTGGTTGAAGGCGTCTGTCCTCACTTTGGAAGTAGTTGTCGCTAATGGCGTTTCCCAAATCCAAAAATCCGAAGTTACGCTTGTTTGGAGACACGTGCCAAGTGAGTTCAACCCCGCTGATTGTGCCTCGCGCGGATTCTTGACGCCTAGTTTGATAAGCCATTCGCTGTGGTGGGGTCCAGAATGGTTGAGTCGACCAGAAATTGATTGGCCTCGAACGCCAGTTTTGAATACTTCAAATTTGCCGTGTCTCCGAACACTCGCTCTTGAGAAGGTGGAATGCGCCTTCAACCCCGATTTTTTGTTGAATCGCTACAGCTCCCTTGACAAATTGGCGCATTTTGAGAAGGAGGTTGCTATCCTTAAGTCAGGGAAATCGAAATTGTTGGAAGCTGTATCTAAATTGAACCCCTTTTTGGACGATATGGATCTCTTGTGCGTTGAAGGGCGTCTCAAGAACGCCAACCTCCCTTACGGGGCACGTCCCCCACTTTTTGTTACCCAAAGACGGTCATTTGGTACGTTTGTTGGCAACTGACCGTCACCTTAAAAATTCGCATGCTGGTTGTAATGCTCTGTTGGCCATTTTGCAACGCGAGTTTTGGATTTTGTCTGTCCGAAGAATAATTCGGAGTGTAGTCTTTCACTGCATCCCTTGCTATAAGCTCAAGGCTTCTACTATGCAGCCCTTGATGGGAGACTTACTGGCAGATCGCGTAACAGAGAGTAGGACGTTTGACGGTGTTGGCATGGAATTCGCTGATCCCTTTTTGGTGAAAACTCCAACACTTCGAAACATCGTACTGTTAAGGCCTACTTGTGTGTCTTCGTTTGCCTATCCACAAAGGTCATTCACTTAGAACTACTCCTCGCTTACGACCGAGGCGTTTGTAGCCACATTTGACAGATTTGTATGCCGCAGAGGGCTGCCTTCCTTGATCCGTTCTGATTGCAGCGCTAACTTCAAGGGCATTTATAATCATTTGAATGACGTAGTTACTTTCCTTGAAACCAACAAGGCTGATATAGGCAATAGGCTTGCCCGACGTGGGATAAATCGGTTGTATTCCCTACCAAATTGTCCACACTGGGGTGGTATATTTGAGGCTGCTGTTAAATCAGTCAAGACACACTTGCGCAGGACAATTGGTGAATCAGTCCTTACATTTGAGGAACTCGCAACTGTGTTTTGTAAGATTGAGGCCGTTTTGAACTCAAGGCCATTGTGCCCGGTCTCCTCAGATCCGAATGATTTGGAGGCCCTTACGCCGGGCCATTTTTTGATTGGTCGCCCACTTGTCGCCTTGCCTGAGTATCGTTTAGAATTGGTACGCCAGATTACTCAGAGCTTTTGGAATATTTGCACATAATCCAGCAACGCGTTAAGTGGACTGACAAGACCGATCCACCCAAGATTGGAGACATCGTTTTGATTAAGGAGGCTAACCTTCCGCCACTCAGATGACGCAGGGGCGCATTCTTCGTTTGGTAACTGGGGCTGATGGAGTTCCCCGTTTTGCTGAGGTCTTGGTGGACGGTTCGATTCTGAGGAGAGTGGTTGCAACGTTGTCACGTCTACTAACCGATTAGCGGACCGGTAGGCCGGTCCGGGGCGGGTGGATGTTTGAAATAGAAATATTGTCTATGATAAGTTAAGTCGATAATATCAGTTTAGTAAAATTTTATTTTGTCTATTGTAATTTTTTGACTCTGGTCACACTATGAACTGTCAAATCATTCGTCTTCTTGCTTCAGGAAAAAATTCTAGTGTGCACGCCGTTTTGCTTATCACGTGATTTGTAGAATTGAAGTAAATTTATCTTGTAAATTCTTGTATCTGCCGCTTTTGACCACTACCGGCAAGGGTTGTAATAAATTTGTAAAATATTGAACAACAAAATTTGCAAAATTTTGTGTCGACGTCCAAGTGCCTCGTGTACTGAAGACATCAGTTTGGAGGAACAGCTAAGTGGATAATTAATTCACCAGCTAATATGGGCCAATTTTAGTTCTGTGTTTGTGTCTCATTTAGCTTCAAGCCTGACATCACCAAGATACCAGGTCAATAATTTAAAAAATTGACTGGATGAATACAATCACGCTTCCACTGCCGTCTGCAAACTTTTCCCAGTCTTTCTAGGCAAATTCTGAACAACTTAGATATATCACTTTTTTAGCTCGCAAGCTTCAATGTTCACATCTACAAACGTTAAACCACATATGTATTACCATAAGTACGTGTCCCAATAAAGCAGCATCATTAATATTTCCCCACAAAGGTACAAATGAATATCTCATTGCATTTACCAATACAATTGTTAATTGTGGGCATTCAATCATGTCAACGCGCCAACGGGATATGTGTTCGCTAAATTAACATCGATTCTGGTAAATGCAATCAGACCGCAGCCTTACGTAATTTGTCATTTAATATACTCTGATTTTCAATGTACAGCTTTGGATAAATTTTATTGATAATCTGCATGAATATAAAACTTGAGGATGCCCGCAGCTACGGCCGCACATCTGTTTTAACTTAAACTTTTCTGGCCAACCCCGTGAAAATTTCAGGTGATTCCTTCTTAGTGCACCCCTACGGTTTCCAAGGAACATACATGCCAAATTTCAGCTTCTTGCAACTTATAGCTAGCTTGTCTGGCAGACAGTTAGTAACGCAACATCATATTGATTCTTGATTATCATAATCATACAAAATTCTGGCGTTACTGACTGCCTGGCACACAAGTATTAGTCGCGAGACGATCCTTGGGGACCGTAAAGATGCACTAAGAAGGGATTGCCCCAAATGCCCACGGGATTGGACGGAAACGTATAACAAAAAAAGGGAACAAAGACAGAATTAAAAAAAACTGGGCAGGCGTAGTTGCGGTCATCCTCTAGCCACTAATATAAATACAAGTCTCTGTTACGGGCTAACTGAAAAACAACGCACAGCCAAAACTTTTGGCTGCGAGAAGCTGAAATTCTCTCTGTATCTTCGTTGAGGACAGTATGCGCGCATTAACATGTTCGCGGACACGACGGTTATAGCAGTCATCAGTCATTTACTCAGGGTGACGCGCCGGCGATTAGCAGACGATTTCCTGTACTTTTATCCTATATTTTGTTATTAAGTGCCCCAATACAAAAAGTTTCAAATCGCTAGGTGTCCTATAATATCTCTTTTTAAGCCGTCAAACGTGACGCTACTCGACACTATTTGTGTGCGTTCGCATACTGACGCGTCTGTCATAGCAGCGAGAATTGTATGGCGATTGGTTCAGCTGGTCGGCGAGTGCCCCAAGGAGGGGAACTGCTGTAACCGTACTTTTTGTTGTGCTGCAGTAGTGAGTTTATTTGATTTTTCTAACTGAATAAACCTAAAAGATCACTAATATTTTAATGATAATATGATAACGACAGTATAAACAAACATACGATACGATATTTACTACAAATTTGTCTAAATTTCTGTATTATGGGATAGGTATTTGTGTATTGTTTGGACCTACTAATGTATCGTTGTTCAAGCTAAGTTAAATACAAAGTTTTGTCTGATGGTAGTGAATTTGCTGTTAAACCTGGTCTTGATTGCTAGTTAGTTGCGTAGTAAAAGAATAATGACACCTCTGCTATATGTACATGCTATGCAGTCGAATGCTATTGACGGTGCGTCCTATGTATATGGTTATAAACTATTTACCGGCGATGAAACGGCTAAAGCAGGCGAAGGCGATAGCAATTGTGACTTTATGTATGTACTTAGTCCTTTTTACCAGTGACGGTGCGTCTACAGCATTCCATGCAAAAATAAGTGTCATAGTAGGTTTACAAAATATGGTTGAGTGTCTGCGAACGTGGAGTTCCTGAAATTTGCACGGAATCAGGCAGAAATGGTAAAAAGGTGCTGGCGTAGCTGCGGTTATCCTCTAGTTGAAGATAAGTCGACAAATCTTACCATACAAATACATGCACTAGTTAGGAATCGGACCTACGCCCTCCGGCTTAGCAGTAAAATTCACTATTAAAATTAATCACTAGACTAACATTACAGGTCAGGTAAATTAAGGATTACAAATTGATTTAGTGCTTCAAAACAGTTAAAATAACCTACATTAATTTCAATGTAAAATTGGAATTTAAGCAAATAAAACTATCCCAATTATTGGAATTTATGTTTGGGAATGTTACTGATTTGATATCTGATAGTCATACCGAAATAAATGATTCACCATTACAATGAATAGATGGTATTTTAATGTATTCACATGTGTGGCGTTTACAAGTGAAAATAATCTATGGAGCTTTCGTTTTTTTATGTAATAGGCGTCAAACGAGCTTGTGGATCGCTGGTAAGCGAAAACTGCCGCCCATGGACACACGCAACACCAGAGAATTTACAAGTGCGTTGCCGCCCTTTGCGAAGGAATAGGAGCAAGAGGGATGTGGGAAAAGGCAAAGGGGATGGAGACATGCAAACTCTGCCAACCCTCATTTGGCCAGCGTGTTGAACCTATCCCTTCGAATTGTGAGGAGAGGCCGGTGCCCAACAGTGGGACAGTTTATATATACATAGGTGACCTCTGCGAGCATTGCTTTTCATTCCAAATCAATTGCGACCGCCAAGTCAGACTGCACGGTTAGCGTAGTGGTTTAAGCAGCCGCCTCGCCGCTTGACACTGCGCCGAGTGTTGTGGGTTCGATCCCCACACGAGGCAACACTTTGTGTAATTCACAAATTGTTGTTTCGAGTCTGGGTGTTCATTGTGTCCGTTAGTTGTATGTTTGTAAAGTCCCCCGCGACACAGGATTTAATCCTAATGCGGGAGTTGTCTTTTAAAAAAAAACAAAAAAACAAAAACTCCATGAGAGCTGCAGATTAAGTGAGCTACGCTTAGTCCGCATAACAGAGCTTATCACGGTAGAGTTGGTGCATCGATTGGTTGGCTTGCTCTAGGTTCTGTGGCTATCTAACTTTGAAACAAACTAATTGAGGTGAGACTTGAGATAAAGATAAGAGCTAAAATGTTACTAAGAAAACAAGTCTCAGAACTGCAGTAATAAACCTTTTTCAAGGCATTTATAAAATTAGTCTCGCTTTTAATTTTATTTTAAATATATCGTCCATTAAGATAATTTGCACAATGATTGGCAAGTATAATAATATATCCTTCATTCATATTCAAGTAATCCGTTTCCTTTCCAATTAATGAACCTCTCTGAAATAATGAGCACGAATAATGCTGCACTATGTTGAAGCCTCATTCATTTAAAACATTTCACTGAAACGTTAAGTTTCAATTTAACCGTTTTAGGCTATAAATAGATGGAAAGCAAAATTGATCAGTAGATTGCCAAATGTTTGCTAAGTGGCTAGTTTCCCTTACATTGCTCTCTAATTCTTCCACACACTGCTGTTTAGAGTTACTATTCCACATAAAGACAGATTTCCTAATCTTTCGGTGTTGAAAGTCCCTTCGTATACACACTTACCCATAAATCTTTATTTATATTGCCTTGTCATGCAATGCGTCTCCAAGCGAGATGTTTTAGAAATTGGAGAGTTGCGATGGTAGAAAAAGTACATTTTGTAAAGCCCACACCGAGTGTGACGATCCTAATTTATTGTTAATGCCGTATTCAAAAATCACATTTTAAATAAATACGGGTTTTGGATAAACTTGTTATTTTTTTCAAGATGCATAAATGCATTTAAGTGAAGCCATGGTAAGGTTCTAAGGCTGTTAAAATAAATCGAATCGATACTCTCGCTCTGATATTATTTTCGGTTGCCACTTTTACGAAGTACCAGCTATATAATATCAGTATTATTAGTGCCATCTGTTGAGAACTACGTCAGATTTTATGTTCCAAAACTCGTAAAGTATAAAAGTTAGCAAAATCAACATTTGGCAATTCATGAGTCTTCATAAAGCTGTGTAGAAACGTGTTTTATGGTAATTCACGCGATGTAATTAATTTCATGGATGAGCACAGCGCATTTACATGCAAAACATGTTAACCAGATTCAAGTGGCGCGCTACCGGCACAGATTCCTAGTTAATTGCAGGCGGGCGCAGACTGTTGTACTGTCATGTATCATACATGTGACAAGTTACTACCAAGATTGGAGTTGTTAAGGTGCATTGCCGTACCTTGTGGCTGCAATACACGGCATCGAGGGCTTAGAATATTCTAGAATGTTTTAGCACCCGATCTGTCGTCATAGGTCCGTCATTCGTAACATTAAGTTTGAACGTTATCGACAGTTTTCTGGCTAAGGCTGTCGTTCTTTTGCGATTGCCTTTTAAATAAAATTTATGCGAGTATTATTAGGTACGTATTTAGTTAAACAATAAGCAGGTTAGTCAGGAGGCTATGCTTTGTTGCTAGTACCAAATGTATGGTCGTCGATAAAAATGTGAATATAATTAAATTCATTCATTCGCTGTCATCTGGCTTTGAACGAATTCGAATTCACAGATTTTTACTTTTGCTATGAGTTATTTTATGTCACTATAAAAATGCCAACAGCTGAGCTGAGGCCAGTGACTGTTCGACTGACTACAAAGCCACACGCACGCTTTTCGATAAAAATAATGTTATTTGTCGACACACGTTGAATGGGGAACGTCTACGAGATGATAATAATTATTGTTACGTAGCGCGATGTTTGTGTTGACGTCGGAGCGGACGTGTGGCCATCTAATAGCACAATTCAATAATATTCTATAGACTACACCAGTAATATTCCTCTCGGAATACGCATTAGTTTCAACAATATCGGTATTCTACTCAGTAAAAATCATGTACCATGTTTATGTGATAGTATAGACTAGCTGACCCAGCGAACTCCGTATCGCCTTTTTAAGAGTTTTTATTTAAATCCTTTTTTTCCAAGCCCCTTTTCCAAAATTACCATTGAATTAGCGCTTAATCGCCTATCATTTCAGAGTCTATAAATGATGAACAAACAAACTAGGTTTTTATATAATACTAGCTGACCCGGCAAACGTTGTTTTGCAATATTTTTTTTTGAAAAATAGATGTTGGCCGATTCTCATAGATACCGGATAAGCACAAAAAATTTCATCAAAATCGGTCAAGCCGTTTCGGAGGAGTATGGGAACGAAAACTGTGACACGAGAATTTTATATATTAGATTGAATTCCCCATTCCTTAAAATATCGGAGACGATACCCATATCGACTTTAAAAAAAGCCCGTCCGCCATCTTTGACTTTCTTTCCACCATCTTTGATCACAAAATAGATGTTGTATTTGGATTCACCATCCCTAAAATAATCAGAGACGATACCCATATTGATTTTTAAAATGTTCCCAGCCGCCATCTTAGATTTCCCGTCCGCCATCTTGGATCACTAAATAAATTTCATATTATTAATCAGCGTCCCGAAAATCTCGAAAACGATACCCATATAGATTGTATCCTATTCCCCCTTCTCGTTTGACCATTTTATTATTTTTGTCTGGCCCCTAAAATTTGTGGCGTAATTTTATATAGCCTATATCCTTTCGGAATAATTGAGCTATCATAGGCAATAACAATTTTTAAAATCCGACTGCTAGTTCCTGAGATTAGCCGACATTATCTTTTAGCCTTTTTAGCCTTAGGCCGGGCAACGGTCCAAAGGGTCGAAGCGTTATGTTATATAGCCTATAGCCTTCCGGAATAACGGGGCTATCGTATACAAAAATATTTTTTCAGATCCGACCGGTAGTTCCTAAGATTAGCACGTTCAAACAAATAAACTCTTCCGCTTTATTATATTAGTATAGATATAGAATGGCTTCGTTGATCTAGAAAAGTAGGATTTAGAAAAGAAGGAGTTGTCAACTCATGTATCAAATCGTTTAAGCCTCTTATCACATAACTACTTACACCAAATGAGAGACTTCAAAACGTCAAGGAAACTAACACAGACTGTCTACTTACTAGTCGAACAGAACCAACGTACTAAGTCTACAAATTCTTTTTGTCAGGATCCGTGTTATCCTGGAACAAAGTGAGTCGGAGTGAATCTAATAAAACTAAACTTTCAGACCACGAAATGTTTTCTTCGAGTCCTTCCAGAAAAGCGTTTCCATTATACCATTGAATACCGATGTCGGAAATCTATTCTAGTTCCTAACGCGATATTTTACGGGTAACTCGATAACAATCTATTCTAATTTTTTCTAGGGATGGGATCACCCGTGTTGGCGTCACCTTTTGTGTAACCATTTAAACTACAAGGTTTTATCGCCAATTCTGTCGCCGCTCCGGGCTGTTTATTAATTTATATGTTCTCTAGATTTTGCTGCTATTCTGTTTGGGTTAATTCGGAGAAACAGAATTATCAAAATATATTCATTTATACTAGAGGACCCATGCTGCTCCACAGCATATTTTAATATTATAAAAAAGCTCTTACATAGGAATAGCAGTTTTGCTAAAATGGTAGTTTTGGTCGAAATGGTAACTTTGGTAGCAATCGTAAGTGACAGTTCTACCAAAACTACTATTCGTACCGAAAATACTATTCCTATCAAAACTACAATTTGTACCGAAACTACTATTCGTACTAATACTATCATATGTACCATTTTTTTTAAACTACGATTTCTACCAAAACCGCCGGTGCTGTCCAACGTACCTTTTCTCTCAAAACTACTATTCTTACCAAAGCTACAATTTCTACCATAACTACCACTTGTAATATAATTTTATGACAATAGTACTATGAACCGCTGTAATATGTTCCACATAAAAAAAAAAATTTTCCGTGTGGTTGACGGATTAAGAATACGGATTGTCACCACCCCATATCGTCCCATGGGTGTCGTAAGTGCCGACAGAGGGAGCATTTTATGCATAGAACAGCACTGTAAGAGAAGGAAAACTTGATAAAAACCCTATACCAACCCGTTTGGCCAGCGTGGTATAGTAGACCAATTCCTCCTTTCAAAGGAGAGGCCTAGTCCAGCTGTGGACTGTTAAAGGCTGATGATGAGAAAAAAATGAAGATGCCCGAAGAAAGTCGGTAATTTAAAAACACAAAAATTTACCTAACATAAAACGTAATTTACCCGTCTGTAGGGTTGATTTTCCCAACATTAGGCGGAAATTTCACTACATTTGGGGAAAATTCCTCAGGTCGCGCGTATACTGACGTCGTTACCGCGAACCCATCATGAGGTTCGATACAGGAACACCGCGGTGTTTTAGTGGGTATGCCCCCGAATATCTAGGGGGGATAGCCGAGCCACACACTCCCCCTCCACCTGCCCCAAACTCGGTACAGAGTTGGCGGAGGGGTCCCTTTGAGGAACAGTCCGTAACTGGATTTCATCGCGATACAAAAAAAGGGGGAAAATTCCTTAAGGTTAACTGGTAACATTCGGGGAATATTACCTGCCATCAGCGATAATTCACTATAGTGATAATTTTACCAACATCGGGTATAATTTTACATACCACCACACTCACACCCGTATGAAAGGAGGCATAACGGTTTTTCCTGGCAGGTACCCGGAAGGAAATTATTAGATGCCATAAAAAAATTTTTGAATTTAGAACCGTCCATGTAGAGAGAAAGCAATGGAATCTTAAGAAATTTATAGGAAAATATTGAAAAATAAGTTCAATGTCCACACCTATGTTCCTTCAAACTTACCCAATTTAAATGAGCATACCATCAAATGAAAGAGCTCTTTTCAGCGCGTGTTTTAGGTTTATAACGAAACGCCTACCTCAATAAGTAGCAGATATATAGAAGCAGAAAGTCATTGACTACGGCTACGAAAACGTAAAAATGTATGGGAGAAAACTGTTTTTGCATATAACTTGATGAATGTGCAAGTTAGATAATTTCTAATACTTGATGACAAATCTATGCAGCGAGAGCCTTCATTTAAAAAAAAATCATCCGAATCGGTTGGGTAGAACGGGCTGGCCGACTCGTATTATAAAACACAAATTCTTTTAATATATAGATTGCTGCAAGAGATCAGTCTGATCACGTATTATTTTAGTAATTTGTACTATATTATTTACACAGTCTGATCACGTATTATTTTAGTAATTTGTAGGTACTATATTATTTACAATGTATTAGGTTATTTTGGAAAATCCTAATAAATTTCGAACTTAACTCATAAATCACGAATAATATAAAATGCATGTAGTAAATATTTTTATTTTTTATTTTATTTATTTATAGACTCACGCCTGTATCCCCGAAGGGGCAGAGGTATTATATTACACCCACATTTTGCCATGAATTTTTAGGTCCCACGTAATAGGGGGCGAGCCTATTGCCGTACCGGTCACATTACCAGACTCCGTGCTGCTACTGAGAATTTCCTAACGGAAAAACCCAATAACACTTTGCCCGACCCGGGAATCGAACCCGAGACCTAACGATCCCACGCGCACATTTATGCCGCGAGACCAAAGAAGCAGTCTGTATTAAATAAGTACCTACAACTTAATAAAAAAGTACCTATAATTTTAAGCTCTAAGACTTATTTTATGTTCTTTTAAAATAAATTTCTATTAAATAGCGTGGGCCAACAGTAGCAACGTGGTACGAACTCATTTCATCGTATTCATCATGAGCTCTGTATATAAACTGTCTCAGTGTAGGGTATGGGCCTTTTCTCACAGGAATATGCCGATAAAATGGGTAAGGTCATAGTCCACCACGTTGGCCAAGTACCTACAGGTTAGCAGATTTCAAGATTTCAGAATTCTTCTAGACAAGCTACAGCCAAAACTACTGGGCGCAGGAAGCTGAAATTTGGCACGTATGTTCCTTGGGGACCGTAGGGGTGCACTAAGAAGGGATTTCCTGAAATTCCCACGGGATCGGCCAAAACGGGTAAATTAAAAAAAATGCAGGCGTAGCTGCTGGCGTCCTCTAGTAATATATATGAAGAAATCTTAGACGTTTTATTATTATGAAGAAAAAACATGAACCCAATACTTTATTTATAAAAAATATACATTAAATGCACGATAGCCTAGTGGAGATACCAACAGACTGCCATGCAGAGGATATCGGGTCTGAATCCACGGCGCGCACCAATGACTTTTCGGAGTTTTGTGCGTATTAAATAGTCAATTATCGCTTGTCCCGTGCCTCGGAGAGCACGTTAAGCCGTCGGTCCCGGTGGTCATGAAGATCTATGACAGTCGTTATAGGGCGTCAGTACCTTCTAAATAAACTGACAAACTCAAACTCAAACTCAAAATCATTTATTCATTTAGGCCACAAAGTGACGCTTATGAACGTCAAAAGTTAAAGTTAATTACTAGATGATTCTACATTTACATTTACTGCCACGTTCGCAATGCAATAGGTAGAACCACGAGAAAGAACGGGCAATAAAACTCGTGGCCACTCTTTTTAACTGCCAGTATAATGGTTTTACATGTTATATTTGTAAGGAGCTGCAACTGTTTCACATTGTGAGTTATCTACTATTGCAAAAGTTAATAGTTATTGATATCATACTCAAGCAATAAATTATGTTCATTTATTAAGCCTCCCAAAGTGAATATGGTGAAACAGGAGCATCCACTTACGTCTTTTGATGTAAGCAACTCGCGAACATGACTGTTCTGATCTATGGTGGAACAGTATGTTCCGAAAAGTAATGCAGCAATTTACAATCTATTAGTTAGCAGTTCATGACCACGAGTTACCCTCACCTTACAAATCCAATAAATTATAATAAAAAGAGTAGAACAAGAATGCAAATGTAGCATAAAAAGAGAATACGGTAATTAACTACACTATAAAACTGCCTATTGACCTAATAATAAAAATAAATTGACCTAATAAAAGAATATTTATTTCCAAGCGTACTTGTCGTCAAAATACTCATTTAAACTATAATATGCCTTTAGTAAAAGATTATTTTTAACAATTGTCTGAAACGACCTTAAAGGCAAGTCTAAAATATTACTCGGTATTTTATTATAGATTCTTATACTAAGCCCAATAAAAGAGCTATGCGTTTTGTGTAAACGGAAATATGGTACACATAATTTGTGCCTGTTCCTAGTATTAACCGCTTGCTTGCTCCGCGCCGCAACCCACGCCGGCCCCTCTGCCCGGCCACTTGAAAGCGATAAGGATCAAATGCCCGCGCGTTTTTATCGCCTCGGCGCGCGGGTCGGGTTCCACACAATCGGTCCTCGTGACTCAATTTGTTTTGAAAGGTTGTCAAGTGTTATATTATTTATGTTTGTTATGAAACTAACTATACAATGTTATCTTTGTTTATTTAGATTACGACTCTGGTGTCGAGTGATGCTCGTTTGAAATTGAGATAGCGCGTTTTAGAGCTCGTTTTGTATTTATAAGTTCATACCTCAAAACTTAAAGCGGTGACATATTGTTTTTAATATTTAATTACGTTACTTATATAATAGATAATAAGATAAAAATAAAAAAGTACACTTGTTTATACATATTTATGAATTACAGGCCTCTGATTCCAAACCATTATCTGGCGCCGCGCGGCGTAATTTATGTTAAATTTGATAAGGCCATATAATGCACAAATAACATTTTTAAACATACAAATAAATAAATACTAAATAAGTAGTCTCATATTCTTTTAAAACAAAAAGAAATCATACGGATAGCATTCACCACTTCTGAGTAATATGAACATTTCTGAAACAGTTCCCATGCTCTCAGTAAAATCACTGTTGCGCGCCAAAATCTACTTAAGGTCTCGAAAAAAGTCAAATCTTATATTTCATGCTGGAATTATTATATATACGTGTTAGTTATTTACATACCTTGATAAACACAATAGATCTTAAAGAATAAAACTAAATTTAACAGAAAAAACAGCACAAATACACTCACACATTCCGCACATTCCGCACCGACTCAACACTCAATGACAACATTGACAACGAACTTTTTTTTTTTAATTTCTCTATGGAGTCGAAACTCAACTGGGATTAGTATGTCGGGAAATTGAACGTAGAAAGGAGATACATAATACAAACTAAGCCCTAGAGTGACAGAGAGGAGTATATTTCACTCTTTCGACCGCGGGAGCCATGTCATATACAGTATGACACGGGCAAATTAGACTGAGATGCGATGTCATATGCCATATAACACGGGCAATTTAGTGTTTGAATTTTGTTATATGCCATATAACACGGGCAAGCAAGCGGTTAATATTGTGTATGTCACAATTCATTTTGTAAGAATTTATATGTAGTCGTACATGCATAACACTGGCATAAATATATTGTGATGCTACAGTAAGAATACCAATAGTTTTAAATTTTTCTTTAAGTGAGACTCTTGTCTTTAACTGGTAAATGGCCCTAACTGCTCGTTTTTGTAATATAAAAATATTTTCGATGTCAGCGGCCCTACCCCATACGATAGACACTAGTCTAAACCATGGGATATTGCTATCCCTTCAGGTTGCGGAGGTCAAACAGGCAGTCGCTCCGTGGAAAAGCTAATATTCAGCCAAATCCGGTTAGACTAGTAAGCGGACCCCAGATTGAAACTGGGATAACGCTGGGAGGATGATACATTAAATGCACGATGTTATTGATAAATATTTAGCCTGTAGGAATTTCATAACAGGTGGCGAAGAATTGGAATACATACTTACAACGGACAATTACATATATTTCAAATTTATTAGAATTTCCATAATTGGTTAATATTTGACAGTATCCATCACTTGCTGTAATAAAGCAATTTTACATTATCTTTTATATGCAAGTGATATTAAAAATAATATACCCGTTACGATGACAGCCGTTATGCCAGTGTTTTACGGTGTGACTATTAGAAGTTAAAATTCCTTTCCATTCAGAAACTCATCAGGCAAAATATTAGTGTTCCACATTGTAAATAGTGCCCATAGCATGATTTGACTTGCTGTAAGAAACTAAAGCAACTTTGGCAGAAGTCACCATTTCGATGGGTGACCGCATTTACAGCAGAACACTTAGGTGCTTCGCAGGGCACGATAAGTCGTCAGTCCCGGTTCTTGTCCCTGGAGAAGAATCGTTAACCCATGTCGGTGAACAAGGTACTTAAACCCCTACACCAGAGTAGGCCACACAGTAACACGAAAAGAAGAAACTTTTTCACTTCAGTAAAATAATATCACAACGCGTTATCAAAGTTTATGACGCAGTAACTTGTAAGTACGTATTAATTCTAGCTAAAGATATTTTCAGCATATCGTTTGTGTTTACTTTATTATTTTCTCTTCATTAGATATTTATGAGTGATCTGTTAATGAAGGTTATAATATCATGGACGCTGCCGGTCATAGTTATTGATCTTGTGGAACGTTTAATGAGTGTTGACTCTACTATCTATGATTGTGAAACATCCTGTACCGTGCGATTAATATTTCCTCAAGATTTCCTCTCTATTCTTGGAGCGACGTTTCTGTCACGGTTTCTGTTGACAGTTATAAACATACAACAAACAATATACAACATGCAGATATTTTTTACTAATGTAGGTATTTAGCTTTTTCATCAGAGAGATATTATAATTAAAGACTGTTTTGACTTGTGTTATTTACATTTTATAGTAGGTATCGATAAGTTGTTGTAAACACAATAGTAAGTACTCGCCTATACTACGACCTGACTGAAACTTGAAATGTTGAAACAAGAATTGGCTCCTAGCCGAACAATATTAATTAAAACTGGAGCAATTGACTGTTAATTACAAACATTCAATACACTATGTGTGAATTGTTTCTCTAGGAAATGTGTATCGTTCGATTAACTGAAACTCAGTATTAACAGTCTTAGTTTAGAGAGAACAATGTGAGTGCACAGTTGGTGAAAAGGCGTAAGCCAGGATCAAACCAACGCGTTCAGCTCGCGTCCGCGGTGGCGTGCGCGGTGGCGATCAGATGTTGTGTACGAACTTATAGCGACGTGTTCACATCTACGCGTCCTTTGGATGGACGCGGCGTCCGGTGCAGCGTCTGCACGCGGCGGTGGCGATCAGATCACGCTTGTTACGTTAGGATGCTGCACGCAGCTATTATTTGTTGAGGACACTGTGATTTGTAGATTTTAAATATGGTGTAAACGCAAAAAATTATAAATGTGGTCCACAAATACCCATTGTTGTATGATAACTAATCAAACTCTTGTTTTTCTGAAAAAATAATAATAAGGCGTTATCGAAAGATGAGATATTTACTTCACTGGCACAGTATATCACACCCACCTAAAGTTCACTTTTTGTTCCTCTTCGTCTTCAATAATAGCAGACAGAAGTAAAACTTCTTCAATTTCACTATCGGTATCGGTAGCATTTTAGTGACGCGACTACAGCCTGGTGAATGCCTGAACGAACGCGACAGTGTGCACAACTTTTGCACTCGCCACCGCGCACGCCACCGCGGACGCGAGCTGAACGCGTTGGTTTGATCCTGGCTTAAGGGAGGACGCTACTCGGATATTGTTTATGGTCAAAGTTTCGCTAGCTAAAGTTTGGCTAGGGATTTATGGTAATCAGATGATTCCGTTGTTAGTAAATTGAGAATGTTAGTTTTGGCGTCAACCCAGTTGAGGCACCTACAGACTTGAGTAGTTTAGAGGGATCTATTGGCTGTGGATATCGGATGGCAGACTCCAACAAGGGATCCGTTTTATACTCAATTTGGCTGGAGGAATTAATGAATACTAATACATCGACATCCACTATAATTGAACTTACTTACGTTTTATTCGCTGACAGAAATTGTAATACGCTATGAATGAAACAGGAAACACTCCTTGTAGCGTTATAAATACGCTGTAACAATAGAGTGAAAGGTTCTTTTAGGATGCGTCAAATCCTAAGTGATATCATACGGTATTGATAAAGTGTGTTTGCTTAAACCTCTTAGTAGAAAATATTATGATTTGAGTTTTTGACACGAATGACACGTTGACGATATATTTTGTGATATGTAAATAAATCTAATTGAGCACAGTTTGACAAGTAATGTTTTAGCATACAAGTTGATAATACGAACCTGTTTGGAGATGTGAAAAGATCATAAGCTACCGCGTACATTCCATGAACGTATAACATTATTATATTATAGTCTGAATTGGATTACTTACGATTTTAAACTTTGGCGAATTGTATTCATTATACAAGTTTATATTTAAGATATTATGATAAGTAAGATGCCTTAAACAACTAACTGAGCTTTCACCAGTCCTTCCGCAACCACGACCGGTGCAAGTCGGGCGAAACGTCGGTAAATACTGAAGCATTTACGCTAAATAAAATTGTATAGTGTGACGTAGTGATTTAAACGCGGTATTGCATGTTGGCCTGTCCGTTTTAGTCTATGTACCTACTGTTCATGAATGCCCCTTTTTTCTATTGAATACGAAATTTTGCCTGAAGGCCAATGAACGAATTATCCCTTATGTCATTTTTGTATCTCTAACAAGTCTTATAATGATCGGTTGAATAGTCAAAGTGTAAGGAAGAATCTCATATTCACATTTATTATATTAGAAAGGATAATGATGCAACAACCCGCATAATAAGCAGACCTTTTTGCCACTTTCTTATCATCATCATCATCATCAGCCTTTATCAGTCCACTGCTGGACTAGGCCTCTCCTTTGAAAGGAGGAATTGGCCTACTATACCACGCTGGCCAAACGGGTTGGTATAGGGTTTGTATCAAGTTTTCCTTCTCTTACAGTGCTGTTTTCTGCATAATATGCTCCCTCTGTCGGCTCTTACGACACCCATGGGATGATATGGGGTGGTGACAATCCGTATTCTTAATCCGTCACCACACGGATAACCCTTTCTTATACCACCTACTTACCTATTTAATGAGATGTTTTTCTTGAGAAGTAAGGCCTGGCTCAGAGCGTGAATATACCGGCACAAATGGTATAGTCACACCTCACGGGAGAATGACGTAAAGTAGCAGTATGGATAAGTTTGACTACTTTTCCTTTTGAGGGTTTTAGTTTTACCTGTTTACCACATACCACTGGGCGTACCGTTGTTCTATTGCATATTTTTGCGGTATATCTATATATAGGTATGTACATATGAGACATGAAGACCCCTTTTCTTGCTGTCCCTATTTGAATGCGATAAACCAAAAATCTGCCGCCATAATTTATAGGGGCACAACTAACATTTTGCAAATCAGGAGAAAAACGAGTTTAAAATATTTCTTAGTTTTTGTCAAAAATAAATTACAGTGTTGTAGTTATCGAAAATGTATGAATGGAAATAGTAGCGTCTACATGAATTCTATAAGGTATTTTTTTTTAAATTTTAACTGTATTTATTCAATAATCTACATTTTCCCTTTCAACCTGTAATGTTTGGATGTTAATAATAAACACTGATTAAATTAATATGATGAGTTTATTGTTATAATCCTCTTATAACCTAATGCCACCCCACCGGAAGTGACCTTTACATTTTTTATTGGCGTCTTGACCGGAACTAGTGTTGCCCTAGTCTTATCTCTATTACATCTCCCTCTTTTTAAACAAAAAAAAATAGAAATTATTACATAGGTATAGTCTCTTAATTCTATCTATCCCTTTTTATACCACGAATAAAGAAAACAATAGGAAGAAAAAGAAAAATAAAATAAAAAGAATATAACTGTCTTTGTTATTAGCATTAAACAAACTGAATTACTTACATAGGTACTAATGTGCTTATACGTTTTACAAAGCAATACTTATAGTAGGTTGTTGACCAACCTACTTATAAATAGGTACTGAAAACCTTGACAATACTTATATTAAAATTAAACTAAAATTTGTTACATACCAAAGTACAACAATATTAAACTTCTCACAATGCATATATAGGTACTTAAATCTTACAAAATAATGTTGACTTACAGCTGACCTATTTGTTAACAATATACTGACCTACTAATATCAAATAATATTTCTCAGTTTGAGGAATCTCTGAAACCCCACACCATACCTGGAGAGCCACCAAATTAACCACGAATGTGGTACGATGTTCTACAATAACTGACACCATCCTTATCCACTACATTATATGATCTAAAGTTATTTTTTCTTATTATAGTACCTGGTAACCACTTCCTATCATTAACATCTTTCTTAAACCAAACATTTTGTCCTAATACAAATTCGGATTTATTTCTAGTTTTTACATTATAATTTCTTGTGTTCCTATTTATCGACTTTTGCATTTCAGTCTTTATATTTTCATTCAGTCTTGGTTTTAAATATTGACATGTTACTGGTAGTTTTGTTTTTAAATTCCTGTTCATTAATAATTGTGCTGGGGAAAATTTTGTGCCAGCAACAGGTGTATGTCTATACTGTAATAAAGCAATTCTATAATCAATATTATCATCCTTACATTTAAACAAAATTTTCTTAGCTATCTGCACCGCCCGCTCTGCCATTCCATTTGACTGGGGGTATTTGGGACTAGAGAAAGTAAATTTGAAATTCCATTCATGTGAAAAATGCCTACACTCTTTAGAATCAAATGGTACATGGTCAGAGACAATTTCAGAGGGCACCCCAAAATTGCAAAATAGATCTAATAATACATTTATTACACTATTAGCAGTCTTGTTATGTATTAATTTAATTTCCAACCATTTAGAATAATAGTCATAAATTACCAAATAGCTGTGTTTTCTGAAATCCATGATATCAATTCCCAACTTTGAAAAAGGTAATTCAGGCACATTATGTGGTAACAAAGGTTCTTTTACATTATTGTTCTGATATGTTTGACATATAACACATTCTCTAACATACTTATCGAGATGTGAATCCATCTTTGGCCAATAATACAATTCTCTCGCTAGTTGTTTCATTTTTGTCATTCCTATATGACCTTCATGCAAAATCTTCATGTACAACAATCTAAGACTCTTAGGTATTATTATCCTATGATTCATAAATACTAAACTTTCCTCAACTGTGACATTTGTTCTAAATTTATAATAATAGCAAAGTGAATCTGGAACATTTTTAATATTTTCTGGCCACCCTTCTTTTGTGTATTTTATAACTAGTAACAATTCTTCATCTTTACTAGTTTCAGTAATTAATTGTATTTTTTGTTCTTCTGAACACTGCAAGTACTGAGATAACCCTACGCAATGAATGACCTCATACATGTATGACTCATCAATCTGCGAATTTGATAAGTATGATCTCGAAAGTAAATCAGATATAAACATAAATTTTCCTTTTAAATACTTGTATTCTGGGTCATACTTCAATAGTTTTAGTTTTAGTCTTTGGAGTCTTGGTGATGGAATCTCATGAATACTTTTCCTTAATAATGTCTCCAATGGCTTGTGATCATTTAAAACTATACATTTAGTACCATAGATAAAATAATGAAACTTTTTAGTTGCCCAGACTACACTTAACAACTCTTTTTCAATTTGTGAAAATCTTTGTTCCGCAGGTGTTAGATTTCTAGAAATAAAACTTACTGGCTTTCCATTCTGTAGCAAACAACCACCCAGACCATCCTTAGATGCATCACACTGTATCACTACTGGTAAATTACTATTAAAGTTTTGAGGAACAGGGGCTTTGGTAATAAATTCTTTAATTTCCTTAAATATTTTTTCATGAACTTCCGTCCACAACCAACCTACATTCTTTTTTAACAATTCTGTTAGTGGTGACATCATCTTAGCTAAATTAGGAATAAACTTACGCAGATAATTAACCATGCCTAAAAAAATTTGCAATTCCTTTTTATTTGTTGGACTTTTCATGTTAACAATTGAGTCTGTCCTATCAGGGTCAATTTTAATACCTTCCTTGGAGAATATATGACCAAAATACTTGACTTCCCTTAACTTAAACTGAAACTTATTTTTATTAAATTTTACATTACACTTTCTAGCACGCTCAAAAACTTTATTAAGTATTGCATCATGTTGCTCTTCAGATGATGCAGCTATGAGCAAGTCATCGCAATAAATTATTACACCTGGAATATCTCCAAAAGTTCTTTCACTATACCTTTGGAAAATCTCCGGAGCAACTGATATTCCAAAAGGTAATCTTAAAAATTTATAATTTCCAAAAGGTGTACTGAAAGTGCACAGATCAGAAGACTCTTCGGTAAGCTTAATATTATAAAATCCATCAGATAAGTCTAATACTGAAAATACAGTCTTATTAGTTAGTTTTGACACAATTTCTTCATATGTAGGTATCAAGTAGTGATTTTTTATCAGAGCTTTATTAAGGTCCTTAGGATCTAAACATATGCGGAGTGATTTATCTTTTTTTTCTATTATTACTAAATTACTAACAAAACTTTTTGGGTGTGGTACCTTACTTATAATTTGGTGAGTCTCCAGGCTCCTCAGTTTTTCTTCTAACCGAGTTTTTAAGGCGTGTGGAACTCTGCGAGGAGGTTTTACCACTGGTGTAGTCCCAGGCTGGATACAAAGTTACAAAGGTTCCTCAAACTGTCCTATTCCCTGAAACAGTTCACAATGCTTATTAATAATTATATCTTTATTCTGAATGCTACTTATATTTTGTAATATTCCTAATTCTCTTAAGGTGCTTAGTCCCAGAATCGGCTTTACATTATTTTTAATTATATAGAAATCAGTGATACATACTTGGTTATCTTTTATTATTTTTAAAGATGTCTTACCTACCGGATAAATTTGTGCCCCCCCAAATGCTTCTAAGATTACTTTAGTCTCAGACCATTTAGGTGTTTCATCATCGACTATTTTCATTAAGTCTTTTATTGACAATACATTAACCTGAGCACCTGTATCACACTTGAAATCAACCCTTTTATTTTGTACTCTTAGTGTCAAAATCCACTCATTACATTTTATTTGAGTATTTCCAATACCATGACATACTTTTAAAAGTCATAAGTCATGCACATTATTGTCTTCAGAAACTGTGTTCACAGATTCCATGTTATTACTTGTACTTATTTCATTAATGAGTTAACATCCCTTTTTATAATGATTTGGCTTGTTACAGTTATGACATATTTTGCCAAACGCTGGGCAATTTCTGGCCTTGTGCCGTGTCCCACATTTTTTACAATTATACAAAACATCCCCTTTACTACTAGCGTTATACTTAACTTTTGATTTGTCTCCTGTGTCCTTGAATTGTGAAGCCTGTACTGCATCCACCGCTACTGGAGGCTGCTGCTGATACATCATCTTGATATGGTTTTGAGATAACTCCGAGGCTCTGCACATGTCAACGGTTTTCTGTAGATTTAGGTCATTGACTTCCAGCAATTTTCGTTGTAATTTTTTATCGTGAACACCCAAAACAATCCGATCCCTCAGCATTCTTTCTTCTTGATCTTTATAATTACATGTTTTAACGAGTTTTCTTAGATCTGTGTAGAACAAGTCAAAATTCTCCCCCTCTTCCTGACATCTTTTGTGAAATGTGAATGTTGAAATAAGTTCATTTTGTTTCGGTTCAAAGTACTCGTCCAAACTCTTTAATAGTTGGTCGTACTTGACGGTTTCCTCTGTTTTAAGCACATTAAAGTACAATTCTTGTACTTCATGCCCGGCACAATTGAGCAAGATGGCTGCTTTTCTTGTTTCACTCAGCCTTTCCAATCCGGCCGCTGAGACAAAAATTTTTAATTGTTGTTTGAATAATCTCCATTTAGGGAGAAGATCTTCCGTTGTATCAAGTTTTAAAGGTTGTGGCATCCTGTACTCCACTCCTGTCATTATGTTTTCTTCTTTTATAATGTCTGTTTCGGTCGCGGTGTCCAAGTTTGTTTTAGTCGTGCTCATAGCCACTTTTTAGAATTAAGTTGAAATATGTTCTTAGTACAAGTATTTTTCACTATTTGATGTTAGGCCTTTACCGGCTGCGCCATGTAATGTTTGGATGTTAATAATAAACACTGATTAAATTAATATGATGAGTTTATTGTTATAATCCTCTTATAACCTAATGCCACCCCACCGGAAGTGACCTTTACATTTTTTATTGGCGTCTTGACCGGAACTAGTGTTGCCCTAGTCTTATCTCTATTACACAACCTAACTTAAAAAATATAGCAAAAACATTAATATTACGTATAAAAGGAATAATTAACCAAATGTGACTTTCCATTCTAACATTTTCGGTAAAAAGAAGTTAAATATTGCAATGAAAAGCCATATTTATGCAATTGTGCCTTTCCATTCTTTCTTTGTTAAAATGATTTAAATAGTTAAATAAAGAAGTACAGCTAGGAAACAATTTATACTGCTAATATATAGTCATATCTCACAATGTGACCTTTTTCTATAAAAGTCTTAAAAAATCGCGCAGTTGTGCCTTTTAAGCTTATGGTATCTCTGTTAATTTTGTTGCTAAAAATACAAAAAAAATATAGGCAAATAGACCTTTTTTGCCTGATACCGAATATGTATATAACTCAATTTTGAAAAAAAAATTAGTTGTGCCCTTTTTTGTTAGCACGGCAGAAATCATTGTCCTAACGGATTTATGTAATATTTCTCAATTCCTGCATGTTTAGTTGTATTATGCACGGAGGTGGATCCTCTGGCGAAATGTACTAGATAAATAAATCTGGCATAATTCAATTTCAATGTTTTAACATACGAATAGTACTGAAATACTTTATATTTAGATGCTATTATGATAGTGTTTCTGCAGTATAAACTGCACGAACAGTACTTTGGTAAGATTTATTACATGCTATAAAACCAACACTTCGTTCAACGAGATGCTTGAGTTCGACATCATTTGTTTCGTATGAGTTATGGTGTTGGCGTACTACTAAATAAAAAAATGGACCAATTATTTTAGGTACTAAAATAGATTTACATGTCTTTTATACATTTTTGAGTTTTTTGCATAGATATGAGATACCTCGCTGCATAGGCAGTTGACTATAGGTTCACTGTATAAAGTTTGATCGTTAAAGTGTAGCCTTACGGACTGGTCACGAGATCGGTCTAAGCGGCGAGCGGCGCGGCAGTGGCGATGTACATGGCGCGTTTACTCTGAGGCGACGTCGGCCGTCGCAGCGCGGCGTAGCAAAGCGCGCCAGGTTTATCGAAATCGCTCGCCTCTGCCGCGCCGCTCGCCGCTTAGACCAATCTCGTGACCAGGCTGTTAGGCTGGCTGCCCGCTGAAACGAAGAGGAGTGGAGAAGGTAATACAACCAATAAAAAAAGATAAAAAGTACGCTCCAGTGGATATCCAGCTTTATGTGGCGAAATATAGTCATAAGCAGAGGTGGGCGAAACTCAAAAGACGACTTCGTTAAGTCGTTAGTCAAATAGTTAATTTCGACAATAGTCAAGACGCCCGAATTCTTTGTTTAATAAAATCCTCTTATTGACGATATTCTGCCCCGCTATGGTTTTGAGTAATATGTGGATATCCCATATGATTTGGTGAAATAAAAAGTCATCATGGCAATTTAGATTAAATTGCATCTCATCCTCAACAGCTATGATAATAATAAAATTATTGCCCGCAAACGAATAAAGAACAAGCCCATCTTAAAGATCATTAAAGATATGGACATTCCGTCGTTGAATGACCTTTGAAAGGTTTATAGTCAATATAAATGAGACTTTATGGAAAATATTATATCTAAACGGCAAATTGAATTATGAAATGCAAAGATTTTCTCTTTGATGGCGTAAAAAGGTATTTTTATGTTTCTAATCTGTTGGGTACACCGTTTATGCGTTCTGGGATGTTTTGAATTTGCAGCATTATATTTTTAATAGTGTTGCCCAAATTCAGTCTTGGTCTTGCAGTCTTGGTCTTGTTCTTACGTTTTTGCAAGACCAAGACCAAGAACAAGACCGCGTATTTTTAGCAAGACCAAGACCAAGACTGATCGTGCAAGACTTGAGCAAGAACAAGACTAAGCCTGCAAGACTCTTGCGTCTTGCAGCTAGGACTTAGCGCTATTTCACGGAGTAGTTAGGTGTAACAGTTCGGTGTATAGGTACGCTTAGGAATTCTATGAGACGCAAAAAACTGTATCAAAGAATATGAAAAACTGGACCTATGCGCATTACTTTGTATTAATTCTTGGTCAAAAGAATTGATATAAAGTAACATAACCTAATGATGAAGCTGTTGTGTACTGTTATGTTTGATTTGTGTTGTATTTTATTTTTTATTGAAATAAATGATAAATCGTAAAACTCTTTTATTAAATTTCATATAAGTTGAGGGTTCAATCTCTTTCTAGACAGATATTGTTCTTTAAAATACAGTCAAGTTATTGTAATTAATTTGTTTTTTTACATGTTTTAGCAAATGTAAGCTTATAAATCATAAATGTTTATTAAGAAACAGTTAACTTCCATGGAAAACGACATATAGGTCAGTTGATTTTTCGAATTTCTTATCAAATCTTCAGTTATTTATTAATCTGCTTGATCTTTACTATGGCTGTGTTAATTCAAGCTTACAATGTTCCAATTCTAATACGTTTTTCTAAGATTTAAAAACTTTAATAAATAGTAATAGACTGATAGGTAATTGCAAGACTTGCAAGACTCTTGCTGCAAGACCAAGACCAAGACCAAGACTGGGAGCGCAATACCAAGACCAAGACCAAGACCAGGTGTATTGGCGCAAGACCAAGACCAAGACTGGCTAAGTCTCGTCTTGTTCTTGCATATGGGCAACACTAATTTTTAATGTTTTTATTATTTTTGTGCGTGATTCTATGTACAGTAATAAAAAGCTGTATGTTTATATTTCTATAAAAAATGGTTGGGTGCCGCTTAAGATTGGTCTGTGTGTAGTGTAGAACCTTGGCGGAGGCCTATGTCCTGCAGTGGACGTTTCTAGGCCAAGATGATAAAAAAGTTTGTAGAAAATCTATATTAAAAGTTAGTGGGGAGGCAAACAGTCATACGGATCACCTGATGGTAAGCGATTGCCGTCGCTCAAGGAGAGAGAGCCAGAGTAGTCACGAGTGTATTGCCCGCGTGGATGGGAAAGGAATAAGAGTCAGAGTAGGTTTCTGTGGGAGGTTGAACGTTTTCGGTCGAGCCGGCCCCATTAAATTGCAATCAGCTAGGCTCTACTTCCTGCAAAACTACTACTCAGTAAGGCTCTACTACCTACAAACTACTACTGCCATTTTGCCCACCCGAGCCTAAAGTGCAGTATTTATAGACATTTTGTCAGTTTTGGGTTTATTATATACTAGTCGACGCAAGCGGCTTCGCACGCACATATTTTCGCATTTCCCGTTTTGCCCGATCCCGTGGGAATTTCAGGAAATCCCGTCTTAGTGCACCCCTATGGTCCCCAAGGAATATACATGCTAAATTTCAGCTTCTTGCGCCGAGTAGTTTCGGCTGTAGCTTGTCTGTCAGTCAGTCAGTAACGCAAGGATTTTATATATACAGATTCTGAAGCCCGATTTTATTAGCTATCTAGTGTACTCTACCCTGGTGCCTGAGGATCCGGATCGCCTGAAGGTCTCCAACATGGGCCAAAGGTTTTTGTATTGAGATTGTAACCGGGACCGACAGCTTTAGGTATTTACCCTCCGACGCTCGGTAACGCTCTGATGTAAATACTACCCTTGGTGACCCCGTTGCTTAACTTTATCGATATAGACGTCGTGTAAACCGATTATTCAAAGGCTTTTGATAACATTTGTCACAAAATACTAATTAGCAAACTTGAGTGATGGCCGTGTATGTACCATGAAATGAAGCTTGTTTGTTACAAAGAGGTTCGTAGCTACACTGCCGTTCAGGATCAAAACTAAAATCGATTTTACTAGCCATTTACGTACAGTCAGTTTCATAAATTCATATAGGTCAGTAGGTAGCATCGGCTCAAATAATCGTCAGTTAATATAGAAGCTTATTTGATGGCATTGTGAGCCACAATATTATCAATAAAAAACCTCATTGATATTGGTATTTCAATGAATGAAATGGTTACGAGAAATTATTTAAAATTTTACCAATACGGCTTTTAAAATTGCTGGACTACTCTACCACGCTGGCCTGACCGTATAGGGTTTAATGCCGAGTGGTCCATCTCTTTGCAAGTATTACTATTTGTACTAGGTATTTACTTTGTGTATTTTCCTCAGTCGCCTCTTACGTCACACACAGAATGAAATGAGGTAGTGACATTTAGTATTCTTAATTCGTTACCAACTTACCAAACGGTTCGTCCAATGTTAACTGGAAACATCGGTAAAAATGTAACAGACTAGTCTTTCGATTAGTTTAATTGCGACATGTGTGTATTCTAATACCAAACGTTTCGTCCAATGTAAACTGAAAACCTTGGTAAAAATATGGCGGACTTGTCTTTCCATTAGTCTAATTGCGACATGTGTGTATTCTAATCCAAAAAGGTCTAAGTTTTTACTTCGATTAACTTTTGCTCTTATACAAAATGCTGTGAAAAACGATCCAGAAAAGTTAGCACTGTACCTAATTAGGTAGGCACAATTGGGTAGGTACCTTCCGTAACTACGTGACCGGACCGTTGAAACGAGGCGACTTTTACTCCCAGACACTATATTAAGAGCTTACACGCTTACTTTTTATGGGCCCTTTTATTAAATTATTGGTTCGCATGCCTACGGTTCGTTGACTTTATAATTAGAACTTAAGGCTACCTAATATTTAACAGTTTGTAGCAATTAGTAAAACAATCAATTAATATTTATGGAGCAGTTTCTTCATTGACTAACAAAACTGTTTTAATTTGAAATTCTGTAAAAGTGTGTGTTACTTAATTTTTTTATGAACCATTTACATATATTTGCTTTGATTTTACATGCTTTTTTTCCCGACATACCTCCTGATGTGGCTCGCAATAACATTGTTCAAGATTTACTGGATCTCTACCAAAACTTTATAAACGGACGAGGGTGTTGCAGAAGGAGAATGCATCCGAAATAATCAACGATATCAGGGAGATGGCAGTTGACAGAGACATTGGTAAGAGTTGTGATATAAAGCAGGCATTGCACGATATCTTTACTTATTATTATAAAATTGAAGACTTTGTTTGTTTGGTTGAATGCGTTTATGTTATGTTCGATATGAAAAACGAAAAGCATTTTTCGTGTTGGATAGCCCCTTTATCGAGAAAGGCTATAGCAATGAATACAGATTTACATAGAAGCGCAGTTCTTAAGGATTTCGTGTGCCGATTCCAAGTGGAGACTGTCTCCAGTTTAGTTCGTAGTTGGCGCCGTTGGCAGCGCTGGCGTCGTTCTCCGTCTCTCTTGCTCTCGTAGCTAAGATACACAGGAGGAACGTTCGCTTCTCTTGCTCTCGTGGAGACAGCTGTCACAGCGCGACTGCCACGCCGCCAAGCGGCAATTTGGGTCACTGAATGTTTGTTTTCAGAGCACCCACACGAAATGCGCCTCTATGTAAATATCTGAGCTTTTTGGCTATAGGTTATATAACATCACGCTATACCTAAGCAACGGGTGCGGAGCAATAGCACTGAATAACGCGGGTGTAACCACGGGCTCAGCTGGTATAATATATTGTCGAACCATACTGATAGATACCTACAAAATACAGAAAATACAGATGCTTCCATAGTGGTCTCGGTGCGTCAAATCCGACAGTGCGTCGTACTCGGTAACTTCAACCCCAACAAACAACAGTCGCCAATCAAGATGTATAAGTAAATTGTTTTAACTCCAGTAATTATACTCAAGTTTTGATATTTGAATTTACTTAAGTACCTAATCTTTGCCGTCGATTTGACTTGGTTTCTAAATGTGTCTAATCTATTTATCACTGTAAATGACGTTACAGTGATAAAGAGATTAGAAAACGTGCAAGTTAATTTAGTGGACATAAGCGACAAAGACGAGCTTCTTAATGTCAGCAGAGTATTGAGAGTCCAGCAAGAAAAATGTAAAGAACTTGAAAATCAAGTAAGATATTTTAATATCTATCAAACAGTTTGAAGAGAGTAGCCACCCATATAACCCATATAAATATAACAATAAAACTTATTCTGTGTTTCGTTTAGTGTCCTGCGAATTGTTAAATTGATTATGCAGTTATGCTTCTTTTTAACTTTCATCTTGAGGATTAACGAAACATACCTATACCTATCATTATATAATTAATTAGTCTGGTACATCTATAGATTGTCAATTTTATGAAATTTCTACAGACCTACTTAAACAAATTTTAGTTGGTTGAGTGAGACACTGAGTGCACATATGTATGCATATTTTAATTATGAAAGTTAATACCTCTAAATTTCTCTCTAATTTCGTTACTGCCTTTTAATATGCTCTCGCCGTACGTATTATTAGTAATAGCAAATATGATTACAGTGCGATGCACAGCAATCTCAGTTCAAGATGGCGTCTAATCGATTAAAAAAGGTATTTCAACTTGATACACGTAAGAGTGCGATCCCTAAGACGTTATGAAGCGCTTGCAAGAAGAAGTACAGATAGGTACCTAAAATATAATCCTATATTTATCTCATTATTGCCGTGTAAAAAGAAGAAGAAAGAAGAAGGTTGCAGCTTTTCTGTTTCAATTCAAGAAATCTTCGTAATACCGTTTAGGCAGACTAAGTATGACTTTGTGACGAAAATTTGGGTAGATCCTTCAGATCTTATCCTATAATATCCACATACTTTCAAACGTAATAAGTCCTCCACAAAAAGGCTAAATTTTTTGATATTACGAGATCCCGAATTCATGTTTCTGAATCTGACCCATCAAAGTCGGTAATTCTATTGATATTTCCTTACACCATAATTTGGCCGATAGAAAGTTTCAGTTCTGAAGTTAATACGTCACTGTATAGTTACGTTTTAACTGGATTTGTGCTCCAGCTAATTAGCTACCTCGTAAAGGAGAAGTTACCACAAGAGCATGCGAACCTTCAACGAGAGTTGAGCATCATGCAAGCCATCGCCGCGGAGCAGCATCCAACTCGTTCTGATTTAGTGACAGTACAGGACAAGGTAAATAAATATGAAATGTGTTGAGTATAGATGATAAACAATCACAGATAGAAACTCATAGTAGAGCAAGTCATGTATATCATTATTTTCGACCAGCATCTCCAAAACATGGTAAAGTACAAAGTGTTGATATTTCTATGCTAGTTAGTACGTTAAATGGCTCAATATATATTGACAACTAGCTGACCCGGCGAACTTCGTACCGCCTAACAGTCGATACTTCTTTTTCTGTAAGAACCATTCTCGTACTTCAAGGAATATTATAAAAAAAGTATTAGCGAAATCGCTTTAGCTGCACTCGAGATTTGTGTCTTTTTGACGTATTATTGTCGTTTATATCCTCACCAAATAGCGGTAGTAAACAGTGAGATGGAACAGTTAGTTCAGCGCAAGCTGGCGACGGCTGGTCCTAAAGAAGACAAGCTGGCTCCGTTTAGACAGCAGGCGGCGGTGATCCGACGTAATAAAGACGTCAGTGCGACCCGTGTGCATGAGCTCGCTGCCTCGTTGAAGGAGCATGAGGCCACGTTGGCGGATTTACAGTCGCAGGCCTGTACTGTAGGGTTGTTTCCAACTAGTCAAATCAAGCACTTTTAATGAAATGTCAAAAAAGACCTTTGCCAAGGGTTTTGTCCAGGGTTTTGTATGGAATATGACGTAGTGACGTCATAGTGTTTTGCTGTCAAGTAGAATACTTATTATTAATAAATTGACGATAAAAAATGTTAAATAAAGTTTTAACATTGATTGATGAATAAAACCACTATTATTTTGACATGTTTCACTAGTTAAAAATACTTGTAAGTATAATTTATTTCACTTGTAGGAAACTGCCCTACTTTGACTTGCATTGTCATGGTCATATGTGTTGGTTTTCTTGGATGTTTTGATGAATCAAGAATATCAAAAATTAAATGTAGTTTAAACGTACGAAACGAGATGCATTATTTGTTAAAACGATTCTCATATCGCAAAAATTATACCGTGCATCTAAAGTTAAACAATCACCAAAATAACAATTAAGTTGATAAGTATAATTATTTTTGGCCAAGAATATATTCAATACGAAAAACGATTTCTTCAGATTATACGAAATAAATCTAAAGTTAGTAGACAAATAAAGCACATTAAAGAATATTGATTAATTTGGTGCATTGGTACACAAACGGAACATATGGTTTGTATCTCATGTTATGAAAACAGTGGTCAGGCTCTTTGCAGCTTATACACAATATACAACTATTTCGTAAGCTTTGTATGTAACACGCATTTTCCTCGTTTTGCTCCAACGTTATCCGCCCACCCCATCTGCTGTGTTGAGAACGAATTTTCTCTATTTTTGATGCGATATCGACGACCATTGCAGTAGCGTTGGTCAGGCTTTAATCGAAGTCTGTTGTCGGGAATGTTTCGATTACAGATAACATTATCAGATAAAACATTTTTCCCGTTTCAAATAATCGCTCATTATGTCGAGAAGCGATTGTTTCGATTAAGATTATGCGCTATTTCCTTTGAGATCAATATTGAGGACGCGCTTTTATCGGCTCTACAGTTACCTATAGTTTTGTAATTTACGTCGTCCTTCCGTCGTCGTCATTCTCGTTATCTGTTCTTATCCTTCGTTCTTGTATTACTAATGAACGCTTTTTTGTTATTGTATTTTGATTTCACAAAAATAACATATTTCTTTCCTTTTTAAAAAACTATGTAGGTACTTAGTGTATGAATTTTGTAAAGCGAGGGTCTTCGCAAACTTACTAGTAACTTTATAATACCTCTTCGCGCGTCGTGTATTATAATGAACCACGTTGGGCGCCACTGTAACGTAAAAAGGACCTTTAGGGTGTGTGCTGTTACGATATCCCTACTAGGGTGTGTCTAAATGAGAAGCGTGGTTAAATGTTACAATAAAAATTGATTTAATTGCCAAATAGTTTTTATACATCATTTAGCAAGCGTTACCTTAATGAAAAAATTACTATTTATATGATATTAAAGCGAATTTACATAGGGTCGCGTGGTTCGGCGAGGGGTGGGGTTTTTGTGGAGAATCCTGCTGCCGATGGTCCAGGAGTCGCAGTTGATGTACTTAGCTCGGAGCTGTAGCCGCCGCAAAGGAAAGCGCGAAGCCAACGCGTCCGCTTTTATAGAGGCTCGCAGTGCGGTGGGGGCGCAGGTGCAAGCGGCCGAGAGGTGGTGTCCTCACGACGTCACAGCGACGTCACAACTTACTAATAAGCTTGCAAAGTCCTTCCCTTAAGTTTACTAGTAGTAAGGGCACAAAGATCACCCAGACTCGAAACGATAAGTGGTGGTGATTCCCAATTTATATGGGAATTGAACACACAACACACCACTACGCTTCGCTTTCGGATCTGCCTTCGTAGGAGTTAGTTATCGTGGCAAAAAGTAGCCTATGACACTGCCCAACCTTCTAGCTATCTTCACATACAAACTTATACGATAAAACGCTGCATTGCTACGTGAAAGAAGGACAACAAACGCATTTTCGCATTTATAATAGGTATGAGTTTGGAATATTGGTGTAAAGCGCACATCAAGGTGACCGCGTAAATCCATTGGGACGCGGTTATTGAACGTTTACTTAATGAATACCTCTTAATTTACCAGGTCAAGCAACTGTTGGGTGACACCGTCCTCCGGGGAGAAGAATTAAAGAAATACGTTAATTCATTACGCACAAAGAGCACTGTGTACAAAAGGCAACGAGCCAATCTCTCAACGTTTAAGGAAAGCGGTCTACTGTTCTTAAATCTTGCTTATTTAGTACCTACTAGTGGAGAATGGAGACTGAGTATCATCACTCCAGTCTTCAAAGGCAAGGGATCGGTTCAGGAGTGCAGTAGCTATCGCGGTATTAAGGTGATGTCCATACCCTTAAGCTCTTTGAGCGAATCATCGACTAGCGGATCCGACAGGAGACCACAGTCTCGGAGTGTCAATATGGGTTTCGCCCTGGTCACGGTACCATGGACCCAAGTTTCACCCTCAGGATCGTCATGGAGCGGTACAGGTCGAAGAACACGCCTCTGCATCTTCTGTTTCTAGACATGCAGAAGGCCTTTGACTGTGTGCCGAGACAGATGATCTGGTGGGCGCTAAGATCCAAAGGTGTACCAGAAGCATATATTGACATCATCCGAGACATGTACTCCAATTCCGATTCCGTAGTTCGGACTGCTGTTGGCGACACAAGAACCTTTCCCATCACCGTCGGGGTCCACCAGGGTTTCGTCCTTAGTCCGTACCTATTCAGTGTCATATTAGACGTACTGTCAGACAGCATCAGAGACTCACTTGAGCAGCCCCCGTGGCTGCTCATGTATGCTGATGATATCGCGCTGGCGGATGTGGACAGGGGACGCTTGGTGCGGCGTGTGAATGCGTGGAAGGAGTCGCTTGAGAACGGCGGTCTGAAAATAAACGTGGCGAAGACCGAGTACTTGGCCTGCAACAGTACTGATCCCGCGTCAATTCGTATAGGCGGAGACATTGCCCAGCGAAAGGACCTGGTCAAGTACCTGGGATCAGTGCTGCGCACGTCTGGTGACATCGATTGCGACGTCAAGGCACGCATTTCGGCAGCCAAATGGCGTGAGGTGAGCGATGTCATTTGTGACCCCAGAATGCCGGTTAAGCTCAAAGGACAGGTAATAATAAATCCATCATTAGACCTGTCCTGTTATATGGCAGTGAGACGTGGCCTGTGCTTGAGCAACACAAGCAAAGTCTGCATGTCACGGAGATGAGCATGCTGCGCTGGATGTGTGGTGTCACGCGGAAGGACCGCATTAGAAACTCCCGCATCCGGGGTAGCCTTCATGTCCGTGACATTGCTGACAAACTGCAAGAGTGTCGTCTACGCTGGTATGGTCACGTCTTACGTCAACCGGCATCTTACGTGGGTAACAAATGTCTTGCCATGCTACCCCCACCGGGCCCAGGTAAACGGGGAAGGCCAAAGAAATGCTGGCTTGACGTCGTAAGGGATGATATGCGTGCCAACCAACTAACCACCAGAGATGCTGAAGACCGTGCGAAGTGGAGGAGACATAGCCGGAAAGCGGACCCCGGGCTCCAAGGCGTGGGTTTTGGAGTACAACCGGGACAGCGCTAGGATGATGATGATGATTAAGTACCTACTAGGTAAGCCTGAGGATAAACTCGCGTTATTTAGGCGTAATTTTATATAGATGGCTAATGACCATCCTCGGTAAATGGGCTACCCAACACAATAATAATCATTCAAATCAAACCACTAGTTTCTGAGTTATGTGTGTTCAACCAAACAAACATGCTCTTCAGCTTTATAGTATAAAACATTGTATTTTACCTAAGATCATGTCGTCTTAATCTTTTTGATTGTGTTTATTTTTTGGTGGCAGGTTGAAGCGGGTATCTTGGCAAGAACAATACATATAATTAGTGCCACCGATCTGACTGTTGAAATGGCTTTAGTAAACCACAAGAAAATGAAAATAGAGGACGAGGAAAATATGGAAAAGACTCTGGATAAAACTGCGGATTTGGCTAAAAAGTCCCTCCATGATTTATCGCAGGTTAACCAGAGAATCTATTATAGTGCTTTCTTGCTTTTGGGTTACATGAATTGATTTGTTAGGACAAATTTTAGGGTTATATGCAAGAAGGGACTTTTGCTATGCCTATTACACACTGAATTTATAAGGTGGTGTAGGTTTGTATATTAAAATGAAAGAGTTCCCATTTATTTTTGTACGTTTGTAGAATTGTAGACGGTTAAACGATTTTGAACTTTCGCGATTATCATACATTATACAAAAAAACACAAGAATTTTAACCGGGAGGATGGATTTAGATTATCATCTCATCTATCGTCACGCCTGTCTCCAATTGGGGTAGGCAGAGACTATGGAACGCCAAATGCTCCGGTTCAAACAGACGTCTTTCGCTTCCTTGACATTCATTAACCTCATCATACATGCTCGCCGGTTATGGGTACTTTTAATTTGGCCCTTTTTTAGTACGTCACCTATTTGGTCGGCGTACGTCCGCCTTGGGCGTCCCCTACCGACATCTCCATTCATTCTTACACCAAACACTTCTTTCGTATTTCTTTTTGATCCATCCGTTCCAAATGTCCAAACTATCGCAACATTCCTTTTTCAATCTTTATCACTACATCTTCTTTCAGACCACACTTCTCTCGTATCACACTGTTTTTCACTTTATCTATCAGCCTTACTCCGCACATACTCCTCAAAGCTCTCATCTCCACAGCATTGATTCTACTTTCATGCTTCTTCTGCCATACCCATGATTCGCTACCATACATCACCGTTGGCGCCAAAACTCCCTGCAGTACTGCAAGGCGAGTCTTACTTGGGATAATTTCGTTACTGATGATGCACTGTAAGGCGCCATTCACACTATTTCCTGCTTTCACTCTCCTTTCAACATCTCCCTAACATTTACCATCTCTTGTAAACATAGACCCTAAATACACAAACTCATTCACTTGTTCCACTTTTTCATCTCCTATCATTATGTTGCATTCAGTTATACTGTCTTCCCTCTCTATGACCATGACCTTAGTCTTGATTACATTCACTTTCATGCCCTTCGTCTTATACGCCTCATTCATTACGCTGACCATCTGCTGTAAATCAGACGCTGACGACGCAAAAAGAACTTTATCGTCAGCGTATAACGGGGTCTTAAACACAGATTCACCCATTCTTAATCCACATTCAGACTCTTTCAGATCGGTCAAACAACTGTCCATGAATAGATTGAACAGCCAAGGAGACGCTACACATCCCTGTCTAATACCACGATCAATGTTAAAACAGTCCGTGTAGGTCCTGTTTATTCTGACACAGGCACTTGAATCCCTGTATAAGGATTCAAATGCCCGTATCAGACTGCTGCTCACTCCATACACAGAAAATGTTGACCAAAGTTCATCCCTCACCACTCGATCGTAACCCTTTTCCAGGTCAATAAAGGCGCAGAAAACCTTCTGGTGTTTATTTAAGATTTTCTCTGAAATGCACCTTAAGGAAAAGACTTGATCCGTACATCCCATTCCCTTTCTAAATACCGCTTGCACATCCTAAATCTTACTGCCCGTTTCAGAGATCACTCTTTGAATCAGTATCTTTGCATACAGTTTGCCAACAACACTCAGGAGGCTTATGCCGCGATAATTTTTGCATTACTGCTGTGACCCTTTTCCCTTGTACAGTGACACAATTACGGCCTTGTTCCAGTCATCTGGTACACGACCGGACCGCCAACATTTATTGAAAAGTAGATACAGCAGGCTTGCGGTGACGCCTTCGCCCACCTTGAGCATTTCAGCAGATATCCTGTCATATCCCGCAGCTTTACCTGTTTTCATACTTTTCATTGCATACCGTATCTCTTCCATACTTATATTCCTTTCACAATTAACCTAATGGAAGGAAAGAGGAACCCACCACGCACCCTCGGATTGACCACCCCAACTATTGCAATAGAAAAAGGTTGACAATACCGAACTCCTCTAAAAGGATAAGGAATGTAGGAATGATATGGGTTCCAGGAAGATACCTGACTTGCAGTATCCCGCTGTATGCGCCGACTATTCTTCGACACGTGTTTCGCCTCTGCACGAGGCATCCTCGCATACCGTCATAATGACGCACATCAGTTGAGCGGCGGATGGAATTAGAAGGTACACTCGTTTATAAGACATGCTCACGGTAGAAAAGCGCTCAGTCGTTGCCCATCGCTCGTGAGGATGCCTCGTGCAGAGGCGAAACACGTGTCGAAGAATAGTCGGCGCATACAGCGGGACACTGCAAGTCAGGTATCTTCCTGGAACCCATACCATTCCTACATCCCTTATCCTTTTAGAGGAGTTCGGTGTTGTCAACCTTTTTCTATTGCAATAGCTGGGGTGGTCAATCCGAGGGTGCGTGGTGGGTTCCTCTTTCCTTCCATTAGGTTACAATGGAGTTCCGCCAAGTAAAACCTGATTCAATCAACTTTCACAATTATCTTCCTCATTCGCTACTATATTCCTAGTTTCACTTTCTCCTCGTTCAAACAAATTCTCAAAATACACCTTCCACTGATTCAAAACTTTCCCATGCTCTCTTATAATTATTTACATCCCTTTACACACCAACTTTAGAGTCTTCTGCTTTGCCTCGGGCTGTTCTAACCAAGTGCCAGAACAATTGGATATTGGCCCGAAAATGCTGAGAAAAATTTCTATCAACTTTATCCCCACATTCTTCTTTCTTTCTTCTCATTGTCTCTTGTACTTTATATTTCAACCTGTCAAACTTTTCTTTTACTATCCTCTCATTGACAGTCACACTACCTTGTATCCTTTTGTTGGCTCTTATGGCCAGCAAGTCCATCCATGCTTTGCACTTTTCCGCGACTACACTACTTACTTCCTGATCCCACCATTCATTACATATCTTCTTAACATGCTTCCTATTGCTTACGCCACACACTTGTGTAGCTGTCTCTATTACTCCATTCTTAAACTCTTCCCAAAATTCTGCTATCTCGCAATCATCTTCCTCAAACAATTCTTTAAATCTTTCTTCCAATGCCTCTTTATGCTGACTACGTACATCTTCTTCTTCAAATCTTTCAATTTTCACTCTTTCTATGGCAGGTGAGTGTATGCGAGGACGATGGCGTCATTTTGTGGTTAGTCCCGCTATGCGGCTAACTACCAAAAAATGGTCAGTACCCACGTTTAAGCCTCTGTACACTCTAGTATCTTTCACTTTTGCTTTCAATCGTTCGTCTATCACAACAAAATCTATCATACTTCGGTCTGTCTGCCTTTGCCATGTATACATATGAATCATCTTGTGACTAAACATAGTGTTTGTCACCACAAGCTGTCTCTCCATACATATATCCAGTAAACGTTCACCATTTTCATTCACCCTCTCGTCACCAAATCGCCCTAGAACCCTTTCATAGCCATCACGACACACACCTACCCAACCATTAAAGTCACCTAACATAATTATCCTTTCATTATTCTCACACCTAGCAAGCACCTCTCTTACATTATCCCAGAATTCCTGTCTTACATTTGACGGTTTGGACATGTCTGGAGCATAAACAGACAAAACAAAGACTTTAGTTAAGCCGAGTTTCAGTCGCACCCAAATAAGCCTGGAGTTAACAAATTCATATTCTTTCACACACTCATTCATTCTATCTGATAGAATCATTCCAACTCCTTGGCTAGCTCTCTCAGAATCAACAACTCCAGACCAATATGCACTATATCAGCAGTGAGTAGTTGTTGAACAACCTTCCTTCTTAGTTTCACTCACTCCTAGTATATAAATTTCCCTTACATCCATCATATCACACAATTCATCAATCTTACCATCCACTCCTCAACAAACATTCACCGTTGCGAACAGGCATTCCCTAGCCCTCCTTTTGCCTCTGTTTGACGGGGAGACAAAACGTGACGTGTGGCAAAGCGCGTCGCCGTTGGGAATTTCTCCCCCCGCCCAGATACGATGGGGCAGTCTGAGCGACGATGCACAGAGAGGGATTCTTCGGTAGTTCCGGTACCCTCCTGGGGTACAGTAATATTTAATTCCCTAAAACTCATACTGCCATCTTCTCCACCTCTACTTCGGATTGGGAAGGAAAAATAATTTTAGGATAGGGTAAGGGAGTGTTACAGGAGGTTGGTGTTTGGAAAGGAAGTCAAAGGTAGCAAAGGATACCGCAAGCACGGAAGGGATATTGGTAATAATTGCGGCAGCTCGAGGAAGCCGGGGTCGCGTACCCGATGCTTCTTCTCTACAGTCGGACAGATGTGTAGAGCGAAAGCACACCTTGGCTGGAGTTGTAGCACTGCTTGCGTTTTCCCGTAGTCGCCTCGTATGACACCCTCGGGATAGAGTGGGGTGGCGACCTATCGTATTCTTACTCCGTTACCACACGGATAACGGTAGATTATCAACTACTTGGAATCAAGTCATCAATAAGTGTAAACACCGCCGCAATGATACAGCTCAACAGAGTGTAGACGTCATTGTGTAGTGTGTCAGGTACCGACAGTGCGGTTAAAAACAAAAAATAAAAATCAAGTGAGGGTAGGTGCCAAAACCCGCATAACACAAGGATGGCACTGAGCTCACCAGTCCCGCCGCGATCACGACTGAAGCTGGTCAGCCGAAACGTTGAAAAAAACCGAGGCATTTATGCCTTTAATATATAATTGATCGCGAGTAATACCCGCTATATAACCTTGTAGAATTGTAACTAATATGTACCTAATGTGAATTAATTAAATTTCTTTTAAACAATATTTTTTGTGGTTGCTATTAATCAATTGTTATCGCGATTGGCAGATAGAAACAATGCTATTACTAACTATGCCTTGGTAGTGGTAGTCACCTGCTGATCTGAATTAAAATATCACTTATTATTTTAGTTGGCATTGCCGTCACTGCTCAGAAATTTAAGTAAGTCATACAAAATTAATAAAATAAAATGACGAACATTTTGTTTTGATAGGTACTCGCAGCTCGTAGCGCAGACAGCTCAAAAGCTGTCTCAAGTACGGCAGGAAATACAGCCACACGCCGACAATATAAAGCCTGTAAAAGAAGAATTCCAGGCCATTCAACAACAATATGAACAGAAAAAAAGAATTTAGAGGCAACATCTATCAACATTACGTCACAAATGGAGCCTCTCACGAACCTCGTAAAAGAGTTGACTGACCGTCTGAATAGGAAGGAGGACGAATGGAAAAACTTACGCCAAAAATCACAAAGGCTAAAACTTTGCAAGTTTGTTTGAAATAAAAAATTCTATGCAGTCGCCGAGGAAACCCTCAGAGATGGAAGCCTTGAAACAAAGAGTCCCTGACATGGAACAAATCGTTAAGCGCTTAGAAGAGGTACGGTTTTTGTTTTACAAAACAAACAGTACACTTTTACTACAATTGTAATGAATGCAATCTTTACCTTTAGTTTATTTTAATGCTGTCTCTGAACTATAAACGATTAACATTCGTGTTAACTTCTTCAGATGTGCTGTCCTTACCTTACAAAGATTTTAGTTTTAGCTGTGTTTTTGACGTGGCTCCATATTAGGAATCTAATGACGGGATGGAATCCATGACCGAGTTCTCTCTCAGTCGCGAGTTCGATGTCTTCACTAGTCACTAGGATATCACCGGTTATTGAATTACTCGTTGAATGGTCTATATCAAGGCTTTTTTACCCGACTACGGCGAAGCCAAAAGGAAGGGTAATGTTTTTAGCAGTCTATGTATAAATTTAAGGAAAACTTTTTGTTTTTTGGTTGTCGTTTCTATTTACGAAGATACAACTCATGAATCATAATAAGTGAAGATGAAAATAAAATAAAACAAATCACTTTAGAATCTAGAAGATAATTACATTTCACGTAAACGTAGGAAAGTGCGTTAACATAATGGGTGGTAACTTTTAAATTTTATTTTTGCTAGAAACAATATGCTTTATTATTTCAAATCATGATATTAAAACCTTAGATCAAAATAAGCTCATCAAAGAGCCGAATAAAGTTTTACAAACTGTAATTATGAGTCTTACAAAGTATTGAAACCTCAATCTTGAATACTGAATATAATAATTATTCTCGGCAAGGCACAGTGGAGGAACAAACGAAGTTCTGGGAGAATACTCTTCAGTTACTTCGATGCAAGATGCGAGCGCGGAACGCGCCGGCTTCTCGCCAAGGACGAATGCACATCACTCAGCACTCACCCTTACTTAAATTGCCCTATTTTTTCTTCTACCAGTGACGAGTGTCGTTCAATACGCTTTTAGAGCAGTTCAGGCTGATAGAGCAGATATGTCGTTAGTCGCCAAGCGAGGGTTTTTTGCGACTAATGCGCCTGTGAACGCGTAATGCCGACTCTTGTGCCACGATTTTACAAAACGATTGCAATAAAAATATTATGAATTAATTATGGATATTTATTATTTACACCCTATCATACGGTTAAAAACTTGATGATGAAATTAGGGCCATGGGTCGCATTGTTCAGTGTCAATAAAATGGATCTCTGACAATATTGACTGGTTTGCACTTGGCTAACTCTATATTGTCTTATCTTGCATAACTGTAAAGGAGCAAATAAAAAGAATGCTTTGGGTAATAATAGTAGGATAATCGCAGCAAAGGAAGAGGCATCATACGACCACTCATCCTGGCATTTTTGGATTTTATATCACTCATGATGGGCCTATTGTCGTATTACAAAAGGACGTCCATACTTGACACATTCTTGAAATGCTCAAACACCCTCTACTGTTCAAATTTGAAGCCCTACAAACACTTCACAACGAACTGTATTTATTTGATAGGTATGCCAAGGGATCAGAAAAAAATAAAACAAGACCAACAAAAAGAGCACTCTAACTTTTGCTAAAAAATTTCTTCGGATTTCAGAGCTCATAAGATAATCGAAATTTTTGGGCTTTCTTCAGTAGATATACAGGGTGTCATAAGACCCATCACCAAGCCGAAGTCTTCTCGTTGTGGACATCATGCCAAGTCATACTAACCAAAAATAATACCTGGGAAACGATTTTTTTTTTAAGTTTTCACATTTTTTAAACCGTAAAAAAGCGTGCGCGTGCAATCCCCGAAATACCTACTTATCCATGGGGACATAGGGCATCTAAAGAACATATTGGCGGGGTAAATGCATCGATTTTGTAACTAATTAGAAAAAATCCATACTAACTTTGACCCTCAATATCTCCTGAACCAGTAATTTCCCAGGTATGGTGCCTAAGTAAAAAAAATTCATAGTGATTGGTACAACATGGGATTTCAGTTTTCGTTAAGGGTCTTTTTACACCCTGTATAATGCCTAGCTATAGAACTTTGATAATTTCAGACAGTAGATAATAATATAATATCACTGGTCAGATTGAGACGGAGGGTCTCAGGTAGGATGTCGGGGTTCGAGAGAAACACTGCTAGGTTGAACAGGTTCTTTATTATGTCTCACTACCGCTTACATACAGTATGACCGAACTAGGTAAGCACTGGCCTGAGCTGGCTGGAGTGTAGACTCCTGCTGCTCTCCGACGCTCGCAGGGTAGCTGCTCGAAGGGTCGCCGATGAGCTGGCCAAGGTGCGCTGCGCAGGCAGCTCTGTGGTCGATGTTCAGGCTGAGCGGGTCTCAGGCGGTGCAGCCGATGTGGGTCGAGCGGTCAGGCTCAGGCGTCCGTGGCCTGGCTGTAGGAGCTCGTAGGCAGGAACGGAGGCTTGGGTGGCAGCTGGCTAGTAGCGGCACGGCGCCAGCAGCTCGTGGCTTGTAGCCCGTAGGAAGAACGTCAGCCCGTAGGAAGAACGTCAGGTGCAGTGAGCTCGTAGGGTGAACTGGAAACAGCATAGAGAATACACAACAACCGGTCAGGAACAGGCGGTCCCTAGATCGGCTGTTATGCTTAGGAGACACAGATACTACAGACAGAACGTATAGGCACACAGACAACTAGAATATGCTTACCCCCAGCGGGACAGTAGATAGGAAGTAGAATGTAGAATAATCGCGAGGTGTAGCGGCAGCGATCCGATGATTAGGGAAAGTGACCATTCTACAACGCGCACCCATCTTATATAGATGTAGCCTATGACTCACAACTGCCTTTGGCTAGTGAATATGACCATATTTGGTAATATTGCGAACGATGTCTGGCTAAGCTGGCGTTAAGCGCCTGCGAGATATTATAACGCAATACGTGTAGTATTACGTTACAATACCCCGCTCTGTACAGCAGGATTTTTCGTGTCTAGACAAGAAAAATCCGTCTAACTAAGTCCTCCGAACTTCTGTAGACAGTGCTAAGTAGATAGTGACTATGAAACTCAAACTGCAGGTAGGTACAATGAAAGAATCTAGTTAGGTTAGGAATCAGTGTAGTTAATTAGTTTTAAATCTTTAATGTGCCAACTGCCAATAGATTTACCCGACGAATCCGCTAATTCGTATACTAGTGGTGACTTTTTAGCAATAATAGTACACTTGGTAAACTTAGGAGCCAGTTTTTTGCTAAATGATTTGTCGTCGATTCTTTTCCACACAGTATCACCCACGTTAAACCCAGCCGGTTTACGACGTAAGTTGTATGTGTGTGTATATAAAGTACCATTGTTTTGGTGTTTACGTGCGACACAAGTATCACACGAAGATATAAACTCAATAATGTCAGCGTGCATACCAGGCCAATAATAACGCTGCGCTAAACGTTTATACGTTTCAAAAATACCTAAATGACCCGTAGCGAGTTCCGAATGGTATTCTTTAATGGCGGTAGTTCTATCCGAGGTATGTAGGACCTCTCTCCAATCGAATACTTTACGCAATGTACATTTAGATACCATATATCTGTACAATTTATCATTCCTCATAGAATAATTAGGGAAAGATGTAGGTGAGTTTTTACAGCCATTGTAGATTGTAGTATACCACTGATCCGAGGTTATAGTAGTCTCGTTATCAGTGTTAGTATCAATAGCTGACACGGTAGCATTAACTTTATTAGGCAAGGAATTACTACGAGAGTAATTATTAGATAAAGAAACAGAGTTAATATAGTTTGGTAACAATTTAAATCTTTTCCAGAAGTCAATACCTAAAATTAACGAACTAGTAACTTCTGGAATTACGTAAGCTTTTAAATAACAAGTTTTATTTTTAAAAGTGGTGGGTAGGTTGATAAAGCCGATCGGTGTCAGACGATGACCACCCGCCGATCGAAAAAATATAGTAGGGTTGTCACACTTATTCAAAGGGAGATTAGTTTTAGAAATAAGTTTTATATGAGAATTATTGCCCAATATAGTCACGGCAGAACCTGAGTCAAGTAAACCAGTAAGGGGTAGATTCTTTATGGTTACATTAACATAGGGTCGAAAATCAGTATTAGGTTTTTGATCTCGGGTCGCAGCCACAGAATGACTAGAAAAATACACTTTTAGAGTGTTCAGCCAATTTTTCCAGTCTTCCTTGTCAAAATATTTAGGTTTAGAAGATGTACAAACGGTAGGGTTTGTCATCTTATTTGACGAACGACGATCCGAATAAATTAGTTTTTTTTGAAAATGATTTATTTTTACAGGTAGGACAATTTACGAATGTGACATCCCTAAGGCCACACTTAAAACATATCGGATAACGTTCTCGCTTGCACGTCCCTAGTGAGTGATCAGTTGAACGGCAGCGCGGACAAAATACACACCTCTTATTAGTTATTTTTGTAGGAACAGCTGATTTAGATATCATGTTGACATTATAGTGTTGCGGGTTAGGCACAGGTGTATCGTTCGGTTCGACATTTATAGATGCGACAGAAGCGTAGTTTTTAAGTTTAGACGGTTTATAGTACTGTGAATTATTATAGTGACCGTGCGTGTCCTTTTTATTTATGTAAGCTAAATCAGGTGCTACTGTGTTAGACGTAGGGTAACTAGGTTCGTGAAATTGTGCACTTAAACACTGGAACCTCTCATAGTTTAGACATAGTGTTTTTAGAGTGTCTATAGTGTCTATAGCCGTAGTACATGAAGCTAGTACTGTAGAATAACACGGTCTAATATTGTGAAGCAATATATTTAATTTTTCATGTTCGGTTAGTACCGTGTTCGGTGACAATCGCGCAAAAAGTTGGAACATAATTGATAAGTAGATGATTATACCCTCAGTTTGCCCTTGAGTACGATTACGAATCTCGGCTAAAAGTTTATAATCATAGTCGTACGGTGTGAAATCAGCTGTGAGTTTACTAGCTAGTTCGTCCCATGTAGAAATGGAATCTTTAACACCGCGAAACCAGTGTAACGCATTACCAGTAAAAATTTCGGACGCGTAATCGAATAATCTATTGGCAGGTGGATTTCTAACCGTCCTAAATTCCGTCACGCGTTGTAGAAATTCGCGAACGCAGCCTGTTCCGTCGAATTTGAGTTTCGATAGTTCGCCAACCCGCAAATGCTCACAGTGGACAGTTACCGGAGTCGACGCTGCCTGTGCAGGGGTTGAATCCGTGCAAGTCATCGTGACTCCGACTTCCGCCGACGGAACATTCGAGTGTTCTATCTTAGATAGCTCTGCCGACAGCATCCGAAAGCGTTCAGTCAGGTCGGATATTTTCTTGCCGTATTTAGGTTCGGATTTGTCTAATCTGCCCAATCTGTGGTAGACCTGGTTGTGCAAAGCCGTAGTTCGCTTCGCCAAGTTGTGGTCGTATAATTCCTTAAGGGAAGAGATTCGCGAATCTAAATCGGTAACTGACAGGCTAGCTCCCTTGAAGTCGTCTGCTATGTCTAGGCCTGACTCTAGGATTTCGTCATTCGGAATCAGCTCGAGTAGTTTAGGTAGCTGCTTCCGTAAACCTAAAACAGAGGTAGCCGGCTCCTCTCCGCGAATAGCGACCTCGTAGGCCAATTCATTCTTATTAAGTAGAAAGTACTTGATAGGGTTAGTGCTCATGATGATATAAAATAAGTATGATAGAAAAGAACGTAAGTATATTACAGCCCTCCGCGTGCAATAGTTCTGCTTTACAAAGAAACTACGACGATTCGGTGTAAAAATGTAGACAATAGATAGTGACTTGCAAAAATAAAAAACGGTTATTTCAAATTGCGAACAGTTACGTAGGGAATCGGTAGTTGAAATTTGAATTAGACAATAGTAAGATAACACATAATAGGTATACAAGAATAGAAATTAAAGATAGACAGCAATACACAGATACACACAAGTTAGATATTACGTACCAGTTCGCTGATGTCTGCACCTCCTCGTTTACAAGGACTGACCTCCTAAACAAGAACAACTGCAGTAATTGGAAGTGAGACAAATAGAGTTGGGCGCCACTGTGACGGAGGGTCTCAGGTAGGATGTCGGGGTTCGAGAGAAACACTGCTAGGCTGAACAGGTTCTTTATTATGTCTCACTACCGCTTACATACAGTATGACCGAACTAGGTAAGCACTGGCCTGAGCTGGCTGGAGTGTAGACTCCTGCTGCTCTCCGACGCTCGCAGGGTAGCTGCTCGAAGGGTCGCCGATGAGCTGGCCAAGGTGCGCTGCGCAGGCAGCTCTGTGGTCGATGTTCAGGCTGAGCGGGTCTCAGGCGGTGCAGCCGATGTGGGTCGAGCGGTCAGGCTCAGGCGTCCGTGGCCTGGCTGTAGGAGCTCGTAGGCAGGAACGGAGGCTTGGGTGGCAGCTGGCTAGTAGCGGCACGGCGCCAGCAGCTCGTGGCTTGTAGCCCGTAGGAAGAACGTCAGCCCGTAGGAAGAACGTCAGGTGCAGTGAGCTCGTAGGGTGAACTGGAAACAGCATAGAGAATACACAACAACCGGTCAGGAACAGGCGGTCCCTAGATCGGCTGTTATGCTTAGGAGACACAGATACTACAGACAGAACGTATAGGCACACAGACAACTAGAATATGCTTACCCCCAGCGGGACAGTAGATAGGAAGTAGAATGTAGAATAATCGCGAGGTGTAGCGGCAGCGATCCGATGATTAGGGAAAGTGACCATTCTACAACGCGCACCCATCTTATATAGATGTAGCCTATGACTCACAACTGCCTTTGGCTAGTGAATATGACCATATTTGGTAATATTGCGAACGATGTCTGGCTAAGCTGGCGTTAAGCGCCTGCGAGATATTATAACGCAATACGTGTAGTATTACGTTACAAGATTGCTGCTCGTGTTCATCATCAGCCTTTAACAGTCCACTGCTGGACTAGGACTCTCCTTTGATAGGAGGAATTGGCCTACTATACCACGCTGGCCAAACGGGTTGGTATAGGGTTTGTATCAAGTTTTCCTTCTCTTACAGTGCTGTTCTCTGCATAATATGCTCCCTCAGTCGGCTCTTACGACACCCATGGGATGATATGGGGTGGTGACAATCCGTATTCTTAATCCGTCACCACACGGACAAGGTCAAGGAACTTTATATATAATTTGAATATTAAATATTGTTTCTTTTTTATTATTAAAAACCTAACATACCTACAGCAAAATGTGTGAGTCCCGTAATAAAATCACCTGGGTCTCAAACCGCAATCTTAGAATGCAACTTTAATTTTGCAGACATTCAGTTGATTTTAAACTAAATTTTGATAGAAATTTAACGATGTCTGTTGCATTCCGAGTAAAACAAGCCTTAAGTAAATGTCAACACCAAATTGAAGTGCAGGTAATAATTCTATTAGCACGCTTAGCTTTCAATATTATTAGCATAATACTCTTTAATATTAAATACGATCACTCCAAACTAATATAAATATTCTTATAAACCTTACCTAGACATTAATCGTAGCTGAATATCTATAATGCGGAGCCGAGTCGCCCTTTAACGTCCCGAAGTTCAAAGAGCTGATATAAAAATTAAAATGTCGAATGTAATCGATGCCGGATACAAGAAGGCTCGAAGTTGGAGGCTTCGCTCGCATCTCATATATCCAATGTTCGTTAGTGGTGATGGATGGCTCTTCGCCAGACCGTGCGTCACCTAGCGACTGTCACCGACCTAAATTGGCCAATCGCTCAGTCGTCTCAATCTCGTAATAGATAGTGTCACATAATACAGAACATTTAATCATTTTTATCACGCCTTTATCTTTCTTATCTTAATGTGGACGCTAATAAATCTTTGGAACGCACACATTCTTTAACCCTAGCCTTAGAGGTCGGATCTTTTATAATTCAGTTGGTTTCGTGTGCCACTTTTGTAGTTATAAACATAATAGTCTTATGTTGCTTTTATCCTTTAGTGTCAAATAAAACCTAAGATATTATACGCCCTCAACGGTTAACTTATCGTGAACCAAGTTTATCGGATAAACTCTACTACGAAATGACGCGGCTACCACAACGTCGTTTAAACCGGCTTCATGTGTTCTCTAAAGCGCAGAACATACTCAGAACTTGCAACCACTCAAACTAGTCCCGCCGTAAGCTGCCGCCACAATGGTCAATCTCTGCAATAGCATTTGGTCAGCTAACTAAATAAGTCAAACCAACTAGATATTTGTTTCACATACATGAACTGACGCCTGTTTCCCGTTGGGGTATGCAGAGGCTATACAACGCCATTTGCTTCTATCCTTAATTAATTACTCTTTTCATACATACTCGTCGCTTGTATCAAAAATATAAGTTAAATAAATAGGTACCTATTTGAATCGTAGCTAAATATTTCATGGGTATTGTTAACACTTAACTATAAATATAGCTGGTTCAGCAGCTATGTAACAACAGTTTTACAAGAGAATACTTAATGATGCGAAACAGATCGTGTCCTATGAACAAGGCAAGCTGTCGTGAAGGGGGCACATTCAAATTCCAAGTATCAAGACAGAATTTAATGTCGCCACTATATGTCAAGCGCTTGCAGTTGGCGCGTAATCGTGGTAAACGTAATACGTTGTAGTAACATACCTCTTTGGGCAATACGTACAGCTCTGTGCTGATGAATGGCAGTCACATCCCTCCGTTTAAGGGTGCGCAGGAATGAATGGAAGTGCTAGAAAACTATTCTTTAATATAATCACTTTGTTTTTCTTGCCTTGCTCAGCTTGAGTCAAATTATTGAACAATGAGACACAAAGTTCGGAACGGAACAAATAGATGCCCGCAAGTCACAGCTATAAAATTATAAAGTCCTCAATGGATATTGGAACAGTCTAAAAGTAGTTAATTATAAATATTTGAAAGTTATTAATTTTGTTACCAACCTCTATCACTACCCTAATAAAGTATTATATTCTACAAGCTCGCACGCTCAGTTAGTTCGCATATGCCCGGTGGTTAATCAACCTGTATATTCTGTTACGCAATGTCTTTACAAAGCATACTAGCAATATTAAAAAAGAAGCCTTCTAAGCCACCTTTTTCCCACTGCTAAGACTTTAAGGTTATGAGATGTGTATTGACAAAGGTTGATTACAAAATGAATATGTCGTCGACCTTTAATTACATAGAGAGCAATATCTAATTACACAAGCATTAAGTCTTAAATGGCCCATCATGAAAATAAAGTAGAATTATTCGAGAGTACTTATTATTATTAGTCTTAATAGGCTTACTAGTCGTGACCTGCGGTTTCACCCGTCATACGTCCAATGAATTGTCGCATCGCTCTCCTCTGCTTTTAAAATCATCCTCATGTTCTTTATTTTCTTTTAGCTCCAAATAGCAGCGAATGCAATATAGCCTGTAGCCTCCCTCGTCAAAGTGGATATCAATTGAACCAATGTTTAGACGGGAATTCCCGTGGGAGTTTAAACAAAGAAACTGTTCAGCTTTATAGTATTAGGAGGTTTAAATATGTAAATGTTACCTTTGTAAGGTTGAACTGCGTTACAATGTTATGCTTAGTTTGTTCAGAATCAAAATATTTTAATACAACGGACTAAGATGGATTTAATATATTTGAAAATAAAGTAAGACATACACATGGTCATTGTCTGTTTCTAGCAAATGTGTAGAGGTACCTATTGTAACTTTTTTTTTCCTCGCTGTGGAAATGCATTTACGCATACTAGCCGCAAGATGAAAAGCGCAGGGTATGTGGGACTCGAGGGCTGGAGTGCAAGGCTGTTATACCCACTAAAACCACAGTGCATACTTCCACGCCATTTTGGGGGCGCCAGGGGATCGCGTTAGCATCCTACCCTGGCACCCCTGGGGATAGCCCGAAGGCCACAACCTCCTTGGCGATGGATAAAGGTGTTGGGCTCCGCCGCCAAACCACCCAGTGGCCGCAGAGGATAGGGAGGACGGCAACCTGATAGCAACGCATCACCTCTTCCTCTGCGGCCCCACCGCGATGCAACAAATGGTGCACCCCCATTTGGTCGCGGGAGATAAGGCACGCGGCAACAAAACAACGACACGCCTCTCCTCCCGTGACCGCGCCCGATTGCGAGGGACAGAAAGAACTGTCCCCCGCACCCGCACCTTTGGAAGCATCCTGCGCAGGCCTCCATCAAGCCCACGCGGAGCGTCCACGTGAAGCTAAGCGAGATCCCGGCTCGCTTAGCTTCACGTGGTTGCCAAAGCCACGGTTACTGAGCCCCCCCACCTTGACAAGGTGGAGATCCCACAGGGGTTAAAAGTAGGTATTTAATCGAAAGTTTCTTTATTTATTTATTTCTTTAAATACATACATACATAGACTCACGCCTGTTTCCCGGAGAGGTAGGCAGAGACTACGGAACGCCATTTGCAACGATCCTGACATATCTCTCTTGCTTCATTCACTCCCATCAGATTCCTCATGCATGCTCTTCTGTTCAGGGTGCTTCTAACCTGTCCTGTTTTTAGAATGTCTCCAATCTGGTCAGAGAACGTCCGCCTAGGTCTTCCCCTTCGTCCTGTCCCTTCCACACTTGCCTTATATATCTGCTTGGTCAGTCTTTCGTCATCCATCCTCTCCACGTGCCCAAACCATCTTAGCATACCTTTCTCGATGCTTGTCACTATATCTTCTTTTACCCCACAACACTCTCTTATCACACAATTCTTTATTCTGTCAGTCAGAGAAACACCACACATACTTCTCAGTGCTCTCATTTCTACAGCATTTATTCTACTTTCATGACTCTTCTGCCATACCCAACTATCACTACCATACATAAGAGTAGGTACTAACACCCCTCTATGCACAGCCAAACGTGCCTTTTTGGACACGTTTTGGCTATTCATAAACGCCTTCAGAGCTCCATTCACTCTATTACCTGCATTAACTCTTCTTTCAATATCTTCTACATTCTTACCATCTCTTGTAAACAGCGTACCTAAATATACAAACTCATTCACTTGGTCCACTCGCTGTCCATCGATCATAATATTACAAGCCGTAACGCATTCCTCCTTTTCAAAAACCATAACTTTCGTTTTACTTACATTCACTTTCATTCCTTTCCTCTCTAACGCACCATGCATGATTGTTACTGGTTCAGCGTTACACCGAAACCGAAGGTTCCTAGGCGATTTGGGAAAAAATTGACTGTATTTAAAGGATGGCGAGTTCTGGTCGCCTAGGATTGGAGAGGGAGAGAAAGTGTGGTGTAGAAAGGAACCTCTTACCTTGCACGGCAATCTTCTTCTTCTCAGAAGGGCAGTCTCCTGGTGTTTTCGAGAATCCTGAAGCTGTTTGAATCACTCCACTACACAAATCACTTTCACTCGCGGGCGGTTTTGTTGAGTTTTGTATAAGCGGTAATAATTATAGCGGTGCGGTGCGGTATGGCGGACACGATCTCAGCGTCTTGAATCTTCTGCGTCGCCGTTGAGCAAGGCGGCCAATAGCGAGGTGTTTCGGGAGGGGATACTTAAACTAAGAGGTAGATCCAACTTCAGGCAAGATCTCACTGAGTTGGAAGCGGACAGAGACGTACAACAAGGCGCACGTAGCTCCCCTTCGCGGTTTTCACGGTAACAACGCGGGTTGTAACGTCCTTGGAAGTATGCAGTTTCTCTACGATGGCTAACGGCCATGAAGGCGGCGGAGCATTATCGTGTACTATGACGACCCTCCTGTACCGGGGATGCAGGACTATTCCACTTGGATCTAGCCTGAAGCTGGTATAGATATTCCACACGCCAGCGCCGCCAGAACGACTGCATGAGTTTATCCAGCAGAGTATGTCTTTGGAGCAAGCTTGAAGAGTCTGCTTCAGGAGCCGGAAACGACGATAATGGCACCGTGTTTAGAAAATGTGCAGGGCTTAACGCGGACGGTTCTGCAGGATCACTACTCAATGCCGTGAGCGGACGCGAGTTGATCAGTGCCTCGACTTGCGCAAGGACAGTTAAAAGCTTTTCGTAAGATAGGATCTGCTGGCCTATAGCTCCGAAGAGATGCGCTTAAATTACCTTGACCGTGCCTTCCCAACATCCACCGAAATGTGGTGATGCTGGTGGAATGAACTTCCAGTCAATATGATGTTTAGGAAGTTCTTCCTGAAGACGAGTACGATAACCCGCGACGTGATTGAAACAAGTAGCAGGAACAAGTTCAATCGATTTACTAACGCGGTTGGCGGCAAAAGTCTGCCAGCGGTGAGGAGAAGAATTAATCCAAGCGAGCACTACTTTGGAGTAAAAAAATGCGTATATTTTATTAATAGGGTAGTGGGGCAAAACTGTGTCTTGAACCTTGCGGAGCAACTGAGACAGCAGAAGGGCCGCGCACAACTCCAGTCTCGCAACCGAAATGGTTTTAACAGGCGAGACCTTAGACTTGGCACAAACTAACTGCACCGAGAAGTTAGAACCAATGCAGACTTGCAGATATACGACTCCGCCGTAAGCACGCTCGCTGGCGTCAGCGAAACCTATTAAGTTGATGGTACATCCATCTACCAACCGAAGATGACGCGGAATAGTAGTTTGATTGAGCGCGGTAAGCTCAATACAAAACTGGCCCCAAGCGGCGACAATATGGTCAGGGTGGGTTTCATCCCACTCACACTTTGATAGCCAAAGCTCTTTGATCAAGAGCTTGGCGTACAAAATTGTGGGAGCCACGAAACCCATTATGTCCCATAGTCGAGACACTGTGGACAGCATAGTGCGTTTGGTGCACTTATCATCTGGTGGTGAGCCGTCAAACCGAAAACTATCACAGGATTTGTCCCAGCGTAAACCGAGAACTTTATGCGGTACAGACTTCTCAAACTCAATGTCTGGATAAGCTTTATGAGAATCTGGTATGCGTGCGAGAACCTCCTTAGAGTTGTTTGTTTATTTGACAAGATCAAACTGGCCTCGCTTGAAAAGCTGAATAAGCTCTTCACAAAGCAAAATTGCTAGCGGAGCGGTTATGACACTACAGGCAATGTCATCCATATACAAAGCGGAAGTGTAGTATAGTATAGTGTAGTGTAGAGTAGCGTAGCTTAGCAGAGCATAGCGTAGCATAGCGTAGCATAGCGTAGCATAGCGTAGCATAGCGTAGCATAGCGTAGCATAGCGTAGCATAGCGTAGCATAGCGTAGCATAGCGTAGCATAGCGTAGCATAGCGTAGCATAGCGTAGCATAGCGTAGCATAGCGTAGCATAGCGTAGCATAGCGTAGCATAGCGTAGCATAGCGTAGCATAGCGTAGCATAGCGTAGCATAGCGTAGCATAGCGTAGCGTAGCGTAGCATAGCGTAGCGTAGCATAGCATAGCATAGCGTAGCATAGCATAGCATAGCGTAGCATAGCATAGCATAGCGTAGCATAGCGTAGCATAGCGTAGCATAGCGTAGCATAGCGTGGCATAGCGTAGCATAGCGTAGCATAGCGTAGCATTGCGTAGCATAGCGTAGCATAGCGTAGCATAGCGTAGCATAGCGTAGCATAGCATAGCATAGCATAGCGTAGCATAGCATAGCATAGCATAGCATAGCATAGCATAGCGTAGCATAGCATAGCATAGCGTAGCATAGCGTAGCATAGCGTAGCATAGCGTAGCATAGCGTAGCATAGCGTAGCATAGCGTAGCATAGCGTAGCATAGCGTAGCATAGCGTAGCATAGCGTAGCATAGCGTAGCATAGCGTAGCATAGCGTAGCATGGCATAGCATAGCATAACGTAGCATAGCATAGCATAGCTAATTAGTCCTGTATCTTACACACAGTTTTAGCACCCACCTTGATCTCTTGAAGAACAGAACAACAACAAGACGTAATACAATGAGAAGTATGTAACGTAGGTACGGTACCCATAATCACATACCCAAATACCGTCTCAATAGCGGGCGGTAAATCATGTCGCTCACTACGTACTATTTTAGTTAGCAGCAAGTGCGGAAATATTGAAGCTCCGATCAAAAGATCAATGCCGGCCGGAGGTGAGTGAGTGATGCTACTTCTCGAACCTCTCAAATCTTGCTATCAATCTTCGTTTATACTCATCTTTCACATCTTTCTCTTGCAGATTTTCTACTTTTATTCTTTCCAAGACCCTCTTTTGATTATTTTCTCGGTGTCGCCATCCTCTAAAGAGCCCACTTATCCAGCTTAACACCAAAAAGTGGTCTGTATGGATGCCGATCCCTCGAATCACTCTCGTATCCAACACATTCTTCCTCAGTCGTTCATCTACTATTACAAAATCAATCATACTTCTTCTAACATTTTTCGCCTCACGTGTATACAAATGTATCCTTTTGTGATCAAACATGGTGTTTGTCACACAAAGCCTCCACTCCAAACAAACCTCAAGCAGTTCTTTTCCATTTTCGTTCACACTCTTATCACCGAATCCACCTAAAACCCTTTCAAATCCATCTCGCTTTACTCCCACCCATCCATTGAAATCACCTAACAAAATCAATCTTTCATTATCCTTACAGGTCCTCAGAATCTCTCTTAAACTCTCCCAAACTCCTGCCTTTCGTCTTTTTCTTGTTGTGACATACCCGTTACTATATTGACCGGGGCATAAACCCCTACAATAAGAAGACGAGTAAGTCCTACTTTCATTCCCATCCATAGTAGTCTTGCATTTACACATTCAAACTCTTTTACGCACTCATTCATTCGCGCAGACAGTACTAAACCAACTCCCTTGCAGGCTCTGGTGGTACTATCTACTCCGGACCAATACGCCGTGTAGCTGCTATACTTGGTAGTGTCACATCCTTTCTATTTCGTTTCATTCACACACAGAACATCAATCTTTCTATCATCCATCATCTGGTATACTTCATCCAATTTTCCGTCCATTCCACCGCCAACATTCAATGTTTTGTGTCGGGTATGCTCCCTGAAAGTTGGTTTAATTTCGGAGTTTTCCTTCTCATAGACAGGTTGCTAACCAAGGCTAACGAGGCCCATCTCCCCGAACGTTTGGTTTAATTTCGGAGGTTTCCTTCTCCTAGACAGGTTGCCAAGGCTAACGAGGCCCATCTCCCCGTTTTTTTTGATATTTTTACAATTTTTAAAATCATTAAATTGAGAAAATAATATGTTCGTCATTGCAAAGTTATGTCAATCAGAAAAATTTACATCTGTCAAAAAGATCAAGCTAACTTGTACAGACTATAATATCTTTTACTAAAAGAAATGATCTTAATACATTACCGAGACCGTTGCACGAGCTCTACGAAGCACGGGACAAGCGATAATTAACAATCTAACCTCCAATTCCATCCATTTATATGCTTGATCTTGTCAGTTTAACTGATTGTGCCGCTTCGCGTCGCTTGACATCGCTCATATAGGACTTTAGTAAAATAATATTATATCTAATATTCAAAGAATACTGGTGGTTTGATTATAACGCTACATAGTTCATGAGGTGTAGGTTCGATTTACGGTGAGTTTTTTTGTTACTACTAATCGTAAGAACTGTTATATTGCTGTAATTAGAAACTTATAAATAGTACACATGAGCTATGATCTACAAGTCGAACCTATCATTACAGATATAAATTAAATTATTCTATGAAATTTATACTAAACATAACATCTTAAACCTAACCTAATCTTAAACCTAAACAATAAATTCTAACGTAGTACCTTGTAAAATTAATTACAATAATAAGTACAAAAGTCAACTTCAACAAACAAACAGCCGCTTATAATTCTTTTTGATATAGATAAACTCGCGTCTAGTGGCCGGGGCTCGGCAGCCCGGCGTGCGCGCCGATCGCCGATGCCTTTCACTTCCTGCCTTGAGCTGTCGGCCGCTGTACGCACGCTCAGTGACAATATATCATCTGTCGAATATTGATTTTAAAAACCGTATTTACCTTAATACTCCTAGCTATAATTACCACTCTGTGAAAAGTGCCTATTGCAAGTCTAAATAAATTATATTAAGTGAATTATAACCCCGTGATCGGGTAAGTTGTGCTTTTATTGGCTATTACATCTTTATAACGCCGGATGTTTTCTCGCGTGATAGGCTGCGTCATACGTCGTTGTACCTGGTATCCGTTCTTCCTGAGTACCTCCTGAACATGGTCTAGCTCTAGCTTCAAATGCTCAGGGTCACAGAGGTCATGTACTCTGTTTTTTAGTGACGTCACAACGGATTGCAGGTGTCGAGGGTGGTGGTTCGACGTGGCGTACAGGTATCTATCTGTGTGTGTAGGCTTCCGGTATACGCAGTGTGTTAAGGAAACATCTGGTCTCACAGTCACTTTGACATCCAAAAATGACAACGATCTGTCAGTTTCCATTTCGTATGTGAACCTCATTTTCGGGTGAATGGAGTTAAGGTGTTGCACATATTGATCTGCTTCCTGCTTACCTCCTTTTACGATACTAAAGATATTGTCCACGTATCTTTTCCAAAGCCTGATGGTCTTAGGTCCGATGCTAAGCGCCTTTTCCTCAAAATGTTCCATCCAGATATTAGCCAGTACTGGGGCTACTGGACTACCCATTGCGACACCATCGATCTAGAGGTAATATTGGCCTTGGAAGAGGAAGTAGTTGCCATCTAAGCAGTGTTTTAGTAGATCAATATAGTTGTGAGGCATATCATTGTCACTCAGTCTGTCCCTCACTACGTCTAGGCATTCCCTTATTGGAACATTGGTAAAGAGCGACTCAACGTCAAAGCTTACCATTACATCTTCCGGTTCCAATTGGATGCTTTGTACGATCTGGACGAAATGACGCGAGTTCTTCACGAAAGACGGTGTCATACCGACTAATGGCTGCAATACCGATGCAACGTGCTTTGCAAGGTCGTGAGTAGGCGAGGAAATCTGACTTACGATAGGCCGCAGTGGCACGTTGGGCTTATGTACCTTAGGCAGACCATATAGCCTAGGTGGTTGGTATGGCTTGGGACCATATAACTTGCTGTACTCGTCTTCCGTGAACAGGTCCTGGTGATCTTGTATCAGTGCTCGTATTCTGCGCGTTACTCTGGACGTGGGGTTATATGAGACTGGTTTATACACCTTGTTATCACATAACAACTCTCGTACCTTGTCCGTATAATCATACGCATAAGCGGTGTACTGAGAGTCAGTTGCTAGTTTACGCCCCGCCCAGATCTCATCATTCGGCTATGAGCCCTGTGAGAGATATGTCATGTCGCTTGCGTCTCCGCTGCACGAAATTTTACGTAAACCTGTTTGTTATTGTAATACGCCGGTTTGAGTTCGTAATTGTATGTTATAGACTGAATACTTTGAATCAAATAGACTTTTCATGTGACTATGTACACATATAATTAGGACCTAATTTTATATTATTGTTGTGTTTCATCTGTGCTTATAATATATAATTAGAAGAATAAAAATTGGCAATAAGAGAAATAAAGTACTACGAAGGATTTGTATGAGAAAACGTCGTAATAAAAACACATCCGTGTCCAAGTGAGTATGAAATATGTAACATTTGTACACAAATTATTCATATTCATAAGACTCTTATATGTCTGACTATGTTATGGATTATCGATTATCCATAATATTATTATATAAATTATTCTCACACTACACAGCTGCCACAGTTTACAATATTTGAAATAGTAATATCAAAAAATTGAATCATTTTATGTACACCTATCATTGCAAATTCTTTGGCTTGTCAGAGCGCCTGGAGCGCTAAGATGTCGCCATGACGAACAATAAACAGCGTTAAAATGGCGCTCCGCAGTCCACACACAAGCGGTAACTTATTTTGTATTATTGTGTTGTGAACATAAACCTCTTAGGTACATCGTGTAAAACTTTGATTATTCATATACTATTAGTTATGTCTCAGTACATCCAATATTTATTTAATTTCTAATAAAAAGAAGGAGAAGCGATGGGCCCGCTTCACCACCAACTCCATTTTCTATCTAGGCGGTAAACTCACTTATGACTCCTCTGGTGTATAATTAAGAACCTTGTTAAAACTATGGTGCGTAAAATACATGTAATAATTATACACTTACTCATTTCTTTTCTTTTTCAGAGAAAATATTGTAGGCGACCCATACTATATCGAAGCCTAAGAAGATGTACGACCTGAACCAATACAAGGCCGAAGAGTCGTAAACATACCATACTTTATCCAGCAGCTTCAAATTATAGCCAGCCATAGTTCTTAATTTAATGTAATTTAAAAGACATGTCTCTGATAGGAGAAATTAGAAATGGTTTATTATCAAAATATAAATTTATATGTAACTAGCTGCTGCCCGCGACGTCGTCTGCGTGAACGTTTTACAGCATCAAAAATACCTACGACTATACCTTTTAAAATAACATTCATTTACACGTTTCTTCTTTACATTTCATATCTACAGAAAGTGCAGTAACAGAGGGAGACTGTCTTTTGTAAAATTGACCTTTAAAAAGTGCTGATTTTCAGCCTGCTTTGAATAAATGACTTTATGGTGATTCTGCTAAATTAAGTCATAAGTTGTAACTAAAGCAGATGAAGAAAATAATGAATAAGGAATACCGAATAGGGTAAAATTACATAATTACAGGACTTCTCGATAAACAACATTAGTGGTTTGGCTCTCCGCAGCCAAAATGTAATAATAATGAAGGCAGCGATAGCTGCGTGGAGAGACCGACAGACTGCTACGCAGAGGGTCTCGGGTTCGAATCCACGGCACGCACCAATGACTTTTCGGAGTTAAGTGCGTATTAAATTTTTATTTATTGCTTCCTAAACAGTGAAGGAAAACATCGTGAGGAAACCTGCATATCTGAGAGTTCTCTATAATGTTTTCGAAAGACATGTGAAGTCTGCCAACCCGCACTTGGCCAGCGTGGTGGACTATGGCCTTATCCTTCTCATAGTGAGACCATAGTGTAATAAAATCTAATAGTGGAGCAACTCGGCCGTCTAGACAGGCCAACGATGAGGTGCGGTGCGGGGCAGAGCGGCGTCCCCCCGCCACTTTTTCGCAGGCGGCCCGTCCGCCCGACCATTACTGCGTGTCGGTACGAACTTTCAAGTGTGGCTATCGCGCTATCGCCAATATTATTTATGCAGATACGATTTTTTTTTAATAATGCGTTCTACATGTGCAGTTTACGGTTGTTCGTCGGCATCGTACAGCAGTAATAATGGAAACTTGAGATTCCATCGATTTCCAAAGGATGAGAGTCGGTAAGTGCCTGCTAACTTATAAATATGTAGGTAAGGTACTCAATGTGGTTAGGTGTAGATATAGATAAAAGTAAACAATAAAAATTGACAACAACACAACTAACAGTAGGTACATTAAAACAACGAACAGAGTTAACAATAACTAATTACCTAACACACTTTACGGCAAAATAAACACATTATCTAACGAAAATAAGTAAGCATACCTACCTAAACTGTTCCGATTGGCGCCTGATTGCCCGACTAAGTGTAATATCAGTTAATAGTATTACCATGATTAGTAGCAGTACTACTTCGCAATTTTGTCGTGTTATCGAAAGTTTACTACGTAAAAAAATGTTTTGACCACCTGTCTTTGGCTGCTTTATAGTAGGCACATAGGCAATACTTTATGACATAATTATATACTTAGTTCGTTAATTTACAGATTTAAAAATGAACGCTTACTATTACGTGGGACTAAAATAAATCTGGCGAAAAGTGGGTGTAGTAATATACTTCTGCCTACCTATTCGTCCCCGAAGAGATACATACAAACATAGTCTCACGCCTATATCCGTCTAATAGGCATGAGACTATGTAGGTATGTATGTATTTTGGTTATGCTCTATTTTGAAATGAAAAGAAACCCTTTTAAAGATTTGTTTACCTTTAGTTAAATACCTAACCAAATGGAGTATAAACAAATATTATCTCTATATTAAACAGAACAAAGTCGCTATCGCTATTTAGAGACATTTCTGAATGTTGATATTTTACGGGATTAGTAAATAGGTACCTAGGTAAGTAATGTCAAAGTTTTGGCAACTCACCAATCACTCACTCAATTACGTCTGTACACGTGCAAATGTGTGCGTGAAGTAGGATCGGCTCGCTATTATACGCGTTGGCGGCACATGAACTTGTATGAGCGGCGAGGTGTATAATATTTAGTAAATTACAAAGGATTTTATATGATTTTGAAGATCTTTATTAGAATAATTTTAAATTAGTTATATGTGATAATACTGATAATCGATTGCAAACTATAGTTCTAAAGTAACAGTCTTAATTAGCTTCTTTGTAAACATTTGAAAATACGAGGGGTAATATTTTACTCTGCACTACTGAGACGGTAATAATTAAGGCTCCACCCACCACGTTAAGCGCCTGCGAGATATTATAACGCAATACGTAGTATTACGTTACACTAAAACCTTGCTGAGCCCGCCCGATACCGCGCCTCCTTTATAACAAAACAATCCAAAACTAATATTATTACTACTAATATTAATGTTTTTGGTGGAAAATAGAATTAAAATTGGTTTTAATGAAAATATATTAAAACTTCATTGAGCAATCTCCATTACAATACACATTATTATGCAGGGTATATGGTGTTCTGTGTTATTATGTTTACATTATTTATGTTTTTAGATGCCAGAAATGGATAACAGCGTGCCAGAGACAAGATTTAAGAAATAAAACCTATAAGACTTTAAGAAATCAGCATGTTTGTAGTCTGCACTTTGAAAAAAAAATGTATTCTAAAATACATTTAAAAGTTACCGCTATTCCTACAATAAATTTACCTCTTTCAGAGAGATCTGTTTGCACACAAACAGATCCTCCAAAAATTGTAATTATGAAAGATGTTACTAGTCAAGCTGTGCAGGTTTCTGCAGACGTCCAATGCACAGCCATAAATGCTGTAGATGAAAACTGTCTAGAAATATCTCATGAAGACCGTTCAGTGCAAACTATTGCAAAAGAGACTGATCATACGCCTCGAAAAACTAAATTAAGAAAAAAAGTTTTGTTCTATAAAAAGGAGACAAAACGGTTGGCTTCAAATTTGAAATTAACGAAAATATCGAAGAAACAATTTGAAACAGGTTGAGACAAATTTTTTTTTGAATGTGGGTATGGATGAAAATTGTCGTGGGTGATGTATTAAATGGCATTATGTAATTATCTACCTACCTACTTTATTTAGATGTACCTATTTATTTATGTACCTAATAATTGTACGTTGTTTTGATGTGAGAATAAACGAAATTACTAAAAAAAAAAAAAAATGAACTTAAAATTTCATAGCAAAGGAAATAGGTATAGCAAGGAGTTTGAATTGTTTGCTTTGAATATGTATTATGCTAGTCCACACGCATACAGGTTTTTAGCTAAAACCCTCTGTATGCCAAGCAAAAAAACTTTAAGTTCCATGTACATACCCATGACTACACAAATTAATAAAGAAATGTTGGACGCATTATCCACTACAGCAAAGCTTATGTCACCATCACAAAAAGAATGTGTTGTGTGTATGGATGAGATGAGTTTAAAGTGTTCTCTTGCTTACGACTCCAAGCAAGACAGAATAGTTGGTTTGCATGAAATTGACGGCCAGCAAAACCCATATGCTGCTGGATACGCTTTTACCCTTATGCTTCGGGGTATTACCTCCAAATGGAAACAGCCTATTGGGTTCGCATTTATTTCGTCAAGTAAAATTGATGATAGACTATCAGATTGGATTGTAAATACCATCAATAAACTTTTTGAGATGGGATTTAAAATAAGAGCAATAGTTTCCGATCAAGGCTCAGATTTTGTAAAATTTGCAAAGTCAAGAGGAATATCAAAAGACCAATCACACTTCATCATCAATGGAAAAAAGATTTATTACATCTTTGATGTACCACACGTCTTAAAATGTATTCGCAATAATTTAATTAACAACAACTATGAATATAACGGCAAAACTGTATCTTGGGACGATATACAAACTTTGTACAATTTGGATGTAAAAAATGACATGCGATGTGTACCACGACTTACAGATGCCCACATATTACCGAACAACTTTCAAAGACAAAGAGTTAGGTTTGCTGCACAAATTTTTAGTAACTCGGTAGTTGCCGCATTAGAGACGTATACTTCTTCGGGACAGATGAAGCCAAACAACGGAACAATAGAATTTTTTAAAACGGTTGATAATCTATTTGACTTGTTGAATTCAAGCAATCCGTACTCTCCGAAACCGTATGGAAAACCTTTCCGAGGAGAACGTTCTCAAACAGATTTTATGCTTAAAGCTGAAAATATATTTTTGAACTTAATAGTACGAAACAAAAAAAGTGGCAAAGATGTGACCAAAACAATGAAGTTCATTAATGCGATCCTTATAACGATGAATTCTATCCGTCAATTGTTCTTCGATATGCAGAACGAAAACTGTGCATCATATCTGTTCACACGAAGATTAAATAATGATTGCTTAGAAAACTTTTTTGGCTTGATTCGGCAAGCTGGTGGTAATTGTCGCGAGCCCACATGTCTACAGTTCACAAGAGCCTTTCGAAAAAGTTATTTTCATCAGTTGATGCAATTGTCTGACGGTGGTAACTGTATGGAAGATTTTGACAGCATATTGTTAAAGTTTAATGATTTCATTAAAAACAATAATTTGTCTGTGAATCATAATGAGTCGATGGCAAACCAAGAAAACGTTGAAACTTTGAAATCACCACGTACCTTTGATTTACCAGAAGCAAATGCATTTTTATATATCTGTGGATATATATTGAGACGCTGTGTACAGAAACATAAATGTATACAAATGGTTAGATATGCTTCTTCATACTCAACTCAACCGTCGTTGGCAAATGTTTATCTACGAGAAAGAGCTTATAATACGGCTGTTGATATATTTGGTGGGCTCCAAGGAGTTCCTGATGATTTCCTAGAATATTGCAAGGAATTAGAAAATAGTCTAAACGATTCATTTGCCACGTTCGTTGGTGACAACATCGGAGACAACTTATATAATCGCCTAACTCAAATTAAATTTTCAGCACCATGTGATTGCTTTCCATTGAAATTTTTAATCCGTTTGTATGTGAGGATGAGAATTAATTATATTGTGAAATTAAACAACCGGCAATTAAAATCGTCAAACAATAAATGTCGTAAATATTTGTCGGTTAAGCATCTCTAAGTTGATAAATAAACGATAAACGATTTTAACCTGCATTTTATTTATTAACTTCGTTCGTCGTGAAGAATAAACATGAAATCACGAAGGTGCTAATAATAAAAATCCTAGAAATGTAAACTGCTACAACTAACACATAGATTAATTTGAACTTACAAACATATATTCTGTAGGAACGTAAGTACTTGCAAAATGTTTTTTGTGACAACCCTAAGCTATTTGCAGTGTCTAGTCGGTTGTCGGCATTAAGCGCCCAGACAAAGAAGTGCGCTCACTATTAGATTTTACGGAGAGGCACGTGCCCAGCAGTGGGACAGTATAAAGGGCTGATGATGAGCCAAAATGTAAAAAGAGTCAGAACTGGTGACGCGGGAGCAAGCGACGTACAGCTGCCCATGTGAAAAGCAGCTTGTTCTGAGGTCGACACCCACTGCCCTCACTATCTGCCCCTGCGACTTATTGATGGTCAAAGCGAAGCAAATACTCACGGGGAACTGTACGCGCTTGAACTGGAACGGGAAGTTATAAGGTATGAGGGGAATGCGTGGTATAAATACTGCCTTGCCGCGCCACATCCCGTAAGAATTTCCGCCTCAATGGTGTGTCAGTGGAGCGAGATGACTTTAAGGTGGGTCCTGTTACACAACTTCGGAGGAGATATGTTCCAAAGAAGCATTATCGGGACACCGACCTTCAGCTTGATGGTATGCGCAGGAAGTCAGCTTGCTGAATGGGAGTTCAAAAATTCCACGGGATAATGTGTGGCGTAGACCAGTCAACTCCCCTCAACTTCTGAGAGAATGCGTTCGTTAATTGCTGCAGCCTGATCATTTTTGGGCGTCATAATGGCCCGCTCACACCCCAAAAATTCTGCTGGTGCGGTATACGACTGATGTCCCCCCCGTACACACAGCGAATTAGTTCATCTAAGTTGGATACAACTCTACCGAGAGACTCTGGAAGCACCACCTGTCCACCTCTCTCCTCTATTAGAGTGCCTTCGCCAAGACTTAGAAGGACATCGGAGAAGTTTTGAGCACGTGCATTGCCGCCGAGCTCTCATATTAATGGTCAAGCGCAGCGTACGAACTCGTGACCTCAACGAAGATCGTTACAATGAAGTATTCACCTCGTCAGCCCTCGATCCCCGCGTCACCACGGGAAGCGTTTGGAGGAAATCGCCACTAAACAGAACTGTGACACCACGCATCAAATGTTCGTTCCTGTGGGTTCTGTCCACGGCCTCAACTGCCTTCCTATTGGCCATCATCCCATACGATCAGAGAGCAATCCTTGAGCACGTGTCCCTTATCACTGTTACGTATGTCTTATGTTTAAGATAAATATGTTTTAATAAATTCTTATGTTTTAAACGACTTAAAAAAAGGAGGTTCTCAGTTTGACCTGTTTGTATGTTTGTCCGCGATTTGTCCACTTTCTTCGTTATTTAGCTCAAATCGCTTACAGCAATAGCGTGCCGTTTTTGAGTATAAATTTTGTTATAAATCTATGCAATTATTTTTGAGTTCTGTTTTTTATTACATACAGACAAACTCTACGAATTTTATAAGATATATATGAAGCAGCGTAATACTTATTTAAACACATTTTTTTATTGTCTTGCTCATCTCAAACGAATTAACGATACAATTTTTAAAAAGAAAATGCACAACTCCATCTATGACTTTTAAAAACAACTATTAACCTATTCAACGTGATCAAATTTAAATTATTTATATCCAAAAAGGGTTTACACAGTCATGTAATTCGACTTGATGTTTTTCAAATCTCATAGATGACGCTGCTTTAAAATTGTCTTGATACTACTTATATTTATTTAATTATGTTTATCGGCCTAAGTTAGTTATATTGCGTGATGCTTTTAGTGTGAAGCTAGCTTATACCATGGTTAACATAATAACAACATTCAAATATGCGTCGTTAGATTACACGTTGTTACAGAATGCGTTGAAGAAATAATGGTTCACTGCTCTTCTATATGTTGACCCGACCTTTTAATAATATTTCTGCTAAATTTGAAGTAAATCCATGCAGTAATTTTTGAGTTTATCCCGGATATAAGGACAAACAGGCAAACAGACAAAAATTCTAAAAATTATATTTTTGGCTTCGGTATCGATTGTAGATCACACCCCAAGTATTATTTGAAAAAAATATTCAATGTACACTTTTGACTTGTCTACCATTTTATTATATGTATAGATATGTTTTAACAAAAAATTGTTTTCGCAAATGAAGATTATGTAGAGAGACATTGTGTTAATGTAAATATAGCCGCAGTCACAGGAATCACTTCATTGTATCTACGCTGTCACTGGTACTAGCCATATACATACACGAAAACAGAGAAATCAGAAAACGCACCTGCATTTCTCATTATTTTAACTATGTATGTTACATATTTTCTTAGAACAAGTGACGACATTTCCGGGAAGTAGCTAAAAGACACATCATAAAAATAAAATGAAGCGATATGAAAAGTTTACTTAAGTGCACATTACGATGGCGGACAGCCTCTATGGGAAAGTCAATATCGTATGAATAGCAAGGCCGTGACCTCAAATTTACTCGCAAGTTTCTTTATCGACCTTCCCATATCAAGCAAGGTGAGGCTTCAAACGGAAATAATAGCAGCATACACGCAACCCTCGCATTTAAGAACCTCACTATTACCTCACAGCCCTCCTGAAATTAGGAAGCGATGATGGACTTCACAAATCTTGGTAATATTCGTCCTCCAAACATAAAAACTACCCATGAAATACGATACTCAAATAACGCTTAAGAATATTAACTTTAATAAACTATGTAATGTATGTTTATTAGGCATCCTAGATCATGTAAGAAGAAAGTATTGTTAAATCTTTTAAATTATTGAATACTAGCTGTGCCCGCGACTTCGTCCGCGTGGATCTCCTTTTACAGCAATGTTTTTCATTAAACTATAGACTATTAAACTACTATATAATAAATATATATGACGCTGCCTTTTAAAAATTGATTTAAGACCGTAATTTTTGTTTTGCATCGTTTCTAACATAAAATGCTATTTAATATAAAAATACATAAATAATTTCAGCATAAAGCTTCCGAATAAACTATATTCAAAGTGGACTCTTCTGGTATGTATGCATAAAGATTTCTGGAACTACTGACTCGGGACAGAGCGACGTACAACTGCCCATGTTAAAAACAATTATTGAGACTAATATCTACTCGCGCAACGCGGAAAGTCCGACCCTAAACTTTATTAATTGTCATTGCATAACATACCGATACTGGGAATTGCGTTCTTTTAAACTGAAATGGAAAATTATTTGATATAATGGGAATTCTGGGAATTAAAACAATTTCGCCGGCACCGCCACCTGTTAGAATTCAAGCCTCTCTTATGTTTTGTTGTAATTGTATGACTTTTAGTCGGGTTCCGTTGCATTGTTGTGGTGGTCTTTAATTTCGGAGTAGAATAATCGGAATACCTATTTTCAAATGGATTTCATGAGATGGAAGTCCAGGAATATTTACATACATACATATACATATACTCACGCCTTCTTCCCGTCGGGGTAGGCAGAGACAACAGAACGCCACTTGCTCCTTTCCTTACAAACCTCACGCGCTTCCTCCACACTCATTACTCTTTTCATACATGCTCGCCGGTTTCGGGTACTTCGGACCTTTCCGTTTCTTAGGATGTCTCCAATTTGGTCGACGAATGTCCGCCGAGGTCTGCCGCGACCGACTTGCCCACATACATTTGCCTTAGATATCTGATTCGTCATTCTTTCTTCACTCATTCGCGCAGGAATATTTAAAGAATTTAAAAATTCTATCGGATAGTTCGTGGCTTCTTGTTGATCAAGCATTCTGTTAATAGAAAAGTATGTCTTGGTCTCGCCTTGTATATTTGACAATACGAGGGTCAAACTGAAAGTTCTTAGAACTGGCCACTTATAAACAATATAATAAAAAAAAAATTCTAAAATTTGAAAATAGAACTCTTTGCCAATATTACTGAGTATATATTTCATTCATTTGTCATTTGTTTTACGATTTGGCGGCAAATTGAAAATTGTCTGTGTCACGTCAACATGAATTTAACACGAGAAAATTTTCGTGCAATGATTTTTTATGACTTTCGATGTCATTTAAGTCAACAAGAAAGTTATGATAGACTACGATTAGCCTTTCACGATAAAGCCCCATCTCGTGCGACTGTTTACAACTGGTTTAATGAGTTTAAACGTGGTCGCACTAATCTCACTGATGATGTACGTGAGGGACGGCCTTCTACGGCGACGACTGAAAATAACATCTGTGTTGTGCGGCGTATGATAGAGACTGACAAAAGAGTGACCTATCAGCAGATTCGGACAAGCTTAGGCATCGGTATGAGTCAAGTGCACAAAATCCTCCACGAACATTTAGCGGTCAGGAAGATTTGCGCCCGGTGGATACCTCATAATTTGACTAAGGCTCAAAAACTCCATCGTGTGGATTGGTGCCGTAAAATGATTGAAAGATTTAACGGAGGTGACTCAAATGCTGTGTTCGACATACTAACAGGTGACGAAAGCTGGATTTACTGTTATGATCCTGAAACCAAAAGACAATCTGCTCAGTGGGTGTTTCCTTTCGAGGAGTTGCCAACTAAAGTGAAGAGAGATCGAAGTGCGGGAAAAAAATGGTGGCCTCGTTCTTTGGAAGGATAGGTCATTTCGCAACAATTGTGTTAGAGGATCAAAAAACAGTTTCTGCAGAATGGTACACTACCAATTGTTTGCCACTTGTCTTGGAAAAAGTTCGAGAGAAACGACCTCGCAGTAGGATCCTCCTTCACCACGACAACGCCTCGTCGCACACCGCCAAGCGAACGATCGACTATTTGGCGACATCAAACGTTGAATTACTGGGTCACCCGCCGTATAGCCCCGACCTCGCGCCTTGTGATTTTTATTTATTTCCAAAAATTAAAGAAAAACTTAAAGGAAAGCGGTTTATGAATGCTGAAGAAGCGGTGGCTGCGTATCGCGATGCCATTGAAGAGACCCCTAAGGACGAGTGGGCAAAGTGCTTTTCCCAGTGGTTCCATCGCATGCAGCGGTGTATTGACGTCAATGGACAATATTTTGAAAAGATATAATAAAACTAATAACTGGCTAATGTAATCAGTTTTTGATTTTCTAAGAACTTTCAGTTTGACCCTCGTATATTGCTATTTATATCAGGTGATTGGTCATAGCGAGGGATTAAAATTGATCTTTCGCATTACCAATTATTGTCCCTCAAATAGTTATGAAAGGTCGCCGTAAACAGATGTTATAAGATCTTGTTGTGACTGCACTCTGCAACATAAGGCAGGTGATAGAATAACTTTTCCTCCATGTTGTTGTGGATAAGTGCCTTCACCAATTTTAAGAAAAGTATCCAAAAACCGATTATCATCCGGATTATCGCCAGTTCTTACTCATATTTATTGTAAAATGCACCGACTGTATATTACTCCACAAAAAAGAGCTTTTCAGGTAAGCTCCAATCTCGTCGGCTCTTGTACTTGGTATTACAGGCAATATTTGTCTAAAATCACCTCAAAATAGAACTGTGACACCGCCCATCGGCCGATCATTTTGCTTTATATCCCTTAAAGTTCTATCGACTGCTTTTACTCGTTTTCGATGGGCCATTGTGCATTCATCCCATATTATTAAATTACACTCAAGTAAAACCTTTGCTTTGTTGATATGTTTAGAAATACTACAGGTTGGACTTTCCGTGCAATTTAAGTCGATCGGTATTTTGAACATGGTGTGAGCAGTTTTACTTCCTGGTAGCAATGTTGCTGCTATCCCCGATGAAGCCACGGCAAGAGTTATTTTACGTCGATGTCGAACATAGGCTAAAATTAATTTGGTCAAAAATGTTTTCCCAGTTCCTCCAGGTGCATCTAAAAATCAAATTGTTCCCATATTATTTTGAACACTTTCACAGACACGGTCATATATCGAACGTTGTTTACACTAAACAATCGAATTATATTATTATCTAATACCTACCTTAAACTTATATAAAAAACACTAAACAAACTAATTGTATTATTATCTAATACCTACTTTGAACTTAATACCTAAAAACTACGTATCTATGTCTTTTAATATCTAAAGCGCGGTTATTCCGAGAAGAGTCAATAAGAACCACGTCCGTTCGCATTAAGAGTGACAATGTGAGTGAAATCGGCACGTGAGCACATGAGTAAAAAAACCGTTTTTATTCTCATGTGACTTGAGCGCCCACGCCTATAAATAGATGCAGCGGATGGCCGTTTCGCGCGTTAAACAAAAATCAACCGTACAGGCGCGGCCCGTACTGGCACGGCGACATTTGGAAGTTTTCTTTCATCTATATCTTGTGTGTTTATAAACCGATTTCTATAATTTTATTTTTATAAAATAAATATTAAAGTATTCTTTTTGAATATGGGAGTTTGATAAAGATATGTCTATGCTAAATACAATATATTTATGTATTTAATACACTTTGAAGAAATGCCTAACGATTAAACACGTTATTGTGGCTAATTTATAAAAGATAGATATATACTATTTGGACTTTTTTGTACATCTTTTGAAGACCATCATCTTTGTAATACATACTTTTGGTGTATGATCAATGTATGCGAGGATAAGAGCTCGAAAGCGCATTTTCATCCGACTTGCTTCAAATTTATCGTCACTGCTCAGCTCCTATGTGTCTTAGGGTGATGTTATATAGCCTATACCCTGCCCAGCAGTATGGACTACAATCGTACCAAGTTTAGTTAAAAACCCTTCAGTAGTTTTTAACCCATGCGTGCACATATAAACAGACAGACAGGCAACTAATTTACTGATTGCATTTTTGGCATCAGTATCGATCACCATTCATCCTCCAATATTAATTTTGAACATATATTCAAGTACAAAATTGACCTCTCTACAGTTTTATTATAAGTATAGATAAATCATCGAAATCATAACCCAGAGATAACATTTCTGTGTTGCTCTGATGCTGAGATTCGACCAGTTTATCCAAAAATTTGAAACCTATATTGACAACACTTAGTTTAGGATAGAAATTATTTTGACATTTTGTACTACTTTTCTTTACTAACGAAAAAACAAAAAAAAGACTAGTAGATTTTGAATTTGAAGCTTAGGTCACAAATTCGACTGTAGCGCCCCAATCGAGACGACCGGTTGGCGCAGCGGGAGTGTAAGCGACTGTAACGCCAAAGGTCGCGGGTTCGATTCCCGCTCAAGTCAAACATTTGTGTGCATGAACATGGATGTTTGTCTTAGTCTGGGTGTTTCTATGTATAACATGTATGTATTTACAAAAAAAGTATGTGTGTATTATCCATTATCTAGTACCCATAACACAAGCTCTGCTTAGCTTGGGACTAGATGGTGATGTGTGTATGTGGTAGAATATTATATAAAAAAAAAACTAAAGCTAAAACCTCGGTTTCAAAAGCATTTAAAACTTAGTCTTTTGGTCCTTCTCTCTCTTTGTATCAAATACAAATAAATATGGTTTCTTCGTTACACCGAAACCGTAGGTTCTAGGCGACTTGGAGAAGGAATGGACTGTATACAAAGGATGGCGAGTTCTGGGTCGCCTAGAAAGGATAAGGGAAAAGGATTGTGAGTGGGTATAGGATATTCTAAGGATGAGGGGCACTTACCTTGTACGTCAGTCCTCCTTCCTTGCAAATGGCAGCCTCCTGGTGATTTCGAGATGAAGCTGCTTGATTCACTCCACTACACAAATCACTTTCACTCGCGAGCGGTTTTGTATAAGCGGTAATAATTATAGCGGAAGCGGCGCGGTGCGGTACGGTATGGCGGACACGTATTTAGCTTCTCGAAAGTTCTGGACCGTCTCTCGCGTCGACGATCGCGGCGACCAATCCGCGAAAGGCGTGCCCCTTCCAGGGAATGGGATAGAGAGGGACGGAAACATCGCTCGCATTAGACAAGCAAGCGTGGAACGATTGACGTTGATGTGATTAGTTCTCGATGGAAAGGTAGATGGCGCTATCATATCCCCCCGGCCCTAAAGGGTTGCCTTTAAAAAAAATAGAATTGAACTTAGCTATGTTGGGTGTACTACCGCATAACCCATCAATAGGCTAAGACAGCGATATGATAATAAAATTAATCTAAATTAACCTTAGCGAAAACTACAAACGCAATAACGGCGAAACTACTAACTAAATACTTAAACTAAGAGGTAGATCCAACTTCAGGCTAGATTTCACTGAGTTGGAAGCGGACAGAGACGTACAACAGGGCGCACGTAGCTCCCGTTCGCGGTTTTCACGGTAACAACGCGGGTTGTACCGTCCTTGGAAGTATGCAATTTCTCTACGATGGCTAACGGCCATGAAAGCGGCGGAGCATTATCATGTATTATGATGACCAACGTACCCTCCTGTATAGGGGATGCAGGACTATTCCACTTGGATCTAGCCTGAAGCTGGTGTAGATATTCCGCACGCCAGCGCCGCCAGAACGACTGCACGAGTTTATCCAGCAGAGTATGTCTCTGGAGCAAGCTTGAAGAGTCTGCTTCAGGAGCCGGAAATGACGATAATGGCACTGTGTTCAGAAAATGTGCAGGGCTTAACGCGGATGGTTCTGCAGGGTCACTACTCAATGCCGTGAGCGGACGCGAGTTGATCAGTGCCTCGACTTGTGCAAGGATAGTTAAAAGCTCTTCGTAAGAGAGGATCTGTTGACCTTTGACAACCTTGAAGAGTTGCGTTTTAATTACTTTGACCATGCTTTCCCAACATCCACCGAAATGTGGTGATGCTGGTGGAATAAACTTCCAGTCAATATGATTTACGGAAAGTTCTTCCTGAAGACGAGTACGATATTCTTCCCAGAGAAACTTATAAAAATATATTTTTTTTTATTTATTATTTTTTATTTTATAAAGGTCGCGTAAATAAGAGCTTGCGCCCACAAAACAAGTGCCGTTATCCGTGTACAGTCACGAGCATAAATATATTACTATGGGCAGATTAGCAAAAATATCTGACCCAAGAATGAGTTCAATAATATCTATCTGCACGTACGCAGCAAAAATATCTGATATTATCAGGTTGCATAATGAAGTGGCATCAAAATTATGTGATGAAAATTTCGAAGCAAAAACTTGTGATGTGACAGGTGACAAAATGTTATGATCCCTTGCGGAGAGCAAATATATGTAACGTTTTCTATTTCTGTAGTTTGCATTGATGCCGCCCTAAAAGCATAAATATGTGACATCAACTAAGTGACAATAATATCTGACATTCGTACAATTTATAAACATAAAAGTATTTGATTTTATGTATAACGCCACTAAAATGGGCCAAAGTGTTTTATTGAATAGTATTATGTATTTTGCCGGGCAAATAATATGAACAAAAACACGCTACAAATATTTTTTATTTTATTTGCCGTATCAACTTAATAAAGTAATTATTTTAAGCGAGTAACTATAATGTCACGGGAAAATAACAAGAACAGCAAGTTTTCAAACTTTCGTAGGATTCTAAACGAGATATTAATTGTATTATTTTACGCCCGTATTTTTGCAAATGGCTAAACTTACGAATTCACGCGTAAAATAATAAGTAAGAAATAACCAAACGCCATGTGCGCTCTGATTGGTTGAATATTTTTTTCCCTTCCTCTCCACCGTCATTGTTCACCACTTTAACGAATAAACTGGAACTTTAGCGATGTTTATGAGCCTAAGTTAACGGAGCTAAGCAAAAACAGGGCTCCTATTTTTATGTTCAAGGTCACAAGAAATCCTAACATAACCTATTAAGGTGAACTGATGCCGACCTTCATTATCACCGACCGAGCAATTAGAGAGCAGTGTGTTGTTTGCCATAAAGTCAAAGTCAAGTCAAGAAGTAAGGAAGAAGAAGTTTTAAAGAAGCGTAAAATTAATGCGAATCTTCTGTGATTGGTCGAACCGTTTAGAACCTTACGAATGGATATCCGTTAGTTTTTAAATGTATGACGAGGCGTCGCAAAGTGATAAATTTGCGAAAATATCGGCGTAAAATCATACAATTTATCGCCCGTTTAGAATCCTATGGAAGTTTAAAATTTACTAGGAAATTTATAAACTTGATCTTGTTACCTGGTGACATATAATTATACATAATGAATTAAAATCAACTAAAGCCACCATTTGCATCATTACGTCCTGTAACCTCTCTTGCATTGTAGAACCATTTTAGCACACACTTGCGAGCAGCAAAAAAAAAGGAAGAAAAATACAAGATAAAACAATTTATTTTTAATTCTCATATTCATCAACATCGATGTTTGATAGCTCATCGTCAATGCAATGAAATCCAAAAACAAACAATAAATTAAGTAAGGTCTGGGGGCCTGAGATGTTACTCTATAGGGAATCGGACTGTATTAAAACCAAATTGCAAATTATCATTTATCAAAAAGATTGTATCAAAGCACCCCTCTAAATTTTAATTTTGCTCTTACAGCAAATATTATCTAAATAAAACCATCAAAAAAGTACAGCAGTTGAGTATGAAAAATAACATACAAAACTGCCGTTTGACAGATGACAAAAAGTAACTGAATTGGCTAGGCACTCCGATACCCTATTCCTAAACTGTTACTCGGTAGCCGTAGATAGAAAAGATCTACCCACTGAAATAAATAATTTAATTTGGTCGTGATATTGGATATGTCTTGACATAAATATAGTATAAAACGACAGCCCATATTAAAATAATGTTAAAACAAAATTTATTGCTTTAATTAATTCGCATTCGTATGAATTTTAAATTAAATTTAAGATAAAATTATGTCAGATACTATTGCCACTTACTTGATGTCACATATTTATGCTTTTAGGGCGGAATCAATGCAAACTACAGAAATAGAAAACGTTACATATATTTGCTCTCCGCAAGGGATCATAACATTTTGTCACCTGTCACATCACATATTTATGCTTCGACATTTTCATCACATATTTTTGATGCCATTTCATTATGCTGCCTGATAATATCAGATATTTTTGCTGCGTACGTGCAGACAGACATAATTGAACTCATTCTTGGGTCAGATATTTTTGCTAATCTGCCCATAGTAATATATTTATGCTCGTGACTGTACAAACACTGTATAGGGCCGCGCCGTGAGATAAATCGTTTAAGGGCTGCCAGGAATGACACCATGCTTAAATCTGTCGCAACTTCAATATGCGTAACGCGCGTCGTTAAGCATGTAAAAATATATAGCCAGGCTTTACGGCTTTTAACACCTCGACCACGCACTGGCGTATACTGCAGTGGTCCTGCGTAATCACAACCGGTGTGTGTAAACGCTTTAGCAACCTGGTTGACGCGCTGGCTAGGGAGATCGGCCATGGGAGGGAAAATCGGACGCGGACGAAATTTGAAACAGACGTTACATTTATGTATTCTGTGACGAATTATTCGTCGAGCGCCTAAAATCCAATACTTATGCCTAAGTAAGGACATAAGCAACTCTGGACCGGCATGGAGGTGTTTCTTGTGATAAAAATCAACAAGAAGGTCGACAACATGATCATGTCGCGGCAGAATACAAGGATGTTTGTAATTATAAGGTTCATCCGAATTTGACAGACGACCCCCAATGCGTATGACGCCGTGTTCATCGAGAAACGGCTTGAGTCTAAGGATAGCGGGAGAACAAGGTACATTGTCTTTCAAATTTTGAATGTCGTTACTAAAATGAACAGCCTGTACAGCTCGTAGTAACTTACATTCTGCGAATTTGATATCAGTACTTGATACAAAAGTCTTATTAGGTAGGTGCCTAAGAAACCTATAGACATAAACGATGGCGCGGAGTAACTTAGACCACGATGACATGCGTAGTGCGAGTGTATAGATGGGAGACTCCGCAACCTCAGCAATCACGGGATAAGAAACAGACTTCCGTTCGGGTACATCTTCGTCTTCTGCACTGTGGTCAAAGGGTTGCATGGGCCATTCTGACGGATCATGGGAAATCCAAGAAGGTCCACGATGCCACAATGGATGATGCAGAAGATTAAGTGGAGTGACACCACGAGACAAGCAATCTACGGGGTTCTCAATACCCGCGACGTGATTGAAACAAGTAGCAGGAACCAGTTCAATCAATTTGCTAACGCGGTTGGCGACAAAAGTCTGCCAGCGATGAGGAGAAGAATGAATCCAAGCGAGCACTACTTTGGAGTCGGAAAATGCGTATATTTTATTAATGTGGTAGTGAGGCAAAACTGTGTCTTGAACCTTGCGGAGCAACTGAGACTGCAGAAGGGCCGCGCACAACTCCAGCCTCGCAACCGAAATGGTTTTAACAGGCGAGACCTTAGACTTGGCACAAACTAACTGCACCGAGTAGTTAGAACCAATGCGGACTTTCAGATATACGACTCCACCGTAAGCACGCTCGCTGGCGTCAGCGAAACCTATTAAGTTGATGGTACATCCATCTACCAACCCAAGATGACGCGGAATAGTAATTTGATTGAGCGCGGTAAGCTCAATACAAAACTGGGGTAATCCATAGAAGGTTCTAGTCCCGCGCGAGGTATTCGTCTGACCTCGCTGATATTGTGCTGGAGTATTGCCCTGTTGCCTAGGAGAACCTCGCTGGTACCTCCCTCGACCAGCATGCATTCGCTGCTGAAAGTGAGTGTTGCTCGAACGCCGAGGAAAATTCCTGGAATGTGAATTAGTATAACGATTAATGGTCATTATTTCGCTAGAAGTTACCGGGGAAGCAATATCTTCATCAATCGCACCCTGTACAGCGTCCTTCAAGGTGTCATAATTCCTTGCGGATATAATAGTGCTTAGGCGACGATTTCTAAGGCCTTCTGCAAAAGATTTTATTGCCTGTTTTTCATTCAAAGACCTTAAACTCTGAATATTAAGATCGCAGCCCTCAGCTTGTGTGATCGTCAGATCTGCAAACATTTCTGCAATTTGTTTGCCATATTCATCTATACTCAAATTATTTTGCTTATGATTATACAACCGACGCTGAATAGCCGTTGCCGATTTTCTGGGTAACAGTCGAATTCGCATGTCCTTGACAAGTGAATCAACATTATCATAATTAGACGATAACTTAAGCTTAGCTGTCTGAGAAAGCCCGTTTTTTAATACGAAATCAATTAGCTTTTTCTGAGAGTCCGCATCAATTTCAGATTTATAATAACTTATACCATCTATTAACTGCTTTATACTTGGTTCATCATCTGATGCAACTGGCAATAAGCTGAAAGCTATTTTTATATTTAACTTCTCCATTATTCCTAACTTATTTTCTTCTAAATTTCCTGAACACGATGTCTCAGTACATAAATCTAATATACCCTTATATAAAATGTTAATATCTTTACCAATCTTATTAATAAAGAACCAATCTTCCTCTTTAAATTTGGTTTTAGATGTCTCTATCGACTCTAAACAAGAACAAATTTTTTTATATAAAGTATCTGCTTCTTCTAATTTAACAACAATAATCTTACCCTTCCTTCTACTAGGGCCAATTTTGATTAAGTACTTTCGTAATTCTAATAATTCATTGTATATTTCACTCAGTTTTTCAGCCATAGGAATTTATAACTTTGACAGCAACAAGTATATTCTACAAGTGCCTAATTTATTGAATAAAATAGTAAATACATACCTCTTGTACTTGAAATAAGGCAATAGTACTGCTTTAAACAAAAATATTAAAGTCTCTACATTATTGTCCAAGCACCTCCATAATTTTGCAGATTAACGCGCACTGGTTTTATTTACCGATTATTATTGATAACGATTCCGCACTAAATACACCATAATATAGAAACCGACACAACTATTTACCGCACCTTTTATGATATTTCCGCATAATTTCGATTGACCGCACCGCACTATTTTCCATCATGGAGAGACCCGGCTCTTTACTTTATGCATTTATTACCCCGGACTCCTTATTTACGCTTGCAGCTGCCTCGATATCGCGGGGACGACGATAATACATCGACCTTGACTTCCTAAAAGAATGCCTGTGTATCTCCTCTGTTATCCAAGTTCTGTGGCATTTTCTATAATTCTTCAGGGCAAAATATCCCAATGTTATTGCCAAAAACACAGTTATGACAATAAGTATAATGTTTGTGATACTCGCATGGTGCTGGAGCTCACCAATTCCGCTATTGCTCGCATTTCCTGCGGCATCTTGCGCCAGGACTAATTCTTCTTTAGTATTTGTGGAACCCATTATAGCAGACACAAAAATACTTATGATGTTGTACAACACGAGAAACATGAACGAAGAAAGTATTGCAAGTGCCCATATTGTTCGACTTATCTTACAGCGCGTGGGCCGCGGACACAAGAATTTGCTAACGCAGCAGATAGCTGCCAGTTGGCAGGGTCACCATATACGGTTGGGTGTAGGAGATAAATGAAACGTTCGAGATCTGTATGATGACTGCATTTATTCAATCGATTACTTCATCGATGTACTCTATACAAACTATATATAACCAATATATAGTTTGTATAGAGTACATCGATGCATCAACGTTACATATAATATGGGCATACCTTACAACACTACAGGCAATGTCATCCATGTACAAAGCGGAAGTGGCAACAGCCGCTGCGGCGGGAAAGTGATCGCCTTCATCAGCGATCAACTGGCGAACAACTCGTGACGCGTGATATGGGCTAGACTTGAGTCCAAAACAAACACGATTGAACTGATACACAGATAAAGGTTCTTTCTTGCCAAAACGATAAAAGATCCGTTGAAATCTACGGTCAGATTCGCGAACGCCGATATTGAGAAACATTTGGCGGCAATCAGCTGACAGAGCGATTTGGAAAAGACGAAACTTTATTATGATGTTAAATAAATCACTCTGTAGATTGGGGCCGGCATGCAAAATGTCATTAATCGACTGACCCGATGTAGTCTTACAACTAGCGTCTAAAACCACACGAAGTTTAGTAGAGGTTTTATCTTCGCGAACTACGCCGTGATGATACGCCGATATAATATGAGGGCAGAGAGTTGCTCTCGTTGTTTACAACTACACTCAAAATACCTTTATCTATGTAGTCACGAATGACGTCATTATAGGCGCTGCGTAGCTTAAGTGATGCAACAAGTTTACGTTCCAAACAATGGAAACGTCTGAGCGCAGCAGCGTACGAGTCGCCTAACGAATAAGGGTCACCACAGAATGGCAACGCCACAACGTATCTGCCACTGTCGTCACGAACAGTGGTAGCGCGGAAATGTTCTTCACACTCGAGATCTTTACGGCTCATCGAGGGCGGTGCGGTAACCTCTTCAAGCTCCCAAAATCGCTTGAGAAGAGAATCAATATTGTTTTCTTGAAGAACAGAACAACAGCAAGACGTAACGTATTGAGAAGTATGTAATGTGGGTACGGTACCCATAATCACATACCCAAATACCGTCTCAATAGCGGGCGGTAAGTTATTTTGCTCACTACGTACAACACTACGTACCGCAAGTGCGGGAATATTGCAGCTCCGATCAAAACTTCAATGTCTGCCGGATTCGCAAACTCCGAGTCTGCCAGCGGCAATGACTCGAGGTGTGTGAGAAGCGATACGTCCACATTAGCGTTTGGCAATGTGTCCGTAATACGCTCCACGATAAGCGAAGAAATGTTAAAATTAATGTCTCCATCAAAACGCGAATGTATTTTAATATCTACGGAACCCTTGCAATGTTTTTCTGAACCGCCGATCCCTCGGACTATTGAGTTCGTATTTTAAAGTTATTCCACAATCCGAGGCGTTTGAACAACTCAAACGTTATTAAATTGGTCTGAAACGCGCTATCTAGTAGACAACGTACCATGTGCGGCGACCCATTAACATCATATACGATAACTTGCGCTGTCGCTAACAGAACAGTCTTAGACGCCATACATCGCGGCTCAGCACTGCTCTGAACACTACAAGCGCGCAAAGGCCGTCCGCGCGTGCGTGCCGCCCGCGCAATGGATGTCGTACACAACGATATTTCATTCTGGATCGTGGCAGGCGCAGTTATCGTAGCCTGCACCTGCGACGTAAGAGTGTCAAGGTTAGTGGCTTGGCTTGACAACGGGTTACCTTTATCGTAGTGTAGTAATGAATGATGTTTTTGATTGTATGAGCGACATTTTGTCTTACTAGAACAATCACTTGTTTTATGCTTTATGCTTAAGAAATGAATGCAAGCCCTGTTATCTTTTACGCACTTGAAACGAGCGGTTGGATTTAAATTATTGAAGGCGGGACACTTGTAGAAATTGTCGTGCACTATATTACTGCACAGACACTTCTGTGAATTAATTTTATTAGATTCCGAGCATGTTACGTAAGATTGTGGATTAGGGACCGAGTTATTATTACTATTTCGCGATTTATTCAACCTTTGTTTGTTGCTGTTAGTGTTAGACGGGGCAGGTGAACTGGACTGTGTATTATGAAATATTCGACACTGATCTTTGATGAACGAAATAAAACTATCTAGTGTAGGTATTTTACTATTGCGTTCCGTCATCTCGATTGCACGAATTGTATCAGTGTCAAACTTATTTAAAGCGAGTTGAAGCAACATAAAGTCGGAAAGATCTTCTAATTTAAAGTTCCTAAGACAATTAACCGCGGTTACGAAGTTATCTATAAACAGCTGGAAATTTGAGACAGATGCGGCACCGGACAGTTTAAGATTTAAAGCTTGGTCAAAGTAGGTAGACGCTAGGACGCGCGTGTCTTGATATCTATCAAGTAGTGACTGAAATATGACCTGATAATTCTCAGCACTGGGTGTGATACCTGCAAATACGGGCTGGGCCTTCGGTGACAGTTTACCTATTAAATAGACCAATACAACCTGTCAGCATCTGTCAGAGAACCATTATCGTGCACTGTAGACTTAAAACTCGCATAGAATAACGGCCAATTGCGTATATCTCCGTCAAACGACATAATCTCGATTGGCGGTAATTTCGGCTTGCGGGCCGCAGCAACGGACTCTGCCGAACATTTACCCTCCAATTGCGATTGTATACGCTTAATAATACAATAAAGATCTTCGAATGAGGTGTACGCCTGATAATTTGGTTTTTCATCAGGATTGATGGAAAGTAATCTTGTGTTATAATCGTCTAACAACTTATGAAAATCTGTTCGAATATTATCCACTGTCATACTATAGCTAAGGAATGATTCCCTATTACTGTCAGACGCGGCGGCGGTCTTTGACCGCTCGTAAATGTTTTGAATGCGCTCAAATAAAATATTGCGTTTTGCTTCTAAGATTGTCATCTCTTTGTCTTCCGACACGCGTGACTTCTTTTGTTGTGAGATGCTTACTTAAGTATAAGCTAATGAGACCGAAACAAAATAAGAATATCTAATGTACCTATTATTTTACCTAAGTAGGCCAAGTAGGCAACACTTTAGAGCTGTGGAATTAAAAGTTGCTCGAAATATGAGATTTACAAGACAACTATGATAGTTCCAGAAATAATAATTGGGTAAGTAGGTAGCTACATAAAAGTATATTACCTACTGATGCGGGCGGAAACAACCATGTGACGGTTATGTGAATAGATTAGGAGTATAGCTAGGTGCTATAACTGCCTAGGTATAGCGATATAACGTATAAAAACGTAAATGAATCCGACTCGTATGGATAAAAAAAAATGTTTTGGCGTTACACCGAAGCCGTAGGTTCTAGGCGACTTGGAGAAGGAATGGACTGTATACAAAGGATGGCGAGTTCTGGGTCGCCTAGAAGGGATAAGGGAAAAGGATTGTGAGTGGGTATAGCATATTCTAAGGATGAGGGGCACTTACCTTGTACGTCAGTCCTCCTTCCTTGCAAATGGCAGCCTCCTGGTGTTTTCGAGATGAAGCTGCTTGATTCACTCCACTACACAAATCACTTTCACTCGCGAGCGGTTTTGTATAAGCGGGAATAATTAAAGCGGAAGCGGCGCGGTGCGGTACAGTATGGCGGACACGTATTTAGCTTCTCGAAAGTTCTGGACCGTCTCTCGCGTCGACGAACGCGGAGACCAATCCGCGAAAGGCGTGCCCCTTCCAGGGAATGGGATAGAGAGGGACGGAAACATTTGACCGAGGTCAAAATTGCCCACAATTTTGACCTCAGTCGTCATAGCCCCTTTATCTGATGTAACAAATTAAAACGTTATAGATAAAATAAGCCATTTTAATAAAATATCAGAATTTGTACAAATCGATTCGCCCGCGGCTCCATCCGCGTGGGCGTCGATTACCGCAGTAAAAACTAGCCTATATCATTCACCAGCCTCCTATCGCCACACACAAAAATCATACCCTGACATCGCTCCGTCCTCGTGACGTGAATGAAGGACAGACCACCAAGAAGGAGGCGCTTGGTCGCATCTTTATGCGCTAGTATTGCACCTTTTATAAGATTATGTAGTTACGTCTAGTGCCATTTTTGCGGCAAGCTTTGTATGGGATTATGCCCTATTAGGAAATCTTGAGTCCCCTGCCTCTACACTAACGATATCTTATATGTCACGTCTCATCTACCAGCACTACTTTTCGTTTATGCCATCTATAATACCAATACCACGGTAATAATATCTAACAGTATTGTAACTTCATACAAACGCACGAAACTCGAGTTATACCTACGCGCCTCGAGCAGAGTACCCATTAGACTGTGCGAACTGTGCCAAGAGTACCCACAGCCACGATCGTGCCGCAGCTCGCATGCGGCGCGTCTGGTAGGTATATAACTCACGAAGGCGGCCGAGTTTTAATACTGTTAGATTATATTACCGTGCCAATACATTGGTCGATTCATATGTGGAGATAAATCAAAATATAAAAGATAAAACCCGTGCCACTGGGGAATGCGTGATGCGAGTTTGATGACCATTGTTTTCCCCAAGTATTGCGTATTTTACCGTGACATTTCCCTTATATAAGAGAACGATAAATATAGCTTACTTTTATGAAATCATGTTATGCTCGATAAATTAAAATAAATATGTTAGGAGGCGAAAGAACATAATACAAATTACTTTCATTCTTATTAAAATTTCTAGGTAGAGTATAACGGGTACAAAAGAATATGTTATTGTATTTTCCCTGTATTTTTTTTTACAATTAATTGAACTAATTTATTGCCTAGCACGAATTGTAACAATTGTATTCGTGCTACTATCGCCTTTAGCCTGTATGACTGGTACAGAGCTTTTATTTTGCGTTATTAGAGGATTCATTCTGTATGTAATCTTGATACTGGAACTTCAAGAAATGTCACCGATCCTAGCGTTTGACTTAGTGTTTGTGCTGGTAACTCTAGGCACCGCGGTGGCATCACTGTTCGTACTGTTATACGAAGGTTATGCTGAGTCTTTTTAAAAAAAGAATTAAAAGAGAAAATTTGAAGATTTGGAAACTTTTAATTTGTAATGACCTTTACAAACGAAAAAAGATTATTAAAAGGCGAGTGGTCTCAATTGGAGCTAGCAAAAGACTGACTCTTTCCCATGGCCCGGCCACCTGCATGTCACATGACACCGGTGCCACCTGCATAAACTAAGAGAATCCTAGAAAGCTGACCTCAGCTAACATAAGGGCGCTGCCATACATGACGTGTATGTAACAGCCCCCGGGATAAGAGGAAACTTACCCTAAGGGAAAGTTTCCGAAAGAAAATTAATCGATACGTAAACGCGGTGGACTTGAAATTGACTCTAATTGGATATCGGGGTTATCATCTAATTTGGTTATTACAAGCTTCGATTTTGAACACTTGCCTTTTTTACAAAAATATAAAATAATTAATATTAACCATAACATTACTGATACTAAACTAAGAATAGGAAAACTTATATGATTATTGAAATCATTTGATGTTTCTACAGAATTTAAATTATCTATTGTTTGATTGGAAACAATTTTAAGATCTTTGAGATTATCTAATTTTACATTATTGATTTTTACAGGTGATAGATTTAATTTATTTACACGATCAACATTACAACAACTGTCATTCATTATATTAAAACTAGAAGAAACTGTTGGCAATTTTATAGTTGGAGTAGTTTCTTTTACTAATCTAGTATTCTTACAATAAGCTACACAATTATATGGAATATTGAGAAAGCCTGTACCAGATATGACAATTTCTATCAACGTGCTATTTGAACATTCTATTGTAAGTTTACTTGGTTTGGATTGCACAAATATCCACTTATTATTATTTTATTCATACCAAATATCAATGTCACCATAAAACAATCTATATTGGCAGTTGTTTGGTAATGAAGATAAAGCTCTAGTTATGATATCTATTTCACAATATTGATTAGCTAATACTGTATGAATTTCAGTTAATTTACAAAGATAGGTCTGAAAAGATATAATTTTACAATTGTCTAAGGTTTTTATAAATGCAAAAGAAGATTTATCTTTACTTAATGCTAGGAACTGTTCAGTAGGTAAAATCAAGCTAAAAGAATTTGGTACTTTTGAATTATGTGGAATAGGCAATGGAATATTCTTATATAAATTGTATTCTAAAGCATTAACTAAAGGTATTTTAATCACGAATATGAGTTTGTTATCTAAATAGTAACAAATTAACTCGGCAACGTTGATTAGAGTATGGATATTACTTAATTCTAAACTTACAGGAAAATCCTTGTACTTAGGAACTATTTTAAGATTAAGCACAATGTCGTCGTATAATTGACGAGGTGTCAGTATAGAAGGATGCAGAGTATTACTTTTTACGAAGAGAATAGCATTCAACATATCTTCTATTTTGAAAGCGAGGTTATACAAGTTAGACTGTAGCACATTTAAAACATACTCGAACCTAATTCTAAAATTATCAGAAATTACAATATTAGATATATTTTTATATGACAACGTCATTTTGTCTATGGCGTCATTCAATTTTGCCTGATTTACGTAAATTTCGTGTAGAGAATTGTTCATGTTGGATATAGCTGATTGAGAAACTATAATACATTCTTTGACTACATCTATTATTTTCTTGTCATTATTAAATAATTTTTGAATGGCGTTGTTATAATTTTCAGCGTCATCCTCATCTAAAGTACCAAATATGTGTCTAAAAATCACACCGACACCAGGAATCCAAGCGGATCTTTTTGAGTAGTTATTAGAGATTATATGAGAAAATGAGTCGAAATCGCGCAGTATATCTGCATACAAAGAATCTAAGGGTGTTAACATATTTAGACATTGATTTTCGTCAATATCTTCGCTATCACGGCATTGAAATCGTATAATACTGAACGCGTTATGAATGTTATCAATATGGCTCTTGAAATTAGTTACATCTACAGGGATGACAACGTGAAACTGATCGTTTACAACTTTTAGGGTGCCGACCGGATCGAAGAGTATACCAGGACCTTGGGTGATGTATTCGACATATTGGTTTTCGCTGGTTGCCATGATATAAACGGCCTCCAGTCTGTAATTATAAGTCATTATTACTAAAATGTAATTAATCATCTAAATGTGCAGGCTTTACCTCATCGAAGTGGTGTTTGACGTGACGTCTATTAATCAAAAGGGACAAGGTATTATTACCATGGAGTTTGATAATTTTGTACGGACCTTTCCAGATAGCTGATAAAGCCTTACGTAACCTTACATGGTTCCTTAAGTAAACATAATCACCAACCTTGTACTGAACTTCGCGGGTGCGTCTATCGTAATATGCTTTTGACCGTTCCTTTGAATCTCGAATATTTTGAAGTGCTCTTTCACGGGAAATTTTGAGACGATGTTGAAGCATTTTGATATATTCGGGATAAGTGGTATCAGGGGTTGAATTAAAAACAGAGTCAGGGATATATGGCTTGTGACCGAAGACGAGTTCATAGGGTGCAAAACGAGTTGTTGTATGGACACTGCTATTATAGGTTAGCATAGCGGTATATACGAATTTGTGCCAATTACTTTGATTCTCATTAACATACGATTTTAAATATTCTTTCAGAGTTGAATGGCTTCTTTCAAGAGCTCCCTGTGTCTGAGGGTGATAAGGCGACGACCAAATCTGCTTTATTTTTAGGAATTCACATGTCCGCTTAAATAAATCGGCAGTGAAATTTGTTCCTTGGTCAGTAAGTATAAATTTGGGGATACCGAAAAGCGATATAAAATGGACTAAACATTCACATGATTCTTCTGCTGTTGCATTGGAAATAGGATAGGCTATGGAGAATTTTGTTAGGTCGTCTTGAAGGGTAAGTATAAAGGACCATGCCCATCTGTGCCCCAGAAATGTCCAGAGAAAGTAAATTACAAGATCGTCCTAATAAATTAAAACTAGAATTAAGTTGTTAATTTTGAAACCTATCAAGCACTGGATAAAAAAACGAAATAAAAAGACTTGTTTACTTTGCAGTACCTATGATAAATAATGTTTTATTCATTCATGCACTAAAAGTGCAGTTTATTGCGGTCTATAAACACGTTCTTTAGCCGATTTATTAATTCCTTGTGATAGTATCGCGGTTTTACGGAGTACTCTTTCCATGTTATTATTTATTCAAGTACCTACTTAAGTTTTGTATCTAACCAAATTGTTTTCACATTTATATAGATGAAGATACTATGGAGACAGACTATATAATTCCAAATAACTGAAATGTTTACAGACATATAAGTATATAAATGAACACTTATTGGGCCTAGCTTATGTGATGATTATGAAGTGCCTAGTGGAAAACTAATAGCAATGCTGTTTGTAAACGATAAAATGTATAAACAATAGGCGTTAGGCAGTTATCATGTCTTGTTTAACGTCCAATAACTTTTCAACCAGTGCTTTATATGACATTAATACTAGATATCATAGAAATACTGTTAATAAGTTATCGTATGACATAAAGTTGCAATTTGGGAAATGCCTAGCATTGACGGCATTGCTGGGTTTCGCCTCCATACTAATATGGGCATGGTCCTTTAAGTTTAAGTAAACCGGCTTCGGGTAGAGGTCCAACAATGTCGAGGCTAATCCTCTCGAATGGGCGAGTAGAGGTTGTAGTAATCTGCATGGGTGATCTGTTGAGTCCGCGATAAGCTTTATTTGACTGACATAGTGTACAATTCTTTACGTAATTCTCAATATCTGATCTCATGTTTTTCCAGTAATAACGTTCTTTAATTCGGTCAAACATCCTGTTTGAACCGAGGTGTCCTGCTATGGGAATATCATGATTTTCTCTGAGGATTTTGGAAATTTCTGAAGGTACAGGGTATATAATAGTATTGTGATGTATATTGACTTTAATATTAGTATTGTTAAATAAATACAAGAGCATACCGTAAATTTTGACAAAAGAGTGATTTTCAAACGTGTTTTTAAAGTCTGATATTGCTATTTCATTGATATCACCACTAAGAATAATGTCGTCTCTTACGCCTTTTAACGTTTTAAAGATTTCAGGATATGTGCAGTTATCGAAATAATTGACCTTTGTAAATATTAGGTAGTAAGTCTTTCCTTTTAATTCTAATTTTCTAAATGAGTAAAGTTCCCTTTCTTCCTGTAGGATACTATTTGGATTTTCCGAGCCAGAGAGGATGTCTTGAAGGTAAGGGTTTGATTCGTCAAGGTCTATTGATACAGGGATAACAATAGTTTTAGTCTTACTTTTTAATAAGGTTTCGTTATGTTCTGTAATTTGAGTGTTATATGTCTCGTCTTTGTTCGAAAAAGATTTTAGGAAATCTGAATATTCGTTATTGGAACTATTAGGAGTTTGCTCTCTCGTTTCAGGTATTTCTATAGGAGGAGAGGAGTTTGGAGAATCAGTGGGAGTGGGAGGTGTCGGTAAGTCAATATCTAAATTTTGTGTGTCATAAGGGCTAGCATCTAGTGCGCCTAGGTCAATTAACTCGTCAAGGACTTCTTGGGGAATTTCTGATTCTGGGCTAGGATTATTCGCACCACTAGTAGAGGGTTGAGGGTCAGTTATTGGATGAACAGGGAATCGCGACAAAGCATCAGCATTACTATTTATTTTTCCTTTTTTGTATTCAATCTCGTAATCATATTCTTCAAGTTTGAGTCTCCATCTCACTAATTTTGAACCGGGGTCTTTGCAATTGAATAACCATTTAAGTGGGCGATGATCAGTAACAATTTTGAATCGACGGCCGTATAAATACGGTCTGAAGGTTTTAGTTCCGAAAAGGATTGCTAAACATTCTTTTTCAGTTACACTAACTACTTTCGGCCTTATTAAGGGTTCGTGATGCATATGCGATAGGACGGTCATTACCTATTGGACCTTGAGATAGTATAGCTGAGATTGCAAAGTTTGATGCGTCACATGTTAGGACGAATGGTTGACTGAAATCGGGGTAAGCTAAAATAGGAGCGGAAACTAGGGCTTGTTTTAGACTTTCAAAGGCTAATTGTTGTTCGTTTTGCCAATTGAACGGGATATTTTTCTTTAAGAGATGGGTGAGGGGCTTAGCTATTTTGGAAAGGTCGGGTATGAAACGGCGATAATATGAAACTAAACCCAAAAAGGATTTTATGTCCTTAGGACATTTAGGCAACGGAAATTCGGATACAGCTTTTGTTTTTTCGGGATTTGGTTTAACACCTTTATCTGTAATAATGTGGCCAAGATATGATACTTCCTTACGGAAGAATTCACACTTGTCTGGTTGTAATTTCAAATTAAATTGACGGAGTCGTTCAAAGACATCTGACAGGTTTTTTATGTGGAGGTCAAGGTCAAAGCTATGAATTACAATGTCATCCAAGTACACGAAGCATTGGATGCCTTGTAAGCCGGATAGGACTGAATTCATGAGTCTTTGAAAGGTTGCAGGAGCATTTTTGAGTCCAAAGGGCATTCGAGTGAATTCGAAGTGTCCTTGCGGGACTGAGAAAGCCGTTTTAGGTGCGTCCTTATCTGCCATTTTAATTTGGTGAAATCCAGAGGCTAGATCTAGCGTGCTAAAATATTTGCATTTACCTAACTGATCTAAAATTTCTGAAATATTTGGAATTGGGTAGGAGTCACCTATAGTGATATCATTTAATTTGCGGTAGTCTATTACTACGCGCCATTTGCGTTGGCCTGAAGCATCGGACTTCTTTGGGACAATCCAAATGGGGGAAGACCATGGGGACATCGAGGGTTTAATTATACCTTCATCAAGCATTTTGGTAATTTGGGATTCTACTTCTTGTTTGTGCACTTCTGGGAATCTGTATGATTTTGTATTAATTGGAACGGAAGAGGAAGTATTAATTTCATGTTCTAAAGCATCGGTAGTAGTAAGATGGTCACCAGGAAGATGAAAGATATCGGAATAAGTGGAACAGAGATCGTATAAGGCATCTGCCTCTTCAGAGTTTAGATGGGAGGCTCGTAATTGGTTTAAAACTTGTTCAGTTCGATTGAGGGTATTATTTTGATTTAATTTGGAATGTGACGTATGGAATGTTGTATTTTCTTCAGGTTTATCTAAAGGTATAATTTTTATTTTCTGGTCTGAGTTCACATGTATGGGAGATTCAGAGATATTAACGACGGATATATTTATTCGGGAATTAGGCTTAACCTTTACTATGCAATTTGCCGTCAAGAGTGAATCAGCTATGTACTGGTCAAGGACGAGACCTTCTTTTATCTCGGGGTTAAGCGTAGAACATTCAATAATCGCTTCTGATCTAGGTGGAATGGTATAAGTTGGTTCACAAAATTTTAAAGCAAGTTTGATTTTATTTATGATTAGAACATTTTCTACATAATCGATTTTGCAATCAGAATAAGCAAATAAGTCATTGCCAATTATACCGTCATATGGGAAGTCTATATTAGGGATTAAATGAAAATGATGATTCAGTGAGTTAAAGTGAATTAGAATATGTCCTAAAGAATTCATTGGATTTTTTGTAGACCCCAAACCGTGAAAAGTAATAATATGATTAGTAATTGGGGGCATTTTTTCAATAACGTTTATTTTCAGAAAACTAATAGAAGCGCCACTGTCAACGAGAAATTTAAGAGGTCGACTAGAAACTGATGTTAGCACCTCTACGTAAGGTAAGTACTTTTTTGTAGAATTTGTTGTAATGTTATAAGTTTTAAATGTATTATTTTCTGTTTCAGGAACGGTGCAAGAAGGACACGACTTTGATTTACATTGAGATAGAGACGGGGATGGATTGGTAACGGAATCAGAGTTTTGTTTGTCAAGGCCACTATAGGTTTGGGGCTGGTTACTCTGTTTGTTAGTGGTCGATTGGGAAACAGCGATTTTGTTAGGGCCACTATGAATTTGGGGCTGGTTACCCTGTTTGTTAGTGGTCGATTTGGAAACAGCGACTTTGGAAGGGCCACTATGAATTTGGGGCTGGTTACCCTGTTTGTTAGTGGTCGATTTGGAAACAGTGATTTGATTAGGTAAGGCTTTAGTATCGGTTTGTCCGTTTACTATGCCCGCACGATACCGGACGGGTAGGACTACTCGTTTAAAGTATTGTTAATAATATCCTCAGGGCCCTGTTGATAATCGACTACGTCAACAGAATGAACAGGTTGATTATTTCTAGCAAAACTAGTCGATGGCTGATTTGATTGCTGATTTTGTAGATGCCCAAATCGTCTATTGTAATTATTATTATATTTGCGTTTTCGGCAGTTATCAATAGTGTGGCCTACTGCTTTACAGTAGCGACACACTGGAGGAGCAAAGGTAGGTCCTTGGTTACTAGGCCTATTGGAAACATTCACATCACGCTGAGTTGTGCCACGATTTGGTTGCATTTGCCTTTGGGGTAAACGTCCTTGGCTAAATGGATTATTATTATTAGAAGGAAAAGGAGTGTTCCGTTTAAATGAACTTTGTAATATTTTTCCTTCAGACATGGCAAAATTGATGGCGTCGTTCAAGGTCTCTGGGTCGCGACATCTGACCACCGTAGATAAGCGAGCATTTAATCCACTGATAAAAGTGTGCAACGCAAGGTCCTGCATTGCAGCGACTCGGCCAGCAAGTTCACCTTTCTTTTTCGTAGGTATAGAAATATTAATTTCAGTTAATAATTTTGATAAACAGGATTCCAATCGTAAAGCGAACTGATTGACCGTTTCGGCATTAGACTGGTAACAACCTTGAAGGTCGGAGAGCAGTGCAGCATAATGTTTTCGTTCCCCAAACTGGGATTTCAAAAATTCTTCTAACTGTTGCCATGTATCAAAATCTTTTATGGCACATGCACTTTCGGCACGGCCTTCGAGTTGGCTCAGAATAAATTTTAATAGGATATCTTGCTGTGACGGGCTCGCGAGATTTATTGCGTTCCGACAATTATTTAAAAATGCATTTAACTTTTCACGGTTACCATCGAACTTATTTATGAATTTTATCAAAACATGAATGTCAATTTCTTTTGATTCTTTGGTAGACATTGTAAAAGTTGCTTCCTCTTTAGGCATGTCACACCTGGGTATTTAATTAAACAAAGAGATAAGACGCGAAGTCTAAGAATTGCGATAAGAAATTTATGTTGCACTGGTCTCGACACTGAGCGACTTAATAAAATAACAATACGATAAGACTCTATGATCTATTATTCTAAAGCATGACGAATAAAATTAATCGCAGTCAATGAACACTTTATCACTTTCTTTACTTTTAGATTTAATCACTTAATTTCACTGGCACTGAACACAGAGTGGATAGCTTCGACGTTAAGTAAGTATGAATTTCAAGGACTTACAGCAACACGGCGACTGCAAGAGTACCTCGGGTCATCTCGCAGCTGGCGTATACCTTCTCACTAAGGTAAGTAGGCTCGGCGACGGGATCGGCGGTGAACCAGGTAGGTTCTACAGGAAACAGCAGCACACGCGCGGGTAATTTAGTTCGCTACGCGGCGGCAGGATTCAGCGAATAGATACGGCGTAAGATATAGAAATGTTCACACGCGTACTTATGTAGTTTACGCGGCCACGGGATTCGGCGGTTGGAGACGGTGTAAAATGTATTATTGTCCGAGGTCACACAAATGCACAAATTGTTCGAAAAGTTCTCTCAAACTGAGGCGAACCAGGATTTATTTTTTTAAATCCCTTAAGCTGCCACCAATGTTATACGAAGGTTATGCTGAGTCTTTTTAAAAAAAGAATTAAAAGAGAAAATTTGAAGATTTGGAAACTTTTAATTTGTAATGACCTTTACAAACGACAAAAGATTATTAAAAGGCGAGTGGTCTCAATTGGAGCTAGCAAAAGACTGACTCTTTCCCATGGCCCGGCCACCTGCATGTCACATGACACCGGTGCCACCTGCATAAACTAAGAGAATCCTAGAAAGCTGACCTCAGCTAACATAAGGGCGCTGCCATACATGACGTGTATGTAACAGTACCATCATGGTATCTATCCTAATTATTAAATGTGTCATACACATATGACTAGTTGCACAACTTTCGATTCTTCTCGTTCTTGTTTTGAATTAATTTTAAAATAATGCGTTTATAGAGGTGATGAAACTATAACTCAGAAAAAGGGAGTTTTTTAGGGTCACCCATCCAGGTGGCTGAGCATGCGTTGCTTAACTAAATCGGCTTATTACAAAAGGCAAGCCAAGTCAAACAAACGCTATTTTATGTAGGTACAATGAAATCTTTGCTAGTACGTACATAGTCATAGTACCTAATGCCGTCCTCTATATGTACTGTGTGTCCTACCAAAACAGCGAAAAATCAGCAATTTTTTTATCGCAATTTCCGCACTAGACAAAAATATTGTTTGATCCACAGACGGTAGCGTGGCGCCGGTATCCAGTGGTCTACATCCTTTAGCTTCTCGGTCGACTAGATTAATTGAATAAAGATATAAGACTCGAAATTCCATAGAAATGTTTCGAATGCTGTACTGTACCTACCTAAGTACGTCAAGAAATATCAACAACCACTTCTTTCGGCAAAATACTACAATACACATTGTGTGTAAATATTTCGTTTTATTGTTCTATCGCGTCTTAAGCGAATGTGTATATCTAAATACGAGGATATAAATGTTGTACGATGCATTTCAGACACAATGTGATTTCATTAAAATACAAAACCCACAAAACATAATTCTGTTAAAATTTGTACACATCTGAATACAAGTATAGTACGATGCATTTCAGGTAGTGCTTTATCACGGCAGACCTCCCAATTAAACACAAACCCTGCAGAACACATTAAAACTCGTACACGTTTGAATAAAAGTGTGGTATGATACATATTCATAGCTGATAGAACGTAAGAGCTGAATGTCATCTTAGTGACGCGCGCACTGCGCTAAGAACCGTGGAACACCTGTCTCTTCGTGTAACACTACTTAGTGCCATTACGTTTAAATTTCGCTATTTCTTCGCTCTCGTATGTCTTGAATTCTCTCGCTTTAAAACTGAAATGTAAGTGTTTACACTATATGATTAATAATACTACAGCTTTCTTCTGCTTCAAAAGATTCTAGAGTAATTAGCAAATAGTTAGTTCTGACATGTACTTGAGAATTATTGTTTGTTTTATTGCAATTTTCATACCGTCGCATGAGATCAGTTACCTGTTACTATACCATGCAGCTTTAAAGTATTTTTTTAACAGAATAGAATAAAACCCTTGTTGTTAAGGACTAAACAAATAATCAAATAACGGGCTCAGACAATATAATATGATTCAATTAGCTGAATGAACGTGTCAGAATCAGGGAACCTTCCTATAGTGTAGAGACAGTTTTGATAAATAAAAGAGACAATTAACTATCAAATCATACTTTCATTTATTCAGTTTGGCACAAGGATATATCTTTAGATTACGTCGTGATTCTACATTTACATTTACAGCCCAGTTCGCAAAGCAAAGACATAGAACCAAGAGAAAGAACGGGCAATAAAACTCTTGATCATTCTTTTCAATAACTATATATATAACAATAATTAACAAACAGTGGTACAGCCAATTTATATCAAATATCAATGTTGTGGGTAGTTTTATATTACTAGAAAGGTCTGTCTTACAACAGAACATAATAAGCATTATTTAGCATCAATACAATTTACTAAATGTTTACCAAAGGTATATACCTAATGAATCTCATTGATACGACTTGATCCACAGTATATTATTCTATCCTATATTACAATCTATAATATCTCACAAACGATCAAACTACCCACAACACAATATCAATAAGATAATGATTACACTATCTTACATTGTTTTCTAGATGATGAAACAAAAGAACAAGCAACACAGAATATTGGAACACAGTGGCAATTAAATAGTCAGAAACATATCGTACCTGAGCCGTCGTCGAAGGAGAATAGGACGAGCTAGCCGAGCCTGTCGACTTATATAGGTACACCTTATTTACACGTTTGACAGTTTAACTGTCAAACGTCATGTCAGTGTCATTTAGTTGCCACTATGCTCTTACATATTATGTATAAATACTTGGATATCAGTAATTTCAGCCCAAAGCCTAGATATTATTACATATCTCTCACGGCCAGACTGACAATTACTTCGTCCTCGAAGTACAATAAATTAAATAACACTTTACTAAACAATCGCCCGACGGGCGCCCTGTATTATGTAACAATGAATTCTTACCATATTGATTAAAGCCATCTAAAAACTATAGTATCGTTACGTCCGCTACGGCTATACTGACTTACGTCGTCATCTAAGTAAGTTCAATTATAAGAATAGTATCACAACAACAATCCATTTGTACGAAACAATTACACAAAAATAAACTGGACTCATATTTACAGTAATTACGGTTTCATTTTGCGAGTCTAGAAATAAGTTCTGTGTCAGCTGCTTTGATACCATTGTTACAAATTGTATTTACTATTCTATGAAGGGATCATTAACATTCACAATACACATGTTACATAGAAGTACAGTTTAATTTTACAATATTACACCACTGCATTATCCATCCACAAATTGACAAAAATAATATAGTACAAAAGGAGCCACTACGAAGCATAAAAATTTAAGTAAAGGTTAAGAATAAAAAATTTAAATAGGTAATTCTGCTTATGGCTGATAAATAAATGAAATAAAATAAATAATTTAAATTCACAACCGAGTTAAATAATTAAATTCGATTTCACTAATTTACAAGTATACAGGTACCAACTTGTATGATAACAGTAGTGTAATACTAGGACAATACTTTCAATCTAATACACTCATTGCCATTGCCTTTCCTTTCACATTACATAGACAAGTAACAACGGTCAATCTCCTTGATACTATCTAGCCCCACACCTGCTGCACATGAGTCCAGGCTAGAACAAGGCGAAAGACTTCAGCAGTTCGTAGGCAATATGATCAATATCATCAACATCAAAATGATTACCAAAATGATTACCAAAATGATTACCAAAATGATTACCAAAATGATTACCAAAATGATTACCAAAATGATTACCAAAATGATTACCAAAATGATTACCAAAATGATTACCAAAATGATTACCAGAATGATTACCAAAATGATTACCAAAATGATTACCAAAATGATTACCAAAATGATTACCAAAATGATTACCAAAATGATTACCAAAATGATTACCAAAATGATTACCAAAATGATTACCAAAATGATTACCAAAATGATTACCAAAATGATTACCAAAATGATTACCAAAATGATTACCAAAATGATTACCAAAATGATTACCAAAATGTACTTATATTGATAGAATGTGTCAAGAGCAGTCGCTGAAGGGAAACGATGATAAATGACTTAGCCTTTAATCGTATCAAAGTTCGTACAGTAAAAAGTATTTTAGCCAATCTAAGATGTAAAGAGACAGTGATGCTGTGTGAAGTCTGTAGCTGAGCTGTGTGCCAATCACCCACATTAATACTTGATAAGTATTTAATTTCTAAAACTATGTTATTAAAATTAATTACTTACATATAAATAATATTAGATAATGTGAAATCTCACCAAAATGTTGTCACCTATAGTTGGAATGGGACTACGCCTTCATATCCCTGAAAAATTCTAAATCGTGAATAGTAGTACTTAAAAGTTCAATAAACCTCAAACAAATCCATGACCTTTCTATTTCAATTATAGCGTTCTCTAAAAGAATAATCCAATAACGTTTTATTCGACCCGTGAATGAAACTAATAGTGTAGTATATCTGAGACGATTAGCCACAATCAAGAGCTATAACTTACGCCACGTGACCAACAAGGCAGTCTATAAAGAATCTCTGCTTTTATGAGATTCAAACTACAATTCATATTTTCAACGTTCCCTTATAAACGTCTATCTGTTAATAAAAATGCCTTCATTGCGCAATTAACTCTGAACCTAAATGTCTTATTAACATCGACATAATTATATATTCTTCAGTGCGATATATTAATAACTTTATGTATGATTACATAAAGTTATTAGCCAAATATTGATATATTTGGCCTTCTTTCACGCTACATACTCCTGGACGGATTTTGACGAAACTTTGCAGTAATATCGCTTAAACATCAAATTATTACTTAGGCTACCTTTTGTCTTGACAGCCGATACAAATGCTATGCAGGCGGAGCCACAGCTATAATATATACAAAAAATATAGCTCAACAACTAAAACGAAACATAATTTGCTACATCAATATTTTTGATTAACCAAATTAAGGTAAGTGAAGTCATTAACCGTTACTATAAATAAAACCTATTCTATTTTCGGTGCGAAACCTGAAACTAAACCTACATACGCCCATTCGTAATGACATTAGCTAGACCTGACTCACAGCCACCATTCAGATAGTTAAGATAGTATAACAAACAGTGACAGAGGTGTCTGATGCGACAATAACAATTTGGAATAAGCACGTGTCGTGTAAAAAGCTAAATTTCATTTATTATTAAAGCAATTCCAAATATCGGGATGCATTTTTTCCAAAGTCCCTGGGATCTCGGTGTCGCAGGATTTCACAAAGATTCCATCAAGTCATACACTTCAAACAACACTTTGTGCTGTCTCTTTTGGAATCGAACCAGCTACACTCGGTGAGACGACAGCTTAAGCCTCTACGCCATCTGGGAAATAATTCGTTCAATTTGAATGCAGTTATCTAAAACTTTTTTGTGTTGAACGTTTACACATTAGCATGCATTAGCATTATCACTGTATCTAGTTTAATTTGGAGTTCATTTGGGACCGGTGGGATAGGTGATATTACCAGGACAAACACCGAATTGTTTGTTTGACTCCGACCTAAGGGGCATAATTGGAAGCAATTTAAATGTATTAACTGATGCTCGTCCATAACATTACCAGTAAAATCAATAAGTTTTTTTTCTTCGCAAAAGCCATAAAAGGAAGAAAAATGACTACTAAACACTAATACACTATACACACCAATAGTATTGCATTTATTAAACCATCGCTTTTCCAATTTAGCATTTGCATTATTGAGTTCATTATCGTTAGCCAGAAATATAATCAACAAGGCAACTGTTGCTCTGAATTCCAACAGAGTCGTTTGTTCTGATAAAGTTTACACTACTGCATCGAGCTCCTGGAAATCTAAATGTAACGTTGACAGTAACGGTCAATATTGTGTAACTTGCACCTGCGCCATGATTTCTTTGAGTACATGATCTGATTGTCAAAGAGCGACGGAGATTGTCTTTCCAAGGACGATGTTTGTGCCTAGTCCAAGCTAGCCCACACAAATAACTGCTTTTATGCTTTGGTCTAAATTATTTTTATTTTCTACATATGTCTGCATATTGACTCTGTATCATAGCATAAGTTTGCAATTATGTTAATGCGGCGCCAAATTGTTCTTGAGGTCTGTTACAGACTTAACTTTGTTAATCGATATAATGTCGGTAAACTGTGTAGAATAAGGATCAACGGAAGTCTTAGTTAGGCATTTTAAGGTAACAATGCTAACATTGACGTTTCAGTGACACGAGGGCAATAGAGATAATGTTGCGTGTGTCTAAGTCGTGATTTGTTAAGCTAGTTTTAAGTTTTATTATTTTCGGATGGCAGCCGCCGAGAGAAGCGGCCTTTGCCATCGCACGAGGTGCCGCCCTTTGCTACCATTAACCTACCGTCCATTAACTAATGGCTGGCTGTAATTGTGCGCTCGACAAACACCGCCTTGGTTTAACTAGGCATGCATCCTCGGCTCAAGTAACGTCTTTTATTATGGAGATAAAGTAGGAATAAAATTATTCACCGTCCAACGTTAGAGTATGCAAACGGGACATATGAAGCCACCAATTATTTAACATAAATATACCGGCACAAAAGTGCGCCACCAGAGGATTTACGGCCTCACTTAATAATTTACTGTTTTACTAAAGTACGCTAATAAGTTTATAAAAATTCAAATTGTTTGTGGAACAAAGTTAAGTACAAATAAACTACCCTTATGAACCAAAACTTCCCTTCTTTTCCGCGCTACAAATTGCTTTCAAACTTATTCCAACCTTACGAGAATGCACCAAGCTTTTTTTAATTTCTTAGAGCGAGTTTCTCAGTTCTCTCGAGACGGTAATAAACGTTATAAGACATAAAACTAATAAAATTGCAGTGCAAGTAAAAAAAAACTCAAGCTGTTTCGCAATTAAAACCTTTTCAGCGGGTGCGCCGCCCCTGCGGTGTGCCGCCACTGCTGCTGCGTCCGCTTGGGTTTCGTCCCGAGCCAAGGACTACTTGAAATGCCCCAGTTTCGTGGCAAAAAGAGAATTTTACTTTTGTGGAGGATTGACAGCTTAAAGAACCTTTCTCTGTAATTGAATAAGCTTTGAGATTGTTCATAATAAATGTATCCACTCGGTTTATAATGTGGAGTATATCACTATATATGCCAAGAGATCCATAAGTGTTTCGCCAGCTGTTGATTTGACCTTGTCACTTGTCCGTGAGGGTTGTCAGAGATGGCAGGCATCCGGCGCGTGTTGTGATCCGGGTGACGTGATTAATGAATCTTGTATTATTCGCACGATAGTAATCAATCACAGGTTACCTGTTGCTGCAACCGAGCGGCGAGCTCTCACAACTACTACGTAACTATTTCCGCTATCTTGTTACTGGCCGTTAGCGCAGGTGCCACTGAAAACATAACAATTACTATATTCATATAAATTTTAAGTCACGCTCTTCGTTTTAGGTGTGTTATTTTTATAGAAATATGTGTATAATAACTACTTATCATCTATGCCGGATGATAAGTATTTATTCCAACATTTTACTACACTATTTTTCACCCCTAAACAACTATTTGTGGTAGTCACAAAGCGTTATCCCTTGTGGGCATCGAACGCACCATGCTCGACGCAGTGGCAAACGACAACGTGGTCTTTTAGATCGCTACTTCATGCGTGCAGTCAGTTTTCTTTTCATTTGGTTTGGTGGACTAAAAATCAACAGAAATGTGGCAAATATTGAGTTGCACTTTGAATATCAGTGTATGATAATAATTAAGTAAAAATGACCACAAAAGAATAATGTTACAGATCAGTACATTGTGTAAAAATTTCTAGGCATGGAGATTTTACGTTGTGTATGAATGATAACGTAAGAATTAACTATAAAATCTATTTAATATTTACGGTAAAATAACATTTGGGTTACCTTCCTCAGAAGAAGCTATTTTTCTTTTATTAGGTGTAAAGAATCTTCTGTGCGACTGTTTGCCATCTGCAATTGTGCACCCGCTTTTCCGAGATCGCAGGACGAGCGTTGCGACACGACAAACTTGCATTTTACTTTAAACTAACCTTTTCTTCACATCCAAAAAATATTTCTTGTCCTCTAATAAATGCCCGCTAAGTCCAAGAATGTAACATTTCAATGGATTCACGTAAAATGTTGATGTTCCATGTTCCAGTACCACAAAACACTGCTGACAGCGCGTATATCAATAAAAACCTGATATTACTTTGGATTTGACATTACAGGTTTTTGACAGACAAATTCTTTGTTTACAAAAATCTATGTTCTCGTGGCACGGACTGATAAGTTGATTTATTTCATTCGGGGTTGGGTGTTTTCACTTGGGAGGTTTTCATAGGGCATGACAGCAAACAGCTCTTATGCTGTGCCAAAAAAAACATGTCCAAGTTACGACAATGTCATCGGCAACTCCATTGTTTCACTCACTTTCCTTGATATCATTAAATCATAATGTTTTCATTACCTTATAGTTTTTCCAACACACAAGAATGTTGATGTACCTCATATAAGGCATCTTGTGGTGTCATTATTTTTTATAAATTAATTATATACGTATAAAAAGTACAACGGTATATACTATAGTTTTAGTTTTAAAACATGTTCAAGAAAATATATTTTCTGGAGAGTGTTTGCTTGTATTTAGTTTATCTCTAGTCTTCTTCCCGGAACGTCGCTCAGGAGTAAACGAGAATATATTGTACAGTTTACTTATAACTTTGAGGAAAATGGGTTATCAAAACTCTTGTAGGTTGAGCGTTACTGTTATCGTGAGGGGTAATGGAGCAAACGCTATTTAAGTATTCGCCCCATTACCTCTCAGCATACTGTTATGATAGTTGATTTAGGTTGCAACGTCAACAAAAATATTTCACGAGTGTTGTCGTGTTGGGTCTGAGAAACCGTTGTGCTGGAAGATGACTTATGTAATAACAAAATAAGACTAATATACCTATAATATGATATCATCATCATCATCAGCCTTGATAAATAATAATTTATCCAAATACTAGGTCTCATTATGAGTAAGTTAAGGATATAGTCCACTACGCCGGCTTCAGTCCACAACGCTAGTTTTAGTCCAACCAAGTGACCAAGTGCTGGTGTGCAACTTGGCAGCCTTTTGGGAACATTATGAAATACAGATATGCAGCATACGTCACGATGTTTTTCTTCACTTCTTCGAACAGCCAGTGGTGCGCGTCAAGTCTAAGATTTCAAGACCTCTGCTTAGCAGTCTATTAGTCTCCACTTCTCTAGTCTCTATCGCTGCCAACAGACCTACGACTATACCTTTACATACGTTATTTGAGAGCACCAACCAAATCTACCTTCGCCTTACTCTTTCAATCTTCAACTTTCATTTATTTTCTGTAGTCCTACAAACGCGGCTCACGTGTCTTTGGTTATTACTAACAAACACTACACTAACAACAAGTTTTTACTTCCTTAAAAATGGCAGTTGACCTATATGCGCTGTTTTACTACAATCTTCGAATATTGTTATAGGATGTGACGTAATAGAATACGGTAAGCAATGCCGAGCGCTCCACTGCTATACAATATTAATGTTCTGTGAGGCGTCGCCTTCACGCAAGTATTCTCGAGAGAGCTTAGGGAGGAATAAACGTGTCAATAAATGAGCTTGATGCTCTCACCACATTATACAAATTACGTATTAAATTATCGTATACTTACTTGGTTTAAATTGCGCTTAAGCTTCGAATTTCCTGAACATTATAAAGACACTGTACTACGAAAATGTTTACAAAAATTATGCAACAGACACAAATTTCTCCTAGGGCTCGCCCACAGTGTAGAGACGCCATGTGTTATACGTTTGAGAGATATGTAATAATATCTAGGCTTTGGGCTGAAATTACTGATATCCAAGTATTTATACATAATATGTAAGAGCATAGTGGCAACTAAATGACACTGACATGACGTTTGACAGTTAAACTGTCAAACGTGTAAATAAGGTGTACCTATATAAGTCGACAGGCTCGGCTAGCTCGTCCTATTCTCCTTCGACGACGGCTCAGGTACGATATGTTTCTGACTATTTAATTGCCACTGTGTTCCAATATTCTGTGTTGCTTGTTCTTTTGTTTCATCATCTAGAAAACAATGTAAGATAGTGTAATCATTATCTTATTGATATTGTGTTGTGGGTAGTTTGATCGTTTGTGAGATATTATAGATTGTAATATAGGATAGAATAATATACTGTGGATCAAGTCGTATCAATGAGATTCATTAGGTATATACCTTTGGTAAACATTTAGTAAATTGTATTGATGCTAAATAATGCTTATTATGTTCTGTTGTAAGACAGACCTTTCTAGTAATATAAAACTACCCACAACATTGATATTTGATATAAATTGGCTGTACCACTGTTTGTTAATTATTGTTATATATATAGTTATTGAAAAGAATGATCAAGAGTTTTATTGCCCGTTCTTTCTCTTGGTTCTATGTCTTTGCTTTGCGAACTGGGCTGTAAATGTAAATGTAGAATCACGACGTAATCTAAAGATATATCCTTGCCAAACTGAATAAATGAAAGTATGATTTGATAGTTGTCTCTTTTATTTATCAAAACTGTCTCTACACTATAGGAAGGTTCCCTGATTCTGACATCAGAAGTGTGATAAATTTGCGCCCACAATACTAATACATCCAATTGCAAGTTCCAGAGTCTCCTCATCGTGATGCCATGATTCTGCCTAAGCCCGTCACTGCACCGTTCAGCTGACGACGGAGAACGATTGCCCTATGATCCAGTAGCAACGTCGCCGAGAGCAAGCCGATGGATGAGTACCGAATACATATCTTAACGATCTGCAACAGTATGCTAAAGCCAACAGCAACAACCAACTGCAAACGCTGGTAATGTACTTCCGCCAAGAATATAGCCATGAATGGTCGAAAAATATGACTGTTGTACCAGGTTATTTTAACATGTTCATCAAAAATGTATCCGAGTATAAAACTATGTAGGTAATAGCGAAAAAGTTACAGAAAATGTATAATAGATTTTTAAAGTAGCCGATATTGTTCTAATCTGTTGGAATTTAAATAGGCAACATTTGTAGTGATTGATAGAGACTCGGTATGAGCATTGGCTGTGTTGTGCTTTGTTGATAACTCTTTCTAGTGTAAGTACTGATTAGCGTAATCGTCCTGCATATTTGAATTCCAAGAATTAAGTGCTTAGAAGAATCTTTTCATTACAAGTCGAATATGAAATGATGGTAGGTAGAATAAATTTTAGAGATTTCTTCATTAATTTTGTTGGCTGTGTATTCATTACATACAGACCAATATTGCGGTGTAGGAATGTGCCTTAGCTCTGTTCCGTAAGCTGTTGTTAAATTTTCGCCACAATTACCAAATTAATCAGTTCATGCTATATAGTTTTATGAAATCGCATCCAAACTATAACGAAAGAAATAAAAATAAGAATATTTTAATGTTAAGCTCTTGAATGTGTTGCCCTTGAGATAAGAATACGAAACTGTATATTTATCTTCAACATGTCTTTGAAATATACTTACTCGTATTTTTAAGTGGTTAATAATTGTTTATGGCACAAAAACTTGTGCAAAGAATTACAATTAATAATGCACTTTCTATAATTGTGTAGTGAGTAATTGTCATGTACCCAGATAATTTCCACCAGTTTACTTGCAATAGACATACTTATGATTTTGTCACTTTGATTTCTATTGGAAGAACAAAACCAAATACCTTCCATTTGTCTCAGAGGCACCACATTTGAATGACATGTTGTAAAGATAACCTATGAGTTTTGTATAACTATTACTACAAGCGAACTTTTGTGTGTAGGTACAGAAATATTCTATATTATATCAAGCGGGTTTGTATCTAGCTAGATCATATCGATAATTTGATAGTTTCGTTTAGTAACTATTTCCTTTTATTTTTTAAACATACCTCATCCTCCTGAGGCCTGAGGGGTCATATATGCTACGTCTAAATATATAGCTCAAGGTATTTTTATTAAAAAGTATTTATTGAAGAATGTTTTATATTACATAGGATTAAATTGACTTGTTAAAGAAAGTGATATCATTTTGCTTATGTCTGGCACTATTAGATGGCAGTGTATCCAATATTTTCAAGTAGTGTTATTTTGGTTGATAATTTCCTGTTATTTATAACAATAATAGCACATAAAATAGTTAAAATGAAATGTGTAATAAATGCAGACATCTGTCTAATTAAATGGATCTGAAATAAGCTATTCAACTAAATTGATTCAATTTGAAAATAGTTCCAAATTACATCACAAATTTTTTTTCGAAAACATTCTCATAGTTTATTTATCCATTCTCGGAAATAATACAAATAAATTCAATAAATTAATAAAATATGAGACGGTATTTATTTTTATCTGCTTTTATTCATTGAAATTATTTATTTTTATTATGAAGTGCCATGTGTTAAACTGTAAACCTATTTAGACCATAATTATAGTAATAATCAATCGTAGGATTAGCTCTCGGTAATGAACTATCTTATCAATTTAGTATCTCTGGTATAAACACTGCGATAGATAAGCTATTTAGAGATATTTTTTATGCAAAGATATATGTGTACATGTACTTTGTGTGGTTCAATTGTAGGAGACCATGGCAATAATAATTAAAATGGTATTTAATCATTCTAGGTGCTTGAAGGGTTTTGTTTATTTATTTTAAACAATACCTACTTACATGTAAGCTTACTATTTTTATACCAAACCTCTTACGAATCGTCAAATCTTAATTATAATGAAACTGAATGAACCAGATACCTAACGTAAAATACGTAAAAATCGAATTAAAAGCTATGTCAGTGTTCTGATTGTGTAAACGGAATGAAAATAGCCACAATCACATGATACAATTGATAAATTAAACTGAAATTGATGAAATTAAATAAGATATTCTGCTTAATATAATAAGTATTTGTATAAGTACATTGATGTTTTTAAGTGTTGCGACCTAAATTAATAAATCTAGGTATGTATATTTGACTTATAGATATTGAAATATTAACCGACTGGTCCGAATTCTAACTAGTGTCTGGTTTGACTTTCTACACGACTATTTATTATACCGTTTCTTACCAAGAGTACTTTTACTGGCATTGGCGTATAGTTTAACTTTAGGCAGTTCACTGACTATTGGTAACATAAATAAACTTTTTACTAAATTGGTTCATTCTTGATTAGGTACTAGTTATTTATTTATACTTTTGTACTGTTTGTACCTGCAATACATTCAGGTCAATTCAGTTTATAGCATTCCATACTATACATTTACGGGTGGTAGACTTACAATTAGGAAACAATTATTATGGAACACTTTTAGGAGAGAGGAGCAGTTTAGTAATATACTATAATAGTCTATATGTTATACCTAGGTGCATTTGATATATTATAGTTAAAATATGTTTTATAGTAACATGCTTTAATGCTGCATGTATTATTCTAAATTGATAACATTTTAGTGTATTATTAATATAGATATCAATTTTGATTATGATAAGGTACATTTATAGATTTTCCTACAGTTATTTTTTGTGGAATATAGTAAAGAACTTTGTACTTTTAGATAGCTACGATTTAAAGATTAATAACGTTTAGATATTCTTTGATGACATAGAAGCTTTTACAGATAACATTTTTTTGTTTTCTTACTAAAGTATTTAAGTTAAATTTTCAAATACATATACAAAGAAAATAAAGCACAGCACACAGCATTACATATAAACTTCTTCTAAACTAGGATCGATAATCTAGGTAGCAGTGATGATATAAAGGTATCTGTAAATATCTATAATAATGTGATAACATCGATTTATTCATTGATGATTAAATAGTTGACGATGATTGAATTATTATTGATGATTAACTTACCGATGGTTAAGAAGTTGATGATAATGCTGGCAATGATGACCATGTTGATGTGATTTTGATAATGATTTTGATAATGATTTTGATAATGATTTTGATAATGATTTTGATAATGATTTTGATAATGATTTTGATAATGATTTTGATAATGATTTTGATAATGATTTTGATAATGATTTTGATAACGATTTTGATAACGATTTTGATAACGATTTTGATAACGATTTTGATAACGATTTTGATAACGATTTTGATAACGATTTTGATAATGATTTTGATAATGATTTTGATAATGATTTTGATAATGATTTTGATAATGATTTTGATAATGATTTTGATAATGATTTTGATAATGATTTTGATAATGATTTTGATAATGATTTTGATAATGATTTTGATAATGATTTTGATAATGATTTTGATAATGATTTTGATAATGATTTTGATAATGATTTTTATAAAGATTTTTATAAAGATTTTTATAAAGATTTTTATAAAGATTTTATAAAGATTTTATAAAGATTTTATAAAGATTTTATAAAGATTTTATAAAGATTTTATAAAGATTTTATAAAGATTTTATAAAGATTTTATAAAGATTTTATCGTCATCTAAGTAAGTTCAATTATAAGAATAGTATCACAACAACAATCCATTTGTACGAAACAATTACACAAAAATAAACTGGACTCATATTTACAGTAATTACGGTTTCATTTTGCGAGTCTAGAAATAAGTTCTGTGTCAGCTGCTTTGATACCATTGTTACAAATTGTATTTACTATTCTATGAAGGGATCATTAACATTCACAATACACATGTTACATAGAAGTACAGTTTAATTTTACAATATTACACCACTGCATTATCCATCCACAAATTGACAAAAATAATATAGTACAAAAGGAGCCACTACGAAGCATAAAAATTTAAGTAAAGGTTAAGAATAAAAAATTTAAATAGGTAATTCTGCTTATGGCTGATAAATAAATGAAATAAAATAAATAATTTAAATTCACAACCGAGTTAAATAATTAAATTCGATTTCACTAATTTACAAGTATACAGGTACCAACTTGTATGATAACAGTAGTGTAATACTAGGACAATACTTTCAATCTAATACACTCATTGCCATTGCCTTTCCTTTCACATTACATAGACAAGTAACAACGGTCAATCT